>OY754307.1:24227597-24927260 GCA_963573325.1 Astragalus glycyphyllos | reverse complement strand
ACTGCCCCAACTGTTGTCAAATGTCAAATGATCTTAGAAATATTGGATTTACACAGATTTAGTCCTTCAATTTCTATTTTTTATATCAACTATCCTATTTGATTCAGCTTCAGTTTGTCAAATGTCTCAATGATAAAGTTAACTGTGTTCAAGAGTTCTAGCTGGAACAATTTCGTATTAACCATGTTTCTCTGCACTCAACAATCACAATATTCATGCTATAGAGTTCAAAAGAATAATCACTTGTGATGCTATTGTTTTGGTATATAAGTTGTTAAGTTATTGTCTATGCTCTCACTTTAACTATGCTATTGTTTTCAACATCAATTAGTAATAAGTAAATCCCCATCACTGTCTTTTATGTGTTGAGTATCCTTCATTTTTTGGAAAAAAGGAAACCTTTTGTTCCTTGAAGTCCTCTTTAATTTGAAGCTTTCTTCAACGTCTCACGCTTTATGGTTGATTCAATTTTTGGTCTATTGAAACATAGTATCTTATCCATTACTATTGCATTCCTCACTACTGGGTGGAAAAATATCAAGTTCATATATTTTATTTTGTTCAAAACATCTGCAGATCAAGTGTTTAATTCTTTGAATGTTACCTTTTACATAACCTTTTCGGCTCATATTTCATCATGTTCACAGACTAAATGTTCTAAAAAAGAAATCAGTGGAAAGCCTTTTTTTTTGTAAACTTGTTGATCGAGGGACATTTGATTTGGAATGCACCTTACTGGGATTCAGGTGTGTAATTATATCCAATATGAAGTGCAATAGAAGGAATTCCTTGAGGAAGAGCATTGTTTATGTCAGTACACCCATGTCACTGCGATATTTAGTTGGACCAATTCACTATCATATTATGTATATTAAATAGAATAGAATAGAATATATTGGATGGTAAAAGAAGTTGGAGATGATGGTTTTATGACTATGAAAAGGACTTATTGACCAATTCAGCTTTCTCACTTTCCATGAGACATTTTTTATACAGAATCCCTCTTTGTTTATCTTATATCAAATTTGAATGACATCTCTCCTAATGCTTATTCCTTTTCATTAATGAAGATGAAAATTCTTAGGAAACTTCTAATGTTAGATCTCATGCTTGGTGTTACAGCTCAACTTGGATTTCATCATCAACTGGGAATTCTATTCTTCAATTATATTTGGACTTTAGCTCCCTTCATTCTCAAGTGGGCATCCATTTCACTCTCCTCAAAAAACGTTACCTCAAAGGTAAAACACATTTACTTGCCTTGTTTTAGAAATTAGACAATTATTCCAACTTATATAGGTGGCAACATTAAAGACTAAGATTGATAATTCAAAATCAGAATAGTTATGTGTTCTATCATAGAAGTACATAACTTAGTTCATATAGTTTTCTCAGTATAATCATGTCCGAAGCGATGTTGAGGCACGATTCTATTAGTATATATCTCACAAATCAAATTAAAGAATCTTATTAGAGTAAACACATTTCGCGTCCTTGGAAAAAACTCTTGTAGTTGATAATATTTACTTGACAGGTGAAATCTAAAATTAATATCTATTTTTATTTTGGCGAGTGTAGCAATATGGATCGTAGTTGGATGCAAACTAATAAGTTGAGTAACGAGTATGCGAAAGGGGTGGAAGAATTTCTAGAGTTTGCTCAAACAAAGCTTAAAGATAGTGGTGGAATTTTTGATTGTCCTTGTGTTAATTGTGTGAACCGGACACCACAACCAGTTGACACAATAAGAGACCATCTTCTAGTTGATGGGATTTGTCGTAGTTATACAACTTGGATATGGCACGGTGAGAAGTTAGATATCCCAAGTGTGTCCAAAAGTGATAATTTCACAGATGCAAATATGGATGATCGAATGGAGGACATGATACGTGATGTTGGGCCGGAGTCTTTTAAGCAAGCACATGCCTTCGATACTTTGTGCAAAGATAAAGAAGAGCCTTTGTATTCGAGATGTACAACATTCACACGGTTGACTGCGGTGATACACTTGTTCAATCTGAAGGCGATAAATGGGTGGACTGATAAGAGTTTCACTGAGTTGCTTGAGTTGTTGAAAGACATGCTTCCCGAAGGTAACACATTGCCGTGTCGTACGTATGAAGCGAAGAAGATAATGTGTCCGATGGGTGTGGAATATAAAAAAATACATGCTTGCCCGAGTGATTGCATATTGTATCGGAATGAGTTTGAGGAGCTACATAAGTGTCCTACGTGTAATAGGTCACGCTACAAAGTAAAGACTGGTGAATCTAGTTGCGATGATGATAACTCAAAGGGTCCTCCAGCGAAGGTTTTATGGTACCTTCCAATAATTCCTAGGTTCACACGCTTGTTTGCTAATGCAAAGGACGCAAAGAACATTAGATGGCATACAGATGAGAGGAAATGTGACGGACAGCTTCGCCATCCGGCTGACTCTCTACAATGGAAGAAGATTGATAGTTTGTTTCCGGATTTTGGCGCCGAGTCAAGAAATATTAGGCTCGCGCTTGCTTCGGATGGGATGAACCCATATGGTAACTTAAGTACGAATCATAGCTCCTGGCCTGTTCTCCTTATAATTTACAACCTATCTCCTTGGTTGTGCATGAAGCGTAAGTATGTTATGTTATCCATGATGATTTCTGGCCCACGACAACCAGGAAATGACATAGATGTTTACCTTAGTCCGTTGGTTGAAGACTTGAGAAAAATGTGGGATGAAGGCGTGGATATGTTTGACGGGTATTCCAATGAAAATTTCAAGCTGCGTGCGATGTTATTTTGCACAATCAATGACTTCCCAGCATACGGGAACTTGTCTGGGTATAGTGTTAAGGGACATAAAGGTTGTCCTATTTGTACAGAAAACACGTGCTACCATCAACTAAAACATGGTAAGAAGACTGTATACCTTGGGCATCGGAGATATCTCAAACGTAATCACCCGTACCGTAGGATGAAAAAAGCTTTTAATGGGTGCCAAGAGAATGAAACTGCTCTGAATGTCTTGACTGGAGAAGAAGTCTACCAAGTGGTTAAGGACATCAAGGTTGTATTTGGCAAAAAGCAAAAGCAGCTCAATGAGAAAAGCAAGTGGAAGAAGAGGTCAGTGTTCTTTGATCTTCCGTATTGGTCTAGTCTTTATGTAAGGCACTGTCTTGATGTCATGCATGTCGAGAAAAACGTTTGTGATAGTGTTATCGGGACGCTTCTCAACATTAAGGGTCAGACAAAGGATGGTATAAATTCTCGTTTGGATTTGCTCGAAATGGGCATAAGAGAACAATTACATCCAAAGCCAAAAGGTAAACGTACATATTTGCCCCCAGCATGTTATACATTGTCAAAAAAAGAGAAAATTAGTTTGTGCGAGTGTCTACAAGGAATCAAAGTTCCACAAGGTTACTCTTCAATTTTTAAGAGGCTCGTGTCAATGAAAGATCTCAAATTAGTTGGCTTAAAGTCTCATGATTGTCACGTGTTGATGCAACAACTACTACCAGTGGCTATTCGTGGCATCTTGCCAAAATGTGTTCGACATGCCATAACTAGGTTGTGCTTATTCTTTAATGCTATATGTGTCAAAGTCATTGACCCTCAGAAACTGGATGAGTTGGAAAATGAGGCTGCTATTATCTTGTGTCAATTGGAGATGTATTTTCCTCCCTCATTTTTTGACATCATGGTTCATTTAATTGTTCATCTAGTAAGAGAGATTAGACTCTGTGGCCCTATTTATTTAAGGTGGATGTATCCGGTTGAACGATACATGAAGATTTTGAAAGGTTATGTGAAGAATCAATATCGTCCCGAAGCTTCTATTGTTGAAAGGTATGTCACGGAAGAAGCTATTGAGTTTTGTTCAGACTATTTGGCAGAAGCAAAACCTATAGGGCTTCCCAAGTCTCGTCATACAGGGAGGTGTGAAGGTAAGGGTACACGATGTCCAAGGGTCAAGAGTATGGGTAGAGCAGAAGTGTTGCAAGCACATTTGTACATATTGAATAACACCGACGAGGTATTGCCTTATTTATCTACTCATAAAAAGATGGTCAAGAGTAAAAACCCTCAAATGACTGAAAAAGCGCTATTGAAAGAGTACAACAAGACATTCTTAACCTGGTTTAAAGAGAATATTATGAAGGATAATAGTGCTTCTGATACACTAAAGTGGCTAGCAAATGAACCAAAGTTTAGTGTCATGTGTTGGTCTGGGGACGATATTAATAATATCTCATTTTCTACAAAGTCACAAGATGATAAGAGTACTATGCAAAATAGTGGGGTTATGCTCATGGCTTCTTCAATGCACTTCTCTAGTTCAAAGGATAAAAACCCTGTTCTGGCGTCAATTGCTTACTTTGGGGTTATTGATGAGATTTGGGAGCTCAATTACACTAAATTTAAAGTGCCTGTTTTTAAATGTAAGTGGGTTAACAATAAGAATGGTGTACAAACCGATGAGTTAGGATTTACATTGGTGGACCTAGACAAGGTAAGTTATGGGGATGAGCCTTTCATCATGGCTGACCAAGCAAAACAAATTTTTTTTGTCAATGATCCATCTAACAAAAAATGTTCAGTAGTCCTACAAGGAAGAATCATGAATAGTAATGATGAAGACGGAGATTCATCTCTTGAAATTTCCGAGACTCCTTCTTTTACTACACAAATGCCTATATTCATTGAGGACATAGATGTGGACAGTGTACGTGCGACTCGTGATGATCATAATGAAGGGATATGGGAAGATATTTTATTTGACCCCTAAAAAGAATTTATCTGAATCAGTTTCTGATTACTCAATATATGTAAGAATTCCACTTACAAACCCCTTTGATTCTATATACATATATGATTATGCCATTATTTTGACAGCACGTGATTCACATTAAAGTTTTTTGAAATGTACCTATTATTGATTATTGATATTGATTGATATGCACCTATTAAAAGGATACTGACATTTTTTTTTGTTTTATTTTTCTTAAATAGGTATCATGGATGATTCATCTGCCAACCCCCCAACAAAGAAGAAGAAGACTAGACGTGCCACGACGTTACCAGATTTGACGTCTAGACGTCCGACAGGTTATAGGTACCCGATTGAATTTGATGAACGCCTAGAGCCTCTAGGTAAATTGTCTACCAGATTTAAGAGTTATGTGTCTTTGCTAGCACGACACAAGGCAAGCATATTATCAAAATCTTGGGAAAAAGTGGATGGCGAGGTCAAGAACTTGATTTGGATGGATATCTTGGTATTAACTTTTCATTGCATATTGAGTGGTATACACCCAAATGAATGATACAAGAGTGATATTAACACTGCCTTTTTGGTATACTTTAGGAAACATTTGACATTCCCAATGATGAGAGGTTGAAGAAAAAATGGATTGCTTATGCCGGTGAGCGTTGGACGCAATTTAAGTCATCACTCACTAGAAGATATATCTTTAGCCCCGAAGAGGATCAGGGTGAGACAACTCCATGTGAGCAATACAGTTTCATAACAACTGAAACATGGGAGTTGTTCGTAAAGAGTCGCATGGAAGAAGAGTTTCAGGTAATTAATTATTTGGTATTTTTTAGTTTTTATTTTTCCTTCTTAATTTAATATGTCATGACTAATAACATTTGGTTTGGTATTTATGACAGGCTAAAAGAGAAAGAGGCAAAAAAAATCAATCCCACAATAGCTTTTACCACACATCCTCTCGTGGTGGCTATAAGATGATTAAGGGCAAGTGGAAAGAGAGCTACATGGAAGCAAAGCGTGAGGAGTCCGGTGACCCAGACTTAGTAGTAGAACCTCCATCTCCTCCTCGTCATGAGTTATTTAAGTTGGCCCATCAGAGGAAAACAGGATCTTTTACAACGGATGAGTCAGCTTCTGTTGCTTCAAAAATTGTAAGTTAAAATTTTTATTCAAACACCAACGCCTTAAGAAATACATTTTACAATGTTGCCTAAAGTGCACATGGTTTTTTTGTTATAGGATGAGTTAGTTGATCAGGCCAAACAAGGAACTTTTGTTCCAAATGGACGTCAAGATATCTTAACTATAGCCATTGGAATACCTGATCCTCGTGGTCGTGTACGAGCAGCTGGTAGAGGGGTAGGTCTAGCAGAATACTTTGGACCTACTTCATGTAGTAGCTTCACCTCAAGTAGTTGGAAACTAGCTGCAATGAAGCAAGAGTTGAAGGAGGAGTTAACACAGGAGTTTGAAAAGAAACAGGAGGAGTTAACGCAGAAGTTTGCAAAGAAACAGGAGGAGTTAACACATGAGTTTGAAAAGAAACACAAAGAAATGATAGTTGAAGCATTAACAGAGGTATCTATATGAACATTAACATAGTTTTTTTTGGTTACAACATTAACATAGTTTATGAATTGATATTAATAACTTTGTGAATAACATTTAATTAATATATTTGATTTGCAGAAGTGGGGATCGTTGCGTAGCCCCCCCAATGAAAATATTTCTCCAAAAAACACAATCGGATCTAAAGCTAGTTGTTCCCCATCTCATGTGGAGGAACCACCCAAGAATGATTGGTTGAAAGAGTTGCATTTTTTAGCTTATGAGATTTCAACAAGTGTCAAGTTCAATTTGGACCATGAGCACCATGAACATTTCTACATTGGATATAAAGATATTGTAGAATTGGTTCAAGGTAACGAGGAACTTGAGTTTAGCCATTTGGCAATATGGTGCGCGTAAGTATATATTAGTTATTTGTAAAACTTATTCCAAAATATTTCAATTATAAATAGTTATAAATACTGAATAATTTGTTTTCAATATCTTAGGTATTTGCATCGTGAATGTATAGCAAGGGAAATTAGTGATATGTATGGATTTTTAGATCCATACAAAATTTCTGGTTCTTATGGCCACCAACAAGAGACCGTCCAAGCATATATCCAGAATAAGCTAATTGACCAGAACAAAACATGCTTTCTAGCGCCATATTTGTTAAGGTAAAATTATAAATTGTCCAAAGGTTACTAGTGTATATATAATTTCTGTTTGATTATGATTTAATTATTGTTGTTCAATTTTGCAGTAATCATTGGCAGTTGTTTGTCGTCTGTCCTTCTGCTAATACAATTGTTTGGATGTGTTCGCTTCACCGCCTTCCAAACGAGACCTTGGTTGAAATAGTTGACAAGTAAGTTTTCTTTTATTAGTAATTTGTTGTCATAACTTTATGATTTGATATTTTTTAGACTTATAACTTATTATTTATGATGTTAACCCACAGAGCTATGAATGGATATAATAGGATGAAGGGTTTAAGAAAAACAAAACCTCACTGGGTGACACTTAAAGTAAGTATTTAATACTTTAATTTTTATTTTCATTTTATACTAGTTACTGTATTCAATTTTGATTTTTGATATTCATTAATTATAGGGACCGAAACAAAATGATACTTATTCTTGTGGCCACTATGTGATGATAAATATGATGACTATTGTCTCCGCAACTATCACTAATAATTGGAAAGAGGTAATAGAAATTTTCAACTTTTATAGGATGATTACTAGGTACGTAATTATTATGTTGTATGTATTAAGTTAACCATGTGATTCGTATTCAACTTTGTTTTTGTAGATGTTTAATTCGAGTTGTCCGTTCACACGTGAAGAGTTGACGCATGTTAGACAAGTTTGGGCGAAGTTTTTTATAAAGTTGTATGCAGAGCGTAAACCAACTTCAAAGGAAGAACGAAGAAAACAACATAAGTGATGTTCATTTGCCTTTAGTGTTATATGTTTGTGTATTTTGATGTTCATTTGCCTTTGGTGCTATACTAAAATGCATTATTGTTGCTCTACTTTACATTTTGCCAAGATATTAGTCAAATATGAATGTTGAATTGTTAATGATACTTTTGAAGTTAAATTTAGTAATTTTGTACTTTGAATGTGTGTTGCTGGTTTAATGAATGGTTTAATGAATGCCTAGCTAGTGGAGCCAAATTTGTATATGCTGGTGATTAGGAAAAAAAAAAAATTAAAGTCAGGCGGATACAAATCTGACTTTAAAATATGAGCACATTTAAAGTCAGGCCACAGAAAGTCTGACTTAAATATTGATTTAAAGTCAGACTGTGGCTCGACTTTAAAAGCGTTTCCCATAGGCGGAACATCAACAATTAAAGTCAGGCAATGAATGCACGACTTTAAAACAAACATACGAAGTCAAGCTCTCGCGTGACTTTAAAGCTCCTGACATACGAAGTCTCCTTCAAAGAAGTCACGCTGGCGCCTGACTTTAAAAGGCCAATTTGCCTGACTTTAAATCCATTTTCTGCACTAGTGATTAACAGCAAAACAGCAACAGCATTACATCAAAACAGTAACAGCATTAACGTAACCATCACTTCAATTACGAAAATTATTTATAATTCTTACTAACGAGTTATCTATATTCCTATCATTTTTTTTTTATTATAATAGTGAAAACCTTAATCCAACAAAATTACAATTCGATTTAATTAGAACTAACGACATAGGAATTCAAGCACACACGGTCAATTAGTCAAACATTTCTCATACGATATATATATATATATATATATATATATATATATATATATATATATATATATATATATATATATATATATATATATATAACTACGCAACATACACAGAGGCAATCTATAATAAACCCCAAACCCCGCATACGATCCCTCATATACGCTATTATAGAATTCGAACCCACCCTTACCTCAACTATGGTGGCGCAAACTCCCTTCTAGCCTCGTTCCTCGATTCTCCGAATACGGCGACTCCCCTGCGATAGTAACGACGCGTGACGATCACGAACGTAGAGAATTGCAATGAAAATCAACCCTCCCAATCCAATCCTAGGCTAGAGCTCTTGAAAATTGAGGCTTTTGTGTAACTTAGAAGTGAGAGGAAGAAGGAGAAGAAGGGAAAAGAGGGCGGCTGCGCAAAAAGACCAGCCCTAGCGCATATTTGCGCTATATTTATAAGGAGGAGTGGCGCACAAGCGCCTTCCTGCGCAAGCTGCGCACTGGACACGCTGCTAGGGTTGCGTGAGCGCTGCGCACTCGCGGTGCTAAGCCCAATGCTATTTTTAACTGGCCCACGACACGTGATTATCATCTAACTCATTTTCAACATAGCTACTACGCCCATAATTTCAATTCTTACAATTATCCTACGGCCATCCAACTTCGAAGTAATTTGATTAAATTTTAGGGCGTTACAACTCTCCCCCACTTAGAATATTTTCGTCCTCGAAAATTTACCTGATTCGAACAACTCGGGATAGGACTCCCGCATCTTGCTTTCCAACTCCCATGTCATGCTCTCTCCGGCAGCTCCTAACCAGACTACTTTCACCAAGGCGATCTCTTTGCCCCTTAGAGTCTTCGTCTCGCGGTCCGCGATTCGTACAGGCATCGTCTCCACAGTGAGGTTATCCCGTACTTGCACATCATCCATATGAATTACATGAGATGGGTCTGGAATATACTTCCGAAGTTGTGACACATGGAACACATCATGCAAATTCGAAAGATTAGGCGGTAAGGCCACTCTGTAAGCTACATTCCCAACTCTTTCCGTGATCTGATACGACCAATGAATCGAGGAGTAAGCTTCTTAGATTTTAAAGCACGTCCAACACCGGTCACAGGGGTGACTCTCAAAAACACATGATCACCAGCTTGAAATTCCAAATCCTTCCTTCGCTTATCATGGTAACTCTTCTGTCTACTTTGTGAAGCTTTCATCTTTTCACGAATCAACTTCACCTTCTCAGTCGTTTCTCGAACAATTTCAGGTCCAAGCACTATACTCCTTCCAGATTCATACCAACACAAAGGGGTTCTACACCTTCGACCATACAACGCTTCGAAAGGTGCCATCCCAATACTAGAATGATAACTGTTATTATAGGTAAACTCTATCAACGAGAGATGGGTATCCCACGAACCTCCTTGCTCAAGAATACACGCTCTCAACAAATCCTCCAACGATTGAATAGTCATCTCTGTCTGACCATCCGTCTGAGGGTGATACGCTGAGCTCAATCTCAACTTAGAACCCAACGCCTCTTGCAAACTCTTCCAGAAATCAGAAGTGAACCTAGGATCTCTATCCGAAACGATACACATAGGAACACCATGCAACTTTACAATCTTTTGGAGGTAAATCTCAGCCAACCTCGGTACCGGATACGTGATATTAATAGGTATAAAATGAGCCGACTTCGTCAGCCTGTCAACAATCACCCAAATCGCATCATGCCCTCTCACAGTATTAGGCAGCCCCGTCACAAAGTCCATTGAAATGCTATCCCATTTCCATTCCGGAATCTCTAAAGGTTGCATCAACCCCGCAGGCTTCTGATGTTCAACTTTTGACTTCTGAGAAGTTAAACATGCATACACGAATTGCGCTACATCGCGCTTCATCCCAGGCCACCAGAACCATCTTTTCAAGTCTTGATACATTTTCGTAGCTCCTGGATGAATACTCAACTTACTTCTATGACTCTCTTCGAGAATTGCTTTCTTCATTTCCACATCGTCAGGAATGCAGATTCTATTACGGTATCTCAACACACCTTGCGCATCCAACTCAAAATCGTTATTCTCAGACTGCCCGATTCCTACCGTCGAATCTACCAGTTTAACATCCAGTTTCTGAGCTTCTCTGATGCTATCTAAAAAGTCATTATTAATCTTCAACATCCCCAACATAACACTCTGAGGTGTCACTTCGTAAATCAAACTCATATCTCTGAACTGCTCAATCAATTCAAACTCCCTGACCATCATTGCCGACATGTGCAAGGTCTTTCGGCTCAAAGCATCAGCCACAACATTAGCTTTCCCTGGAAGATAATTCAAACTGAAATCATAGTCTTTTAGCAACTCCAACCACCTCCGCTGTCTCATATTCAGTTCCTTTTGATCAAACAAGTACTGCAAACCCTTATGGTCGCTAAATACTTCAAATCTAGAACCATAAAGATAATGCCTCCAAATTTTTAGCGCAAAAACAACAGCAGCAAGTTCTAAATCGTGCGTAGGATAGTTCTTCTCATGAGTCCTCAACTGCCTCGATGCATAAGCAACTACCTTACCATTCTGCATAAGCACACCTCCTAAACCCATCTTGGAAGCATCACAGTACACCACAAAGGACTCTCCCGGATTAGGCAACGTCAAGATAGGAGACGTCGTCAATCTCTTCTTCAATTCGGTGAAACTCTCTTCGCAACGAGCGTCCCATATAAAGGCTTTACCTTTGCAGGTCAGCTGAGTTAAAGGAAGTGCCAACTTAGAAAAGCCTTCAATGAACCTTCTATAGTAGCCAGCTAATCCCAAAAAGCTTCTAATCTCGGTAGCCGACTTTGGAGTCTCCCATTCCAATACAGCATCGACTTTAGATGGATCCACCGCAATGCCGCTACCAGAAATAACGTGACCAAGAAAACTCACCTCCTTCAGCCAAAATTCGCACTTAGACAACTTTGCATCATATAACTTCTTGTCCCTTAAGACCTCCAATACCAATCTCAAGTGCTCTGCATGCTCTTCTTCTGTCTTAGAGTAAATCAAAATATCATCGATGAATACTACCACAAACCGATCCAAATAAGCATGAAACACACGGTTCATGTACTCCATGAATACTCCCGGCGCGTTAGTAACACCGAAAGGCATCACCGAATACTCATAATGCCCGTACCGAGTTCTAGAAGCCGTCTTCTGAATATCCTCATCTTTCACTTTAATCTGATGGTAGCCCGATCTCAAATCAATCTTACTGAATACTTGAGGACCCACCAATTGATCCATCAAATCGTCTTTTCTTGGGAGTGGATACTTGTTCTTAATCGTCACTTTATTCAACTGTCTATAATCAACACAAAGCCTCGTACTTCCATCCTTCTTCTTCACTAGCAACACTGGAGCTCCCCACGGTGATACACTCGGCCTCACGAACTTCTTTTCAAGTAGATCCTCAAGTTGCTTCTTCAATTCGGATAATTCAGATGCTGACATCCTGTAAGGTGCCATAGAAACAGGTTTGGTACCAGGTACAAGATCAATAGCAAATTCAACTTCCCTCTCTGGTGGTACACTTGGAATCTCATCAGGGAAAACTTCAGGAAATTCGCGCACCACCTGCAACTCATCAATTATGGCTTGATTCTTAACAGATAGCGACGTCATCAGCGAGAATAGCTGAACTTCTTCCCGCATCAACTTCCGCAACTGTCCAGCAGACAACAAACCAGCCTCCTCCTCTTCGGGAGTGGAGAAACTCACAGACTTGCTAAAACAATTAATATGAACATAGTTATATTCTAACCAGTCCATGCCTAGGATCACATCCAATCCGCCTAACGGCAGACAAATCAGATCAACAATAAATTCTCTGTCGAAAATCGACAAAGGGCACTTAGAACACACAAGAGAAGTAGTCACCGACCCCTTAGCTGGAGTATCGACAACCATCTCCCTATTCATAGAAGACAACACAAGACCCAATCTTTTAACACATTCCGCAGCAATAAAACAATGAGTAGCACCAGTGTCAATAATAGCTATTAGAGGAACACCATTAATGAAACATGTACCTCCAATAAATCCGTCGTTCTCAGTAGTCTATGTCCCTGCCAGAGCGAACACTCTTCCACTAACTCTTTCTTTCTTTGGCTTCTGACATTGATTACTAATATGCCCTTCTTCGCCACAGTTGAAACAGACCTGCTCCTTGTGCTTGCACTTGGATGATTCGTGCCCAGTCTTACCACAACGAAAGCACCTCTTCACCTCAACCTTGCACACGTTACTCTTATGACCAGGTTTGCCACATTTGTAACATACAATACCAGCAGGGGCGTCTCCCCCACTAGTTCTCTTACCATCAAAACTTTTATGCTTACCTTTACCAACTAGAGCATCATACGGCTTACCACGAGTCTGCTGCTTGCTCCTCTTCTCATTAATGATCTTATAGTGAGCATCGTTGTCCTCCTCATAGATCCTGCAACTGTCAATCAAATCGGAGAAAACACGGATCTTCTGATACCCAATTGCCTTTTTGATCTCAGGTCGCAGCCCATTCTAAAACTTGATGCACTTTGAAAATTAATTCAGCAGTTGCTTCATTGTAGTGCGGATAAAATTTGGCCAACTCCACAAACTTAGCAGCATATTCAGTAACTGACAGGTTCCCTTGCTTCAGCTCAAATTTCTTTCTTACCCCGAACATCCTCAGGGTAATACTTCCTCAAAAACTCCCTACGGAACACAACCCAAGTGATCTCTTCACCTGCAGCTTCCAATCTCTGACGTGTATCTAACCACCAGTCGTCAGCCTCTTCTGACAGCATATGAGTACCATAACGAACCTTCTGCACTGGAGTGCAATCCATCACACGGAAGATTCTCTCAATCTCCTTCAACCAAGCCAATGCTCCATCAGGATCATACTTACCCTTGAAAGTGGGCGGATTCTCCCTTTGGAAAATCACCAAACTGCGAGATCCAGCATTCTCACCAGCGTTCTGTTGATTCTCCAATGCCTGAGCCATAGCGCCCAAAGCAGCAGCAATAGCAGCATCATTCCGTCCGGCCATTTCAGCTTATCCCTACAACACAAATTATAGTTTAGAACGAATAACAATACTTGATTGTTAATCGAAGCGATGACTCGACAACTTGGTCGGACAGACCCAACCATGCTCTGATACCACTAATGTAACACCCCAATTCTACCCAATAATACTATAAATCAGAGTGCGGAATTTTCAACATAAATATTGGAGTGCTACACTTACTTCCCAACACAAACAATATAATTCATTCATGGTAAATTCAATTTGAAGCAATCTTAACAATCCTTGTCCATTTGACAACTCAAAATCAACAATTTGCTTAATAGAAATAACTTCGAGTTCAACAAATATTGCAACCTAAATGATAAAGGAAAAAAAACAGCGTTCAATCCCCCGAGTGTTACGTATCAGAGTGACGACACCGACTCAACTAAGGAAGGATCACCGCCTTCATTCGCGACTACCTGCACGTTACCACATAGGGGTAACATTCAAACAGAAGGGGTGAGATATCGAACTATATAAGAGCATGCATGAAGAACAATATGATAGGTCAGGTACTATAGAATTACACATATCATCAATAAAATCCTCAATAGAGTCATCAATAGAATCATCGAAGTGCAATGCGGAATGCGACTCAACTGTGCATATGCATGTGGTACCATTGGAGCAAAACTCCCGTCGTAAAAATCGTCGTTGCCAGTAAATAGTGGCTCAACGGGCATAGCCCTCATCGTTCACGTCGTAAAGCAAATGCAAAGGTATGCGACACAACGTGAATGTACAAGTAACGCTAATCACAGTCACGCAATCGCACGACAACAACACCAAAACGTCATGGCGGCCATAGGCCTACAAATTACTATCTTTGCCAATAAATAGAGGCAAATCAACTTTAACAACTTCACCTGCAATTTACCACATTTTCGACAAGGTATTCAACGTAACAATTAACCACAACAGCAACTGTGGCAACAATATTGACAAAGCAGCAACATCAACAGCGCAAAACAGCAAGAATAGCAACAACACAGCAGCAAAACGTAACAGCAATGACAACAATAACAGCAAAACCGCAACAGCTTTAACAGCAAAACATCAACAACATTAACAGCAAAACAGCAACAGCATTATCAGCAAAACAGCAACAGCATTAACAGCAAAACAGCAACAGCATTACATCAAAACAGTAACAGCATTAACGTAACCATCACTTCAATTACGAAAATTATTTATAATTCTTACTAACGAGTTATCTATATTCCTATCATATTTTTTTTGATTATAATAGTGAAAACCTTAATCCAACAAAATTACAATTCGATTTAATTAGAACTAACGACACAGGAATTCAAGCACACACGGTCAATTCATCAAACATTTCTCATACGATATATATATATATATATATATATATATATATAACTACGCAACATACACAGAGGCAATCTATAATAAACCCCAAACTCCGCATACGATCCCTCATATACGCTATTATAGAATTCGAACCCACCCTTACCTCAACTATGGTGGCGCAAACTCCCTCCTAGCCTCGTTCCTCGATTCTCCTAATACGGCGCGTGACGATCACGAACGTAGAGAATTGCAATGAAAATCAACCCTCCCAATCCAATCCTAGGCTAGAGCTCTTGAAAATTGAGGCTTTTGTGTAACTTAGAAGTGAGAGGAAGAAGGAGAAGAAGGGAAAAGAGGGCGGCTGCGCAAAAAGACCAGCCCTAGCGCATATTTGCGCTATATTTATAAGGAGGAGTGGCGCACAAGCGCCTTCCTGCGCAAGCTGCGCACTGGACACGCTGCTAGGGTTGCGTGAGCGCTGCGCACTTGCGGTGCTAAGCCCAATGCTATTTTTAACTGGCCCACGACACGTGATTATCATCTAACTCATTTTCAACATAGCTACTACGCCCATAATTTCAATTCTTACAATTATCCTACGGCAATCCAACTTCGAAGTAATTTGATTAAATTTTAGGGCGTTACAGTTGGAAAGTCCCTAAATTCACTAAATTTTAGGGCGTTACAGTTGGAAAGTCTCTAAACCAAGTAGCTACCACGGCTGCTACTTCTCCTCGCCTCGCTTTATCTGAACCTGTCAAATTGTAAAACATAACAACATAAACAATGAGATTACGAATCTTAGTGAGTTCTTTGGCGACCCCTCACCGCCTCTCTCGTAGTCTTTTTATTATCTTCTCACTTGCCTTAACGTAATCCAAGAAGAATGAATAACACCAGCTTCAGCAGAGAACCCAACCCGAATAAACAATCTGAGCCAAGACTCAATCCGAGTAAACCCGAATAAACTATTTGAGCCTTGACTCAATCCAAGTAAACCATATGAGCCTTGAACTCAAGAGACATGACCTCCCTTTCCAAGTACGCTACTTAACCTGTTGGGATCGTCATCCGCATGGTGTTTTATTAATTATAGACCACTACAAAAAAATAGGTCATTTGCGAGGGACGTTAGCGAGGGAACGTTGGTCCCTCGCAAAGACAAGCATTAGCGACGGAATTTCCCTCGCAAAACGTTGGGCGCCAATTTGAATCTGCGTGGCACGGAAAACGAGGAGATTAGCGACGGAATGGGCAGTCCCTCGCTAAATTTCTGACAGTTGCAGAGCCTAGGGGAGCGTGAGGATTAGCGACGGAATTGCTTCCCTCGCAAAATTCGTTGCTAATCGCGAATAACCTCACTCAGAGTCAATTCTTTCTCTCACTCTCTTTCATTCTTTCACTCTTCTCTCTCACCTCACCACACACCCACCCACGACCCTACCCATTTTTTTTCTCATTTCCACCACCACCACCACACAACCACCACCACCCAACCACCACCACCACCACCACCCACGAAATCCTTTCTTCTTCCCCTCTCTCTCTTATATACAAATTTGTATCTTCTTTCTCTCTCTTAGGAATTCGCCCCTTTTCTGCCCTCGACTACCCTTACATATGGGCCAACATAGTTATCTCTCGCGTAGTTCACAAAATGATAACAATTCGGTATTCAATAACGGTATATTTTTCGGGTCTATTCGACTTATTTTTTTAGTCAACCGAGCGGTTCGATTCTGCCCGCAGTTTTTTTTTCTACCAACCGAACCAAAATAGTATAATTTAATATTATTTTATTCTAATATTTACAATTTAATTTATTATTGTTAATGAATATGTTATGTTTTAGTTTAAAGTATAAACTCAGAGGCCTTATCAACCTACTGGTGGTAATCAAGAGAACGCACGGGCCATAAGGCCCTAATTAAGGTGGTTCTAATAGATTATTTTGCTTAGATAAAAAAGTAGTAATATTTAGATTTAGGATTTTGGTCAAAAAAAAAGAGGATTAAATTAGTTAATTTTAACTCTATTTTCAATTATGCTTTGTCTCATAAAAAACCGAACCAATAGAACCAATCCAAACTGCATTGATTTGATTCAGTTAGGTTCAGATTTTCTTTAAGAAGCCAACCAAATCAAACCAAACCGCTTGAATTTTTATCTTGCGGTTCAAAAAAAAATTAGACACAAAACACAACCAAACTACACCACAAACACCCCTGATTATAATTACAATAAGTCAAGTAGAACATGTGAGGCCGAAATTAATTTGTCACAACACTATTCATTTAGCGCAACAATATAGCAGCTGGATTCTCATTCAATATAAAAGACAAGTTAACTAAATGGGACCTGCGAAGCATGTTTCCCTAATCTATAATTACACTTTGCGCGTAGTAGCCATATGTAGACCAACTGCAGCTTGGTACTCCACCATAAGATATAAGACTATAACTCCCAATGGGTACTCCAAAGAAAACGACACATTCACACTTCACATTCTTTTATCGGAAAATATTAACATATAAGTCATCCGATATGTCTTCTGAAGTATCTTCTGAAGAGTCTTCTGAGGAGTCTTCTAAAGTATCTTATGAACCATTGAATTATTGTTTTATGATCTTCTAATGTTCTATGGTATCGGGTCACATACCATTTTAATCAATGATACATTTTGGCATGTGCTTTCTTAATGTTGCAAATCATTTTGTCTTGGCTTTTCTTATCATAAGATGTTATATAGATTGATTATTTTAAATCTTGAGAAACTCTTTGTTCCCGCCGTCTTATTCTTACTTAGATTTCTTTGAAGAGACATATTCTTTCTTTGAGAAGATTTTAGCTTATGACTTCATTTGACTTGAGAGGATTCTTACTGTTTCTTTCTTTTCTTGAGAAGCTCTTCGACGAATGTCTTCTCAGCTTAGAAAACCACCAAAGTTATATTCTTTTATCCATATTGTCATGAGCTCTTTGACCATCATTCTTATCTTCTAGGCTTCATTAAGCCTACTCTTTTGAATGGGCCTTCTTGACTTAGGAAGTTACTATGTTTGTGACATTATTGTTTTCTATTGATGTAACCTCAAAGCCTTCATTCTTGACTTGTGAAGTTACTATGTTTGTGGCTTCTTGGTGCTTTCTTGGCACACTACCTTATTGAGATATAAACTGATAGTTCTTGTACTTAGGTCACTCGAGAAGATTCATTAGCACAATAATGAATCAGATAACTTAAAACACTTGTCAGAAAGATTTGTTTGTATCAGGACGTATCCAAGGGATTTTGCCTCAACAAGATCCACCAGTAGGAATGAAGTCTCGCTGCATCCTTATTCGATGAAGGTTTTTATAAGTGGGTTGCACGCAATAGAATGTTTTCTTAGAAATTGAGAAGATTTGTTTTAGCTTGGAATATTCCCCATTTGTTGTGATGGTGGATATGACTGAGTCCTCTGTCCTCCTTTGACTCAGTTTACTAAGTTCTCAACTCAAATCTAACTCGGACCAAAGAGGTCGTGTTTGCCCCTTAGAGATGTTAGGGGTTATGAGCGAGTTGGTCCTCCTCTGGCCCAGTTTGCCTAGTACTCGGCTCGGATCTAACTTGGAATAAAGAGGTCACGTTTGCACCTTGGATTCATTAGGGGATTATGAGCGAGTTCGCCCTCCTTTTTCCCAATTTACCGAGTTCTTCGCTCGGATCTAATTCGGACAAAAAAGAGGTCGTGTTTGATCCTTGGAGTAGTTCCTTGCCAAGAACTACCAATGAGAATGAAGTCTCACTGCTTCCTTCGTCGACGAAGGTTCTTATAAGTGGGCTACACACAATAGAGTGGTTTCTTAGAAATTGAGAAGATGTGCATGTTTTAGCTTGGAGTATCCCCCATTTTTATTGATGGTGTTGTGGATTACAAATTCCTAGCTAAAATGTTTCTTAAACTTAGTGGCTTTCCAGGTCCTTCGAATGGGCTCTTTGTCCAACATCTCAAATTTGTATGCCCGATTGTCGTTCTTCGATATAACTCGATATGGTCCTTACTTGTTCGGGGCCAGTTTTCCTTGAGAGGCGTTCACAGCTAGACCTCGTTTTGGTCCAACGTAGACCTCCATTCTCCATCGGGATCTGGTCTCTTGATTCTTTTCTCCCGTTCTCTAGAAAGTGTGTCATCATTTTCATCTTCTGAACTGTTAAGGTCGTAGCAGGCGTCACTACGCCAGAAGTAGCAAAAATAGGCGCTACCTTAAGCAGCGTTTATTAAAAAGCGCTAGGTAAGGTGAAACGGTCAAAGGGATAGACAACGCTTATTTGGAAAGCGCTGGTTATTGATAAAATGCGCAAGGCCAAAGGCAGCGCTTAAATAAAAAGCGCTGGGTATTTGTAAAACACGCAAGGCAAAAGGCAGCGTTTATATGGAAAGCGCTGGGTATTCGTGAAAACACGCATGGCAAAAGGCAGCGTTTATATGGAAGCGCTGGGTATTGATAAAACACGCTAGGCAATGGGCAGCGTTTTATATAGAAGCGCTGGGTATTGGTAAAACACGCTAGGCAATGGGCAGCGTTTATTTGGAAGCGCTGGGTATTGGTAAACCACGCTAGGCAATGGGCAGCGTTTATTTGACAAGCGCTGGGTATTGCTAAAAAGCGCTAGGCAAAGGGTAGCGCTTCTAATGAAAACGCTGCCCATTGGTATTGTTTTTATTTTTTTTTTCCACGCACAACTCTCTTTCTCTCTTTCTTTCTCGTGCTCACTCTAGCTCTCACACTCTAGCTCACCATTTTTGTTCTCACTCTCACACTCTCACCATTTTTGTTCTCACTCTCATTTTTGTTCTCACTCTCACTCGTACGTGGCTCTCATTTTCGTTTCTCCAAAGCTCATTTCTTCCCATTTTCATTTCTCTTCCACTCTTCTCCATTTTCGCACTCTCACACTCTTCCACACTTCTCCATTTTCACAAAGGATTTCGGACTTGGAAGTTCATTTCTTCCCCATTTTCGTTTCTCTTTCACTAAGGTTAGTATTATTACATGTTGTTCTAATTATTTTATGGCATTGGTACTTTAGGTTAGATGATTGAAAGTTGATGCTTGATGATTTGTTCTTTGAAATGGTGTTTCTAAACTTGAGGGAAAATGTAGGTGTAGTGTTTGTTGAAATGTCCAAATGAAATGCTTGTTAATTTAATGTTGCTCTAGGTTAAGGAATTCTTGTGTTGTATATTTATAAATTTGAGATATTTAGTGAAATGCATGTTAATTGAATGTTGTTCTAGGTTAAGGGATACTTGTGATGTATTTCTAAACATGAGAAATTGAGGATTGTTGCTGAATATGTGAATTGTTGTTAGGTTTTGCGAGTTTGTTTTGTCGGAGCTTTGCATTCGTTGTTCGACAGTTCGGTTCATTTGCTAGTGCGTGGTTCGCCTAGGTTGGAGTTTATTATTGCTTCCACTTATTCAGGTACTTTTGTTGTTTAAAACTAGAGTGACTATTTATTTATTTAAAACTGAAATTGCCTCTCTTATTTTTTTTATGTGTTCCTTTTCTTTTAGTTGTGCTTGAAATGAAAGATTGATACCTAACTTGTGATGAAGTTTAGTCTTGGCAAGTAGTTATTTTACATAGTTTTCATCTTCTTGTCTGTTTATTTATTTTGGATAGATAAATATAACAATAACAATGATTATGTTTTATTGCAGGTTAGATGGCGGATCATAGTGATCATGACAGTGATCATGACAGCGATCATCAGTGTGATGTTGAAAAGTATATGAGAAAGCAGGCTCCTCGTGGAATGACGGTCAAAAAAGATATCATCAATCGAGTAAATAAAGGAAAAGGAAAAGTACCAGTAAGTTACTAATTACTAATTACTAATTACTAATTACTAATTAACTTATTAATTCAACACTTAGTTTTAATTGTTTGTTAACTAATTTACTAATGACATAATGTAGGTGTTGTGGAATATTAAGGGCCAGCCAATTGGGGATAATCGCGCAGATTTGGTTACCTTCCTCGGTAGTAAGGTAAAACAAATGATACCAATTACAATCAGTACTTGGAGTGAGAAAAGTGCTGTTTTGAGGAAACACAAAGAGGAGTTTTGGTTAACAATACAGGTATATAATTTTACATCTCTTTAGTAATCTTATTTAATAAATTTGTAACCATATATATTTATACATTTTCATTGAATATGTGTATGCAGAAATATTTTGATGTGGATGAATCCCGAAAAGACTGGTGTATGAAGGAAGCTGGAAAGCTACATCGGAATTTCAGGGGTAGTCTAAAAAAAAATGGTTGTTTGATAATAGTGGAAACCTCAGATGGAAGCCTCCAGCGCCATATAGTGGATTTATTACGGAGGAGGATTGGGTTACATTTGTTAGGAGACGCACCGAAGATGAAGATTTCATGGTTAGTACTATAATCTATTAAGTTATAACTTAAAATATAGTTGATAATTATATATTATACATTAATGTATACTTATGTTTCTAAATAGAAACTATGCCAAGCGAATCGAGAGAGGGCTTCTGGTTGTGAGTACCCTTATAGAGGCGGTGCTAGTGGATATCAAGTTTTTGAAGAGAGATTGGTAAGACACAATAAGCTTGATTTCTCTTTGTTTAATAAATCTTTTGATTTATAATTTCTTGATTAACATTTGGTAAATTTAAATATAGTTGGAGGAGAGTGGGAAAGATCCTACTAAAGAAAGCATTGAGCGACATTTGTTGTGGGTAGCAGCCAGACAAAAGGATGGAGAGGTTGTGGATCCCAAAACTAAGGAGGTGACCGACAGAATTGTAAGTATTTCCAATTCCTCGAATATTGTTTTGAAACTTTTATGATATTTAAAATGTATAATAATTTTATTTATTATACTTTTGTTTGTGAATCAGGAAACCATATCAGAGTCTGTGTCACAGGGAGAGATCACTGATTGCTCTGAAAAGGAAATCCTTACTCGTGCCTTGGAAAAGGAAGAATACCCAGGTCGTACAAGGGGTTGTGGATTTGGCGTCAATCCATCCAACTACCTTGGGTCAAAGAAGAGAACTTATGAGGAGCATCATGATTGTAAACAAAGTAGAGAGTTGCGGGTATTGTATGAAGGTCTAAGGTCTGAACTTAGTCAAATCAAATTGCACTATGGGTTAGTTTCGCCTGCAGTACCATCCCCTGCCACAGATAGCGCACGAGATAGCTGCACCATTCCGTCAACTAAGGTATTAATTATTTTTTTTGAGGATAAATAAGAAATTAATTATTAAACTCTCTTTCTTCTACGCAATGTATTTATTAATTTTTGTTTATAATTGATTTAGGACAACAATGAGTGTGAGTGTGAATTGTATATCTCAAACTCACACCAAATGGTTGCAATAGGCTTCACATGTGACCAATTGGGAACTTTGATGCACAATTTACCCATACCTCCAAATCATGTTAGAGTCAGAGTTGATTGTGCAATTGTGGGGGATGCACCATTGCCTGCTCCAATACCCAGTATAGATTTACTAACTGTGCAAGATGTAGTTGGTACATTTGTGGCATGGCCAGCGCACCTTATTGTTGTAAGTGACAATATATTTGTAACCAACTAATTATTTTATTTTGTCATTTATTGTGTGCTAGCTAACGAATTATTTGATTTATATATAGGTACGCCAAAATGCAAAATCTAGGGGCAAAAGTGTTAGCAAGGCAATATCTACTAGCAAGAAAGTGTATCGGTCCGGCCGTTCAACACAAGTTTCTCAGCCTGCCCCTCAAAAAGTGACTCGGCCCTCTCCTCCTCCAACAGTGACTCAGCCCTCTCCTCCTCCAACACTGACTCAGCCCGCCCCTCCAAAAGTGACTCAGCCAGCCCCTCCTCCAATAGTGTGTCAGCCCTCCGCCTCTTCCATTGATGATTCTAGGATTATTTTGTATACCGAAATGCATGCGCAATTCAAGATGGATGATGAAACCCCGCTTGTATTACAGATGGATGACAACATTTTTGGAAATCCCGATCAACTATTGATAATCCCAAAACAGGATATTAATGATTTATGTCAGATGAATTGGGCAACCAGTGTTTGTATTAGAGCATATATCAGGTACGTATGTAATTTATTATTTAACATCATTGAGTTTATTTTATTATATCGTTAATTTAATTTGTATATATATATATATATATATATATATATATACCTCTAATTGTAGGTGCTTGTATCATAACATTTTGGTCCCTTCGGAGCGGACACAGAGATATGTGTTCTTGTGTCCGGATAGTACACACCTCCGTAATGTCAGGGAGGATCTGTCTAATTATAACGACCTTGTGGAACAAAACAAGAAAGATGTTACAAATTATATCACTCGACGCTTATCGGATGCTCAACATAGAGGCGTCGATACCATGTTTTTGGCACCGTGTCTCGTAGGGTGAGAGATTTAATCTATTCTTATCGGATACTAGTCAATTACTTATTCAAAGTTTTATTTTATAGGGATCATTGGATTTTGCTTGCAATAAATCCTAAGACAGATACGGTGTACTACATTGATTCTGTGCATGGTCATTTCAACACCCACCCAGACTTGGTTGTGATATTTAATAGGTGTGTGTATTTCGATCACTCTGCATATTTCTTTGTTTTAGTTGTTAACTATATGTATTTTTAATAATATAGTTATATCCAATTGTGTTCAGTTGTTTGAAGGAATATTGGGGATTGGAACAATCACAGACAAAATGGGTGCCAATAGTGGTAAGTTTGTAATCAATCTTCTCATATATTTATTTACATTATTGTTGTCAAAAAATGTATGAAATTAAATTTAACAATTAACTAATCTTTTGTTTTATAGTGTCCGAAACAACCAAATAACAATGATTGTGGGTATTACGTAATGAGATTTATGAAGGAAATTATTACCCACAATCAAATGGTTATCCCCAGACAGGTATCTTTACAGAACTCTTTTTTATTTTGGTTTAACCATATATTTCAATTCTAATTTTATTTAATTATATAATTTCAGTATTTTCCCGATTGTCGGTGGAAGACATACTCTACTGCACAGATTGATGAGCTTAGAGGAGAGTGGTGCCGTTATGTCTCGCAATTCTTTTGATTTTAGATAGATTGTAATCTTGTAAATTGTTCGAGTTTTATTTGGATACATGCATATGAATTGGTTCATGCATATGTAAGTTGCTAACTTGTTTTAATTTAGATACATATTGTAAGTAGCTTGCTAGTTTTGGATACATGCATATGAATTAGTTCATGCATATGTTAGCTGCTAACTTGTTTTAATTTAGATACATATTGTAAGTATCTGGCTAGTTTTCGGTACATATTGGTAGAGAGTTTGATTTGGATACATATTAATTTGTTAATATTGTAAGTTGCTAAGTTTTGGATACATATAATAACTTGTTAGCTAGTTTGTTTTGGTTTGTGATCATATTGGTGCATTGGGATATATAACTAGTTTATATATATATATATATATATATATATATATGTTGTTAGTATATAATGGATTGGATTGGTATTAATTGGCTGTATATGACCAGGAAATTATCAAATATAAAAAGGAAAGTACAAAAAACAAGAAAAAAAGGAAAAAAAATTAAACAATGGGCAGCGTTTGGTGGGAGAAGCGCTGCCCATTCACCTAGCGCGTATAGTAATGGGCAGCGCTTGGTAAAGGGAAGCGCTGCCCATTGCTAAATGTGCTAGGTGAATGAGCAGCGCTTGGTGGGGGAAGCGCTGCTCATTCACCAGCAATGGGCAGCGCTTTCTGTTACCAAGCGCTGCCCATTGCTATACGCGCTAGGTGAATGGGTAGCGCTTCTCCCACCAAGCGCTGCTCATTCACCTTTCGCGTTTAGAAATGGGCAGCGCTTCCCCTTACCAAACGCTGCCCATTTCTAAACGCGCTAGGCGAATGAGCAGCGCTTCTCCCTTCAAACGCTGCCTATGGCTATTAATGAGCAGCGCTTCTCAAACGCTGCCCATTTTTGGGGAGGAATCACCAGCGCCAAATTTAGCAGCGCCCAGAATGGCTAAAAAAAAACGCTGCCCATCCCCAAATCTGTTGTATTGCGTCTAAATCAAGGAGATTTACGTTGAACCTCCCTTTGCATTTTTTCTTTGCCTTCTTCACGGGACGCTGAACCCCGGCCAGGTCTGACTCCATATAACAAACCAGAGAAGAATTAATATCAGCTTCTATCGTGACGGCTTCATCTTGGTCAGATTAAATTTCATCTTCCAGTGGACAAGCCCAACTCCAGCCCGGAACAGGAACATAGTCTTTTCGTTTATATAGTGATTTATTTTCCTTCATTTGATTAAAACTTTTTTTATGGACATTTTATTAAAACTTAAATAAAAGAGAACTCAATAAAGTGACCACAATAGAACTATGATGGTTTTGAAAGATCATTTTTATCCATTTTCTAATAAATTATTCTTATTATTATTATTATTATTATCTCTATAGGGATTAATTAATAAGTATCAAATTACTTAAGATTAATTATTATTTACACGAATGAATATTTGGTGATAGTAGAAACTAAAATAAGAAGAAATAAATAGCAAGAACTAAATTGTAAAGTTTGATCAATGGAGAGAAGCCTAGGGTCTCGGTTTCATTTGCTAGCTTCGATTCCCCTATGTCTAATTTTACCTAAATTCCTTAATTTTATTCAATTACCAATCCCTTTACTACAACAATTAATCCGTTTGGTCATTCGTGATTAATATTCTTTTTCCTAACCCTTTTTTGGTTATATATCCAAGAATTTAAATTCAAAAAAAACATAAAGAACAAAAAGGTTGAATGAAATTGTAAGAGTAAAGGCTCAACAATAAGTAAAGAAATTGTAACATGGGCCGGAATTGTTGTATCAACAAGTGGACAAAAATTGTAAGATAGCCTAAAGTTAGTGAGAGTAAGGGTGTGTTTGTTTGAGGTGAAAGAGGGAAGAGAGAGTGAGGGAAGAGAGAGTGAGGGAAGAGAGAGTGATGTTGGCATGTTTTGTTAACGAGAGAAATAAGAAGGAGAGAGGGAGGAAAGATTAGTTTAGTGCTTTTTGTAATCTCTCCACAAGTGGAGAGAAAGTAGAGAAAAAGGGACTCTTAGGGTGTGTTTATTTGAGGTGAAAGAGAGAAGAGAGAGTGAGGGAAGAGAGAGTAAGGGAAGAACGAGTGATGTTGGCATGTTTGGTTAAGGAGAGAAATAGGAAGGAGAGAGGGAGGAAAGATTAGTTTAGTATTTTTTGTAATCTCTCCACAAGTGGAGAGAAAGTGGAGAGAAAGGAGCTCTTAATTTTGACTTTTACCATTTTGCCCTCAATTAAATGAATAACAATTATTAGAATTTATATAAGTTGAGACACTTTATAAATTTATATTAAATAGCTAAAATAAGTATGTAACTAATTAATTAAATGATTAACATATTATTTAGCTAATTAAAATAAATATTTAGCTAATTTAATTAAACAATTAAATAATTATTAAGTTAATTAAATTAAAAAATTAAATCAAACACATGGGTGTTTTTGTCCTTTCAAAACCAAGAGAACAACTCTCTCTTCCCTACTTCACTTCTCTTTCCCTTAAACCAAACAACCCTCCTAATCTACTCTATTTCTCCTCTCTTTCTCTCTTCCCTCTTTCTCTCCTAATCCAAACACACCCTAAAAGCTCACACTATAAAAAAATTGGTTATTAGCGAGGAAAATTTCCCTCGCAAAATGACCAAAATTCCTCGCTAATGGTCATTTGCGAGGGAATTAGCGAGGGACCAGTTCCCTCGCAAAATTTGTGCAAATTTTCAAATTCTGACTGACACGTGTCCCAATTTGAATGGCTTGTTTTTTTATATATTTATAATTATGTTTTTTTGAAGCAATTTATTATTATATTATTAATGAAAATTATATTATATTATTAATTTTGGGGTTGTGGTGGTGGTGAAAGGTGGAGAGAAAGAGGAAAGCAATTCGTAGGTGGTGGTGGTGGTGTCGTGGGTGGTGAAAGAAGGTGAAGAGAAGAAGAGGGAAAGGGGAAATCGTAAGAGAGAGAGGGGAGAGGAAGAGGAAAGAAGGTGGTGCTGGTGTCGTGGGTGGTGGTTGTTGTGGTGGTGGTCTTGGGTGGTAGTTGTTGTGTGGTGGTGGGTTAGTGTTTGTAGGTGAGAGAGAGAGTAGAGGAAGAGGAAGGGAAGGGTGAAGAGGAGAGAAGAAGAGTGAGGGTGGTTGGTTGGTGGTGTGGTGGTGATGGTGGTGGTGGTGGAGAGTAGAGGAAGAGGAATGGTGAAGAGGAGAGAAGAAGAGTGAGGGTGTTGTGAGTGAGAAAGAAGAGTGGTTGTGTGGTTGTGTGGTACACACAGATTTAAGTAAAAAAACCATTTAATAATTAGCGAGGGACTGGTCCCTCGCTAATTCCCTCGCTAACGGTCAGATTCACGTTAGCGAGGGACCAATTCCCTCACTAACCACCTTGTTTTTCGTGCTAAATTTTTCAAATTCCCGCTTTCAATTAGCGACGAACTGGTCCCTCGCTAATTCCCTCGCTAATGGTCAGATTCACGTTAGCGAGGGACCAATTCCCTCGCTAACCACCTTGTTTTTCGTGCTAAAATTTTCAACTTCCCGCCTCCACTTAGCGAGGTACTGGTCCCTCGCTAATGTTGAAAATTCTGTCGCTAACCATTAGCGAGGCATTGGTCCCTCGCTAATTCTCTCGCTAACGTCAGTTTTAGCGAGGGAATCACATTCCCTCGCTAATTCCCTCGCTAAAACGGAATGTTATTCCCTCGCTAATGTCCCTGGCAAATAAGCGTTTTTTTTGTAGTGTCAGTTATAAGTATGGTACTATTAAATTTAGATGCCCAATCCAAGAAAGAATGATAAAATGAATCAAAAATAGACAATTATTAAATACATCCTCATTTTTGCTATCATACATCATCGATGCGTTTTCTATTTTCTCTGTTTATACCCTTTTGTAAATAATTTTTTTTTACGAAACTCATCTGTAAATATATTTTAAAAAAACACTTGTTTTTCATTTTTTAAATAGAGCTCGTTGGTGCAAATCGTGACTGTGACCGAGCCGACAGTCACGATTTGCACCAACGAGCTCTGTCGTGAGCTCCAGTTGAGCTCTTAGCAATAAACTGAGCCGACCACCATTATGGAAAAAAGGAATCTGAGCTCTCCTAAAAGAGTGCTATCTATGTCTACATGAAACGCTAGCGAAATATGCTAAGTGCAGAAGACCGAGTATTGAGCCATAGCTACTCTGTGTAGTCATGCCGAGTACTGAGTTCTATCCTGTGTATGTCTACTCGGAATCGAGCTCTATCCTACGTAAGCCTTCACTACGTCCACATAAGTAGGGAGCACCTATGACGTGCTCTCCACGATCTCAGCAACGTTTAGATCTGGAAATCACTTAACGATCGTGATCCCCCATGTCATACCCTAATTTTGTCCGCCTAGGTCAAAACCCTAATTCTCAACGAAAATAAATAAATTGAGAAGTGTGGTTTTATTTTGAAGAGTGAAGAGCATTGTGCATGCATTTTTGGGTTTTAAAAGTCATTCTAGGGCTTTTAAATTCATTGTTAGAGTGGAAATGCATTTGTTGTTAAAAAACAAGGTTTTTAGGGCAAAAGGGTATTTTGGTCATTGTCAAAAATAAGATAATTTCTCATCAAGAATCATTGTGCAATTTTAGAGAAATTCATTTGAGGCAAAACATTTTTGGTCATGTATGTATGTATGCGCATGCATGCATACATTGTGCACAACATTTCAAAAAGGATCAAAAGGGAATATTCTACAAAAAGTTCCAAGATGTGATTTTTATGACATTTTTGGTCATGGTGATCACATAAAATGGCATATTCCTAAGATTCCTAGTATGTGGCCCAATTGGGTGTATTTTTGTACAATTATCTTGAAAAGAATAATCAAAAATGAAGGGATAATGGAATGGTCATATAATAGTACAATAGTACAAGATGACAACTAGCAAAACTTGGTCACCAATGACCCCTCCCATTTAGGCGCCACCTCCTCTCTATTCTCTCATTTTGTGTTTTCTCAATGTCCTCAATCCATGTGAGCCTCAATCCTAGCCTTTGATTCAAAATTAAAATCAAATCCTAGAGCACAACTAGTGCACAATGACCTAACTACCCTTAAACCTAATTGCTTTCTATATATACCCTATTAACCTCACCTCAAAAAAGAGGAAAGGGACAGAACTTTTGGCCTCATTTTCACTCACACAACCCTAGCACACAAACCTCTCCTCTCCTCTCCTCCTTTGGCCGAAACCACCAACAACCATTCCCTCCTCCATTTTTCTTCATTTCACTTCCATTTTCTCACCTCATTTCCATCCCTACTTCATATACCTTCCTTCTCTCCTAATTTAATTCAAACTTGCATCATCAAAAGGCATTTTTAAGCAAGCATTTCGTGGGTTTCATTGAAGTTTGGTGAAGATTCAAGTTGATTTGTGGTCTTATTCTTCATATTAGTCATTCCTTAGCTTGGATTTGAGGTAAACTTCTTAAAACCTAGCATCATCTTCAACTTTTTTTGCATCAAAATGTAGATATCATGTTTCTAATTTTGCATCCTACCATATTCATGCATTTTAGTGTTGGTATATTGTTGATTTGTTGATTGTTGTTGGTGAGAGGTATCTCAAACATTTTGACAAGCACTTAGGGAGGCTTGGGTGTTTGAGATTGCTTCTCACCCTTGAATAAATTGTGATTTATGTTGTTTTTACTATGATCTTGCATTTTTGTTGAATAAAATGATGTGATGCTTCGCAAATCATGATTAGAATTAGGGTTTGTTAATTTTCTTGTGAAATGGGTTTGCAATTGTGATCAAAAACGTTTTCTCAAGTTATTTTGATGTTAATAGATGGTATCTTGCTTGCAAGTCATTGTTATGTTGATGATTGGCAAGAGGACTCACACTTGTGTCTTTGAGCACTTCACTTTAAGTGTTGAGGATTGCCTAAGATGATTCAACACAACTTTGTGCTTTGATTGAAAATTTTGGTTTGCTTGTTAGTAACTTGTTTGCAAAATTACTCTATGTTGATGATTGGCAAGAGGACTCATACTTGTGCCTTAGGCACTTTCACTTTAAATGTTGAGGATTGCCTAAGATGATTCAACTTTCCTTTGTGCAATTCTTGTTTAAAAATGCAAATGCTAGTTCTCTAACTTGATTAATCAATTTCGGTTACAAAATGACTTGTTAATGCCCTCTTTTGGTCACTTTTGGTCTTGCAAATGTGATGTTCTTTCTAGGTCAATGTTATGCTTTAATGTTGATGATTTGGTAAAAGGACTAGACACTTATGCACTTGTGCATTGTCTCAAGCGTCAAGGATTACCAAAAGGGATTCAACCTTGTGCTTTATCTTGTGTTGACACCTAATTGAATTGAACTTTTGTATGATCTCTTTGTGTGCCTATTGTTGATCTTACATATGCATGCCATTAGACGTTGATGACTAAGTGTCATTCTTGTGCTCAAATGTTGTAATTGGTAATGTTTATGCTTATGCTTACATTGTTGATTGCATTGCTTGCAATTTGTTAAATGTTGCACTTTGGTTCTTGACTTGGGAATTGATTGAATGTTCTACTTTCTTTTCCTTTTGGATGCCACGCCATCCCAACAAACCTTTTGTGACCAATGTCACCCTCAAACCCCCTTCTCCTTTCTTCAAATCAATCATTTTCTAAAGCTTTTTCCAAACTCAATCTTTTCTCAAATTGTTTTCATAAGACAATCAAATTCTTTCTAAGATCAACAATAAACCATTTTTGAAAACTCATAAGGAGGCAAGTCGGACGTACGGCCGGTGTTGTCTAGCGTCCTAAGATCGGAGCTGTACAGCTCAAACATCTTGGGATACTTATGAGAATCAAAACAAGTAATTAACAACTTGAACCCTATTTCAAAGAATGAGTAAGGAATCGAGTCGGATGTACATCCGGTATTGGTTAGCGTCTTAGGGTTAGCGAGCTGTACAGTTCGTGCGAGCCTAAGATACTTGCTCAAATAAAAGTAATCGACCTCACAACAAATCCCTTTCTTCAAGTAATTCAAACCATTTTCAAAAAGTAGGGGGCACGTCGTCTGTACAGGCGGGGTTGTCTTTGTTCTAGGTCTAGTGGACTGTACAGTCTAGGACCGAAAACCCCTACAATAAAAAACACCAACACAAAGTTTCTCGACTAAGGAGAACTACGTAAGCTTTGAATTCTCCATCGCACCGGGAGATACGTAGGAGCGGGTCACATCCCGTCAAGCACACTTTTAAAAAATAATAAAAAGATTCTTCTTTTCCCCCGTTTTCAAAAACACTTTTCTCAAATAAAAAAGAAGTAGAACGAATTGTTTCAAATCAACTCTGTCAAAACCGCACATCAAGTTAAAGGTTCCCTTTCGGTAGAAAGGAGGTGTGGGATGCTAATACCTTCCCCACACCTAACCGGCCCCCGAACCTACATCTCTAGTTCTCAAAGGACCACCCGCTTAAAAAAAGGACCCTTTTTCAATGTTTTGGTCCCTAAATAAAAAATGTTGATGGCGGCTTCACAAATTTTCACGTTGTACGATGAAAGGTCCAATCCGGATCTTTCGGGGTGCAACAGCTGGCGACTTCACTGGGGACTTTCCTTTTAAAACGAGGGTCAGGCCTAATTAACTTGATGTGCGGTTTAATTGTTTGATTTGAATGTGATTGTTCTATTTCTCTCTTTTCTTCTCCTTCTTTTTCTTCTCTCTTTCTGATGTTTGAATGTTCTCTTGCATTCTCGTGTTGTTATGTTGCATTCATGTGCATTTGACTCTTCTTCTTCTATGTTCGCTTCTTGTTCCTTCTTCTCCTTTCATCTTCTTTTGTTTATATGCTTAATATGATCATGCATTTCTCCAATCCCCATGTCCCCTTCTTCTTTGCTCCCTTTCTTCAAGGTAAGCTCATGCATCATTCCCCCAATTCTACTATGATCCCTTCTTCTTTGCTCCCTTTCTTCAAGGTAAGTTCATGCATTCCCCCGATTCTATTATGACCCCTCTTCTTGGCTCCCTTTCTTGAGGTAAGCAGTGCATATGATTGTTGTTGGAACCCTAGGTTAGTTTACTTGTTTGTATTGAAATGATATATGCTTGCAAAACCCTAGGGTAGATGACTCTTTGTCTGGACTGTTTATGGATTTTCTTTGCAGGTGGGGGGGTATGTTTGTCGTTGTGCTCCTACACACACGTTGCACTCTTTTTACCCTTATATTTCTTGGTGAGACAGCCCTATACCCGGGCTAGAGCATATCTTAGGCTAGAACGAAGTCATTAGTGGCTGCTCACTGGACGTACGTCTTGTTGGGTGGTTGCGAAGACTTCACCTAGAGTTTGGCTTTGTTTGATGATACCATCACTTGGACGTACGGCCCTGTGATCGGTGGTCTCAGATGAGGTCGTTGGCTCTAGGAGCCTTATTTAGGGTCCTTCTTTTAGTGCTAACCTTGAAGTGTGTACCCGTAGAAATAGCCATAGATCCTGTCTCTAAGAAACCTTGGTAGGACACAAAGGAGCTTCATACCCCTGCATCCATGCTAAATAAAATATTTTTGCAAATAAACCGAAAAAAAAATTATCAAAAAAAATGTGTGAATTTCCGCCTTTTGAAAGCCTTTGCATTGTAAATAATTTTTTTTACTCATTTCCTTTTGCATACATCTTCATCCAGTGAAGATCATGATTTTTCATGCATTAAAAATTGCGAGTATCATGCACTTTCTCGCATATAAAAAAAAACATTTTTTAGAAACATCTCTCGTGCATTGTTATTTTCCCTTGCATATAAATATGTGAACCTCTCATTTTGCATATAGTTTCATTTAATAAAAATCACGTCTCTCGTGCATTTTAAAAATAATTGCGAGTATCATGCATTTCATTTCATTGCATAAGAAAAATGAAAACGAAAAAAACAATTATCATCTGCATAGCATAAGCATTTCAGTCATCCATAATCATGTACAAAAACCTTCATCAAATAATGTGGGCGTCGAGCCAATGTAGCATTTATGCATCATTTCATTAACCTCATAAGCATTATTTCAGAAGAAAGACGAAGAAGAACTACGTAGCTTTGATTCCTCATCACAATGGGGATACGTAGGAGCGGGTCATACCCGTCAAGCACCTTTTTCTAAAAACCTTTTTCCCCAAATAAAGCACCTTTTTCTAAAAACCTTTTTCCCCAAATAAAGCACATTTTTCTAATTTTTTTTTTCAATAAATCACTTGCATCTTCAAATCATTTTTAAAATCATTTTCTAAATCATTTTCCAAAAAAAATGAAATGAAATAAGAGAAACTCCTTATGCAATCGTTCCATGGGTAGAAGTGCATCTTTGAATGATGAAGGGTAATATCTCAAATTTGTTTGTGCACTACAAATTTGAGATTATACTCTACGATATCGGGGCACTTTGACCCAATCAGGCGCAGTTTGTTTTCAAATAAAGTGAATAAGTGGAGTCAACCAAATGTCGAAGCATTTCAGTATATTACGTGAAGTATTGAGTCAGGATCCACTCAATGTTTCATGCAAGTTACTCAGAGTAACGACAATTGGTTGCCTCACGTCATCATTTTCGCAAAAAGGGGCATTGGTATTTCAGATCTTGTCGTGCCTCTAAAGAATAAAAATCATTTTGAAAAAATATCATTCTTGCATCTTGCATCATCCAAAAATGCATTGGAGTTTCGTATTTCATCTTGCATCAAAAACAAACAAAAATCTCCTTTAGAATAATTACACTTTTCAAGTGGTCATTTTTCATGCGTTTGCTTATCATGATTTGTTCATTCATACATTGCATAAACCAAATAAAAAAGTTGTGATGAGAGACGAGACGCTTTTGCAGAATAATCTGTTGAAAAAGTTTACCCTTACTTATTTGCAAACTCAAGATGTTCCAAGGCACTCAGTTTTTCAAATCAACAGTTCATTTGCATTTTCTTCAAAAAAGGCATTGCATCTCATCCATTCCATGATAAAAGACTGAAACAGTTCATCAAAAAAAATTTCCATCATGTTTTAACCAATGTTAACTCTCTACGAAGCATTCTTCTAGTGGGCGTGCATGCCATGTGCAGTTTCTCTTGTTTGAGTCTGTCAGTTTCCTTCCCTTATCATCATTCTCCATCCAAGTTTGATCCCGCCCCATCCACCCATAAAGTACATACTCTCCCCGCATTAGTACACACTTGACTTTTGGTTTAAATCCTCCATACAAGAGGGCAATTTTGTAATCACTTAATTACCTTGTTAAGATTGCTTTTCTTTGGTGCAAGTCTAAAAATGTGCATGCATTTGTTCAGTCATTCGTTCTTGTGCTTACCAAGGCCTTAGGATATTTCAATAAGGGCACACATGTTTCCTTTTAGTATCATCATCAATAAAATGTTATTTTGAATTCCTCAATAAAATTTCTTTCTTTCATTTTGTCATGTGTCTGTTATTTGCTTTTCAGTTCCTCCCAACGCGGATCAAAAATAATAATAAATGAAAATAATCTTTGAAAACAACGACGCCAATGGTTCATATTGTGACTCTGATTACCCGATTAACCAAACTGAGAGAGAGGCTGAAGACAACTGGGATGTTTCTTCGGAGTTAATAAGTGAAGAATTGGCTAAGGCTGTAGAAATTCATGATGCCACAACTAGGTTGGGCAATGAAGTCAAAGCACAAGTTCTAGCAAAGTGGAGCAATGCTGAGGAAACCAAACAAATGTTACAAGCGAACCTCTTTCGCGACCAAACCCTTTCCCTTCCTCAGATCAACCAACTTTCCCATTTCCCATTACAAGTACCCCATCACAAAAAAAAATTTCATAACCAAATGCCTGCCATCGCCACCTTCCTCACTACCAGTGGCCCTTCTACAAAATCAACCCATCTCATTTGCTCCTCCCTCTGAACCTCCTGTCACCCCAGTTAATACCAGAACCCAATCAAGCATCCTCCAACTGCTGCAGGGGTTTCATTGCCATTATCTCTCCAATCACCCCAGACAAGGATCACTTCAAATATCCAAAAATAGTGTATCACTTTTATCAGCTCACTCAACTCAAAAGCAAAAAAGGAAAAAATCAGAAAAAATGAAACAAAAAAGAACAGATTCAAAAAATGAAAATCCCAAAAATGAAAAAACAAGGGAAAAAGAGACGAAAGAAATATAAGTTGTGAGCTGATACATTTGGCCATAAAGCGTAAGAGATCCTTGTCTCAATGAACCTTCCTACACCTTGTTGTGTATGACCACCCTTTCTTCCATAAACCTTCAAACACTTCATCATTCCTATACATCCCTCCTTTCATAAAACCGCAAACACTACCTCGACTTCGTCATCCCGCCCTCCACAAACCCTCAGTCATTCCTCAGACTCCACCATCAGATTTGCAATCAAGCTGTTGTGCAAGAATAAGAGAACAAAGTGGTCTGTCCTCATGAGGAATCAAGTGACATGATCAATTTGAGCAAAGGAGAGGATTGACGCCATGATAAAGAGCAATGAATCAACAAGTTTGTGTAAATCACCCTTCTGACATAAGACACTTGCCATTATAACAAAGTCTGTAATTACCAAAGTTCGGTCTGTTGCGCAGCTTTCCAAGCTAAGGTAGTCACAAATGACAGTATGAAGACTCCAGGTCAAGCATCATGATCCCTCCCTACGCCACCCTAAAAATGGGGCAGTTAGAGACAATCAACAAAGGATATCAAGGACGATGATGACCTTCATGGAAATCAGGCTTCGTTTTACACTCTAACAGGGGCAAACCCCATATGATGGAAGTAATACTTTCATTGAGCCTTATCAAACCATAGTACATTTGTCTTATGTCAGAAGAAGAATAAGAGAAAGCTCAAACCGAAGAAAGCTCATCTTCAACAATTTCAAATAAGACTCAATGCTCAAAAAGATCATGAACCTCCAAAGGGATTCCCATGGAGATGAACCCAGTATCATGAAGACGAAGAACTTATTCTCCGGAGGGGCCTTTAATTCTCGCAAAATGGGATGCAAGAAAAGAAAACCCCAGTTTCCAGTAAATTCAGATGCAGTCAGAAAGGAGTATGCCTAAAGAAATAAATGAAAAAAGAGAAAGATGAGCCAAGTAAGAATCAGCTCGCTAGGTTGAAAACCCGCAAAGGGCGGCCTAGGCAAAACCAGAGCGACCCGGTGGATTGAAAACCCGCAAAGGGCGATCCAGGCAAAAATTAGGGTCAGAAACTTGGACTTGAAATGAAAAAGGCAATCAGCACTCCCAAAAGTTTGGATAAAGGGGTGATCAAGGTCATGAGTATGGACGATTGGCATCGTTACTTCAAAAGAAAAAACACAAGATCTGCTTCCCCTTTTTCTTGTATTTTTCCAGTTTAAAAATTTTTCAATGTACTTTCAATTGGCGTGACCTTCTGCACGTCCAGTTTCCATAACAATAAGAATTCAACTTTTTCTTCCATGTGTTTGCTTTTCGTGTCTTTTATCTTCACTTATTCTGTCTCTTTGTTTTAAAATAAATGTTTTTATGATTGATGATACTGAATTGTGAAACCTGTGCATGAGTCAAAAAGCATTACAATCATTGCGAAATTTCTGAAAATCACAGAAAAGAGGGGATCCTTCAAATAAATGAATTGGCAAAAAACAAACGCGGGCACAATCACTTCAAATGGCAAGCAAACTTATGCGCGGCTCTGGCATTGCTATTACCCTAGATGGTCCTCATGTCTCAGGCCCAAAGGAAAAGATTTCCACCAAAGATTAAAACAAGGTTTAGTGATCACCAAGTGAGGCTTCTTTCATGCCAAAAGTCAAGACATTCATAGAGAACCAAAGATTTGAACTGAGAACACCACTCAGATCCAAAAGTTGGGGCATTCTCTTCACCACCCACCCACCCTGGTCTTGGGAAAGTTTGTTCATTGTCCATCCCATTCATATACCACCCTCAGTTCATAACCAGTACCATACCTTTATCCCCTTTCACAAACCCACTCAAAGAACCCATTTGAAATTGTCATTCTAAAGTGGGGCATTTCCATAACTGTTCACTCCCGCTCAAATGAGCAGAGTTCTCCCTAAAGTCATTCACATCCATAAATTCCTGTCGGGGCAGTCTCTCAACTCACTGTCCTAAACCAATCCCAAGTTAACTGACTCACTCGTCCACATCTGCACTCTTATGCATACTTACTAGTCAATGCTTCAGAGAGAGAGAATACAAATTGATCATGTGGTGTTTAATGTTCAGTCATCATGGAAATGGAAAGGAAAATAAGTGAGCTTAATAAAAACCTTGAGAACACCAGAGCTTGAATCAAATCTAGTTTTTCCAAAGAATGGTCCATAGCCATCTCAATTCCTTGCATTCAAAGTCTCGCGTCTCATCATCATAAAAATGTTTACAAAAATGTTTAAATACTCCAATCATTCATCCTCCTCATGCATGTAGGCATTTCATGTTATTCAAAGCATTACATTCGCATCATCCACATTCATCACAATAAAAGCAAAAGAACACAGACATTCCATAGCATTTATCATCATCACATCAAACATCAAATCAGTTTTCAAAACAAAAAGAGGCATTCTTAATAAATAGTCATAGTCGTCACGATAGGACGCTTGAATTGATCACTCAAGAATCCTAAAGTCCCTATGCTAAAAGAAAATTAAAAACATTCATTGCATCACGTTCATTCGCATAACCTGCCTTTGCATAACATACATTTGCATTACATTTGCATATCCACCTCTTGTGCATTCATCGAAAAAAGAATAAGGAGCATTTCATGAATATCCATGTCTTTGCTAAATTTTTCTGCATCCAAATAAGTTGCTATCTACTAGTAACAGCTCAAGTCGCCGATGGTCGATCCTACGAAACTCGTGTTTGTTCGATCACCACTAAGGTAAGAAAAAAACTTGCATTCATGCACTATTCCTTGCATCAACTAACGTATGCAGGTACCCTGGATCGGTGCGGCAGCATTGACCAACTGAAGAAAACCAATTGGATTTTCAAATCCCCTTTGGACCCACGTGTCCCCCAGAAGATTGACTTCACTTCGTATTCGAGCTGCGAGTAAGTCCCCCTGACCTCAATAGGTCCAGTCGAAAAGGATAGCTGTGTTGGCCTAAAACATGGCGCAGTCCTAGGGAAATATCGAGATCTAGACTTGATATAGTACCCTCCCCCGGTCGCTCGAAAGACCACCCCTTTGAGCCCACGTGCTCCCCAGGCCCAAGTGCAAGCTCGGATCGTTCGCGATTCGTTAAAAGGCTTTAGGCAGCCTCCTTCGCCGGCTTAATGAGGGCCGGCACCCTTTTTTTTTTGCTTTCTTTACTGCTTTCGCTGGCTTATGGAGGGTTGGCACCAATTGATTCCAAAAAGAAAAAAAAAAATCTTTTCATTGCATTTGTATCATATTTCAAAAAGGAACAAAAAAGAAAAAAAAAAGAAAAAGGAAAATTCTGGTTTCTCTAAGTAGACAAAATTGGTATAATTTCTGAATTCTTTATTTCTATTTTGCCTCGGAATATGTTTCGGCCAATTCATATTCCTTGTTAAAATCCAAATAAAGAGGGGCAGCTGTCATACCCTAATTTTGTCCGCCTAGGTCAAAACCCTAATTCTCAACAAAAATAAATAAATTGAGAAGTGTGATTTTATTTTGAAGAGTGAAGAGCATTGTGCATGCATTTTTGGGTTTTAAAAGTCATTCTAGGGCTTTTAAATTCATTGTTAGAGTGGAAATGCATTTGTTGTTAAAAAACAAGGTTTTTAGGGCAAAAGGGTATTTTGGTCATTGTCAAAAATAAGATAATTTCTCATCAAGAATCATTGTGCAATTTTAGAGAAATTCATTTGAGGCAAAACATTTTTGGTCATGTATGTATGTATGCGCATGCATGCATACATTGTGCACAACATTTCAAAAAGGATCAAAAGGGAATATTCTACAAAAAGTTCCAAGATGTGATTTTTATGACATTTTTGGTCATGGTGATCACATAAAATGGCATATTCCTAAGATTCCTAGTATGTGGCCCAATTGGGTGTATTTTTGTACAATTATCTTGAAAAGAATAATCAAAAATGAAGGGATAATGGAATGGTCATATAATAGTACAATAGTACAAGATGACAACTAGCAAAACTTGGTCACCAATGACCCCTCCCATTTAGGCGCCACCTCCTCTCTATTCTCTCATTTTGTGTTTTCTCAATGTCCTCAATCCATGTGAGCCTCAATCCTAGCCTTTGATTCAAAATTAAAATCAAATCCTAGAGCACAACTAGTGCACAATGACCTAACTACCCTTAAACCTAATTGCTTTCTATATATACCCTATTAACCTCACCTCAAAAAAGAGGAAAGGGACAGAACTTTTGGCCTCATTTTCACTCACACAACCCTAGCACACAAACCTCTCCTCTCCTCTCCTCCTTTGGCCGAAACCACCAACAACCATTCCCTCCTCCATTTTTCTTCATTTCACTTCCATTTTCTCACCTCATTTCCATCCCTACTTCATATACCTTCCTTCTCTCCTAATTTAATTCAAACTTGCATCATCAAAAGGCATTTTTAAGCAAGCATTTCGTGGGTTTCATTGAAGTTTGGTGAAGATTCAAGTTGATTTGTGGTCTTATTCTTCATATTAGTCATTCCTTAGCTTGGATTTGAGGTAAACTTCTTAAAACCTAGCATCATCTTCAACTTTTTTTGCATCAAAATGTAGATATCATGTTTCTAATTTTGCATCCTACCATATTCATGCATTTTAGTGTTGGTATATTGTTGATTTGTTGATTGTTGTTGGTGAGAGGTATCTCAAACATTTTGACAAGCACTTAGGGAGGCTTGGGTGTTTGAGATTGCTTCTCACCCTTGAATAAATTGTGATTTATGTTGTTTTTACTATGATCTTGCATTTTTGTTGAATAAAATGATGTGATGCTTCGCAAATCATGATTAGAATTAGGGTTTGTTAATTTTCTTGTGAAATGGGTTTGCAATTGTGATCAAAAACGTTTTCTCAAGTTATTTTGATGTTAATAGATGGTATCTTGCTTGCAAGTCATTGTTATGTTGATGATTGGCAAGAGGACTCACACTTGTGTCTTTGAGCACTTCACTTTAAGTGTTGAGGATTGCCTAAGATGATTCAACACAACTTTGTGCTTTGATTGAAAATTTTGGTTTGCTTGTTAGTAACTTGTTTGCAAAATTACTCTATGTTGATGATTGGCAAGAGGACTCATACTTGTGCCTTAGGCACTTTCACTTTAAATGTTGAGGATTGCCTAAGATGATTCAACTTTCCTTTGTGCAATTCTTGTTTAAAAATGCAAATGCTAGTTCTCTAACTTGATTAATCAATTTCGGTTACAAAATGACTTGTTAATGCCCTCTTTTGGTCACTTTTGGTCTTGCAAATGTGATGTTCTTTCTAGGTCAATGTTATGCTTTAATGTTGATGATTTGGTAAAAGGACTAGACACTTATGCACTTGTGCATTGTCTCAAGCGTCAAGGATTACCAAAAGGGATTCAACCTTGTGCTTTATCTTGTGTTGACACCTAATTGAATTGAACTTTTGTATGATCTCTTTGTGTGCCTATTGTTGATCTTACATATGCATGCCATTAGACGTTGATGACTAAGTGTCATTCTTGTGCTCAAATGTTGTAATTGGTAATGTTTATGCTTATGCTTACATTGTTGATTGCATTGCTTGCAATTTGTTAAATGTTGCACTTTGGTTCTTGACTTGGGAATTGATTGAATGTTCTACTTTCTTTTCCTTTTGGATGCCACGCCATCCCAACAAACCTTTTGTGACCAATGTCACCCTCAAACCCCCTTCTCCTTTCTTCAAATCAATCATTTTCTAAAGCTTTTTCCAAACTCAATCTTTTCTCAAATTGTTTTCATAAGACAATCAAATTCTTTCTAAGATCAACAATAAACCATTTTTGAAAACTCATAAGGAGGCAAGTCGGACGTACGGCCGGTGTTGTCTAGCGTCCTAAGATCGGAGCTGTACAGCTCAAACATCTTGGGATACTTATGAGAATCAAAACAAGTAATTAACAACTTGAACCCTATTTCAAAGAATGAGTAAGGAATCGAGTCGGATGTACATCCGGTATTGGTTAGCGTCTTAGGGTTAGCGAGCTGTACAGTTCGTGCGAGCCTAAGATACTTACTCAAATAAAAGTAATCGACCTCACAACAAATCCCTTTCTTCAAGTAATTCAAACCATTTTCAAAAAGTAGGGGGCACGTCGTCTGTACAGGGAGATACGTCGACTAAGGAGAACTACGTAAGCTTTGAATTCTCCATCGCACCGGGAGATACGTAGGAGCGGGTCACATCCCGTCAAGCACACTTTTAAAAAATAATAAAAAGATTCTTCTTTTCCCCCGTTTTCAAAAACACTTTTCTCAAATAAAAAAGAAGTAGAACGAATTGTTTCAAATAAACTCTGTCAAAACCGCACATCAAGTTAAAGGTTCCCTTTCGGTAGAAAGGAGGTGTGGGATGCTAATACCTTCCCCACACCTAACCGGCCCCCGAACCTACATCTCTAGTTCTCAAAGGACCACCCGCCTAAAAAAAGGACCCTTTTTCAATGTTTTGGTCCCTAAATAAAAAATGTTGATGGCGGCTTCACAAATTTTCACGTTGTACGATGAAAGGTCTAATCCGGATCTTTCGGGGTGCAAGACCCCAAAAATAGGACATGGGCTCCTAAACTAGCGAAGAGCACTAACTTGCTCGTATTCAACTGCTACCTACTACTATAAATAGGGCTCCTCAACCCCCCAAGGTTTGATAGGTCACTTCGACCCTATTTTCACACTTACTCTCCTCATATTTTCAGAAGCCTTAATACTATCTTAAACATTAGATGTCTTTACATGGACACTTCCCAGCATGGAGACTTGAAGTTGTCATCCAACCGCGTGCAGAGGAGAGCTAGCGCTATGCAAATTTCAGCATTAACACCTTCCTTCCGCATCTCTAACCTTTCTTAACATCAACCTCTCCTCTCCCTAAACTCTAAATCACAAACTCTTAACCCGAAAGTTCTATTACGAAGTACTAGGAAAACTATTTGTTTGTAAATATATATTTACGAATGGTGGCATTGCATAAATTTGTCTTCCATAAGTGTATTTGTTAAAGCATTGTCCCCATGTTCATAAATACATTTTACGGACGTGTAATCTTGATGTTCTTAAATATATTTACAAACACAAGTGACACCTATTCCATAAATTCATTTACGAAGACAGTGAAAACATACATCTGTATTTGTATTTACAAAATTTAAACTAATTTTAAAATATGATTTTTAATATGCCTCCAACACAAGTCTAGAAGATTCCACGACCACCCTTATAGGTCTAGGGGTTACCAGCACCATTTATTAGACCACACGACCACTATGTATGGGTGGTAAAGGTAAGTGTTTTTATAGGTCATCACTACTGATTAATCATTTTTCATTTTTTTCTTTATGTTTCAGGATACCTTTAATTATTTTCGTTTTTCTTTATGTAACTGACCCTTGAGAATGAATATTTATTATTGAATAAAAGGTACTAGAAAACACAATTTTAACATTCTTCATTGTATAAAAATGTATAAACTTTTAAAGGGGGGATTAAAATAAAACTTATTCCGGCTTAATATATTTATTTTGTAACAAAAAAAAAAGATAAAACTTACTCCATCAAATAAGTTGACAGCAAATACATATTGAACTAAAACAATTATTCATCTAAATTAAAATTGTTCAAAACCAACATGTAAAATGTCAAGACATCACCCATTCTGCGCCAATTTCCTATATATCTATCTCTACTAAAATGTCCAATCAGGAAATTGTATAAATGCACAATGATTTGTATATATTGGCCATTTCAATGAAACTCTTTTGCGTAGTTTGTGCAATCCAACAAGCTTTAATGAGCCACACAGTTGTCCAAATAATAATAGCAAAACCAACAAAGCAGCATGGAAATAAAGCTAAACAATGTGTGAATGGCTGCTAAATTAAATTAGCTACGAGGGTATCAAATTGAAAAAAAAAATATGGTTAAGTTAAATTAACTTGGTCAAAGATATGCTAAATTAACTTGGTCAATTGAAAAAAATATGGTTAATTGAAAAATAAAGCTAAACAATGTGTGAATGACCAAAAATATGCTAAATTAACTTGGTCAAAGATAATTGACTAAAAATTTAATTTAGCCTATAATATACTACGTATTATGTTAGTTAAGTAGAGGGAGATAGAGGAGGAGAGGAGAGAGTAGTTATAAATTAAGAAAAAAATATGGTTTATTTTGTCATTTTGATAGATTATTCTTGGGACCAAAAAATATCTTTGAATTGTAATTGGGTTTTTGTTCTATTCTTGTCTTGTTTTGTTCTGTCTCATGGTTCTTTTTCAGATCAAACGTAGAATAGTGACCTTTGTGCTATCCAATCCCTCACACTTTTGCCAATGAAATGCACACCCAGTTTCTTTGGTTTTTATTTTATTTTTATCCATTACCTTTCTTAATATCTTGGCTTGTTCCTAATGTCAAAATTAAGATTTCAAAAAACAAAAAACCGACCATGTTCTGTTGTTTACCAAAGTGTCAAATTGTACACTTCTGGTCTCATCTAGCGGCCACAAAACCTTCTTTGTGGGCCAACAGTAGGCCCACTTAGATGTTTCCTTCCTGAACAGATGTCAAATTTTGACACAATGAACAGCCAGCAACATAAATAATGAGTAACAATTATTAAGACATTTAAAATTCCATTATTTAGTTGATAAAAAAAATTCCACTTTTTTTGTCAAAAGTAAAATAAAATCCCAATTTTTATGTTTTTTTAGCAAAATTAAAACAAACTTATTTCGTTTCTTCAAGTACACTGATGTATCTAGAATTCTAATTATTGGATGGAAATTTATTTTATAACATTCAATGAATTAACGGCTAAAATTAGAACATTTACACCAGTTAAAAACTAATGGATCAAGGACTTTGGGTTAGTAGGTGTATAAAATTTTAAAATCATACAATTTACTTCTTGATGCTGGATTTTGCAAAATGGTGGCTCTCCTCCACTGAGGTGGTGGTTGGCGGCTTCGTACGACTGTTGGCGTCTTCGAGTCTCTACGCCGGAAGGTGTCCCCTTCAAAGACACTTGAATGCTTAAGTTAGTTATAGTTCTTTTTAAGAGGAGAGCAAATAAACAAATAAACTAAGGCTCCTCGAAATACATTTGCTACATAATTAACCTAAAGGATGGGTCTCATTAAAACCTCTACTGACCAAAAACCAAATGGAAAAATAAGGCCGCAAAGGAAAAAGATCTGAGTACATCGCCCTTTTACAACTTTTACTTAGCTAAAATAAATCTCGAGGTGTGCAACATTCCACGACCTTGGAATCGGCTTTCCGAAGAGCTCTTCTAACATGTAACCTCCTTTCGCCAGTTCTTCGTTGATCCGAAATAGTCCTTCCGAGTTAGCTTCGAGCTTGCCTTCAGTAGCTTCTTTCCTTGCGTTCTCAATTTTTCTGATTACAAGGGCTCCATTTTTTGAAGGTTCTTGCAAATACCTTATTATTGAAAAGTTTTGCAACCCTGTCCATGTTTGCAATCTCTCTGATTCGAGCTTGTTCCCTGGTTTCCTCAAGAAGGTCCAGGTCGAACCTAGCCTCAGCTTCGTTGGGTACCTCCTCGTGCATCTCCCTTCGCAGTGAGGGGGATCTGAGTTTGACTGGTATCATTGCTTCCATTCCGTATGTGAGTTGGAATGGTGTTTCCTTTGTGGCCGACTACGGTGATGATCGCTAGGGGTTCAACCTCAATCCATTTAACGAAGTAGTCAATCACTACTACGGTGTATTTGAGTTTTCCGACCGCCTAGGGAAAGTGTTTGAGCAAGTCTAGCCCCTATATGTTGAAGGGTCATGGTGTGATGATCTCGTGAAGCTTCTCTGGGGGAGGTTGATCTTTCCCCACATACCTTTGGCAGCTATCACATTTGTTGACATAGGAGAGACAGTCTTCTCACAATGTGGGCCACTAATGCCCATCTCGGAGGACCTTCATTGCCAACACTCAATTTCTGCAATAGTTTCCACAGATGCCTTCATGGAGTTCCTTCATGACGTACTTGGCTTCACCCGGTTCCACACATATAAGTAATGGTTGGACGAAACCTCTTCGGTACAACCTTCCTCCGACCACAGTGTAGTGGGGATGTTGGAGTATGATTCTCCTGGCTTTTGTGTGTCACCTGGCACAACTCCTCTCTCTAGATAGGCTTTCATTTCTTCTATCCAAGAATCACCGATCTGTATAGCTTTGACTGAGTTCAGGTAGGTACTCGAATTTGCGAGTGTTTGCACTACAATGGAAGTGTGCTGCCCTTTAGTCTTCATACATGCTAATTTCGTCAGCAAGTCGGCTTTGGGATTTTGTTCCCGTGGTATGTGTTCCACTAATACCTCTTCGAATTTGGACTTCAGGTTGAGTACTAGCAATCAGTAACGGGCTAAGACCTCGTCCCTGGCTTGGTATTCTCCCTCGACCTGATTTGCCACTATCTGGGAGTCAGTCTTGACTTCAAGGTTTTGAGCCCCCTGTTCCAGGGATAGTTGAAGACCGGATATTAGTGCTTCATACTCCACCTGGTTGTTGTTGGCTTCGAAGTTGAGTCTGAGCTTTTGTTCGACAGATATCTCTATCGGGCTCTCCACGATGATGCCAACTCTACTTCCTTCATGTTCGAGGACCCGTCTACGTATAAAATCCATACCTGTTTCTCGGGCACAGGGTTAAGCTCGGCTATGGCATTCGCCAGAACTTATGATTTGATCGTCCCTCTTATCTCAAACTTGATGTCAAATTCTGACAGTTCTACGGACCATGCTACCATCTTCCCTAAGAGCTCGGGCTTTTGTAATATCTTTTTGATCGGGTGGTCATAGTACACCTAGTAATTAAAGAATACAACCCTTAAATATTTGATACTTGTAGCTCCAAATGAAGTTTGGTTTAGAACCACCCCTCTGGGGTTAGATGGACACTACAAAGGAAAAATAAAAAAAAATAAGCAAAACAAGCAGCACAACAAGTAAGATTAAAGAAAGCAAAGGATGATGAGGGAGTAAAATAAGATATCACTTTTAGAGTTAACAACAATGAATAATACCAAACTATGAGCCATCTGAACCAATAAAAACACTCGTTCAAGTCATGTCTAACACAACAACAACAAAACACTACTCCCGAGCTAACCATACCGGAAAATCAGTTATTGGTGTTGTGGAAAAACCTTCTAGAATATGTCACCTGACCCAAAAGCCCTCCTCTTGAGATGCTCCTTTTTTGGCAAGGCTATCGGCAATTTCATTTGATTCTCTAGTCTTATAGATGGGGGTTACGTTCCTCAAGAACCATAGTAAGTTTCTCAATCTATTTCTAGAGAATCGCAGATTTCATGGGCATGTGGTCTTTACTAACATGGTAAATATAAAAAAGTGAAATAATAAATTGAATGGTACAAAAAAGAAAGAAATAAGGAGAAGCAATTACATTAGCAACATCAACAATTGTCATAAACCTCCGAGGGCGATGGTTATGAACTTCACCCATGGTGATCTTTGTGTGAAGCAAAAGGTTATGGATTTGTTAATTTAAAATGAATGAAATTAAGTAATAGTTATAAATAAGTGATAGTATGAATAAAATTCACACAATTTTATAAAATGACAATTGTCACAATTGTGATTTGAGATTTAAGTATTAGTTGTTGCATGTCAACCATGTGTTCATCTACATGTTAAAAGAGCAGTCGCTTGACTATTTGATTATATGAAGCTTTGCGAATCTTGCATGCTAGAAATTTTGTTGTCTTATGATAATTGGTTTTATTTCAAAGATAGAAGCATTATTACTAATGATATTACTAATGATCATTTTACAACTGTCCCTGAGGGGATTGGAACTCAACACCTTGAGGATACAAGGCTAGGCTCTTACCACTGAGCTAGCACCTCAAGTGTCCTGTAATAATATTGCCACCTATATATATATATATATATATATATATATATATATATATATATATATATATTGTTATATGAATAATTGTAAGTGTTTGGCCAAATTTGGTTGGGATTGTATGTTGTAAGCATTAATATATATATATATATATATATATATATATTAATGTTTTCGTAAGTAATGTGTCAAAATGGTAAATGATGATACAATTTTATAATACAATTATTGACACTTGTTTTTTAACATCATCAAATTATTGACGCTTTTTTTTTAACACCATGAAATCACTGTACAAATTATTAAGTGTTTGCAAATCTTATTTATGAACACCTATTTTTTACATCATCAAATAATTGACATCTGTGTTATTTAACATCATGAAGTTACTGTACAAATTATTAAGTGTTGTGATATCAATTCACATTACTCAGGTTTTTTATATTCACGTTAGTGTATATAAGTAGATAAAGTAGTAAGGTGCAATTAATATAATTTTTAGACATTGCGTGAATTTTAAAATTTGAAAGTACATACTTTTAAGTAAATCTTAAGGAGACCAAGTAATTAATATAACGAAAAAAAAGTGATAGGAAACACCAAGGGCATTCCGAAGTCTGTTGAAGATGTTGCTGAGCAAAAGAATTTGATGTTGAGGAACACTGAAGTTATAGCTTATTATAAAATTAACTATAAGTTTTAATTGTAAAGTAGAAAAGTGCTTAGTGAGTTGGCAAATATTTTTCATTAGTTAATTTAGTTTGTATGTACATGTGATTCATGATAGCAAGTTGTTATAGGGATAACATATTATGTTATCATTTGTAACATATTTATTAATGAATTATATAGATATTAATATGGAAATATTTTTTAAAGTTAATCTTGTAATCTCCAGCTATAATTCTTATTGGTTGGAATGGAGGTGGATAAGCTTTTGTTTATTTGTTTTTTAAATAATCGTCATGATGTCAATCATTTCTCTACGTGTTGGCAGCTTATGCATTCATATAATTTATTTATTAATAAATTATATAGATATTAATATGGAAATTTTTTTTTAAAGATAATCTTGTAATCTCCAACTATAATTCTTATTGGTTGGAATGGTGGTGCATAAGCATTTGCTTATTTGTTTTCTTAGTATTCATTATGATGTCAATCATTTTTCTACATGTTAGCAACTTATATTATTTATAATAAAAGCAATTGTAAATAGTATTTTTATGGATAAGTGCAATTTACTTGTGTGTATATATAGGGGTGAATGCTTCTTTTAGTTAGTGCATTCGAGGCTAGTGTCCTCATGTTTGGGACCAAATATCCTTCTTTGAGACCCCTGAGTCTTCCTGTTAGTGTTTTGCTGCGTGACAGGAATACCAGAGTATTCAATGTGGGAGTCTTTCACCTATGTGAATTTTTGATTTTCTTTATGAGTTACTTTATTCTTCTTTATACAGGAATACTCAAGGAACTCGATATGCATACTCCATTGGGGAAAAGCACTGCTTTGTCTACCATTGGCCTGGTGCAATTAGGTTAGTTGTGTTGTTTTTTTTCCTCTTAACATTGGGTTATTCCTTTGGATTTTTCTTCTGATGATCAGCTTTTCTTTTGGTTTGAACTGATAATAGGTGCTTCGACCAGGAGCTTGGGCGGAGCAAGATTACATTCGACCGAGCACCTGACTTGGAAGAATCTAAATCTAAAACTATAAATATAGAAGTCAAAAAACGTATGTACACTTCTGTCATGTATGAATATGTTGTATAGCAAAGATAATGCTATACAAAAATGTAATTTGTATGAATATTTTAGATAAAATGTAAACAAATCAAGAATGTTTTTAAACGATGACATTGTGATCTACAAATAGAGCTTTCATTGTTTTATTCTTCTTTTTGCAGGATTACTCAAGGAACTCGATTTGTGTGCTCCGTTTGGGTAGAGCACCGACTTATCCCTCATTGAACAACTGCAATCAGAGCAGTAGTGGTGTCTTCTTTCATCTAAATGTTTCACTGATGGATTTATTGTTGCTTACATTGAGGATAATGTGTGATTTATATAAAAAATCTCTAACAATAAAGCTAGGAGTCAGAATACGAGTTGTAATAATATAGCATACAAATATTTAATTTGTATTTGTATTTGTATTTAACATGTAATGTCATTTTGTTTTATTGTCTTGATGGTGTTCTAATAGTTGATTTAAAAATATCAATTTGATTGAAAAGGGAGACATAGATGCTTGAAATACAAAATATCTGTTGGGCACCAAGTCCTCTCGCTCAACAACATTATCAAGAGACTTGGATGTGCACTCGGTATTCCCTGTTACTTTTTACAATTTCCCAATACCGACATTTACCTGTAGGTATATAGGAAATTAATTAGAAATGATTAGGGATTTATTGCAATTTAAGCCAAAAATTAAAGACTGATGTAACATAGAAAGGATTAGGAATTTATTGTCATAGAATAAATATAAGCACCTAATATAAATTTTTAAAGACTTCTTTGTAGACCACATTTGAAGTAGATTGTGATGGTTGATTCTTGTCGTCTACAATAAGAATCTTCAACCCTTTTTTTGATGTTACTCTGGATACCGCAACATAAAGTTGTCCATGAGAAAAAATTGGTTGTGGTAAAAAAACACCAACATTCTGTAGTGATTGTCCTTGACGCTTGTTAATATTCATTGCAAAGGATAGAGCAATTGGAAATTGCCTCCTTTTAAATTTGAAAGGAATTCTAACATCTGATGGTGTTAATGAGAGTCGGGGTATTTTAAACCTTTTCACCAATGTTAGTGCCTGTTATAATTTTGCCCTCAAGAACAAACTTACCCATTCTGGTGATAATCAAACGCGTACCATTACACAAACCTGAGCTTTGGTCAATATTTCGCAACAACATCACTGGACAACCAATTTTGAGCCTTAATAAGTGATTTGGTACGCCAGAAGAAACAATAGTGTTAAGAAATTCAGGAGTATAAATTTCATTTGGAGAGTCTATATCTGGATGGATATTTTCAGGGGAATCAAAGCTCAAGTAAATTTATTCTTCACCGGGCATAAGAGAAAGCATGTAGTTATTAACAGTGTCAACAATATCATTGGTAGGAGCTAGTATGGCTTTGTCTTGAAAGTAGGTGAAATCATGCATATTATGTGGAAATAATGGATATGTTGACTTGACAATGCTTTCATGTAAAGTCTGAAATTAAGAGTTCTTTTGGAATTTCAACGGTCATATGTAAATCCTCTGATAAACCAATAGAACCGTCGCCTATTTTAAGAACCCAATCAGAAAATTGTTTCTTTTCTTTGATATTTACATCTGAGGAACTTCTCTTAGTAGACGCATATTTTTGGTTAAGTGCATCATTTCTCAATATTCCCAAAGATATGATGAGTTTATAGAAGAGTGCACAATCTGTGGCCTTGTACCTTTAGGAATGACAGGTAAAATTTGACGAAAATCACCACCCAACACAACAACTTTACCACCAAATGGTAAGTAAAGGTTGATTTCATTGTCTAACCGTAAAATGTCTCTAAAAGTTCTATCAACAGCTTCAAAACTATGTTTGTGAGTCATAGGAGCTTCATCCCAAATAATTAATTTGCACTTTGAAATCAATTCAGCCAATGGCGTACTTTGTTTGATGTTGCAGGTTGAGTCTTCATCAACATTTATAGGAATGCAGAATCTTGAATGGGCAGTACGACCTCCTGGAATAAGCAATGCAACTGTGCCACTCAAAGCAACTGTGAGAACTATTTCACCTTATGATCTTAGACCACCCGAAAGGGCTCGCCAAATATATGTTTTTCCAGCAGCTCCAAATCCACTGATGAAAAATAAACCCGGTTCATTTCTATTGGTGCGAGCGATTTTAGCATTGTATATTGACAATTGTTCATGTGTCATTGATGAGAAAAGGTTGTTGTGCTCTAGAGACAATGCTTGTCTATCATAATTGAGCTCGTAGAAAATTAGTTTATTTAGTCCTGTGGAAAATAAAGTTGTATCTACCTGTCGCATGGTAGGAAAATCAGTCAAATTTCTATTATTGCTTTGTAAGAACTTTTCAATTTCAATCAACGCGAATGATTCAATTTGTTCTTGGGATAACTATAGATCTGTAAAAGAGGAAAAAATTAGTTAGACATGGGAATTGAGATATTTCAAATGATATGTACAAATTTATTAGATTACCCTTCGCATTGCAAAGCCGCTCTTTGGTAATACAAAATATCATCAGATAGATGCGAAGAAGTTTTTTTCCAAACACGTTCTGGCCTAGAGAACTGATTTCCCAAAAGTAAGGTACAAAAAAGTTTCTCATGTATGATGCTGTGCCCCAAATACTTGCCTCTCTAATTGCATTAATAAATTCTTTGTCATCATCTAACAATCCCACAGCATAGCATGTTTTTTTGAATGTATCATGAACAAATGTGTTGACTGTCCTAATATCTTCAAAAGAGAATGGCCCTTTCACATAATTTAACAAATATCTGAGGTAATAAAGCTCACCTGAACCAGGAGGTATGTAATGAAGCCTTCCAACTGCAAACCCTCGTTTACGTGGTACCCATTCACGCTTGATGTCTTTCCAAACAAATTTGGATGGGAATTCAGCGTAAGTAAGATTCCTTGCTTCTGAGTATTTTTTGTTTGTTGCCATCCACGCAAGAAATTTAGTTTTATGGACGCTTGGTTTGCTCAAAACTGTGTCAATGTTATGGTTATCTCCAAACAATAATGGCTGCTCATCTGGTAAATGAAACGTCAATCTTTCAACTGTAGGTTCTCTAAAATGAACATCAAAACTAAAGATTCTCCAAACAGCCTCCAATGATGATAAGTATCTGCAGTCATAATAGATTTTGATTTCATCAACACACGGTGCATTAGCATTGTCTGTAGCATCATTATAAAAAGTCGTGGTGACCCTGTCATGCCCTTTATTGATATATTTGAATAAATATTTGACAGAGCGTGATTGATTGCACCATTCAACATTAATGTGTACGTTATACTTTAGAATCAATTCTCTATTATATGAGACAACAAACCTGTTACCAACCAAACAATCACCTTTTTGTACAGATACAGAATTATCACGCCTCCTGTAGATGGGATACCCTTTCCGATCAGATGAAGTAGAATCAATAAATTTTTTAGGAAAATGTTTTGTACATCTTCCTTGCTGCATGCAGGGAGATTTGGGATTTTGTGAACCACATGGACCATGAATCATAAGTGATATAACATTTTCATAAAGCTCTAGATCAATATTTCTATCTGGTATTTAATTTCTGCAGATATAATCTTATCTATGTCAGTTGATTTTTTACACCTGAAATCAGGGTGCAGGAATACCAGAATATGAGCGTGTGACAGACCCCTTTTTTGAAATTCAATTGTGTGTATAACTGGAAAACCAAAAAGCAAAAGTAAGCAAAATCTGATAAGTTTAACAAAAAATATGGATAAAAAAATTAAACTTAACAAACCTGCTTTAACTTTTCCAAAAATGCTACCTTTTTTGATATCTTTAATCAACTCATCAAGTTTGATTTTGAACAATCTTGTAACCAAATCAGGTCGATCTTGAGATTTAAAGTTGTATCTTCTGAGAAAACTTTGGAGTTCAGGCCAATTTTGATTGCAAGTAAATGTGATGAACAAGTCTGGATAGCCAGTCCATGAACAAATTGCCATTGCATCTCGATAATTCTGAAACATATACCATGCTTCGCCCACAAAAGTCGATGGAAGAACACTTCGCCTACCTGCTGTCGAAGAATTTGTCTCTACTCTTAAGACAGCTTCTGTAAGATTTTTATACAGTTCAACACGGAGTTCTTTTTGGTGGTTCCTAATCCTCTTTAACCTCGTAGCTTTTATCATACTATAACCATCTACTAAGAATTATTGGAATAAACGGTGACTAAATATTATTGCTATTTGTTCAATTTGTCTATGCTGTATTCTGTAAGCAAATCATTCTCTTAGAGTCACATTCTTTCTTTTAATATTGGGAGCATTTGAATATGAGTTGAATTCTAATTCTTCTACAAATCCATCTTCACCTCGAGGAAAAAGCAGTGGATACTGTAATGGCAAATATGCAGCACTCAATATTGAAATCCGTTTCAATCCTCCTTCTTGTTTTTCAACTATAACATCCCTTTCAGAATCAGCAGTATCAAAATCACCAACTATTAATGCTGCAACTTCAGATGATGTAGGCAGGTTGTACCGCCTACCATCACGACCTCTCTTCCCAAGAATACAAAGTTTCAATGAAACAGTATCTTGTTCTCCAATCTTTTGCTGAATCATTCGATATGTTTTAGCATAGGGGTTGTATAAATCAGTAATGTTTTTAATTTGAGAAACAATCGAAGCCTCTAGCGACCGAGAATTGTTGCTCATACTAAAAAAAGCGCCAAAATAATTTAAAAAACTAATTGTTTAAAATAATAATGATGACAAAAAACAAAGCTCATTATAAGTTATTAACCTTACAACAGACATTCGATTTGAAATTTCGTCGTCAGTATCATAAATGTATAGCTGAGAAAATTTAGGCTTTTCACCTGGAGAAGGAAGTAATGTGCCTATTTGGTGATAGTTTTCAACATTTAACACAAAAGTTGGGGAGCTCTTCCAGTTAAGTCCATACTATTGAATGATCTAATATTTGCCAAAAAATATTTGCTATGAGAATCATGTTTATGAAAGAGACTATTCAGAGGTTCAGGTAATGGCTAATAATGTGGAATTGTAATTCGGCCTTGCATACAGCACATAGAGAACTGCGCTTTTATACGAAGTTTGCGTCTGTTCAAACGTTCCTCAAACCACAATCAGAACAAATACAATCTGGTTCTCCAATATTCCAACATAAACTATTTGTCCCTGCTTGACCATGCACTAAAAGAAAATATGAACATGCAATAGTTGGAAACCACAAATTTTTTTAAGCAATTGACAGAACAACAAATATAAAATTAGATTTATTACCATTTAGCTTAGGTTGAAAACTGTTTTCATCATTGGATAGATAGCGAGGATCTGTATCTGCATAATTATTTTATTTATATTACATAAATCAAGAAAATGTAACAATAACGCAAAAATAAATTCACCACACAATACGATGAGTAGACCTAAAATACCTGTTTCACTTTCATTGTTGTTTGAATCAATCAACATGGTGTCTTCATCGGTGGGGAAAATTGATGAAAATAGGTGATAGCATGTGAAAATCACGCAAACCAAAAATGGAAAAAGTCAAATAATATGTATTATATACAATACAATACACAGATTATACAATAGAACAACATAAGTAATAAGGGAAAAAACAGGGCTTACCATTCATGGTTCCGGATGTTGCATGCATGTTAATTTTCTGAGTTAATTGATGAAGAAGGAGAAAAATCCACACAACTTGAGGTAGGATAAGTGATTGATAAGCATGAAGATTAACTTAAAGAAGAAGCAAAGCTAAAAAAACTAAATGCATATTGAAGTTTGCACACATAAAAACATTGCATTTGCAAGAATGGCTACGTAAAGATGTAAAGCAACCAAGGAAGAAATGAATTGGATAATAAACTGAATATGATTGGACGGTAATTTTATGAATAATATGCGACGTTTAGGAAAAGTGGACTATAGACGGTCTAATGTAAGAGCAACACCTCATTTTGTTTAGGTAAATTAAATAGAATGATTGAAAAACACGTGGGTAGGAAAAAAATTGGGGTTTTGTCACATTAAAATATCTGGGATAATTTAAAAGCTTAAAATAAATAAATATGAGTTTGATTGTCGATCAAGTGAAAATGCATATCATTTGGAAAAATGTTAGCTAACAGGTTATAAAAATAAATATAGCAGACAAAATTTTTGCCAATTCTTTTACAGATTTCATACAATTACTTTTTACATATCATTTTTACATATTAATTATTTCATCAAATGAAAAAATGATTTTAAAACATCACAGGTCAATTTCACAAAGTTGATGTTATTTTTTTGTAATTTTAGATTGTACAATAATTTACACATAAGAAAACAAATTTAAAACACACACGCAAAAGTGATGGAGAAGACGAAATGCATTACCAAATCTATTGACGTTGTTGCTGCTCAAGAGAACTTAATGTCCAGCAACATTAAAGTTTTAATCAAGAAAAGGGAAAATTAAGCAACCAATGAAAAATTCATAGACAACAGCAGGTGGCAAGGAAGCGATACAAAATTGAACAATGGATAAAAAACTGAATATGATTGGAGGGTAATTTGTGAATAATATGCGACTTTTAGGAAAAGTGTACTATAGACGGTCTAATGTAAGAGCAACACCTCATTTTGTTTCGGTGAATTAAATAGAATGATTGAAAAACACGTGGGTAGGAAAAAATTGTTGTTTTGTCACATTAAAATATCTGGGATAATTTAAAAACTTAAAATAAAAATGTAAAAAATATGAGTTTGTTTGTCAAAATTTAGTGAACCTAAAAACATATATCATTGTTAAAAAAATACTTAATTACTGAATTTAGAAGCGAAAATGCCATATCATTTGGAAAAATGTTAGCTAATAGGTTATAAAAATAAATATAGCAGATCAAAATTTTGTGTATTCTTTTACAGATTTCATAGAATTACTTTTTACATATTAATTATTTCAACAAATGAAAAAATAATTTTAAAACATCACATGTCAATTTCACAAAGTTGATGTTATTTTTTTGTAATTTTAGATTGTACAATAATTTACACATAAGAAAACAAATGTAAAACACACACGCAAAAGTGATGGAGAAGACGAAATGCATTACCAAATCTATTGACGTTGTTGCTGCTCAAGAGAATTTAATGTCCAGCAACATTAAAGTTTTAATCAAGATAAGGGAAAATTAAGCAACCAATTGAAACATTCTTAGACAACAGCAGGTGGCAAGGAAGCGATACAAAATTGAACAATGGATAAAAAACTGAATATGATTGGAGGGTAATTTGTGAATAATGTGCGACGTTTAGGAAAAGTGGACTATAGACGGTCTAATATAAGAGCAACACCTCATTTTGTTTAGGTGAATTAAATAGAATGATTGAAAAACACGTGGGTAGGAAAAAATTGGGGTTTTGTCACATTAAAATATCTGGGATAATTTAAAAACTTAAAATAAAAATGTAATAAATATGAGTTTGTTTGTCAAAATTTAGTGAACCTAAAAACATATATCATTGTTAAAAAAATACTTAATTACTGAATTTAGAAGCGAAAATGCATATCATTTGGAAAAATGTTAGCTAACAGGTTATAAAAATAAATATAGCAGATCAAAATTTTGTGTATTCTTTTACAGATTTCATAGAATTACTTTTTACATATTAATTATTTCAACAAATGAAAAAATAATTTTAAAACATCACATGTCAATTTCACAGAGTTGATGTTATTTTTTTGTAATTTTAGATTGTACAATAATTTACACATAAGAAAACAAATGTAAAACACAGACGCAAAAGTGATGGGGACGACAAAATGCATTACCAAGTCTATTGACGCTGTTTCTGCGCAATAGAACTTGATGTCCAGCAACATTAAAGTTTTAACCAAAAAAAGGGAAAATTAAGCAACCAATGAAAAATTCATAGACAACAGCAGGTGGCAAGGAAGCGATACAAAATTGAACAACGGATAAATAACTGAATATGATTGGAGGGTAATTTGTGAATAATATGCGACGTTTAGGAAAAGTGAACTATAGACGGTTTAATGTAAGAGTAACACCTCATTTTGTTTAGGTGAATTAAATAGAATGATTGAAAAACACGTGGGTAGGAAAAAAAATTGGGGTATTGTCACATTAAAATATCTGGGATAATTTAAAATCTTAAAAGAAAATGTAATAAATATGAGGCTTAAATACTTGTCACCCCCCTGCAAAATTACCTGATGTCCATTCACCCCCCCGCTTCAAAAAACACCCTGCAAAATATAAAATTATCCAGTTACCCCCCTCAAACTGGGGGGTAAATGGATAGTGGCAACATTTGTAGGGGGGTAACTGGATAATGTTATATTTTGCAAGGTTTGTTTTGCAAAAAAAAAATTGCAGGGAGGTAAATGAATATCAGGTAATTTTGCAGGGGGGTGACAAGTATTTAAGCCTAAATATGATTTTGATTGTCGAATTTTAGTGAACCAAAAAACAGATATCATTGTTAAAAAAACAATTAATTAATGAATTTAGAAGCGAAAATGCCTATCATTTGGAAAAATGTTAGCTAACAGGTTATAAAAATAAATATAGCAGACCAAAATTTTGTGTATTCTTTTACAGATTTCATAGAATTACTTTTTACATACCATTTTTACATATTAATTATTTCAACAAATGAAAAAATAATATTAAAACATCACATGTCAATCAACAAAGTTGAAGTTATTTTTTTGTAATTTTAGATTGTACAATAATTTACACATAAGAAAACAAATGTAAAACACAGACGCAAAAGTTTGGGGAAGACAAAATGCATTACCAAGTCTAGTGACGCTGTTGCTGGGCAATAGAACTTGATGTCCAGCAACATTAAAGTTTTAACCAACAAAAGGGAAAATTAAGCAACCAATGAAAAATTCATAGACAACAGCAAGTGGCAAGGATGCGATACAAAATTGAACAATGGATAAATAACTGAATATGATTGGAGGGTAATTTGTGAATAATATGCGACGTTTAGGAAAAGTGGACTATAGACGGTCTAATGTAAGAGCAACACCTCATTTTGTTTAGGTGAATTAAATAGAATGATTGAAAAACACGTGGGTAGGAAAAAAATTGGGGTTTTGTCACATTAAAATATCTGGGATAATTTAAAATCTTTAAAAAAAATGTAATAAATATGAGGTTTAAATACTTGTCACCCCCCTGCAAAATTACCTGATATCCATTCACCCCCCATTTCCGAAAACACCCTGCAAAATATAAAATTATCCAGTTACCCCCCTCAAACTGAATGGATAGTGGCAACATTTGTAGGGGGGTAACTGGATAATGTTATATTTTGCAAGGTTTGTTTTGCAAAAAATAAAATTGCAGGGGGGTAAATGGATATCAGGTAATTTTGCAGGGGGGTGACAAGTATTTAAGCCTAAATATGAATTTGATTGTCGAATTTTAGTGAACGAAAAAACATATATCATTGTTAAAAAAACACTTAATTAATGAATTTAAAAGCGAAAATGCATATCATTTGGAAAAATGTTAGCTAACAGGTTATAAAAATAAATATAGCAGACCAAAATTATGTGTATTCTTTTAAAGATTTCATAGAATTACTTTTTACATACTATTTTTACATATTAATTATTTCATCAAATGAAAAAATGATTTTAAAACATCACATGTCAATTTCACAAAGTTGATGTTATTTTTTTGTATTTTTAGATTGTACAATAATTTACACATAAGAAAACAAACGTAAAACACAGACGCAAAAGTGTTGGAAAAGACGAAATGCATTACCAAATCTATTAACGTTGTTGCTGCTCAAGAGAACTTAATGTCCAGCAACATTAAAGTTTTAATCAAGAAAAGGGAAAATTAAGCAACCAATGAAAAATTCATAGACAACACCAGGTGGCAAGAAAGCGATACAAAATTGAACAATGTCGCCAATCTTTAAATTGTTTTCTTTGACAAACTCAAGCCATTGTTTTTCTATTAGATATTTTTGTTGTCTATTTCATGGCACATAATATTTATTTGTAAGAATAACACATTCAGCACTCATACAAGCAACACTCAACTTAACTGAGGAATCTATCTTGCTACCTTTGTTTGATTCTACCAAATTTTTTTCAGACATCATAGATATTACTATTGGTTAACCCAAAAGTGTTAGTTTTTTTTCTTTGGGTTGTTTAAGCATTAAGTCTGACTTTGATCAAATCAATTATATTAATTTCGTCCCTAAACATATCACATAATCTAAAAAACAATCAGGGTAAAATAGTCACTCACTTGAATGAGTGGGTAAAAACTAATTGGTCTTAATATTACATGTAATGAGTAACTCAAAAATATGGTAACAGCTGAACAATTTCCAAATTGAAAAAAAAATAAAAAGACAATTACATATCTCAAAGTTCCATATAGCATTAACATAGTACATAGCATTCCATATACCATTAAATCTAAACCGCACAAAATGCCATGGTTACCATTCCATTAGCAGTTCTATGCACAAAAGATAGTAACAAACGAATACATAAAAATGATACAAAGGTATGAAACATGAAAGAGATGCATTAACGGAGGCTTAGAAACATGCAGCTAGGGAAATCCTTCTTGACACCCAAACGAACTGGATCACCTGGCTTCAAACCCAAACATTTGCATAGCAAGGACCACTCACCTCCAAGATAACATTTTGTGCACCCTTTTTGCCTATCAGGAACAGTTGGAAAGTGAACAGTTGGAAAGTGAGCAGTTCGTTCAATGACACAAATCCAAGCTCGCTGCCATTCATCTATGATAAGAATAGTAGTAAGAGTTGGTGGAATAGATTTCTGACAAAAAGAAGAACAAAGATGCTGGCAACACAGTAAGACAAAAAATGAAGTAACTCAGATTATCTCCAAGCACAATAATAAGACAAACATAATAAACCATGCATAATTTGATTAAAGAAGATGTACAGACTTACCAAATGTTTCAAATCACCATCGGACATCTTTGTCAGTACAGAATCCTTAAAGCATTCAGGAGGATGAGGAATGATTGAATTAATGCAAGCCTCCGTAGGGCAAAAAACAATTGGAGATTCATCACTATCAAGAAAAAAAAGTTTTTGCAGGCAATGGGGGAACAATGTCATTAAACCCCCTATCCATAACACAAATATCAACCCGAGTAGTTAAAACCAAAAGTCATCTGAACCCAACCACCAAAAGCCAATCCATAGTACCTCCCCATGTTCTTCCAGCCCTGAAAAAGATATATGTTACCTTTATGATATCGAATGGTAACATGAAACTCATTCTTAGAATCATCAATCTTTTTCAAGTAAGAAGGAACTGGATTATGAAACTGTTCACCAAGCAAGGCCACAACACCAAATTCTTGATAAAGAAAAACATGCAAGAAAATTCAGCAAAAGAATAAGAGAACTAAAAAGAAAGGTTAAAAACTGCAAGGAAAATAGCTTACTGCATTGGGATCAAAGCCACAAATATATGATTTAAGCCTTAGCAAATCTTCAGTGACATATGAATTCAAATCCATCAGCAATGGGGGGACAGGACCTTGACAAATTTGAGGCATAGGACCCTACCAACATATTTTTAAAAATTAAGAAGTCAGGAGATGGACACAAAGACGGCTGAGCAAAAGATTATGTTGCCTAGCAACATTGAAAATAAAAACTGAATCCAAAACTATACGTTCTAAAAACTAAAAATATCAGTGACTAATTTAGTGGTGATACATGTATAAAGAAGTTAATACATAAACACAAACATTGTTCAAATACATGCATAGACTAAGAAAAAGTTAATAGATAAAGACAAACAGTATTCACATACATGCATGAAATATGAAATTAAAGATTTAACGGGAAAAGTTTGAAGAAAATAGGAAGATACATAGAAGAATAACAGAACGACTATATAAGCACAGAAAAAAAGAAAAAAGAAAAAAAAACTGAAGACATGATTAAATACTAAACTACAAAGTAACTCATCTATGAAAACATCCTTAGTATACATGCATACAGAACCATTCTAAACCAAAGACGAAGATGGATATAAGATTAAAGGGAAAGAGGTTGTAAAGATGAACATGCATGCAACCAAAAAAACCTAATAATTCAACAATGGGAAGATGGAGAAGATAATGGATGGAGAAAAGAGATAAAGTGGTAGAAGAAAATACCTGGTTGTCTTCTAGAAGCAGAGAACCCATTGAACCCATTGGAAGACCTAAAAATATAAACAGTAGAGTGATCTGAAAGAGGAACCAAGTAATAGACACACGGGAAAAAAAAAGTTTCGTCACACTTCCTAAAAAAGATAAGAGGAAAAAAATGAGTATGAAAAACCAAAGGGCGCTAAAATAGTAAACGTGTTGCAACAATAGATTGACTCTTCAAACTAAATACACACAAAAAATGTTACGACGAAGGTGGCGAAAGGAAATTTTGACAACAACTAAATTAACACTGTTACCATGCAAAAAGATATGATTGTAAAATAAAAGGCAATTTAAAAAAATAATGACACACGTGTCATTGTAAACAACTGATAAAGAACAAAAAGGAGACAAGGCCACTCTTCAGCTGTTGAAGAAGAACATTGGTATAATTTGCAGGCAATCCTCCGGCTGCTTTTGTGTTGCTTCCGGCCTTGCCATGCGGGACCTGATGGGACAATTAATTCATACTCTGGAACTCTAAAAGACTCAATAAATATAAAGGGTATATCTGTAAAATTTTGGAAAACTGTACATTGGATTTTTAAAAATAGTATTGTTTTAGAACAAAAATAAGAAATCGAATGAGATTAGGAATGGAGGGAGCTTGTCTTTTAACTGATGTCTTTTATTCAATCATTTTCTTTCTTTCTCTCTAATGTAATCACTTCGACGTTTATATTTGTTGTTTTTTTAAAGCCCTGTGCTTATGTGTAATTGTACAGACTTCTAAGTAAATGCAAAGTAGACCAAATAATTAATATAACGAAAGTAAAAAGTGACAGGGAACATAAAGTGCATTATCAAGTCTGTTGATAATGTTGCAGAGCAAAAATATTAGATTCCCATCAAAAACCCAAATTGCAGTTGATTATCATCACACGCACTAAATATTTACGAAACGGAAAAAAAATTAAGGATATTGTTATTCAAGCGCACACATAAACAGATAAAAATGAAGTTGGACTTTATTGCTGAGTCATTGCTTTAAATAACAAAAAACTCGGTGACACATTTGGGAAGCAACACCAACTAGAATAGGTGTTGAATCAATGTAATCAAAGCCAAACCCAATGACTAACCTCTTCTTTTAATATCTTGGGAGTTTAATATTTCACTGGTAAGTTATTCTTTTGATTAGCGTTAACTTTTATTCCACCATAAATGCTTGTTGTGGAACTTTGGCTCTCCGTTGCTATATAAGACACGGCTTTAGACCTTCAATCCTTGCTCTTCATGGGATTATATTTTGTGACATTGCTCTTTACAGTTCAGATAATTGCTCCCTTGTTGAGTCTTCTGTACAACCCCACCAAGTTCTGCAGCGCTGGGGTTGTCAAGAGGTTCAACATGGGGGTTATTGATCTCCATGAGTTGTGTTTTTTTCCTTGTAGGACTTCCATTTTGAGACATTGGAGTTGTGCAAAAGACTCAAGACACAGCGAAGGTAGAGGTTCAGGTCACTGGTCGCTGGAGGCCACTCTTCAGCTGTTGGAGGAGAACATTGGCATAATTTGCAGGCAATCCTCCGACTGCTTCTGCGTTGCTTCCGGCCTTGGCAAGCGGGACTTCCTATGCGACAATTAATTCATACTCTGGAACTCTAAAAGACTCAATAAATATAAAGGGTATAATTGTAAAAATTTTGTAAACTGTACATTGGGTTTTTAAAAACAGTATTGTTTTAGAACAAAAATAAGAAATCGAAAGTACCAAAGATTAGGAATGGAGGGAGATTGTCTTTTAACTGATGTCTTTTATTCAATCATTTTCTTTCTTTCTCTCTAATGTAATCACTTCGACGTTTATATTTGTTGTTTTTTCAAAGCCCTGTGCTTATGTGTAAATTGTACAGACTTCTAAGTAAATGCAAAGTAGACCAAATAAATAATATAACGAAAGTAAAAAGTGACAGGGAACATAAAGTGCATTATCAAGTTTGTTGATAATGTTGCTGAGCAAAAATATTAGATGCCCTGCAAAAACCCAAGTTGCAGTTGATTATCATCACACGAACTAAATATTTACAAAACGAAAAAAAATTAAGGATATTGTTATTCAAGCGCACACATAATCAGATAAAAACGAAGTTGAACTTTATTGCTGAGTCATTGCTTTAAGTAACAAAAAAACTACTGCAAAAAAGATGTACCGACTTAGAATAGCTATTTTTTTGTTTAAGATCACAAAATCACTGGGTGGTGAGCAAAAATATTAGATGCCCAGCAAAAACCCAAATTGCCAAATTAAGGATATTGTTATTCAAGCGCACACATAAGCAGATAAAAACGAAGTTGGACTTTATTGCTGATTCATTTCTCTAAATAACAAAAAACTCATGCAAAAAAGATGTGCCGACTTAGAAAAGCTATTTTTTTGTTTAAGATCACAAAATCACTGAGTGGCCAGCAAAACTAAAGTCGCAAATTACTATGATCATGCTTGGCATGTATTTGTGAAATGGGGATAAAAAGAATATTGTTATTCAAGCAAAGAGGTAAGTAGATAAAAACCAAGTGAGACTTTATTGCTGAGTAACTTAACATCAAGTCATTGCTTTAAATAAAGAAAAGTGACAGAAGAGACTAAATGGATGACAAGCTATTTTGAGAACGTTACTGAGCAAGAGAAGTTGATGCGTAGCAAAATTAAAGTTAGAAATGATCATAAAAACATTGGTTGAAAAAAACAATTAGACACGATAAGTAGCAATATTGGATAAGTTTTTAAAGATAATGTTGTAATCTCCATGGAGTGTTACCATGCAAAAACTTACGATTGTAAAATAAAAGGAAATTTTTTAAAATAATGACAAACGTGTCATTGCAAACAACTTAAAATAAAATCAGAGAACTTATGAGAACGGAAAATAAAAGGCAACAACAAATAATCAAAACATATGTGGCAGTAAATATATAGTTTTAGAATAAAAAAACAAATGAAGATGATAAAAACAAACGAACATGATAAATAAACAAATGAACATGATGAACATGATAGAATAGAAACAAATGAAAATGATAGAATAAAAAACGAAGGAGGTAAAAAAATGGAAAAACAAACGTGGCAGATGATAAAAACAAATGAACATGATGAAATAATGTGGTAGGAAAAAAACAAATGAACACGATAGAACAAAAAAAACAAAGGAGGGAAAAAAAAAGAATGGCACATGCGGGGAGTGGCACACGATTTGCGACTCCTCACTTTATAGTTTTAGATAGATTTTATGTTTTTTTACAATAATATCAAATAGGTAGTAGGCCATATCATTAAAAAACTATTTAAATAAGTCATCTAACCTATCTCAAAATAGAATATTGAATATTCAGGCCAAAGTATATGAATTAGTTAAGTATGTTTTTTATTATTAAATAAATTTGATTTTTTTACTGGACTAAATAAATTTGATATTGACATCTTGGACTCAAATTCAAAATATTAAGGGTAAATATCTCTTCCATGGCGCTAAACTATGAGCCATCTGAACCAATAAAAAGACCCGTTCAAGTCATGTCTAACACGACGACGACAACAACAACAACAACAACAAAAACACTACTCCCGAGCTAACCATACCGGAAAATCAATTATTGGTGTTATGGAAAAACCTTCTAAAATATGTCACCTCACCCAAAAGCCCTCCTCTTGAGATGCTCCTTTTCTGGTGAGGCTATCCGCAATTTCATTTGATTCTCTGGTCTTATAGATAGGGGTTACGTTTGTCAAGAACCATAGTAAGTTTCCAAATCTATTTCTAGAGAATGGTAGATTTCATGGGCATGTGGTCTTTACCCAAGCAAGTGCTACTTTGGAATCCAATTCCACAATTAGGCTTCCTCTCTTTAGCCACTCTTTTTCTAGTGATAACTCGAGAGCAATGACTATTGCTAGTTATTTTTCCTTGTTAGCATTTTTTACTCCAATAGAAGCTGCAAACTTTGCTAATATTCGTCCTTTATCGTCACACAAGACCACTCCAATGCCTATAGGCCAAGGCTTCTCTTTGGAAGACCCGTCTCCATTTTTAAGCACTTGATGGTGGCATTTCCCATTTTGATATTTCACGGGGTTTGAAGGTTTTTTTCCACGATGATACCTCTTTAAGGTTTGTCACCACATTGCTCGGGTTACGTGGGAATTCTGGTTCCCATCCTCTCATCCAAAATCTTAATCTTAATTTTATCTAATATAGCTTTTGATCTCAGTTCATCCTCACCTGTTCAAACACCACTTTGTTTCTAACATTTCAAATGGCGTAGAGGACTACATAGTGAAGTGAGATCCATAACATTCTGCGGAAGGATCCTTCTATTGTCTCACACCACGCTTCCATCCACTAACATGATAGTCTTTATGCATTACCGTTGTCCTAATTAACAGTAATACTTGACTACGAATACTTTAAGAATAGCGTCTTTATGTTTAATGGAGTCTCACAATTAAGTCACACTTAATAATCCATTAAGCAGATCAACTATTGTAAGGACTTTATTATGCTCTAAATAAATCTACATAATAAATAAAATGTCTCATATTATTATTTAATGATAATAAAATATCATGATACAAATAATAACCATGAAAAACCGTTGGCCTCTAGGGCTAACTCTAACACCAATAACCCAGAACACTTTCCCAGAGTCTCTAGGAGTACAAGGGCCGGCCCAAGTAAGAGCTTGGGGCCAAATAATTTTTTTATCAAAGAAAAAGGGCCTCCGTTTTACTCTAGATAGTCCCCAATAATATGTATTGACAATAACATAGTGTAGCTCAATTGGTGATAGTCATTACCAACCTATGCATTAGGTTCAAGGATCGAGTTCCTCCCTTATACCTCTTTTTTCTTATTTTACCATTTCTTTAAAAGAGGATGTTTTATGTGCATGAATCGATGAGCAGCCTAGAAGACACGCAATTGAGGGAATTATTGCTACTATTTATTTGAGGGTAATTATTATTATTTCTATATTTTTGGACCAAAGTTATTGTCATTACTATTATTATTGTGATTCCTGCAGTATTATTGCTATTGTATTTTTTTTAAGGAAATTATTGCTAGTGTAACTCCCCTTGCACCTTTCAGTTTCCTTTATAGTAAAATTTTTGTAGTTTTGTTTTCCTTTCTCTCATAAATCATTGATTGCTACTCCATTCAATTTTAGATTTCTTTAATTTCAATTTTTCAATTAATGGCTTCAATTCAACTGAAAATCTCTCTAATCCCCGTTGGTTTCTCAATATCAGACTATTGGTTTTCCAATTCAACATTTTAATTATTTATTCTCTATGATTCATTAAAACATGACAACAACTCTCACATTAAAGGATTGCACTTATTTTTATAATTGATATTTTTTAGAGAAATTATACAAGTTGAAAATGATACTTAGGTCGACATACTTAATTATATAATAAGACTTGATTATTTTCTAAATGTATTTGAATGATTCTGGTAAGTGTTGTTTTGGCCGAAAAAAGTTTTGCAAAACTGAAATTAATAAAATCTTACTTAAGATCAACAATGTCTAAACAAAGATTAAATAGATTAGCTTTATTATCGATCGAAAAAGAAATGTTAAGTGAAATTGATTACAATAGTTTGATACATGGTTTCGCAACACAAAAAGCTCGAAAGATTAAATTTAAATAAAAAGAAAATATTTTACAAAAAAATTCACTAAAATATAAAAGGGACTCATTTCGAAGTTTTCTTTAGGTCTCATTTAGTGTTGGGTTGGCCCTGAGGAGTACTAAAAATGTAAAAAAAAAATGTCGGATTGATTCTTTCTCCAAATTTCAGAAGGGACAGTTAGCTTCATTTACTTTTAACATGTTGAGTTTTCTCATTCTATTTCTAGTGTTTAGCTTGTCTTGGAGAGTAAACCACACAAGCAGTTCATCTCTAGGTGGTGCTAGGCCTTTCCAAACCAATCTTCTACTGGTACTTTCACTATCTTTACTCCACGATGCTTTTACAATATATTTTACTGAGAATTCTCCTTTTGTATTGAAATGCCACCGCGTTTTATCTTTGGTAAATTTGGATAGATGCACTTTTTGAAGACTTGTCGTTAGTGTGTCAATTTGCTTTACTTCCCATAGAAAGAGACCTCTTCTCCACACAAAATTCCATTGCCATTGTAGACCATCCCAGAAACCTATATTCGCTTTAGTTTTATGTTTTAGTGGAGATGTTCTGATCTAGGTTTCTTGCCCTAATTTGGTCTTTTTTCCTTCTTCTAACCTTTTGCGCCATCTTCCGAGATCAATTTGTTTATCTTCTCATCCCATGTTGTCACCTTTGAGATGTTATTAACATTTGAGAGGCTTTAAGGAAAAGGAATGAAAACAATTTCATTATTGAAGAAGAAAAAGAATTGATTACAATGAGTTTAACCTTATATATAGATTCAATCTCAACTAACTAATCTATAACAAACTAGTAACTAAAAAAACTAACTCTAACCGACAACTTTTCTTAACTACTTAACCAACTAACTGTAATATTTCTAATAGATGTTTCTCCATATGCTACTCTTGAGCCCCTTATCTTGTTGGTTGATAATAGCCAAATCAAGATCTAAGTTGTGGATAGAGCACACGTCTCGTTTCCAAATAGAGCTTTCCATATTCGAGAAGCGTTACCACCATTTTTTATTTTTTTTTTGATAGGTCAAAAGTATATTGCTATTGCGGCACTAGGGGTGCCACAACCCAATTACAAAGTTTACAACCGGTTTAAACAAGAAGCGAGGCTATTGCTCCATTCTTCAAACTCAAGGGACAAATGTTTCCCCACCCTATTTGCAAACCACCCCCAAGAGGTTTTACATGGTCTAACATTTGATTCACATTATAAACTCCCCCTCTAAATATAATCCTATTTCTATTTAACCATATAACCCATACAACGGATACCCAAATCAAAAACCGGACCTTCTTCTTCTTTTTCCCTTCAATGTTAATGCTATGGCTGATTAGGTGCGCCCACAAGTTGCTGCTCTCCTCCACCGAACCTCCTGACCATGACAGCACTAAGTTCCACAGTTGGTTAACAATTCTACAGCGAGAAAACAAATGGCCTGCGTCTTCGACCTCATCGTTACAGAATACACATGATACGCTGCTGCTGCTATCAAGTATGCCACGCTGCTGTAACAGCACTCGTGTAGGCAATCTGTTTACCAACACTCGCCAACCATGCACAAGAAATTTCGACGGAGCTACTGTTTTCCAAAAACACTGCGCTGTTCTTGCTTCTTGATCATTTATCAGCTCTGCTGCACTGCTTCTAACTAGCTTTTTATAGGCTGAGTTAACAGTGAAATGCTTTACTAATGTCTCAGTCCATATCCAACGATCCTCTTCTTCCATTGATGGCGCTAACGGTAATAGCAGGTTTTCCAGCTCTTCTACCTGTTCTACCTCCTCTTCCGACAATTCATGAGTCTATTGTAATTCCCACCTCCAATTAGAGTCAAACAAGCCACCAAATTGCGAAACAGTGCCTTCAATTGTTGCTGAAAACTGAACTAATTGCGGGTATAAATCAGCCAATGACCAAGGTCCACACCATTTATCAAACCAGAATTTTACCGAATTCCCCGACCCCAACTTTAACTTTATCGATTCTTCAAACCAAGTATTGCCTTGTGTCAAATTTTTGTCTATTAAGTGCACATCTTTCCACCACTCCGACCTTTGAGACTCCCTTAAAACTCCTTCCTCGCCATATAGACCATCCAACGTTCTTTTCCATAAACCATCCTTTTCTACTAACAATCTCCACCTCCATTTCCCCAATAAGGCTAAATTAAAAAGCTCCATGTTTCTTATACCGAGGCCCCCTCTATCTTTCGGCAAACATAGTTTACTCCAACTCACCCATGCCACCTTCCTAATCTCCGCACTTCCCCCCCATAGAAAGTTCCTTTGAATTTTTACCATTTCCTTTATCACTTTCTTCGGTGCCTTGAAGAATGAAAAATAGTAAAGGGGAAGGCTAGCAAGTACCGAGTTTATTAACGTTATTCTTCCCCCATGGAAAGTTGCCTACTTCTCCACAAAGATAGTTTGCCTTTCATTTTTTTAATCACCGGATTCCAAGTACTTGCCACTCTTGGATTAGCTCCAACCGGAACCCCAAGGAATTTAAAAGGTATGCTTCCGGTATTGCAATACAAAAATCTTGCTCCAACTTCTAACTCCTCTACACCCACACTTGCTCCCACAAGACAACTCTTACGGAAGTTAACACGTAACCCCGATACAAGCTCGAACACCCTCATTATTGCCTTGAGACACCATAGGTTCTCCTTCGCCTTTGAAACCATAAACAACGTATCATCCGCAAATTGAAGAACCGGTGTTGCTAGTCCTTCTTTGACCGAAAAGGCTTCAAGATGCCCTAGGTCAACACTTCTCCTAACTAATCCAGCTAGTCCTTCAGTCACCATTAGAAAAAGGAAGGGGGCAAGTGGGTCTCCTTGCCTTAATCCACGCTCCATTGAGAATTCCCCGGTTGGACTTCCGTTGACTAGGACCGCCACTTGACCCGAGAATATACATGCTCGCATCCATTCTCTCCACTTTGCACAAAACCCCATACGAACCATCATATACTCTAAAAATTTCCATGCCACCGAATCATACGCCTTCTCGAAATCCACTTTAAATAGAACAAGCGGCCTTCTCTTTTTCTTTGCAAGATTAATCATTTCATTTGCTACTAGAACACCATCTAGGATTTGTCTACCTTTTAAGAAAGCCGTTTGAGTAGTTGAAATTAAACCGGGCAATACCTCTTTTAGTCTTCCCGCCAACACCTTTGAAATGATCTTGTACATACAACCTATAAGTGATATAGGTCTAAAATCCCCTAGTTCTTGAGGATTCTTTTTTTTCCCAATTAGTGCTACAAATGATGATGTGAATGCCTTGGGTAACCTTGCATTTAAATGGAATTGATGAAGCACCCCCAAGACCTCCTCCTTTATTGTTCCCCAACATGATTTGATAAAGTGAAAATTGAACCCATCGGGTCCCGGGCTCTTATTCCCTTCACAACTCCATATTGCCTCCTCCACTTCTTCCATGGTGAATTTGGATATTAAATTATTACCTTCCCTTTGTGATATTTTTTGAAGCTCAATACCATCGAGGGTTGGTCTCTCATTCACCCTTTCGGAAAATTGTTGTTGGAAATGCCTCCGTACCTCCTCTTTGATGTCTCCTACTTCATGTAACCACTCATCTCCCACCTTGAGTACCTCTATACCGTTTCTCCTTTCTCTAATCTTGATGGCTTGATGAAAAAACCTTGTATTCCCATCTCCTTGTTGTATCCAATCCACCCTCGCCTTTTGGGCTAAGATGGACTCTTTTTGGTTTAGTTCGCTCCAAAAGGCCGAATTCAATTGCTTCCACTTCTCTCCATCCCACCCCTCTTCATACACTTCCTCTTGTTCCATCACATTCATTTCTTTTACAATACCTTCTATCTTGAGATCCTTTATTCCATATACCTCTTTGTTCCACACCATCAAGCTCTCTTTTACATACTTGAGTTTCTCCTTTACTACATGAGCCATCCACCCTTCTACTTTCAACTCCTTCCACTTTTCTTCCATAAAATTCTTTCCTCCTTCATGTTTATGCCACCCATTAAAGAACCGGAATGGTTTAGGTCCCCAATTTTTATTTGAAGACATCAACCACACCGGGCAATGATCCGATGTATCCCTCTCGCCTATCCATTGTGCCTTAACTTCCCATTCTTCAATTAATTCTTGCGAAAGGAAAATTCTATCAATTCTACTTGCCGCCGGACCATTTGGTTGAAACCATGTAAATTTCTTCCCCAAAACAACCGGTTCCTCTACCCCCATTTCCTTCAAAAAGAACTTGAAATCTTGGCTCTCTCTTGCACTATACCTCAAATTCCTTCCCCTCCTCTCCGTTCTTCTTAACACTATATTGAAATCCCCTCCAATAACCCACACTCCTTCACTCAGCCTCTCTTTTTCCCTCATCAAACTCGCCCACAAGTCCCTCTTCCTCCTTGCCGAACAACCCGAGTACACATTTACAAAGTAACACACTCTCTCTCCTATTTGGGCAGCCACACCAACGAAATCGGACTGAGAAAACGAGAACAAAAAATTCAGAATTCCTTTCCTCCAAAACGTGAGGATTCCACCTGACAAACCGTTTGATGGCAATGCTTGCCACTCAACATCATCCCCACCCCACATTCTAGTTTCAATTCTTGAGTCCATCTCCGACCTCTTTGTTTCTTGTATGAAGCACATATCGAATCTTTCTCTTTGAACTAGGCTTTTGAAACACCTTTGTTTGGCATTACTGCCAATTCCCCTCATATTGAAAGAGACTATCTTCATAAGGAACCGTTAAGGTTCACCATCTTCTTCCATGCTTCTTTGTCTCTAGCTTCCATTTCTTTAATTTTTTCAATGAAGGCATGGTCATTGTTATTGCCGTTAACCCCAATCTTTTTTGCAAATGTCCAAATCTTCTCTTCTTTTGACAGTCTAGCATCGGCCCACAATGATTGCGAATTTGAAATTTCTAAATTTGAGTTCCCTTCCGAGGTATCACCACTAAGGTCATTAATCAATATAGGTTGTGATTCAATGGGGATGGCTGGAGTCAACGGCAAGGCCGAAAGATCAACAATGATAGGGATAGATGGAATATCATCATTAATAGGGTTGGGATTTGAGGTAGGGCTATGGGGAGAGAAGGATTCAGGGGCGAAGGAATGGGTAGATGATGAAGAAGAGGAGTGAAGGGATGGAGAAACAAGTGAAAGGGGAGTTGAAGGGGTGGCCGAATTAACACAAAGGTCCAGGGGATAGGTGGAAGGAAGAGATTTCGATGGAGAAGAGAGACCAGGTGGTGCAGCAGGGGGTTTGAGAATGGGCTTGGAAGGAGGAGGTGAGGCTGGGCTAGATGGGCTCTTCAGAACTGACATTAGGTTGTTTGATTGAGATGGGCTCGGGTTAGGGCTATTATCAATGTTTGCCATTCCAATTTTTAAACCAGTCGCTGGTGATGAGGCAATACGTGCCCCACTTGCTTCCTTGAGATTTTCACCACTAAGGTCATTCCCCATACATATCATTATTTGTTTGCTTTTAGAATCATGCACCTCCTCATCATTACTTTCATTCACCAAGGTATCTTTTCCTAGGTCAGTGGACTTTTCCTGCACTAATTGATTAGACCTAGGAGTAGAAGCTTCCACCTGAGTTCTTTCATCTTCCATATCGGAATCTTGCCGGGCACCGTCGCTTCCGTCCGAGCTACCATCTGATTCTTCATCAAAATCATTGATTTTTTCTTCTTCTTCTTCACTTTTAGACTCACTTTTGGGATCTAGAATCTTAGTCTCTCTTCTTTTACACCATTGCATTGGCCCATACCAATCTTCCACCACTTTTATTACAAATAACTCTCCATTGATGTCGATTTTTACCACGAAGTTAATTATATCATGGACTATCGTTCTTATAAGAACCCTTGCCACGTCCATCGTCTTTTTCTCCTCCGTATTCTCATCCACATTTATGAATTCACCTGTACCAGATACCACAAATCTGAAAAATGCATCATTCCAAACGTGTACAGGTATTCCATAGCATCTCACCCAAGTTAATCTTTCATTATCAATTTCCCCCGGGCTCCATTTTCTTACTTTTTTAAACCAGTGCCCCAACCAATCCGCTGCATCTTCCAGTAAAGCTTCCATCTCTCCTTCTTCCAAACTTTCAAGCAGCACTAAATTCGATCCCAAAGGGGTTGCCCTTTCAGAGAAATAGCCTTCTTGAATAAAATCTTCCTGTATATTGTACGTCTCCCCCGGCGTCCAAACTTCACCCACATAAGCGTTGCTGAATTTGCTAATTTCCTCTTCACCAATTCTATAATGACAATGCGCCCATACCTTCTTTTTTGGGGGTTTGTATGCTGCAAATTGGTTTTCAGATGCTACTGTTTCAGGCTGGTTTTGCAATACTGGTTTTTTGTGAATTTTTGGAATCCAAGCTTTTTGGGGTGGTTTTCTAAACGGTGGTTTTTGGGGTGGTTTTCGGACCAGAGAATTTGGGGGTAGTTTCAGGTGAGAGATGGTAAGGGGAATCGGTTTAGGTTTAGGTTGGGGGTCAACATCAGCAGATTTCGGGTTATTTAGTGGATTCGGTTTTGGTATTGCAATAGTTGTTTTGAAAGATTCAGGTCTCTGGTTTTCACGATGCACTGGTTTAGGGTTTGTTTTTTGGTATGCTGGTTTGTAGTGATTGGGATTGGTTTGATATTGATCTTGTTTGTTCCGTTGAAATCTTGGCATGTTAACCATGATTTTCTCACTTCCAATGATAATATTATCCAGTTTGATTGCAAATCTCTCTGGATCCTCTACATTAAGAGCTCTTGCAAACCCAAATCTCTTCCCTATTTTGTCTCTTTTTGCTGGTATTACAACTTCGTCAAATTCCCCATAGTGGAGGAATGCCTTCAACATGTGTTTAGCATAGAAATTATCTGGTATGTTGGTGAAATAGTAGGAGGTTGACGTCGCCCCTTTTGATACAAACAGATTGCTCCTTGCTACATCTGCCCTCCTTTGAACACTTGCTGGTTTTCTCCTTCTTACTACCTGCCAGCCTTCTTCATCTTCATACTTCTGATCTTTCCTATTCTCTATTCTCAGTCCAAACTTCCGTTGATGTCGCTCACGCTCCCTCTCCCTCTCGCGCTCTCTCTCTCGCTCTCTCATTGAGAAATGTTGATGAATCCCCATGGCCCGTTACCACCATATGATATAATGATATGGCCTAGTACCTATTTGATATTAACTATTTAAATTTAAATGGTTAATATCAAATAGATTTTATGTTTTTTTACAATAATATCAAATAAGTAGTAGGCCATATCATTAAAAAACTATTTAAATAAGTCATCTAACCTATCTCAAAATAGAATATTGAACATTCAGGCCAAAGAATATGAATGAGTTAAGTATGTTTTTTATGATTAAATAAATTTGATTTTTTTACTGGACTAAATAAATTTGATATTGACATCTTGGACTCAAATTCAAAATATTAAGGGTAAATATCTCTTCCATGCCACTAAATCAATTGCTTAGTGTCTAAATCTTTTTATTATAATATTTCTGAGTTAAAAAATTTAAAATATTTCTCAATAGGGAGATTATTACAGCGAATACACTTGTGAAAATTATTTAGCTTAATAGATGCTTCAAAAAAACAGAAACTTAGTAAGTGAATCATTCGAAACAAATGTGACATAGAGAAAGTGACAAATTAATAAAATTCCGAGGCACAATCTGGTACTAGATTGTTGAGTTGATGATTAATGAATAAATATCATGTATGATTGATCCATTAGATGCCAAATTTTTTTATATGTTTATATTACTAAGGAGAATAGACACTTACAAGGAGAACACCGTTTATTGGAATTACAAACTAATTTATCACCCTGAAAACCAACTAGAAGCCTTACGATTTATTTATTTGTTTGTTTTTTTGACAGAAATTTATTTATTTGTTAAAAATAGGTTTAGATATTTTTTTATTTTTGCAAAATTAGGTGCTTTTGTTTTTATATGCCTGTTATTTTTTGTTTTTTATTTTTTATATCTCTAAAATATTGTTTTATTCTTTTAAATCCTTGTCGTTTTATTTTAGGCTTTATAAATAATTTTCATTTTAAATTTTAATTTTTGAAATTATAGAAACAATTTTGTAGGGATGAAAGACTAAATTTAGGAAATTTTTGGATTTTGTCAAAAAAAAAAAGGAGACTTTATACATAAATTTTTTTTAAATAAAATATGAATGCAATCAATGCATGCAACCTGAAAACTGTAGTTGAGTGTGAGTGATGTTGAGGACTTGAGGTTATCAAAAGGATTGCGTATTGAAGCATTAGGAGACAAAGGAGACATATTCGTCTTCGCCAAAGTCTCGGAGGCAATGGACATATTTGCTCAGAAAAGAAAAGGGTATTCCATTTCCACACTCATTTCCAGCATGCTTAGCTGGATACAGTCATCAGCCATTATTTTCTTCCCATATCCTTTCTTATTATTATAATTTAAATAATTATTAATTTTGATATTATTAATTTTAATATATGTAACATTTTGGAATAATATTAGCTATTTTAATAGATAGTCTTACAAAACGCGTAGTTTGCTTTGGCTATTTATCTGTTAGCTCATCCGCTATATGTTATTTGTTCATGGCTCAGGGACAACGGAAGGTTAGAGAAAGAGAGAAACTCTGTAATACTCAAGAAAACTTGTTATTGCTTTTTTTGTTGCTTGGATATTGCTTGAATCACAAAATGCATAGCGATAAGCCCTATTTATACTACTACTTTTGTAGGGCTTTACATAACTAAAAGGACCTAGATGCATTTAATATGCAATTTAAGGTTGTTGCACACATATCTAGATTTTATAAAAAGTGTTGTCTAAATTACCATTTAACTCGTTATCTCTCTACATAGATAAACGTGAATCATTTAATAAATGTAAAAAGTTGTCATGATTATGCATGGGCCAATATACATGGGCCAACACTTACGGATGTGGATTATGCATTTGACAATCCACATTTGCCATTGGAGGCCCGGCAAAACTCTAGTTTTGGGCGACCCTAAAGATGATCGGCAGGCTCTCCTATAGCGAGTGTTTCCATGATCGTAATCGAGTTCATAGCCAAGCATTGGAAGTGTACAACTAGATTTGCCATGTCACTGTTGAGATTGATTGATCTACAAGGTGAGTAATACCGGTGCAAGATCGACGAAGTTGACGTGAGATGTTGAGACCAAAATCGTTTGGGACATACTGAAGTTATGCTCGGTCATAAGGGAGTACGATGTGTGCCAAACTTGTCCCAAGGTATAACTAAGGGAGTTTGAAGTCAGGCTAGATGCAAACTAAGAGAAGTGAAGTCTGACTTGATTGGTGTCGGTGAGAACCTAGGCGTTAAGACATCCCTTCTCATCTCATCATAGTTACCCAAAAATACCCTAATAAATTTTGCGGCATATATATATATATATACACACACACTTCAAAATATTCTACTTCAAGTACATTTAGTTTTCAAAAGATAATATAGAGTAGCAGACAAGCTTTCATTAAAACAAAAAAACCTGTGACATCCTTTGTCAGCTTTTCATAAGAACCCCAAAATATCATGCCTCACATAATCTCTCACAAAACATAACATATACAAACCTCCCTACACTGACTAACAAACTGATTGATTGACTAACTGGAAACTGGTATAAATGTACATAAACAGGCCATGGCCCCTACTCATTCCAACTCTAGAAGTCTGTCGGCTGGTAGGAACTAAGAGTTCCTCCCACTATCTATTGTAAGATCACTAGGCTCAATGGGATGTGGTGCTTCTAGAACTCTTTGGGAAAACTGGCGTCAATACGCCCAAGTGTTCCTAACTCGAATTCTTAGAGGCTCCGCTTGAATGTCAGTCATGGTGTGCTACTACCTGTGGTTCCTCGATGTGATGGAAAGGTAACCATTGTACTACACGTACATCCCCTATGCATCCCATCTCATTAAACCCTAGAGAACCAAAGACATATGTTGCTCTCCCTCTGTGAATTCTCATGCCCAGCTTAGCGTCAATCTCCTAGTTAGTGTCATATTGGTCTTTATACTGAATTTGCAGTTCAAACCATCTCAAGGGGAGTGGTACATATTCTGCAACTAAGTATTGTGGCATCTTCTTCTGGAAAATCTAATTTCAAAATATATTGTGCAAATATATTGAAGATTACTAAGACACCAAGAACACTAAACAACATCTAAACATGGTATGTGTAGCGACCGAAAAATCCGGGAAAGGATTCCTCAAAGGTTCATGAATAAAGCCGCCACCAAATTTTAGTTTAAGGGCAAATATTGGAAATCCCTTTAGTTTGGATAAGGTCCTTGAGACCAGATTTGGGTTCGGGAGTTCGTTATGTGTGGGGAAGGTATTGGCACCCCACGACATCCTTCCTAAAGAAGGTTGCCTTCTAATTAATTGTATTTTACGTTTATTTTACCCTTTTTATTTGAATGAGAAAAGACGAAGAAAAAAAGATCTTTCTTAGTTTTTTGCGCTTGACAGGAGTGGGCCCCTGCTCCTACGTATCTCCAGGTGCGATGGAGAAATCAAAGCTACGTAGTTCTTGAGTAGAAAAAGTTTGTTGGATGGTGCTTTTTAGTATAGGGATTTTAGGACTACTGAGTTGTGCAACTCATTCATCCTAAAACAATGATTACCCCGAATGTACATTCGACTTAGTCCCCTATTTTCTGAAAATGGAGTTTTTTGAAGTTTGAAAAAATAGTTTGATGTGTGGTGGTTTGATTTTATTGGAATAGGGATTTTAGGACTCCTGAGCCGTACAACTCATTCATCCTAGAACGCTGACTAACCCGAATGTACATTCCACTTAGTCCCCTATTTTGGAGTTTTTTGAAGTTCGAAAAAAAGCTTGATGTGTGGTGGTTTGATTTTATTGGAATAGGGATTTTAGGACTCCTGAGCCGTACGACTCATTCATCCTAGAATGCTGACTAACCCGAATGTACATTCGACTTAGTCCCCTATTTTGGAAAAGAGGTGTATTTATTGATTTATTATTTTTTATAGGGGCTCTAGGACTATTGAGTCGTACGACTCATTCATCCTAAAACACTGACTAACCCGAATGTACATTCCACTTAATCCGCTATTCATTTTAGAAGAAAAGGTTTTTTTTTGGAATTTTGACAAAGAAAATAATTTGTGCATTAAAAAAATGACAAAACAAAAAATTAATAAAGAGTAGACTAAAAAATAAATAACTAACTATATACATACATACCTACATACATACATAAATAGATATACATATATAAATAAATAAATAAATAAATAAATAAATAAATAAATAAATAAATAAATAAATAAATAAATAAATAAATAAATAAACGATAAATAAATATGTATATAAAAAAATTAAATATAAAACTAACCTTAACACGACAAATGCCGAAGTGGGCCGATAGGTCTGTCCAGGTCAACCGCGAACCGGGCTCCCATCTGGTTCATTTTGACCCCCTAAAACCGTCTGTTGCAGAAAAAACCGCTTTGGGAACCGAAAAGCCGACTCAATCAAAGCGTGCAACATAATCAAAGACAGCCTCTTAGTGAAAGGGACCACAAAGGCTTAGCCCAAAAGATCACTTAGCCCGCCAAATCATTTTTTTCTCTAGTCTTCGCATGTCAACCTCTTTTATAGCCAAATGTTAGATGGCTCTTGCTTCTCCCAAGCAATGTGGGACAAAAACAAGATAGAGAACACAATTCTCATTTAGAGAAAGCAATTCCCGTTTTTTTCAAACATGTCACCGTAAATGTGCGATTCCGGATTCGTTAACTGTTGGATCGCCTTCATTTTTGGACAGCTAGTTCGTGAGACATATATCTTCACTTTCACCGTTCGGATCATCGAAACGAGGTCTGAGGAGAGAAATATTGCCCAGGTAAAGTAGCTGGAATTTTGAGTATTTTTATCGTCTTGTTCTCAATTTGTAAACTTTGAGGAGGCACTTTGAACTTCAACATGAAGCCTATCATGAGTGGGGGGTTCTTCCAACATAAATTGAAACCTTTAACCCCATCTTGGATTTCTATTTTTCTTTACATTCTTGGTTTTTCTCTCCTCTAAATATGAGGTGTACATATGGATTAGTATGGTGTTTTCCTTCAACGTCGTCGACTTCATGGATGATAATTACAAGCAAACCACCACTAGCAGGTGTTCCTTCAGGTGCCTTTTCTATTGAATTGGATTCTTCTATATTCGTTGGTAACTCATCCCCCTTAAAAGGTATGTACAAGACTTTCAAAGTGATAACTCCATGTGATTTTTGTCGCCTAGAAATTGTGATATGATTCTGGCTCTTTTATTTAAAAAGGAATTAAAATAAAATGTCGAACAAAATTAGGGTGCAACAGTTGCCCCTCTTTATTTATGTTTTGCTAGAAAAATAGAAGAGTCTTCAGTTTTTTTGTAGTATAAACAGAAAAAAAGATAAGTCAAACGCTAATTTTGTCCGATTAGTAGGAAAGTTGGGCGATTTTCAGAATTTACACGTAACACTTGGCGTGTTAACGAGAAAGCTATAAAGAAGGATCACTGGGGGTCTGAAGGAGCACTAGGGCTCTGAAGGAGCACAGGGGCTCTGAAGGTCTAATCTGCAGTCGATGCTTGGCTCATTTATTTGAATTAAACTGAAGGACTGGTAGGTCTGAAGGGCTATCTGGGCCTGATGAACCAAAAATGGTCTGAGGGTGACCTACGTCGTTGCGGTTGTGAGGGTCAGGATCAGATCTAGAACTGATATGTTGGCCAAGAAGGATTTACGCCATGTCTTAGGCAGACACAACTAATCTGAAGGACCACTGGGGGTCTGAAGGATCCGCCGCGCTCATTGGTGACGTTATGATCTGAAGGTAGAGTTCGAAGCCGTCCTTTTGACGTGTAAATCGAACTGAACTGAAGGACCGATTTGGTCTGAAGGATCTATGCTAGACTCTGTGCTAACACTGCGATCTGGTGTGTGATATAGGATTCAACGCTCGTCGCGTTGACTTAAAGAGAACAAAACATTGGGATCGACACTTGAAGTCGATTGAAAAAGAAATAAGTAAGGAGCACTGGGACTCTGAAGGAGCACTGGGACTCTGAAGGACCACTGGGGATCTGAAGGAGCCCTGGGCTCTGAAGGATCAACAGGAATGATCAAGTTTATGGACAAACATCGGTTTGACTCGCATGCCGACATAGGTATGATTTATGGACCAATGGCCGTTGGTTTGATTTATGGACCAGTAATAGGTCTGAAAGATCAACAGGTATGATCAGGTTTATGGACAAACATCGGTTTGACTTGCATGCCGACATAGGTCTGATTTATGGACCAATGGCCATTGGTCTGATTTATAGACCACTAATAGGTCTGAAAGATCAACAGGAATGATCAGGAATGTGATGTTGAATCATCGCTTGGCGCGTTGATCAATGAAAAAGCAAGATGACTGACATTTGGGACGTCTATTGGAGCAATGAATGGTATGTGTATGCAGGTATGTAATGCAAGCATGTGCAATGATTAGTATCTGGTGGGATGATGAATGAAATGTGGAAGCAATTTTTCTTATTTTTTGCTTTGTTCTTTTTGATGGCCTTGCTTTCCGCTCTCTTTTTTTTACTTCTTTTCTCGGTATATGATGAATGCATGAAATGGGAATGTGAATATGACGCAAATGTAATATTTGGATGCGAATGCTATGGTGAATAAAATGGAGTGCATAAATGCATGGTTCGATGATATGATATGGATGATTGGAAGGTAGAAACATTTTCTTGGTAATGATGATGCAAAACTTTGGGTGCGGGAAGCAGAGGTGACTATTAATCATTCCTTGGAAAAATTAGATATGATTCAAACTTTGGCAACCTCAAGGTTGTTATTTACAGACACTGATGTGAAAAAGTCCTTGACTAAATTTGCAGGCTCGCTTATTTTTCTCTTCCATTACCCATGATGACCGAAGTTTAGGTCCACAAAGTTAACTAAGTGGATTTCCAGTATCACATTATTAACTTGTGTTCTCTCTTTGAAGCATTGTTTAGTAAACATGTATAGTAGTGCAAATATAGATGAATGAGTCTGTTCACTTGGTTCTAGGTCTAGGGTATGAACATATGTGACACGTGAAAGGATGAATGACAAGACTATTGCTGAAGCCATGAAAGGTAGGTTCTCCCCCAACTCAAGAAATGTGGGACTGCCCCAGTTTAGACTTTATGACGATGAGTGAATAACTTGCCCAGGTCTAGTGGTGACAACATTCAGGGGCATAGAGGAGATGATGAATTGGGAATGGCTTGACTTTGGAATAAAAGGTGGAAAGCAGGAGATTTTGTCTTAACCCACGGAGTTTGGTGTTGCCCCTATTATGACAAGGATGCCCCGACTGAAGTAGTATTGGAAAAGGGCGTATTTAGGATAGTAGGTTCAGAAACGGCCTTGGTGTGGTTTTATGGATGTGAATATAGTAAGGGAATGATATGGGTGTAGGGCGAATTTCCCCACTTTAGGTGGAGTGATGGGTGACAGTACTGCCCCACTTTGGATGCTATTTCAAATGGTTGCTCTGAGTGAGGTTGTGAAAGGTGACAGAGTTAGGGTAATGGCTATATAGATTGGTTGTGGTATATGAGAGGGATGGATAATGGACAAAGCGTAAGTGGAAGGAGGGGTGGAGGGAATGCCCCCACTTTGGATCTGGGTGATGGTCCTAGTACAAACTTTTGGCTCTCTTTAAGAGGAATTCCAAAGACTATGACAGTCTTGACTTTTTGGTACGATGAAAACTTCACTTGGTGATCACTAAACCTTGTCGTAATATCAGTTCAACTTGAATGAATCTTGGAGTGCAAGCCTTTTGATTTTTTTTTGAACTTTCTTTTTTTTAGCTTTCTTCTTTTTTTGATTTGTTTTTTTTAGCAAACATATTGTAAATAGATAAACTTATTTGTCCTAAAATTAAAACTTCGAGAAAATGAAAACAAACGGTCATTGATCAGAATTGACTTTTTAGGGTTATAATGCGGCCAATGGTTAGGGGTTTATGAAAGAAAGGGCTTTGTAGTGTGGCTGATGGTTAGAGGTTTATGAAAGAAAGAGGTTGTAATGTGGCTGAGGGTTATGAGTTTGTGAAGGATAGGATAATTAGGTGCAAATGGGTGTTTAAGGGTTTATGAAAGGAGGGATAATTGGGCCCAAGGAAGTGTTTGAGGGTTTATAAATTGAGAGATAATTAGGCCCAATGAGGTGTTTGATGGTTTATTGAGCCGAGGATCTCTTATGCGCCTCATGGTAGAATGGATCTGTTTAGATTTGTAACGCGGCCAGGGGTTTATGGAGGATAGGAAATTTAGGCCAAAAGAAGGGTTTGAGGGTTCATTGAGACAAGGATCTCTTATGTGATTAATAGTAGGAAGTGTCGGCTCACAATTTCAACTAGTTTTGCTTTTTTTTGCTTGTTTCAAGTTTTTTTTCAATCTTTTTTTTTGAATTTTCTTTCTCTTTTTTTGTGACTTTTCTTTCTCTTTTTTGAGCTGAGTGAGCTGATAAAAGTGATACACCAGTTTTAGATGTGGAATGGATCCTTGTCTGGGTGGTTGAGAGATTTTTGGTTTTTCGGCTCAAAGCAGGTAGGAAAGGATTTTTTTGATATGGAAAGATGATCCAAACTTCATTTCAAATTATGAATGCTTATTTTCTCAAAATTTAACTCATGGACAAAAGTTTATTTATTTTATATATTCGCTCTTTTTCTTTATTTCTTTTTATATGCCCTAATTTTTGCTTAGGCTGCTCTTGCGAGTTTTCAACCTAACAGGCTTTTTTTGATTTTTTGTTGTTTAAATTTTTTGTAAAGGACTTGCACCAAAGGGATTCAATACTGACATGATGTCTAGTGATCACAAGTTTGCCCCAGTATGGAGGACATAAAGTGTTATTTCATTAGTGGGAGCCAACAAAAGTCAACTATGGACTGATGTGACGAGCATGTACTTTATGGGTGGTCGGGGTGGGATTAGACACGAACAGGGGTTGGCGATGCTAAGATGGGGAAGCTAACGGACTCAATTAAGAATAAAAACACATGTCACACAAATTTACTACACGAATGCTTCATAGAGAGTTAACATTTGTTAAAACATGACAAAAAAAATTATGACACATTAGTTAACAAAATGGACCATTATGAATATTTAGCATGGGATGGATGATATGCAACGCTTTGCTGATAGAAATATGAATGAGCTGCAAACAGTGAATAATTTCTTCTTTTTTTTGAGAAATTGAGTGTCTGAAAACAACTTGAGTTGGCAACTTCCATAGAAGAAGAATCAATTAGAGCGTATTTCGCAAGAACGTCTCGTCTCTCATCATACTTTTTTTATTAAAAAGGATGCTCATTTTTTTTTAAATGCAATGGATAAACTGACACATGATGATAAACTTTATAATTTAAAATGGAATGCTAACTAGATATTACTTTTTTGATGATGGATGATGCAAGAATAAAGACATAATTTTGCATGCGAAATGATTTATGAATAAAATGATGAAACATGTTTTTTTTTTATTTAGAAAATGATGCATGTACGGAGAAATAATGCATTTGTACTAGGATAACAACATGAGTGAGATGATGTGTGAATGTTATGTTTTTTTTAATTTTTAATATTTTAAAAATGCAATGCCTACACTACATGATGATGATCTTTTGTGAATGATTTTTGAATGAATGGAAATGCATGCAAAATGAGATTTTATATATTTAATTTTTATGATATGCAAAGAAAAAGAAGAATGCATGATATGTTTCTAATAAAAATGATTTTTTGGATTATTATTTTTTTCAAGAAAATGGGAAGAGAACATATATATATATATAGTGTTTGTTTGAATGCAAGAATATTGAGCTCCTTTGTGTCCTACGAGGGTTCCTTTGAGGATAGATCTATGGTTTTTCTACTGAGTGAACCTTTCAAGGCCTTTACAAAGATCCTAAATACGGTTCCTAGAGCCAACAACACCAGTTAAGAACACTGGTCACAACAATAGGCAAGCTAGTAGAAGTGACAGCAACCTTAAAAGGAACCAAACTCTAGGTGAGGTTTTCGTGACCACCCAACAAGACGTACGTCCAGGGGGCCATCAATACGCGACCTCGTTCTAACTTAGGTTATGCTCAAGTCTGGGTATAGGATTGTACTCACGTGTGTGAAGAAGTGTAATAGTGGAGTGTGTGTAGGAGCAAAATTTTTTTTGAAGTAACCCTCAAGCTACAAAACAAGCAAATACATATGCAAAAATATTGTCTTCTACCCTAAGGTATACATAACATACAAAAATATCGCATGTAATAAGAAATAAAAGACAAAAAGGAAGGGTAAAAACTAAACAAATCCTACAACTAATTAGGTTAGACTAGACTCTCAAAATTGTCCCCAGTGAAGTCGCCATCTGTAGCGACCGAAAAATCCGGGAAAGGATTCCTCAAAGGTTCATGAATAAAGCCGCCACCAAATTTTAGTTTAAGGGCAAATATTGGAAAATTCCTTTAGTTTGGATAATGTCCTTGAGACCAGATTTGGGTTCGGGAGTCCGTTATGTGTGGGGAAGGTATTAGCACCCACGACATCCTTCCTAAAGAAGGTTGCCTTCTAATCAATTGTATTTTACGTTTATTTTTACCCTTATTATTTGAATGAGAAAAGACGAAGAAAAAAAGATTTTTTTTAGTTTTTTGCGCTTGACAGGAGTGGGCCCCTGCTCCTACGTATCTCCAGGTGCGATGGAGAAATCAAAGCTACGTAGTTCTTGGGTAGAAAAAGTTTGTTGGATGGTGTTTTTTAGTATTGGAATTTTAGGACTACTGAGTTGTGCAACTCATTCATCCTAAAACAATGACTACCCCGAATGTACATTCGACTTAGTCCCCTATTTTCTGAAAATGGAGTTTTTTGAAGTTCGAAAAAATAGTTTGATGTGTGGTGGTTTGATTTTATTGGAATAGGGATTATAGGACTCCTGAGCCGTACAACTCATTCATCCTAGAACGCTGACTAACCCGAATGTACATTCGACTTAGTCCCCTATTTTGGAGCTTTTTGAAGTTCGAAAAAAGCTTGATGTGTGGTGGTTTGATTTTATTGGAATAGGGATTTTAGGACTCCTGAGCCGTACGACTCATTCATCCTAGAATGCTGACTAACCGGAATGTACATTCGACTTAGTCCCCTATTTTGGAAAAGAGGTGTATTTATTGATTTATTATTTTTTATAGGGGCTCTAGGACTATTGAGTCGTACGACTCATTCATCATAAAACGCTGACCAACCATTCGACTTAATCCCCTACTCATTTTAGAAGAAAAAGTTTTTTTTTTTTGGAATTTTGACAAAGAAAATAAATTGTGCATTAAAAAAATGACAAAACTAAAAATTAATAAAGGGTAGACTAAAAAATAAATAACTAACTATATACATACATACATACATAAATAGATATACATATATAAATAAATAAATAAACAAACGATAAATAAATATGTATATAAAAAAATTAAATACAAAACTAACCTTAACACGACAAATGTCGAAGTGGGCCGATAGGTCTGTCCAGGTCAACCGCAAACCGGGCTCCCATCTGGTTCATTTTGACCCCCTAAAACCGTCTGTTGCAAAAAAAACAACTTTGGGAACCGAAAAGCCATCTCAATCAATGCGTGCAACACAATCAAAGACAGGTTCTTAGTGAAATGGACCGCAAAGGATTAGCCCAAAAGATCACTTAGCCCGCCAAATCTTTTTTTTCTCTAGTCTTCGCATGTCAACCTCTTTTATAGCCAAATGTTAGATGGCTCCTGGTTCTCCCAAGCAATGTGGGACAAAAACAAGATAGAGAACACAATTCTCATTTAGAGAAAGCAATTCCCATTTTTTTCAAACATGTCACCGTAAATGTGCGATTCCGGATTCGTTAACTGTTGGATCGTCTTCATTTTTGGACAGCTAGTTCGTGAGACATATATCTTCACTTTCACCGTTCGGATCATCGAAACGAGGTCTGAGGAGAGAGATATTGCCCAGGTAAAGTAGCTGGAATTTTGAGTATTTTTATCGTCTTGTTCTCAATTTGTAAACTTTGAGGAGGCACTTTGAACTTCAACATGAAGCCTATCATGAGTGGGGGGTTCTTCCAACATAAATTGAAACCTTTAACCCCATCTTGGATTTCTATTTTTCTTTACATGCTTGGTTTTTCTCTCCTCTAAATATGAGGTGTACATATGGATTAGTATGGTGTTTTCCTTCAACGTCTTCGACTTCATGGATGATAATTACAAACAAACCACCAGTAGCAGGTGTTCCTTCAGGTGCCTTTTCTATTGAATTGGATTCTTCTATATTCGTTGGTAACTCATCCCCCTTAAAAGGTATGTACAAGACTTTCAAAGTGATAACTCCATGTGATTTTTGTCGCCTAGAGATTGTGATATGATTCTGGCTCTTTTATTTAAAAAGGAATTAAAATAAAATGTCCAACAAAATTAGGGTGCAACAGTATGCAATACAATCAATCAAATATTCTCCTAATAATCTCACTATGCATACTTGTACTTTCCCTTTTTCTCTTAGACTCATCACTTCCTTAACTATGCTCTATATCCTAATCTTGGTTAGGTGCTGCTGTTTCAGTGTTGGTCCTCACGTGAAGAGGTTAGGTGTTGTTGTCCCTAATTACATGAGTTTCACTAAACCTAGGTGCATTTCCAATTAATTCATCACTTTGTTATTTTTTTTATGTTACAATTCCAAGTGATTATTTGTATGTGGTGAAGTCCAAACATTGTGAATTCTAGTTCCAAAAAGAAAATATATGTGTTCTTCATCAATGTTCATCACTTTTGATCCAAAAAGTTGAGTTGCGAATTCATGTTGATGTTATCAAATTTGTTTCAAATTATTTTCTGGAAATTCAAAAGCCAAATAGCAAAAGAAAAAAATCAAAAGAAAAAATATCAAAATAGAAAAAAATCAGTAAAATTTCTCTACTCATTTTTTATCTTCTGCCTATTTTTTTTTTGGAATTTTTAGACTTCATTTGAGGTGATTTTACTTAGACACACAAATATTACGCTATTTAGTCTATTTTCTTCACTTAGTGGGTCAGTCTTTCTCTTTTTGGCATTCTTTTGAGTGCTCTTTCTTTGTTTTTTGTTTCTTGCATGTCTTTAAACTTCTTTAAGTTTTGTCTTAGAGTATCAAATTGTCCTTTTTTGGCCTCTTAGATGTTAACTTTTATTGCTTGTTTTGTCACAACTTCTCTAAGTTTACCACAAGCTTGATAAGCGATTTGATTCGTTCTTTAATTAAGAGCCCAAGAGCGACACTTTTAGGGAGTGAAAAAAGGCTAGAGTGAACATTATAGAAAAAAGCCAAAATAGAGTGATATACACGAGTGATACATTTTTTGAATGTAAACTCTTAGTGAGTGGTGAGAACCTTTGTTCTTTTTACTTGTTTGATCGTTTGGTACTTGTCAGTTTGTTGGAATCATGAATTGATTTTTGGACCCTAAAAAAGAATGTTTTGCAACAACTATTGAGAAGTACAGGGTTGGTGATTTGCTCTGAAAGATGCATGAGAGGTATGAAGAGAATGTGAGAGAGAAATATAGAAAGTATATAAAAGTAAAGAGCTACGAGAGGAGGATAGAGAAAAATAGATAAAACATAGAGATTATTTGAGTGAAAATGAGTTGAAAGAAAAGGTAAGCATTCCAAACTTTCATGGGAAGAGTGACCCCAGAGCATATCTTGATTGGTAGCTTAAGGAAGAACAAATTTTCTCTTGTTGTGATGTTAGTGAAAAACAAATGTTGAAGTTGGTTGTGTTGGAGTTTAGAGATTATGCACTAATTTGGTGGGATAAAGAAAAAAAGTTTAGAAGGAATTGCAAACTTGAGCTTATAGAAAAATGGGTGGATTTGAAGGCCATGATGAGGAGAAGGCATATTCCTTCTCGTACGCATAAGAATTTGTGTGGCATATTGCATAAGATTACTCAAGGAAGTAAAAGTGTTAATAGTGAGTACTTTGAGAAGCTAAAGGTGGTCATGACTAGAACTAATGTGGAGGAGAATTTGAAGGATACCAATGATGGTTTTTGGATGGTCTAGATTAAGATATAATGGAGCAAGTGGAGCATCACCATTTTTCAAAGATTGAAGATCTTGTCCACTGATAGGCCGCAAGTGCACGGTTCTATCGCGTAATAAAAAGTATCGATCCACAGGGAGTATTTTGCGATTACTAATCTAATTTTTGATGTTGATTAGCTGAAAAGAATGATTTTAATAAAAAGAGTATTTTTGTTTTGTAAAATTCAGAATATGGAAATAAACAACCCCTTAACTATTCTCTATCTTATTTTGAAATTGTTTTAAGGACAAGGTATTCTTTTGGTGTAATTCAAGCTTCCTTTCGGAATGCAAGAATGTGTCTCGAAACAATGATCAAACCTATTCTCATGGTTGATCATCGCAGAGACCCATTAAGCACAACCTTATTGTCCCAAGGCTAGCAATGCTATTCTCATGCTTTGCTTTGCCTTGTCTAATTCCATTTGTTCCTATATCAAACTTCACCTCTCGGTACTTCGTTTGATATTTGTTTTATAAAATTCAGTTCTATGGAATTAGATTAAAATTCAAGTTCTAAATAAGATAGAGTTTAGTCTTGGATTTGTTTAGGGACCCATCATTTGATTGTGTCCCACAATCCCAAGACTAAAGAAGTCTACTAACATATGATCATAGTAGACAAGGGAGTAGAAGAGAATGACATAAAAGAGAATGACATAAAGATAAATAACAGAACGTAAATGACAAGAATATAAACAAAGTGATAAAGAACTGTAATGTAAAGTGCTGGAAATGTAAAGAACAGAAATTAAAATTGCAAGAAAGTAAAGAACATGAAAATAAAAGAGCAAAAGCTTAAGAAAATTGCAAGAACTTAGATTAAACTTTGGAGTCAGATTACAAGTATGCAAAGGTACCCTTACAGCTGAAATAAGGTCCTATTTATAGCCTAGGATCAGTAGACAAAGGATTAAATTCGAATTACAAGCCATAATGAAAGAATTGGAAGAGTTTTGTAACATTTTTAGCTTCAGATAAAGGCGCACGGACCGTGCGCTACGTGTAATCTTCAAAACGGCTTTTCTGGAACAGGGCGCACGGACCGTGCATCGTCTTCAAACTTTCCATCTTCTGAAACGTACAGGACGCACGGACCATGCTTCTGGTGCACACGGACCATGCGTTTCTTGAGTCTTTTCAGCTGCTTTCTGTAACAGTGAGCACGGACCATGCGTGTAGTAGGCACGGACCGTGCGTGAACACCAAATTCTTGGCTCCATTTGCTTGATTTTGCTCCTTGGTCCTTACATTTTCAATCCTTGCTTTTTAATTACCCAAATTCTTCCATTTCTTCATTTATTTGACCCTGACAAATTAAACCAACAATTTGTAGTAAAATAGCTCCAAATCAAAACTAAAATTCTACAATTTTTATTTAATTTAAATACTAAAAACATAGTAAAATAAGACTTATCATCCACCAAGCCATTAAGGTGGAAAAACAATTGCAAAGAAAAAGTGTCTGTGAGAAATCCTCTTCAAAATATCACTCTTTAAGTTGGAAGGATAATTCCAAGGAGGGAGCTCAATCCAAAAGACATGATGTCATAACCTCCAAAGGTAAAGGTACAAATTCTAACTCTTCTTTTTTTGAAACTTAAAGAACATGAAACTTTTTAAATGCTTAGAGTATGGGCACATTGCACTAAATTGCCCAACTAAGAGAGTTGTGGTCTTAATGAAAAATAGATGCATTAATTCACAAGAGAGTGAATGTAAGAAAAATCCTCAAGAGGGGGATTTTCTCATTCTTAGTGAATTTTTGGGAGCCTATGAGAAATATGAGAATGATTCACAAAGAAATAATATTTTCCAAACTAGGTGTCTTATTCTATGAAATGTATGTTCTTTGATAGTTGTGAAATGTGGCTAGCAATTAGTGTCGAAGTTCAATCTCGAAACTACTCCACATCCTAGTCCATATAAAGTGCAATGGTTAAGTGAGATCATGGAGAATTAGAGATAAATTGACAAGTCAAGATATCATTTTCCATTGATAAACATTGTGATGAGGTTTTATGTGATGTGCCACCCATGGAGGCTAGCCACATATTGCTAGGGAGACTTTGGCAAATTGATAGAAAAGTTATTCATGATGCTGAATCCAATCAATACACTTTTGTTCACAGTAAAATTAAATTTACTTTTCACCCTCTTAGTCCAAAGATGGCTAAAGAAGACATATTGGCTTTGAAACTTAAAAAAGAAAAAGAGAAAGAAGAGTTGAAAGAAAATGAAAAGGAGTGTGGTAAAAAAGAGGCAAAGAGAGAAAATAAAAGTAATGAAAAGAAAGTAGTGGGAAACATAAAACTCTATTAAAAAGGGAGATTGACGTCAATAGAGCATTGTTGGTAAGACCTATGTTTAAACTTGCAGTTCCATTTCATTGTGTGTGTTCTTAGGCTAACAATTCCTCTAGTGTTGTTTATATATTTTTGAGCATTCATAGGGATGTCAAGAGAGGTACCCCTTGGTTTGGTGTCTTATGGAGATATTCCCAACTTGCAAATTTTCAAGGAAGTCCATTTGCTTGAAGAAGTTGATTCAGGGGAAGTTTCTTTTGATTTTATTCCTTAGAATAGTGTCAAATAAATTAAGATTTATAAGTTCATGTTGGATGACTTGTTTATCGCATTGCTTAAATTTTTTTCATCTACTTGAAAATTTTACAAATTTGATGATGGGAATGTTTAACTTGTAACTTTTGCCTTTGTTTGAAATGGGAGAAGAAAACTTACAAAATATGATGTCTCCAAGTCATGCCTTGCACGCTCCCTATAACCATTATGATGTTGATTTTCTTTTGCCATCTTTGATACAAGGTCAATGTGTTGAAGTTTTAAAAGGGGTTGACAATACCAAGACGTTTATTATGAATGAATCTATGTGTGCTAATTTGGAAAAAAAATTGGCATGTTGCTATTTCAAAGTTTACTATTTCATGGTGCTGGGTGTTGTTTATCATTCTCGCGTGTGTTGATTTTTTCCAATTTCCATTTGACTCCGGGAGTATGTTGGTATTGATTTGATTTCTTTTTTCATGCAGGGCACAATGGAGATCAAATTCGAGGTTGAATGTCTTCAAGAAAGAGGGAATGTTATGGACACAGAGCATGAAGATTAAAAACTTGGCACTTGGATCAATAACAAGAGGAAGAGCAAAGAAGATTAAAGAACAATAGGAAGCTCAAATGATTAATTTGCTTAATGATAGCAAATGTTCTAAAATTGTTCCTTGTCTTTTAAATACTCTTGTTGTTGAGATTCCATGGGAACTTATAATTGTAATAAGCCAAACATTTTTAGGCATGTTACTTCCTTTTCTTAGAAGCCTAATTGTGTAAGGCCTAATTTGGGCCTGAATTTGGGATTTTGTTGTTATGTTTGTCTTTTTAGTGAGCCCACAACCTATTCTCTATAAATAGGCGTGGTTTTGCAAGTTGTAAGGAACCTTTTGTCATATTTTGAATTTGAGAGGAACTAGCATTAGTACTCTTTAGGGTTTTTTCTTTAACCGTCTTTGGGATCTTATCAAGAGCTTAGGTTTTTGTGGTGATCCAATCATGAGAATTATCATATTTTCATAAAATATGTGGCTTCTCTTCACCATAGATATTCATTTCTTGTCTTTCCATCTTTTTGATTTTCTTCCCCTTTCTTCTGTTTCTCTATTTTATTTGTCTCGTTATTTCTTTGATTATGGACCGATCCTTTGTTTTCAGTGAAATAGTAATAATAATTCATATCATGTATGAAGGTCGCCAACAACAAGGGACGCCGAAGAGAACCAAGCACGACAAGGAGAAAGTGAAGGGAAAGAAGTATGAACCTTCTTAAGTCACTCTCGTTGACTTTGGAGAGGTCGACTTAGAGGAGTTCCTCTGAGTCACTACATCTAGTTCCTCGCAAATGGCCTTCCCATTTTCCCCTGTAGTCTTCGGATGGGTGGTTCTCCAAGTTAACTCGCCAATTTCAACCAGAGTTATTGCCTCGAAGCCATAAGTGAGTTGAAATGGGGTTTCACCGGTTGAGGAGTGTGGAGAGGTACGGTAAACCCATAAACATGTGGTAACTCGTCAACCCAGTTAATTTTTTATTTGTCTAGGAGCCATTTCAGATGTTGGAGAATGAACTGGTTTGCAACCTCAGCTTGTCAATTAGTTTAGGGATGCTCGACAGATGTGAAACTATGATTGATGGAAAGGTAGGTCATGAACCTGCGAAAATTCTTGTTGGAAAACTGTGTGCCATTATCAGTACCCACCACCTAAAGAATCCCAAATCGGACAATGACGCTCCTCTTGAAGAATGTCATGCAATTCTTTGTAGTGATCTTGGCTAAGCGCTCAGCCTTGACCACTTGGTAAAATAATCCACAACAATAATCAGATACTTGACCTGACCTGGTTCCGTTGGGAAAGGACTAGGGATGTAAATTCCCCACCATGCAAACAGCCAAGGGATTCTAACGAAGTCAGCTAGGTGGGCAGCGTGGTGTGGATGTTAGCATGTCTCTGTGACATTCTTGATGAAACCTTTAGCGTCCTCGGTCATCGGGGGTCACTAATACCTCACCCTAAGGCCTTCTTCCCAAGAGCTCGGTCCCTGAGGTGTTTTCCACCTATTCATTCAATAATCTCGGCCAACACATAGTCGCTCTTGGCACATTCGAGGCACTTCAACAATGGCATGGAGAAAACCCTACGATACAAATTCTTGCCTATGATGGAATAAGAGGATGCCCTCTTTGTAACTAATGTTGCTTCTTTGGGGTCAGCCGGCTCTTCTCCGTACTCGATGTAGTTAAGGATCAACGTAATCCAGCTCGGCCCACATTAGATAGCACCCACCATAGCGATGGATCCGGCTTCGAGGGAAATACTTTTCTTAGACAAGGTTTCCTAAATGAGGCTCCGGAGGTTGCTTTGGGGCTTCTTACTAGATAGCTTAGACAGGATGCCGACCTTAGCGTTCTCACCATGGGGAGCAAGTCTTACTTTGGCATGGTGGAAGAGCTCTAGCAGCTCCCTTACCCTAGCCAAGTAACTTCACAGAACAAAGCCCTTCGTATCATATTCTTCCTTGATTTGAGAGACGACTATAAGTGAGTCTATTGGAGTTTCATCCTGGAAGCATTGAAGTATTTCACCAATTACAAGCCAGTAGTATAGGCTTCATATTATGCCTAATTGTTAAAGGTCGAGAATGAGAAAGTGAGGGAGAATTCGACCACCAGTTCCTCTTCGTTCTCAAGGATGAGACGACTCCACTGTCCTTGTTGTTTGACGAGCCATCTTCGTGTAGTCTCCACATTGGGTAAGATGATTCGACTTGAACAACCGGGATCATTTCTACCACAAAGTTGGATAACACTTGATCATTTCACACTTTATCCTGAACTTAGAGAGCTTAACGGCCCACTTGATCATTTTTCCTGCCAAGTCGGGTCGATGTAGAATTTGTTGGATTGGTTGATCTGTTCTAGTCACCACCTAATGAGCGAAAAAGTACAATCTTAACCATTGTGATGCAAGTAACAAGGCCAAGGCAACTTTCTCGACCTTTTAACACATCAACTCGAGGCTCTGAAGCCCCTTACTGAAAAAAAACACGGGCCTTTGGTCGCCTTCAATCTCTCGAATGAGCACGAAACTCATAGACTCTTCCCCCACTGCCAGATACAAGTAAAGGGTATCTCCTTCTACTGGCCGAGTTAGAACTGAAGGTTCTGACAGAGTGGTTTTGAGTTGAGTTAAATCACTTTTTACCGCATTATGTTATATATGATGCTCCAGCAATGGATGTTGTAGCAAATGATGTGTGCTTTTCATATTCCATGTAATGTTGGAGCATTGATTGCTGTAGCATTGGATGCTCTAGCTTTGATACTACACATAGGAATTTAGCTTATATTGCCCTCCTAGCTTACTGTTACCAAGTGGCTTCAGTCTCAAGAGGGGGGGTGAATTGAGACTTTAGTAAAACCAAATAACAGTAATTAAACAAATTACAATAAACAGAAATACCTCTAAGAAGGCGAATACAACAACTTGAAGATTTTCCCAACCTAACCCTTGAGAGAGATCAGCTCAAAGTGATGAAGAACGTGAAAGGAGAAGTGTGACAGTGAATGAGTTCACGTTCTGCGTTTTTAGAATTGTAGGTTGTTGATTTGATCGTAAAACCTAGATCCTATTTATAGAGTTTGTAGAAATATGACCGTTGAAGCAATTTTTAACTCTATTTAGATAAGTGAAAAATCGATTAATGACTTGAGAAAGATAAGATGAAAATCGATTATGTGCTTTAAAATTAATAGGTACAAAACCGATTTCTTGCTTGAAGGAATAAGTGAGGAATCGATTTTGTGCTTTAAGAAAGCAAGTAGATAATCGATTGTTAGCTTTATAAAAACAAGTTCATGAAAGCAAGTGAAAAATGCTACAAATCGATTTGCTTCTTTCAAGGAGGAAGCTACAAATCAATTTGCTTCTTTCAAGGAGGAAGCAATGAATCGATTTGGTTCTTTCAAAACACCAAGTCTTGAATCGATTGTTTTCTTTCCAAAAACAAGTTCTTTTAAAAGCATAAGTGGATAATCGATTCTTTTGTTTAAAATGGGAGCCATGAATCGATTTTCAACTATAAAATACATAAATACAATCGATTGTTTGCTTCATATACGCAAAGTCATCAATCGATTGATTTCTTTCCAAAACAAGTTCTTTCTTAAAACCATCATGTTAGCAATCGATTCTTTGCTTTAAACCAAGAAGCCATGAATCGATTTCTAGCTTAAAAACAAGACTAAAATCGATTCTTTGCTTTAAAATACCAAATCAAGAATCGATTCTTTACTTCAAAAACAATTTCTTTTAAACACTAAGTCATGAATCCATTTTCTTTAAAAAACAACAAGTTATTATTTGTGCCTAACCTATTTAACATGTTTTTATCAATTGAAAACATATATGTTAGGTTTTCTTGTGTGAGTGCTAGTGTATTGATTGATTTGAGCCGATCCTCAAAAGCGGTTTACAATTCATTCCTAAGACACGACCCAACTTCCTAGGGACTACTACCCTTGACACACTTACTTCTTGAGTTGGTTGTGCCTTGGAGTTCCATTTGTCACTTTGTCTTAGATTACTTCATCAATAAAACTTAACCTACAACACAAGATATCCACATTCTCCCCCTTTTTGATGATGTTGAACTTTTGATTCATCTTAGGTGGGAGGTTAGTTCATCAGGTAAAACAATGCACTAATATTGAAGATACATATCTAGACTCCCCCTTACTTGATGCTCCCCTATCTAAATGCAAAGTGACAATCCTAGTTTTCTCCCCCTTTTTGTCATGATCAAAAGGGTTAATACGAAACTTAGTTGGTGAGTCGAAAACGCAACTAATGGTAACAGTGAGTTCATTGCATTTAAAAAGGATAGCCTTAAACCACAGAATGACAGAGAGTCGAGTTTCAACACAAGATAGCCAAACATAATTCAATCAACAAATCATATTTCTTTTAAGATAAATAATAACTTAATGACTCCATGTTTTCTTCGAATGAAAAATAAATTTTCTTTTTGCAATGGTTTTGTAAAAATATCAGCTAGCGGTTTTGAATGCTCAACTAAACTCCTCAATGGTGCATAAAACAAAATCAAACAATGATAATCACGTATTTGTCTAATGCTAAGTAACTTATGCTTAAGTTATTCTACATAAAGCACATTATCAAAAGAGGTGGATAGATTTTTACCAAACTTACCTTCATCGAGGATTCTTCCTCTATTGTTGTTATCACAAGTCACATGACCACTTTTTCTGGGGGTAAGTGTTAAGAGCTTTGTCATATCTCCAGTCATGTGCTTTGAGTACTTGCTATCAAGTTATTAATTTTTCCCCCATACCTTGAAGCATACCTGCAATAAGGTCAAGTTGAAAGTTTTGGTACCCAAATTTCTTTGGGTCCTTGTGGGTTAGTGCTTGGTAGAGTCCCTTTGGGAACCCACACATTTTTCACAACTTTCCTGCTTCTGGCCATACAAACAGGTGCAGTATGTCCTAATTTGGCACAGTAATAACATCTAATATATGGACTAGTAGTGAACTTAGGTCTATAATGCACATGTCTTTTCATGAAATTATTTCTTGGAGACCTAGGATGCACATGTTGTATATTGGACATTTTTCCTATTGTCCATTCAAGCTCATGAATTTTCTTTTCATAATCAGCACACTTATCACATACATAATTTTCTTTAAAGCAACCAAGACTATGTTTTCATTTCTAAGTTCTAATCTTTCCTTAGTTAAAGCAATAACTTCGTTTTGAAGATGAGCAACTGTTTTCTTAGATTGGGTTAATGCTTTAGCTAGTTTCAAAGAATCATTATGCAATTCAAGAAATGCTTCATGTAATTCATCATATGCATTTTGTGAAGTTTCAGAGTTAGAATCTACCTCAGTTTCATTTTCACTATCGTGGTCAGCCATGAGAGCAACTTGAGCTTCTTCACTTTCTGAATCATCTGATGACTCCATGTTATTGTCTTCCCATGCTATGTAGGCTTTTCTACCCTTGTTTCCTTTGGATCCCTTTTTCTTAAATTTTGACAGTTTTCTTTGTAAGTTCGGGCACTCCATCTTCATGTGTCCGGATTTGCCACATTCGTAGCAAGTTGGTGGACTTGGGAAGTTTTCCTTGCTTGAGACTCTTTTGGGTGAAGAATTCTTCTTGGGGAAGCTTTTCCTTCTCATGAAATTTTTGAATTTTCTAACCATTAGCTCCATATTCTCCTCATCTTCATCATCTTCATTTTCCGAATCATCACTATCATCAGAAGGATTTGAACTAGAAGCTTTGAGAGCTAAGCTTTTCTTTTTATTGTCTTTTTCTTCATGTTCTGCTAGACGAGCGAGCTCTAATTCGTGCTCGTGTAGTTTCAAAAAAAGAGTGGCGAGTGTCATAGTAGCTAAATTTCTGATACCACTTGTTTAAAGGGCCTAGAAGCTTCAAGAGAAATGGCTTCAGGTTGGTCTACGCAAGAGGGTACATCTCTTACCCGTCCTCTGGGATTCAACGGGAAAGATTATGCATATTGGAAAGAAAGAATGAGAATATTCATAGAAGGGGTAGATATAGATGTATGGGATGCTGTGGAAAATGGACCTTTTGTTCCCACTCACATGGTTAATGGCGCACTCACTATCAAGGAAAGAAATGAATGGACGGATAATGATAAAAGAATAGTTCAACATAATTTCCGTGCCAAGAACATCATCACTTCCGCCCTCAGTTCTGATGAGTTCTTCAGAGTGTCAAACTGTAAAACTGCCCAAGAAATGTGGGACAATCTTCAAGTCACTCATGAAGGTACTGGTGAGGTAAAAAGAGGAAGAACAAACACTCTCATCCGGGAATATGAACTATTCAAAATGAATCAAGGAGAAACTATACAAGAAATGCAAAAAAGGTTCACTCGCATAGTGAATCAACTAGCTCATTAGGAAAATCATTTCCTGTAGAAGACTTGATCAACAAAGTGCTAAGATGCCTAAACAGAGAATGGCAACCGAAAGTAACTACTATAGCTGAATCAAGAAATTTAGTTACTATGACACTCGCCACTCTTTTTTGGGAAACTACAAGAGCACGAATTAGAGCTCGCTTGTCTAGCAGAACATGAAGAAAAAGACAATAAAAAGAAAAGCTTAGCTCTCAAAGCTTCTAGTTCAAATCCTTCTGATGATAGTGATGATTCGGAAACAATAGGCTCCCTTTTTGCAAACTTTTTTTCTTTTTATTTTTCTTTTTCTCATGCATTTTTGGAACGAGTACAACTTTTGTTTCAGGCGAACATAGCTATGACAGAAGTTTTTGCATTTGAAGCATTTTTTTTGTAAACCTATTGCACTGTCTTCTTTACAATCTTTATACTTAGCCTCAATATATCTTTAGTCACCCCAAACTTAGCTTCAAATGCTACTCTAAATTTTTAGTAAAAACTTGTAATAGACCTTGGTCTACTAACACTAGCTTTAGCATCAGATCATTTCTCAATAGCTAAGTTCTTGGCTAAGCCTAAAGTTTTGAGTGTAAAAGCAGCAATAAGATTAATCATTGTTCAAACAAGGCTACTCAAAACATACACTTTATCATCATTAAATTCAGCAAAAAAGAAACATTATGTATTACTGTGAGGATAGAAAGTGCAACTAATCATGCCTTTGATTTAAACAAAATAATAATCAAAAGGTCCTCCCCCCAACTTAAAACTCAGCAATGTCCCCACTGCTCATGAAAACTCTTATGGGAGAGACCTTTTAGGCACTACAATACTGAAATTAAAAACATTTATCAAAACAGAATTTTTAAGTCCTACACAGCTGTTGGATGCTAATACTGATGCTACAGCATCCAGGAGATTTATTGAAATAAAAGACAACACAAACAAAGATAACATAAACAACACAAATAAAAACACAACACAAACAACAGAACACTAACACACACAAGAGGGAAGAGCTACAGATTGGTGAACACAACACAATTCTTCTCTGGCCCAGTTTCAGCTTTTGCAGCCGTGGATGTTGTAGCATTGGATTGGTTGTTGTTGCTACAACATTGGTTGCTTCAGCATCAACTTGTTGTTGTTCTAGTGCCCCCTTAGTTCTTTATGTTATAATTCCTCATTTTGCTCCTTCTCTTTCTCTTCTCCTTCCTTTGGCTCTCCTTGCATGTCCTCCTCACAGTTAATGCTCACTTCACCAATGCAATTGAACATTCTGTTTTGGAGCACCACTTATGAGCCTATTGCTTCCCCTTACTGGTACAAGCTTCACCATTTTCTCACTGCCTTTCTTCTTTTTCTTATTTGGTTCATCAGTTTTGAATGCACCAACAATGTAGTAATGTTGGAGCAATGAATGCTGCAGCATTGGGATGCCTTCACTTTGTTCCTACAGAAAAACATAAACACAAAAATAAACAAAAATAAGCTTATTAGTAAATCAAAATCATGGGTTGCCTCCCAAAAGTGCTTGGTTAAAGAGTCTTCAGCCAGACTAAGTCTTGTGGCATATATCTTCAGCCACGAACGCTGTTGCACACGGTGCTACAGCATAAGAATTCTGCATAATTGATAGCATTTGCACAAGACCAGTCATTCACACTTGCAAAAGTAAAGACAAAAACTTACAAAACACAATTAGTCTTGAAAATCTGGGTTGCCTCCCAATAGCACTTAATTTATAGTCTTTAGCTAGACTAAGCCTCATGTTAGAGTTTTGGTAACTCTGTGGTGACTTTGTCCCTCACCACATGTGCTCCATAATACTGCTTCACCCTTTTGCCATTGACTTTGAATGTGTAACTAGTGGCTTCATCAAATAATTTCACTGCTCCATTAGGATACACTCTCACCAATTTAAAAGAGCTTGTCTCCCTTTATTTAGCTCTTGTCTTTGCAGTAGTTGCTACAACATTCACTTCTTCAGCAGATGTTGTAGCAACAAGTGCTACAACATGGTTTTAACTTTGGTGTATTTTGGTTGTGGGGGTGTCAGTATAGGACTGTTGGGTGGTGTTTTGGTTGGTGTGGTGATAGCTGATTGGGGAGAAGATTGTGGAGTTGGATATTTGTGAGGTGGGGATTGGGTTGAGGGAGTTGGTTGTTTCTTGAGGGTTTCTTTAGGGTCTAGTTCAGGCTCAATCTCTTTGACACCCTCTTCTTTTTCTGATTCATTTCTTCTTCCCTCACTCTCCTTACATGTCTCAGTTGATGGGACATTGATGTGGACTTGCTTCAGTATCTCTAAGAATTTTCCAAATTGTTCCTCTTCATGGGTCTTCCCCGGCCTTTGAGGAAAAGGAGGAAGAGGGTATTCTTGAACAAACTTTGGTGATGGTACTGCTGCAGCATCAGATGCTCCAACATTGGATACTGTAGGCATCAGTTGAATTTTTTCTTTTGGCTTAATTACAGTTTTGGTCCCCCTATTTTCACCAACTCACGATTTTAGTCCCCCAAGAATTTTTTCCACGAATTTAGTCCCCCTATTTTCACCAACTCACGATTTTAGTCCCCCAAGAATTTTTTTGAAGAGGTCCTATAGCGAATTGACAAGTGTCCTCAAAAGGTGGCTCCCTTAAGTGAGGTTTCTTCATGGTTGGGTTTCCTATTGGAGTAATTTCCCACTCGAATGCCAGAGCATTTCAGTCTGCCACCAATGCTGGGGCATTTCAATCTACCACCAATGTTGGGACATTGATTGTTGGGGAAACTAATGTTGTAGCATTGAACAAACACATTAAAATACAACATGGGGCACCAAAAGTGCCAAATGATCACAAATCAGTTCCCAACCCTCTTTTACTCTAAACAACACGTATAACTACTTTAACAACAATATCAGTTAGAAACTCACATTGATTTAAGTCTAGAACATATAAACAACTCTATATAAATAAGAGTTATCAGTTAGGGCCTGCTCACACTCATCTTTCCACAAATTCCACACCATTCTTTATAAACTTTAAATAAAGGAGAAACCAGTTTTCCACCTTCAAAACAAATTTGGACAAAGCTGCGATCATGTTGGTGAGTTTCTGCATTTCCTTGTTGGTGGTAGGTGTTCGCATCTCGGTTACTGCCTTGCACTTGTCCTGGTCGCATCTCAATTGTAAACACATCCTCCATTTTCCATTAGATTTTTTAACCAATGCATCATTTGATAGCCAAGTCGTCTATTTGAACTGCCTCGGTCGACCAGTATCTTTCTTAGCTCAAAGTTGGCCATCACGGCCCTGATCAACATGGGATATTCTTGTTGGGTTTACTGTTAAGGAGGTCATTGCCCCTGAACGCTAAAGGAGGTGTGAGAGAATTGATATCGGCAACCGAGGTGGACGAGACGTTCATGATTTCCTTCTAAATCATCTACTTGCGGTTCATAGTCTTCATAGTCTTCCCACCTTCAACGGGGTAGCCTCCGGATATAACCATGGCCACCAGCCAACTTTTGGACATGCTGCTATCCTCTGCGGGGGCGGACTTACTAGCATCATTTTTTGGGAGCCTTCCTGACCTCATCCACCACGGCTAAGCTTACGTTTCTGAATTATCTCTTCGATGTCATCTTTAGAAGCATTGCACTTATAGTTATCGTGCCCATTACTCTTGTGGTATCAACAATATTTATTCTTAATCATCTCGGATCTCTATTCAAGCGGCTATGGGGGCGTGATATCTCGAAACTCTGCGTTGGCACATTCGGCCAAGATCTTAGCCCGAGATTCGTTAAGCAGAGTATGTTCGGAGAAATGGCTAGTTAGGGGTCGGGGTTCACGCTGTCCTCCCCCTTGCTCCCTCTTCTGCCGACCTTCTTGTTGTTGGGACTTTTTCTTCAAGGTCGGTTTTTCCATTGACCCAATTGTCAAATCATTCTCGTCATAGTCATTGAACTTCTAAGATTTACTCTGATGTCAATTTGAAAAAGGCTCCTAGATCGGAGGTCGTCCTTCATGAAATACAACCTCAACTTGTCAGACAAAACTCTCACATTCACAGCCTCCTTGTTAAACCTTTCGACGTATTCTCTGAGGATCTCAGTCTCACCCTATCTGATAACTTTAAAAACATTTTTGACTTCGGTTTTAACACTTGATGTTGTAAACTGTGTCGACACCGAGTTCGACATCAACCATAGGAACCGTGTGAGGGCCTCCTTAGACAGAGTGAGCAGAAAGATCTTACATTTGATGACATCTCTCCCACCGATATTGCAGCATCACATAAAAGTAATCGATCTTCTTGTCGGGATCCCAGATCCCTGTTGGAGTTGATTGAAACTGATATCTTGAAAAAGTCTCACATTGCTTTATTTTGTGAAGGAAGAAGGAGACCAAGGCTATATAAGGGGCTCAAGTTCTCCTTTACAAGATGCACTTGTTAGAAATACCTTAAGTTGTATTTAACTTTGTTTTTTCTCTTATACTCTTGTTTTAGAGTGTTATGAGATGTAGTTAAATACTGTCTTTAGAGGGTGTGGGTGTACTGGGGCCATAGTGTGTTTGAGAGAGCTCTGTGTTGTAAAAAATTTCACATAGTGTTATTATCTTGTCATTAGACAATGGTTCCTGGTTTTTCTCCAGTTTTGGAGTTTTCCATGTTAAATTCTTGTGTTCCAATTGTGCTCATTTTATTTCTCTATATTGTTTTTCCCCATCAACTGGTATTAGAGCTTTTTGTTCGGTGGGGTATAAATTTCTTAGTATGCTATGTGGTTGCAGTTGTGTTTCCACATCAGAAAAGAAGTTTGATACTGTGAAAGTGTTGGTTGAGAAAAGTTCTTGCTAAGGAAAGACTTGGTATTTAAGTGTGTCCACTATGACCCACCTCTCTTTCCTGGGAACCTACTCGGTGCATGGCTTACAGTATGTTAACAGCTGAAATGTTAAAATTTTCAAGTGTTGTGAAGTATGACATGGAGAAATTTGATGGATTCAAGTCATTGATGTGTTGGTGGAATCGGGGTTGCACAAGGTGTTGAAAGGAAACAATTCTGGGCATGTAAAGAAAAATTATCAAACGGAGCAGGTCCGACAAATTGCTCCAAAGGGTCCATAATTGGGCACAGGGGACTGGTTTCACAGTTGTGCAAGGTGTGTGGTGGAAAGGAATGTTGATGGTAGATGAAACTTCCGGAAAAGTAAAACATGGAAGTTGCACCATAATTTTTCTACAACTTTTTACGACATGTATCGAAAGAATAAATTCTTGAAGTGGTTTAGCTTCAAGTGAAGTATACTCTTTATGATAGAGTACGATAGTTCTTTTGAAGATGTCTCGGGTATCAATTACAATCAAGGTAGAGATTGTTGGAGTTGATTGAAATTGATATCTTGAAAAGTCCCACGTTGCTTTGTTTTGTGAAGGAAGAAGGAGACCAAGGCTATATAAGGGGCTCAAGTTCTCCTTTACAAGATGCACCAATTAAAAATACCATAAGTTGTATTTGACTTTGTTTTTCTCGTATACTCTTGTTTTAGAGTGTTGTCAGATGTAGTTAAGTATTGTCTTTGGAGGGTGTGGGTGTACTAGGGCCATAGGGTGTTTGAGAGAGCTGTGTTTGTAAAAATTTTCACATGGCGTTATTCTCTTGTTGTCATTAGACAACGGTTCGTGGTTTTTCTCCGATTTTGGAGTTTTCCACGTTAAATTCTTGTGTTCCGATTGTGCTCATTTTATTTCTCTATGTTGTTTTTCCCAACAACAACAATCCTGTCATACATGTTCAACATCAACGGCTTCTTAAAAGCTCTCAGGAATCTAACTTGACCTCGCGAATGTCGACGAGGTGAGAACGAAGCGTGTGAAGAGTTGAGGCCGAAGGAACCATCTGGCCTGTAAGTCAAGTCTGGGGTCGTCGGAGGAGAGCTCGGTAGAGAACCTGAATCTCTCCCTCCACGACCTCGATGTGGATAGTCATGACGCCGACACGACAAGGAGCAATGGTGCTTTGAAACCACGGTTCTTGGTAGGGAAACCTTTGGTCCGATAACGCCCTAGTGTCGGTGCTATATTAGCTCAGACCGCGACTACCTCCATCTCGACCTGGGTTACGCGTGCTTAGTGCTGGCCAAAATTCCTTGCCTGATTGTGGATAAGGTTTAGCAATTCCTGTACCGCTTGAGCTGGAATCGGTACCGTTTTGGGGTTGCTTGCAGGCGGAGGGGTCAATGGCTTCCCTAGAGTCTACACTCCTTCAGTTGCAAGGACATGAGCAACACCCTCTAAAGTCGGGAGTTGTCGAGGTTGGACCTCGACCACACTCTGGATACGTGGAGGTCTTTGAACAGATGGCCGGCCTCGAAGCGCCATGAAGAAAAGATCAAACTTCGATAAGATTGGAAGGTTAGAGGTGAGATACTCCCATTGTGGTCACGAATGTTCTGAGGACAAACTTGGTGAATGCTGGATAAGAGGGTTGGCATCGCTCCTATAAACAACTTCCTTTGTGTTGAGCCGGCAAAGGGGGTGGTACCTTCACACACTCTGACGCCCAAGTTAGCTCGAAGGAATTGAGTGTCAGGTAGAGAGAATGTGTACCTGTTGCAATAAATACGAGCCTATTTATAAGTGTTAGATTCATGTCACGCATGCCGATGCACTTGTAAGTCAGGTCCGATCTGGAACGTTGGTTTTCGTCGAGAGATTGCCGTCGTTCCTTGCTTGGAGCACATAGATCACTTGCTACACTGAGCCTACAATGCCCAATTCCAGATTGGAGTGCAGCCGAGTCCGGAACAATTGTAATATTTCGAGAAGAAAGTAGTCAAATATTATGTAGTTTTTAGGCTTAAATATATGTTACCCCCTGCAAATATACCCATTATCCATTTACCCCCTGTAAAAATAAAACTCTTAAAAAAGACCTTGCAAATATAAACCATTTACGGTTACCCCTCTGCTGTTAGATTATGTTGACAGCATTAAGTGTATAATGGGTATAAACCGTTTACGGTTACCCCCTTGCAAAATATAAATCATTTACAGTTACCCCCCTGCAGGGGGTAACTAGAAACAATTATTATTTGCAAGATCTTTTTTAAGAGTTTTATTTTTACATAGGGTAAATGAATAATATATTTGCAGGGGGGTAACATATATTTAAGCCTAGTTTTTGTACCCAACTTGTTGTTGTTGTTGTTGTTGTTGTAATATTTTGTCAAAAAATGATTATTGTTACTATTATTATTATTTGGTACATGACCAAAGTTATTTTTTTGGTAAACCAATGTATCCTCCATGACGATTGTGGAGACTAATCATTCGAGGCGTCAGAGATCCATATAAGGGGTTAACCTCTCCCAACAAATGTTTTTTCATATGCAACGACCAGGGATCGAAACCATGACCAAATGATTAACGGACCCAAGTATCTACCACTTTTGCAGATCATGTTGGTCACATGTACCAAAGTCATTTTGTACCTACACTTTTTTTTGAAGCAATATTTATTGATAAGTGTAAATGAACACGTAAAACTTGTGTGTAATCAAGATTTATTTCCTTGTTAATTCGAATATTATTAATTTTTAATCTCTCGTGTAATGATTGGGAGTTAGAAAGTTATGTTTTATTAGTTTTTATAGATCTATTATTTTGCAATGATTTAAGTAATGTATCAATTGGGGAAAAAAGTAAATAAAAAAAACTGTTTCAAACGATTTATGTTTTGTACCGTAACTCAGAATCTGTAGACGATCGGGATAGTTGGTAGTACTTGCAATAAATGCTAAAAAGATAATGACACATATAAAAAGATAGGCAAAATTACACCAGGGGACCTTTAACTTATTTATTTGTAACAAGTTGGCCCTTTAAGTTTCTTTTGTAACAAATAGGCCCTTTAAGTTACTTGACGTTGACACCGTTGGCCCTTTTAGTAAAATGTAATATCGTTCATTACAACAAAATACACCAAAATATGTTTGTTTGCATCAAAATACATAAGCTAGAGTAGTCACAATATATAAAGTAGCATTACATCAAAATATATAAGCTAGAGAAATCATTAAAAGGGCCTATTTGTTACAAAAAAAACTTAAAGGTCCAACTTGTTACAAATAAATAACTTAAAGGTCCTCTAGTGTAATTTTGCCAAAAAGATAATAAATGCAATAAATGCTAATATGTTTTTTCTATGTGTCATTCTCTCTCCTACTTGATACAACAAGTACTTGAGAGAATCTTAACTCCTTGCTAAGACACTTTGAAGCTCAAGTCAGCGAGTAAATTGATTACAAGTAAGTAAGTGTGCATTAACGCTCATTTATAGAGTCTAGAGTGTGTTTGACCTAATCGATCAGAGTCGTCTGATTTAGGGTTTAGATCTTGGTCGTTTGTTTATGGATCCGCCGTTGGAATTGGCCTCAGCGAAGTGGTGTGTGCGGCCCAATTCGTAACAATTTCTAATCGCATTGTTCCTTTCACTCAACCATGTGAGTTACTCTTTCGCTTAATCTAATTCAATTATTTTATTAACTTTAGTTCTTTTTTTTTATAAGCATTAACCTTAGTTCTTATTTTTTGGATTGAATTTGAAGAAAACGTTATTCAACTAACGTGATAATTGTCTCTTGTTTTGCCACTCGTTATAACAAACTTGTCACAATCGGGAAAGGCAAATGCGAGCCTCACGGATATAAATGCATAACAATGATATAACAAGGATGACATTAATTTGTAATGTTCTTTTAAACAAAGGCATTAGTTTTTGGTATACAAAAAGGCATTAATTTGTAATGAGTGTCCTAAAAAAACTGGTTTATAATTTCATAAAATAAAGGTTTATTTTGACCTTAGTAATATAATTTTTAATGTAATAAAAACTTTTGTAAAAAACATGTGATAAAAACACAATTTTCTCATACAAACATACCTCTTTTGGTTTCTTAATCAACACACCAAAGATACTAGTTAATGAATCCTGTATGGGAATGGTTAATCTATTTAATGGCATGATGTTTGGGTCAGCGAGGAATTTCCTAGGTTATTTTCAGTGGTAGTGGGTCTTAATGCTTTAGTTAGCTCTTGGGGTGGGTTGGTCATTAATTAAGGACTTGGGTTTGGGTCATCCCTTAGAGGCGCCAATTGTTTGCTCAGGATAAAGATCTTCTTGTTCAGCTTCTTTAATTTTGCTCTTGGTTCGACATCCTTATCAGTGGTGTCAGATGTTAGGGTATGGAACTTGCTTTCTTCTAGTTTTTCTTTGTGGCTTCTGCTTATTAATTAGCTTCTCACTGAAACTTTGTCCTGTGTTTTGAGGTTCTTTGACCAAGTGCTGGGGATTCTAAACAAGGTTTGAAATAATTTCGCTCCTTCCAAGATTCGCCTTTTCCCGATAGCTTCTCTTCGATCAAGTACTCACTCGTCTGAACTTGTTTCTGTTGGAACATGGGTTGTGAATTAAAAAGTCCCACATTGCTTGGACTAGGCACTTGAAGAGTGCTTATAAGTGGTGACTTCACACTTTTGGCTTGGAACCCAAAGGGTACCCAGTTTTGTAAACGGGCAAGCACGCACACCATCTGACCACCGCGCGCGCCGCCGCCGGTCGGGCTTGGCTTGGCTTGTGAGGTGTAAATAAATTTTTTGCGAAAATAATTAATAATTATTTTATTTTTGGTGCGTCCATTGTGTGCAGATTCGTTGAACGGAAGCTACTTGGAGTGCAAGCAGCTCCGTCCTTATCCAACAAGACTTGCGCAGCAAGCCGGTTAGACGCCTATAAAAGGCCCTTCCTTCGGTTCATTCTTCACACCGAACACTTGACGATCAGGAATTTTCTCCACAAGTGCTTCTCTTCTCTCTCGAAAAAAATTTCTTCTCTTCTACTCCGGCCTTCGAGCCATTCTTCTAGAGTGATCTACGGATCATATTTCAGAGTCATCTTCGGATCATTATTCAGAGTGGTTAATAAACCATATTGAGGTGTATTTCTAGAGCGATTATACACTGTGCCTGGAAGCATTTCAAGAATTCTCTCAGGCACAAGACCAAAGATTTTTCTTTGGAAAGTTTGATTACTCGACTCCGGATTGAGGAGGAATCTCGGAAGCAAGATCAGAAAGATAAAGTATTGCTTCTTCCAAACCAGAAAGCAGGAGCGGTTCTGAAGCCAACTGGCAAACCTTTCAAGAATCAGAACCGTAACCAGATTCAAAAGAAATGCAACAAAAAGAATGGGAACCCTCCAAAGGTCCCAAATGCTAAGCCTCTACCACCACCACCACCACCACCTAAGAATGATGCTGCTCCCTTCGTTTGTTTCAAATGTGGGAGACCAGGTCATATGGCACGCAAGTGTAGGAACGGGTCAAACCCTGCTCCGCAGGCTAACCTGACTGAAGAGCATTTCACTGCTATGATCACTGAAATCAACATGGTTGGTGGATCTGATGACTGGTGGAATGATACTGGATCCTCGCCACGTATGCAATAACCGTGCTATGTTTAAAACATACAAGGCAGTTGAGGATAAGAAGTGTTGTTGGGCGATGCTCACACCACTATTGTTGCAGGTATTGGAGATGTTGAGCTGAAGTTCACCTCTGGAAAGATTCTAATCTTGAAGGATGTGATGCACACTCCAGAGATAAGGAAGAATCTAGTTTCAGGCTTCCTTCTGAATAAGGCAGGGCTTACTCAGACTATTGAAGGGGATTTGTATACCTTGACTAAAAATGGGATTTTTGTTGGGAAAGGGTACGCCACTGATGGCATGTTCAAATTGAATGTTGAAATTAATAAAGTTGTTCCCTCTCCTTATATGTTGTGTGATTTTAATATTTGGCACTCTCGTTTATGTCATGTCAATAAGCGCGTTATTTCGAATATGAGCAATTTAGAATTAATTCTGAAAGTATCGTTAAATGATTTTCATAAATGCGAATTTTGTAGTCAAGCCAAAATTACGAAAGCGTCACACAAATCTGTTATAAGAGAATTAGAGCCGTTAGATTTGATACACTCTGATATTTGCGAACTAGACGGAAAGTTGACCAGAAATGGTAAACGCTATTTTATCACTTTTATTGACGATTGCTCAAACTATACCTTTGTATATCTTATGAAAAATAAAAGTGAAGCGCTTGACATATTCAAAATCTTTCTAAAAGAAATTGAAAAGCAATTTGAGACAAAGATACAGTGTTTTCGAAGTAAATAGCAAAGCATACAGGTTTTATGACCTTAATGCAGTAAATAGCAAAGCATACAGGTTTTATGACCTTAATGCAAAAGTGATCATAGAGTCAAATGATGTTGACTTCTATGAAAGTGAATTTCCCTTTAAATCAAGAAATAGTGGGGGCACCGGAACTGGTCAAGTTCCAGTGCCTAGGAACGTTGAAAACAACGAAGAAAGGGAAATAGAGCCTCGAAGAGGTAAGAGAGCACGTGTTGCTAAAGACTATGGACCTGACTATGAGGTCTATATATTAGAGGAGGATCCTACGAGCCTTCAAGAAGCTCTGTCTTCATTGGATGCTGATTTGTGGCAAGAAGCCATAAATGATGAGATGGATTCTCTAGAGTCTAACAAGACATGGCACTTAGTGGACTTGCCTCCTGGTTGCAAACCCATTGGTTGTAAATGGATCTTGAAAAAGAAACTAAAACCTGATGGCACTGTTGATAAATACAAGGCTCGCCTTGTAGCCAAAGGTTTTAGACAAAGAGAGAATATAGATTTCTTCGACACATACTCTCCCGTTACAAGAATTACATCTATAAGGGTACTAATTTCGGTGACTGCTATTTATAACTTAGAAGTACACCAAATGGATGTAAAAACTACCTTTTTAAATGTCGAACTAGAAGAAGAAATCTATATGGACCAACCTAAAGGGTTTGTAGTTCATGGGCAAGAACACAAGGTCTGTAAGTTGGATAAGTCTCTGTATGGTCTAAAACAAGCTCCTAAACAATGGCACGAGAAGTTTGATAATTTGATCATATCGAATGGGTTTAAAATGAATGAAAGTGACAAATGCATTTATTACAAAATCGAGAATGACATTTGCACTATCATATGTCTCTATGTAGACGACCTACTCATATTTGGATCAAACATTCATGCTGTTGATAAAGTGAAATCATTGTTGTGCAACAACTTTGATATGAAAGACCTCGGAGAAGCCAGTGTGATACTTGGTATTAAGATCACTAGGTCCGAGAAGGGAATTTCTTTGGATCAATCTCATTACATTGAGAAGATCTTAAAGAAATATGATTACTTTGATTGTAAGCCTGCATGTACACCGTATGATCTGAGTGTCAAGCTCTTTAAGAACACTGGTGACAGTGTAAGACAAACGGAATACGCGAGCATCATTGGCAGTCTAAGGTATGCCACTGATTGTACTAGACCCAACATTGCCTATGTTGTGGGATTGTTGTGCAGGTTTACTAGTCGACCTAGTATAGAGCATTGGCATGATATTGAAAGAGTCATGAGATACCTGAAAAGGACCATGAATCTTGGATTACATTATCAGAGATTTCCAGCTGTACTTGAAGGATACAGTGATACTGATTGGAATACTCTATCTGATGATTCCAAAGCTACTAGCGGCTATATATTCAGTATAGCCGGTGGTGCTGTCTCCTAGAAATCAAAGAAACAGAACATATTGGCTCAGTCCACTATGGAGTCTGAAATGATAGCACTGGCCACAGCCAGTGAAGAAGCTAGTTGGTTAAGATGCCTACTAGTAGAGATTCCCTTATGGGAAAAACCGATGCCAGCTGTGTTGATCCACTGCGATAGTACCGCGGCTATCGCAAAAATAGAGAATCGTTATTACAACGGTAAGAGACGACAAATATGTCGTAAGCACAGCACAGTTAGAGAGTTAATGTCAAAAGGAGCTGTGAGAGTGGATCATATACGCACTGATCAGAACTTAGCCGATCCTTTGACGAAAGGATTGGCCAGAGAAAAAGACCAAAATACATCTCAGAGGATGGGACTACTGCCTTTAGAACCATGAGTCACTCACGATGGTAACCCGACCTAAGAGACTGGAGATCCCAAGAATTAGGTTCAATGGGTAATAACAAGTTGTGATGTGATAGGAATGAACATGCTATTAAAAGTAAAGAAGCATGATTCCTGAAGCGACGTAAGGTTGAGATAATAGAAACTCTTAATGAGACCTATACTCTATGTGGAGTGGAGTACCTAGCTACAGGAGTACTCTTGATAGACTCACCTTTGTGAATGTGAAAGTGGGGACGCTTCCTATGGAATTTTGGGCAGAAATTCCTAGAGCATTCACTAAACTGGGATAGACGTGCATGGCCATAAAAGCACGGGCATTTGAGAATACACCTATTGAAAGGGTTGTGTGTGGTTTTGACGATTAGAGATAGAGTTCAAGACTACGAGTCACTCTTGTTGAATCTAAATCTTAACCGCTATGCAAGGTTCAAGTCGTATGACACCTCTGTTTATGCACAATCCTATAGAGGCGTTTGACGCTATTTCTGAAACTTCCTTTTAAATTCAAGTGGGGGATTGTTGGAACATGGGTTGTGAATTAAAAAGTCCCACATTGCTTGGACTAGGCACTTGAAGAGTGCTTATAAGTGGTGACTTCACACCTTTGGGTTGGGGCCCAAAGGGTACCCAATTTTGTAAACGGGCAAGCACGCACACCATCTAACCACCACACGCGCGCCACCGCCGTCCGTCCGTCCGACTGGCCAGGCCGGGCTTGGGTTGTGAGGTGTAAATAAATTTTTTGCGAAAATAATTAATAACTATTTTATTTTTGGTGCGTCCGTTGTGTGCATATTCGTTGAACGGGAGCTACTTGGAGTGCAAGCAGCTCCGTCCTTATCCAACAAGACTTGCGCAGCAAGCCGGTTAGACGCCTATAAAAGGCCCTTCCTTCGATTCATTCTTCACACCGAACACTTGACGATCAGGAATTTTCTCCACAAGTGCTTCTCTTCTCTCTCGAAAAAAAATTCTTCTCTTCTACTCCGGCCTTCGAGCCATTCTTCTAGAGTGATCTACGGATCATATTTCAGAGTCATCTTCGGATCATTATTCAGAGTGGTTAATAAACCATATTGAGGTGTATTTCTAGAGCGATTATACACTGTGCAGTGATAATCGTACTGGGCTGTTTTATCCTGGGGACGGCGTGGTTGATAGTCTGCTTGCACCTTGAGCAGTGCCGCGAAACGTCTTAAAGAGAGCGACCTAGTCCGCGACTCAACCCGGTAATTTCTTCGGTATATTTTTCTAAAAACTCGGCAACAACAGTTTCAAAGAGGGATCTTCTCGCATATTGCTTATACAGTTTGCATTTTATGCGGGGATGCCCAAAAGTCATCCTTTCATCTCTTTTGTACTTCCAGATTTGCTTTAGCAATCTGGTACGCCACTGTTAGTTGGCTGAGTTTTGATTTTGTGATGTAGGATATTCCATCTTTGTTTCTTTAGTTTATTTACGTAGGTGGTCCAACTAGATGCATGCGGGATTTGATGCTCATCTAACATACATTTATATGGGTTATATGTGATTTGAGAAACAATTTCATTTTCTCTAGAGGTGTAGCGGATTATGGGAGATCTCTTTATTGGATTTTTTATTATCTTGGCGTTGGTTCAAGGCTAGGAGAAGTTCTCCTTATTATTTATTTTATGAGTGGTTTGTAGATCCTGTTTATCTAGATGGTAGGCGTTTTTGGTTTTTTTTTTCATTTGGGATGCTGGTGCTTGCTTGTGTTGTATAGGAGTTGAATACCCGTTGCGCTCTGCTATCTATTTGTCAATTATGTTTGCCCTTCAAAGAAAAATGTTTTTAAAATAAGACCATATATCCAATCGGCAATACTTCCGAATTATAGTTTAATTAGTTATTTTGACTCAATTGCTAACTGATTTTTCGCTTGTTTTTTTTTTTGGTCTGATGGTTTTTTAGCTTGTTTATTGTGTTTAGTTATTTATTTGAAGTTATAGATAATTATAGATTATTAGTATAGTTATTGTTCTGGAGTGGGCCGAAGCTCGGTCCACAAAAAGCGCAAGCAGAGCGGCCCATTAGGTTATCTAAGAGCCACAGACCAGATCAACGGTACTGGTGAGTCCGTACACGATCCAACGGTCGCACGCAGATTTCGGGCGCTATATAAGCATTCACCGCGTCATTGTCAGGTACATATACTATTCATCCATATTAGCATTTTGCTCGTTAGCTCCTGACTTGGGCGTTGGAGTGTATTCGCAGGTACACCCGTCCGCTCTCTCCACCTTGGAGCATAACCAGCAGAGCGAGCGACAGAAGACTTGGACCTCAATTGCTTTACTACAAAGCGATCAAAGGTATAGATCAATTGGAGACCACAGTGGGAGCCCGCGAGCTTTCCACCTTCGTTTACGATGCCACCAAAGGCAGCTCGAGGCTGACCAAAGGCCGCGACGCGACTCTGAAGCGTGGCTGAAATTCCAACTCGACTTCAGAGCGCGGTCGAGATCCCAACTCAACCGCCTCACGCTAATGTGGTAGGTCCTAGTACCGTCCCGACGCAGCAAGTGATGGTCGAGCTACCCGCAGACCTGGTCAACGAATTGCGAGGGCTACTACACGACCGCAATCAAACGCTAAATCGAAATAATGACCGACTCACGCAGTTAGAAGATCAGGTTGCCTCAAGGCGAGCTCACACCGCTCCGGAGAGACGACCTCCACGGGAAGGCACCTCGGCATTACGGGCAAACCGATCACCTCCGCGCGGACATTTGGTCCGTCGGTCTCCAACCTCGAGGAGGGGACGAGGAGGTGGGAGCTCGCCACCAGGGGGACTTCGCCCACTTCTGATTACACATACTGGCCTGAAGAGTCCTCTGATCAAGAATCTTCCTTTGGGTCGACCAACTCGCCCACCCCATCACGAAGTCGATCTAACGAGCGATTCACTAATCGTTCAAAAGAATACTCGAGCAAACCTAAGCGCGGGTACGGAGGTCACTATAAGGAGGGACGACCTCGTCGGAAAGAAAGAGGAGATCACAGTTTGGGACCATACACTAGAGAAATTGACAAGTGTCGCATACCCCACTCGTTGCAGAAACCTCCATCAGGTCTCCACATGTACAATGGCATGAAGGACCCTGATGCCCACTTAAAGCATTTTGACATCATGATGAAATATCGAGGAGCACCCGGGCCAGTAAAATGCAAGATTTTCCCCTTACCCTAGAAGGGTCGGCCTTGGAATGGTTCACTGAGCTAAAACCCAACACCATTTCTTCTTGGGAACAAATGGCCAGAACATTCGCTGCCCGCTTCACGACCTCAAGGATCAAGCCTAAATCTCAAGATGTTTTGATCGCCATCAGGCAAATACACAACGAATCCCTTCGGAGCTATGTGGAACGATTTAACCGATAAGTCTACCAAGTAAGGCACCTAGATGATAACCAAAGGTTATTTTTCTTAAATACGGGTCTCTTGCGAGGAAGCCGTTTCGAGGTAGAAATGGGACTCCATATCCCCAGAGACTTAGAAACATTCCTAAGGCGATCACAAAGGTTCATGAACTATGAAGAAAGGACATCTGCCATAGAAGCTGCGGAAGCGGGCATGAATCAACAACCAAGGGCGGAGAACGATCGAAGGGATAAGGAAGATTATACCCATGCCCGAGCAAACAAGGATAACAGAATTAAAAAGTTCTCTGAGCGCACTAAATTAAATACCTCAATCGCGAACATTCTGCACGAGTGTGCAAACGCAGAATTCAGAGACATCAAGAGGCCGGAACCCCTCGTCCTTAAGGAAGGGCAGCGACCCACCAAAAAATACTGCAGATACCACAAAAGCAACGGGCATGATACTAACAACTGTATGGCCCTCAAAGACGATATAGAAGCCTTGATCATAAGAGGAAAGCTGACACAATATCTAAAGGGAGAACAAGCTGAGGCGCGAGGAGAAAAGCAAGAAGACCACTCACCAAGAAGGGGTAAAGCACGAGCAGAAGAGATAGTCAAAGTCGTTGACGAAGAGGACGACGAGGAAGAGGTAGTGGATACCTGACAGTCGCAAGGACGGGTAGTTGCTATGGTTATTTCTGGGGAAATACCCACCGACGCATCATCCAAGAAATCGGTTAAGAGAAGATGGGACGAGATTCTGAGCATTGCCTCTACGTCCGCCCCGAGACCGCCCTCTCAAAGACCCTCCATTTCGTTTGGTGACGAAGATCTCATAGATGGAACGCCTAACAACGAAGTACCACTTGTAATAGTTGCAGTGATGGCGAACATGGAAGTTAGACGAATCTTGGTCGATCAAAGGAAGCTCAGCGAACATCATTTTTGAAGGTTTATTGGATGTGTTGAAAATCTCGAAGGACGACCTAAGGCCCTACAGGGGAACGGTCTTGACTGGTTTTAATGGAGCCTCAACAACTCCAATTGGACGACTGAAATTAATGGTGACCTTTGGGGATGATGTTGTGGACAAACCTCTTTGTAGAACGGTCAAAACGGACTTCATTGTGCTACCTTGCAAATCGGTTTATCAATGCATTATTGGTCGACCGACCCTAGCCCGACTAGAAGCTGTGCCATCCATGGTCCACCTTAAAATGAAGTTCTACACCAAGAATGGGGAAATCGCCACTATTCAAGCCGACCTACTATCCGCAAAACGAGCGTTTCTCCTAGGTCTGAAGGAAAAGAGTAAGAAAGTTGCACAAGAAATAGAAGTCGCAATGAAAAGCAATGGACAAAGGAAAGATGGGAGCGATCTTCCCACCAAAACCGACCCACTTGCCTTGTCGGGCATGAAGGAGTATGATTTATTAGAATCAAGAACGAGTAGGACGCTCTTTTTCCCCACTGGGGTTTTTTATTGAGGCCTGCTCGTACATCAATAAAAAAGAACTTTTTATTGTTACCAAGTACTATTTTCCAAGTTGTTAAACGACCTTAAACAACAAATCGAATCACGCCTTTAGTAAGTTCAATTCAAAACGAGTTTGATAAACTACTAAGGTAACTAAACGAGCTTAAGAATAAAGTAAACGACCTTCGACTCGGTCGCGCATGATAAACAGGCTAAAACTAAAGAAGAAACTTGGTAAGCTGTTTTATTCCTGCAAACCACTCGAATTATCACTCACGCGAGAGGAAGAGCGGATCACTCGAAATAACTTAGAAGTGGAAACATAATCAAGTTGGTATTAAATTAGCCCGAAAGAAGACGAGTTTCGTTTAGTCAAAATACAACAAAAAAGGCAGCCTAGAGGCCTCGATCAAAAGAAAGCAAAGTTAAAAACAGAAATCACAAGAAACACAAAAGGACTGTTTCACTCTGAACGACTATAGATGACTGCCTTCTCTTGCACGATATTATCATTTTCATCCCGCTCTGCAAGACGGATGATTTGCCCGTTCACCAGAAAGTGGTCATTGTTCACTATCTTAGGATCAATTTCCAAATTTGGATAGCAGTATTGAATCTGAGCAATGGCCTCCTCAAACCACTCTTGAGCGATCTCAACGATCCTCTCCTCTAGAAGCTCTAGATCAGCAACCTTTTTATCTCTCTCTTTTTCCACCATCTCAAGGTCGTTTTTCAAACCCATCACCTGCTCCTCCAGTTTGGTAGCCTTGGTAGTTTGCTCGATCAAATTGGCAGATTCGGTGGCCAACTTGATCTCAGCATCTGCCTTAGCTGTTAAGGCCGCATCACGTTCAGCAGTGACCGTACCTAGTGCCTCTTGAGTAGGTTGAAGGGCGACCTTTGCTTCCTTAAGCTTTTCCTTAGCAGCCTCCAACTCTGCTCATAGATCTGTGATACGACCAAGTGCAGATTTGTACTTGTTAGTCTTATCTATGAGGTCACCCTCCAACCGTAAGTTTTGACGGGCGAGGAGAATACCTGCTTGACGTTCTGTTTCCTCAGTCTTGTAGCGAGCAAGTTGTGAAGAAGCAGCCTTAGCGATCTCCGCGACGAACAAAAGAGGGTCTTCCTTAAGGCGTTCAAAATCTGTCTCCCCGAGATCGTCCAAATCCAATGGCGATCTCCGTGGGTTCTCCTTAATTCTCTTGGGCTGAGGAGGATCAAGATCGATCGTAGTAGTCTCAGCGGAATCTTGCTCCCGTCCCCGTTTTTGAGAGTTAGAATACGACCCAGGTTCTCGAGCAGAAGATTTCTTGCGACCTTCAACGCTGATCTTCTTGGGAGCGCCTTCAGGAAAGTAAACCTTTCTATCCCTTCTAGCCTTTGCCTTCTCTAAAAGAGACTCAAAATCGATGCCAGACATTTCAGCTGCAAAAAGAAAATAGAACGGTTAAGAAAAGAACAAAAAACTAGAAACTGCTGAAACATACAAGCAAGAACGGAACAAGGGACACACCAAGTTTGTTTTGTGCTTGCTGTATTGTCGTCACACGAGCAAAATCTATACATTTAAAGATGCCACCGGGCATCCAAGTAGCAAGCGTACGCAACATGTGACAGCTCTCGAGGTCGTAGTCATTGAGGCTCTTCTGAGTTCTGTACTTGATGGGTTCACGATCATAGTGGGAATGCGACCAACCAAGAGGGAACTTCATCGAAGTAACATTCCCCTGAGCGTCTAAAGAACCAATAAACTTATTAACTTCATCACTGGTAGGAACGATCCAGACAAACGCGCTCCTCCTTGGTTTAGTAGACTCACAAAAAGGTTTGAACATTTTAACCGTCCCCCAGCGTGTCTTCAAAGAAACTTGTTCCCAGCGCCTGGGAGCACTTCTTTGCTCAACGGTGCGGCTAACTTCGAAAAGAGTAAAAAAGATGCGACCGTTGACATCCCTGTCAAGAGCGCCCATCACCATCTCGAAAGAACGGATCAGAGCCCAAGCGTTGAAGTGAAGTTGGGAAGGAGCGACCCCCAACATTCGTAAAACGCGCCATTGGAAGTAAGTAAAAGGAGGTCGTACCTTCAGGTCGCGGAGCATGTTGGTGTACATAAAAAATTTAAGGGTGGTAGGAATCACAGATGCATTTTCCTCGGGAGGAACGCCCTCGACCCCGCACCCTGGATTACCGACTAATTCTTCATAATAACGCACCATATTATTCCCTGGAGGAAAGATAGACGCCTGAGAAAGTATGGTCGTTGAAATCCAATAGCGATCTTCCCCATAAGCATCATTCCAGTCGCGCTCTTCTGGAATGGCATCATCCACGGGAACGGGTGGGACAGAAGAAGTTTCCCGATTCGAACGCTCCTGAAGCAAATCAGTGTGGAGTATTTACCCGGTCTCAAAAGCAGTGGATGAAGAAGTACGAGCAGAAGAGGAGGACGAGAAGTCGGTCGAAGAAGTTAAAGTCTCAGAGGACGTGTCTCTGCTCATTTTTAGTATCAAATTCAAACAATCGAAAGAGCGACTGAAAGACTAAGCTGATTCTACTTGACCGCACCAATACCCCGCCCTGCAAGGAGAGGGAAGAAGTCAGGATCACCTAGATGGGATGACGCGCAGAAGGGGGCGACAAGGTCGACCCCGAGCCTGACACCCCCTCCTCACTCGGAAAGCAAAAACAAAGAAAGGAAAAAGCAACAAAATTTGGGAAAGATAAAGGAACTTACCAGGAGTAGGAGAAAAGTTCGGGCACAGGGTCATATACTCCTTAATAAAGAGGATAAGGCAACCTGAAGAGTAGAAACGCCTAAGAGGGAGCTCGTGGACGGGCAAGCACCTAGCCAGAATAACGATGAAGGAAGCTCGTTCCGCTCGAGAAGGTAGCCCGCTCTTGGAGGAAGAAATGAGGAAAGTAGAAAAGAAATGAGTAGCCTGCAAGCGCCCGAAAAATGAAACGTCATCATAACCAGATTCCGTCATTTCACGAATTACTAGGCATCATAAATGACTTCCTCAAAACCGAGAAAGTGTCGCCTCACGCTTGATGACATGTGTCCAAAAGTGGTCAGAAATCAACGACTAAAATAACAAAAAGAAAGGTTGACCGTCTGTTAAAGCCTACGCCCATCCTTAGCACGACCTTGGCTTGGGGGGCAACTGTTCTGGAGTGGGCCGAAGCTCGGTCCACAAAAAGCACAAGCAGAGCGGCCCATTAGGTTATCTAAGAGCCACAGACCAGATCAACGGTACACGATCCAACGGTCGCACGCAGATTTCGAGCGCTATATAAGCATTCACTGCATCATTGTCAGGTACATATACTATTCATCCATATTAGCATTTTGCTCGTTAGCTCCTGACTTGGGTGTTGGAGTGTATTCGCAGGTACACCCGTCCGCTCTCCCCACCTTGGAGCACGACTAGCAGAGCGAGCGACAGAAGACTTGGACCTCAACTGCTTTACTACAAAGCGATCAAAGGTATAGATCAGTTATCGGTATATTTTGTGGGTAATTAGCTAGTGTTTTTGTTACAATAATGAAAAGATAGGTTTGGAGACTTTCTTTATATACAAAATCTAAAGTATTTATCAAAAAAACTATTAAACGACCTCACAGTAAAACGCGAAACCCAAGCCCCGCCACGTCACGACTCACGAAGTGTCGGCGAGTGGAGATAACGAATCAATGTCGAAACCGTAATTAACTCCAAAAATTAGTGGTGAAAAGGTGTGTAAGAAGAAAGAATCACCCACATATAAACAGCCAGCTAGGCAAATTGCAATCTAATGATTTCCCGCGGCATCAAACGCGTCTTCTCTTTCTACACCTTCCGTACAAAACGTATTAATTTTAATAATTTTTTCCTTACCATTGCCGACTATTGACTATTTATTGTTTATTGAAAAAAAAAAACTATTGACTATTTGTGAAGATCGTCTCTATTATTTCCAATGTTATCAGAATTGGACCGGTAATCGAGCCGATCAAGGTACTAGGTCATTGGTCTTTAATTGGACTGGCGGGTCTTTGATTTGGCCGCATGAAAGAGTAATTAGAGAGAAATAATTTATTTCTCTCTAATTGCTCTCTCAATTAGCATAGTTTTAGGATATTTTATGTGTATAAAAAAATATTTAGACGATAATAAATAAAGAGGATTTTAACTTACTTAATATTATATTATCAGAATTTCAAATTAAAACGTTCTATTGTAAGAGTGAATTGTGAAGGATAAAGCAACAAATGGATTATTTTTTATAAAACAAAATAATCTAATCCAACCTCCACAAGAAAGCATGCTTTTTTTTTTTTGGGACAAATAAGAAAGCGTAGTTTAAGTTGTGCATTTTCTAAAAGTAAATATCCTTTTTTGTTTCAAAAAAAAAGTAAATATCCTTTTTATTTATCATGGTCTAAATATTTTTTATACACCTAAAATACCTTAAAACTATGGTAATGGAGAGAATCTTGACTCCAACTATTATCTCACTTGATTTCCTTACTATTTGCTCACTTGCTATAAACTATTTGTTGCTTTTCAAACTAAGAGAAAGCTAATTTATTCAACCTACTCAAAACAGTTTTAACTAAGCTTTATAATCTATGATTTAAAAACAAGTTAAAACTAACTTATCTATTTGTTAACACCTAAAAATAATTAGGTCGTACGCCGAGGGTTAAGAGGGAAGAAAAGAGTAGTGGTGTGAAGGCAAGCCATGCGACAAGGTTCAAAATGGGTATTTGCCAAATAGAGTGAAGTCAAGAGAGGTCATCGGGGCACATTAAACGACAGAGAACTCCCCGAGGGAGGGTCACGCCCGAGGGCCAGTGTGTCGAAGTCCAGGTGGCTCGGGTGCCTAAGCTATTACCTAAAGGGGCTAGGGCGGCCGAGCCACCGAATGGCCGAGGCAAGGCAGGCGTTGCTTGGAAGGCAAGGAAGACGTGGCACAAAGACAAAACGTGGGAGCGGTTGAAGTTCAAGAGCGAGGCCGGAAAATGCGGAGCGACGGGCATTCACCCCACTACCCGTGCAAGTGGGATTATGGGTGGTTAGTGGTTACCCCACCTCTTTGAGGGCCTAGGAAGCAATGAGAGCCGTTGATCTTAGATCAATCCAACGACAGGCAAATGTAGGCTAACATAGTGGCAGACGAGGGCCTGTGTGTGTGTGTGTGTGTGTGTGTGTGTGTATATACATACATATAAACAGAGTAATTGTACAGACACGCATCCAATCAATCAAACTCTACATTTATTTCAATTTATCTTTCCTTTATCGCATTTTTATCCTTTATTTTACTTTATGCATTAGCCAATGGTTTAATCCAACACTTGCGTGATCGCGTCCCCCTCTCATCTTGCCTGACCCTTTTTAGAGGAGTCAGGAAACCCACAGTCGAGGAGCAGAGTTCCCTCCTCGACACAATTTCTTGAAGAAACGAGGAATCGAAAGACTGTCCAAACCTCTGGCCGACACCACGGCTAGGACCTAAGAGTTTGACGACAACACTATTACAAATATTTGTTCTTCATCATTAGTGAAGTTAGTATTTGTGTGAGTTATCTTTTGTTACTAACCTTCTCATATTCAAGATTATCTACATTCTGTTAAGAAGGTTTCAGGTCTTAAAATTTTAAAATAGCGCACAATTCAACCCCCTTCTTGTGTATCTTAGAGTTTGTTTGAAATTCCTTTTCAAAAACAGTTTTTAGTTTTCTAAAATTTTTAATGAACAAATTTGTTCATTGTTAAATTTTAAAAACCAGAAAACTGTTTTTAAAACTCAACTCAAACAGACTCTTAGTCACTTCACCCGTGTCCTAGAGTAGCTTAAACCACTGGGCTAATAATATTAGTTATTTTTTTAATGTTATTATAAGTTTAGAAACTTTTTTTGGAATGTGCGACTTTAAACTACAAACTTAATTATTATACATCATTAGTATAATTTTATTTTTTTTATAATAAGAGTTGCTTGAAGAGGTAATTGGGCTTGAATCCCAACCTAAAGTAATTCTGCTGGAAGGGGGCGATAACCAAAACTATTAGTATAATTTGTTTTTACAAAATCAATAAATTCCAAATCATTTTGTAAAAAAGTTAAATAGACTAAGAATTGTAGGATTTGTGACTTTTAAAATAAATAAGATAAATGTCAAATATTTTTATGATAGGATAATTTTTAATTGTCATTGCAATTTTTCTAATAACAACACATACTAATTAATTCTTTAAAACAATTGAAAATGAATTCAAATATTTCTGATACAAGGATTAATTTGTCCCCATTTTAAAAATGTGAGAGACTAATTTGTTCCAAAAAATTGTCATAAACCAATTTGTTCTATGAAGAAATTGTTGGGTACTAAGATAATCTCTATTACTACTATTATAAAAGAAAATGATTAGCTTTTTGGCAAAAATAACCTCATTGCTTAATTGAGAATTGAACTCTTTAAAAATCAAAAATAAAAAATTTATTTGCTCTCTCTTTCAGTTCTTGGCAATATTGATTTCGCGGTGGAAGGTAAGGAATAAAAAAGAAAAAAGAAAAATTCGAGACCCGTGATCTCTTTTCTTTCTTTCTTTCTATTTCTATTTTTCCTTCTACAAATGCAATTTCATTTTTTCTTTCACACTCTCTTTCACTCTAACAAACTCTTCTATTTCCCTTTTTCTTTCACTGAACCAGTGAAGAATCACTGAGAGACAATGAAGCTTCAGATCTCGTGCTGATTCAATCGAAAAAAGAGAAACAAAGAAACAAAGAGAGTTAGAGTGATTCATGGAATCTAGGAGATGAAGTTCTACATATCAACAAAGGGAATAAAGAGAGTTACAATATCAAACGGCGCCGGAAAAGGAACCACGAAGAATACTACGCCGACGCCGGCTTCAACTCCGACTTCCGTTACCGCTTCCGGTCGCCGGATTTCACTCCGAACGGTGCTTCCGGTAGTGCTAGTTCTCGGGATCGTGTTACCGTTTGTGTTCGTGAGAGTCGCGATTTTGGTGCTCGAATCTGCTACTTTCTGCTCATCATTGGGTAATTTCCTTCCACTTTTTTTTTTTTTTTTAATTTCGTAATTTTCATTTTACTCACTCTCTCACTGCAGTACACTTTATACAGTTCGGTATACGTACAATTTTTTTTTTGAATTTTTTTACCAACTTTTTTTTGTTATTTAGTGACAGCAACTTGTTTTTTGAATTTAACCTATTAAATTTTGTATACATATATCATTTTACGTTATAATTTGGTAGATAAGTTTATTTTATACAAAAATCTATAGTTGAAATCTGAAATTATCTTTTTTGGGTAATGCTTTTGGGTCAAAATTTATTTTTTGGAAACAACTGAAGATAGAGAATTTTTTAAAAAGTTATTTTCTAGTGTTTTTGATTTAGTAATTCGTTTCTTTGAAAATTATGTTTATTCAGATTAATGTTGATAAAATGGTTTTTGTTTTAAGAAAAATGATTAGAGGGTTTAATTTTATTTTAATAGAAACTAAATAAAACAGGTTTTATGTAAAATAAAATAAGTATTCTAAATCAAAAATTAAAAACTAATTAACCATAATAAATAAATAATGAAAATAGGTAGTATTTTCCTTTACCGAAAAGTTGATAAGAGTATGGACATTGATGAAAATGATTGTTGCAGAGTGTGCTGGATGGAGGTTTTTCAGTGGAGCTGACACGTCACTGGTAAGTGTTCTATTTACGGAAATATCCTTGTTTCTTTTCTCTTTGACAATTTTTCTTAAAAAACATATTCCCTTCCTTCGTTTCTAACTACTCTATTTTTTATTATTTATTAATTACAAGTAATCTGTCTATTTTTCTTCTCAAAGAATTTGGCGAATTCGGAATACTTAAGGAACTTAACTTTACTCCCTCCATCCCGTATTATATTATATGCATTTCTACCCAAAAAAATTTGTCTCATAATACATGATTTTTTAAAATAGTAATGCAACATCAATTTTTTTTTACAGTCATACCCTTCATTATCTTTTGTTACAATTCTACTTTTTATGTTTCCAATGTTATTAATGAAGGATAATTTGATAAACTAACTCACAATCTCTCTTTTTTATATAAATTAATTATTTTTCTTAATTATTGTGTCACAATTTAAACGACATATATAATATGGGATGGAGAATAATTGGAGTAAACAAATATTAAATTGCGGACTCTTGAAATATTTTACTCCAATAAACTATCTATGGTTAATAAAAAGTTATACACCTTTTTGAACTTTAGTGGCTGCAATGGTTTGAATATTGTGACCCGTGCTTTATTATTAACAAATTGCAACTAGTGATGACCGACATCAGACTAATCATAAAGTTTGTTAGAATTTATTTTAATATTTGTTAATCATCAAGTATCATTCTCGTCGACTTTGGAAACAAATCCAATGTTTATAACATAAAACCTTTTTTTTCTGACAAACTGTTTTATAACATTAAACCTTAAGTTTTCTTTATTCTCTATTTTTTGATTCAAAATTAAATTAAACAGATTCCTCATATATAGATGAAGTATAAATTATTATATATCTCACTTTGGGAGAGTCAAGTAATTTAGAGATAAAATTGATTATGATGTGTTTGATTGTTTTCGTGTATAATAATTTTCGCCTCTAAAATGAGTCAATTTTGAAATTGGGATTTGTAGCTTTGGCCTCTAAACATGATTCTTACAATCAAATTTATTCTTCTTCTCACTTATACGTGAGTGTATCTAATTACAACATAATATAATCTCTTTACATTCAACTCACTTTTAATCAAAATTAATTTTATAAAATTAATCAATTCAAAATTATATTTCGTCACAACAAAATCAAACATACACACTAGAGACATAAAATTGATTTTCTCATATCTAGTATTCTTTAGTTAAATTGTTTTTCCTCTATAATTATAATGGATTCTAATTTGATGTTGGGATTTGAAGCTTTGTAGCCTAAAATTTATTGTTCAATTCACTTTTAGATGAACGCATCCAAATATTGAACTTAGTTTTAATTAAAGTCAAATTTGCAAAATCCATTCATTCAAAAATAATTTTCAACCAAACACACAGTATAATAGGTTGCAAGCCTGACTTGGGCTTTGAAATTTCAGAACAGGTCAAACCCTTTTAAGCAAAGCCTTATATGCCCGACATAGTTCCACAACTACATATGTCATGTCGTCATTAGGTTCTTATAATCAAAAAATACTTCTGTTGAAAAGCTTGTATTCATTATCTTTGGATGGAAAGAGTGTGGTATCATTATATGATTTGGAAATTATTATCTTTAAGAAGCATAAAAAATGTGCAATCACATAATAAATAGTCTACCACGAACTCACACAAGGGGTTTTTCCTTATTCTTGTTTCTAAGTCTAAAATTAAGATTTTTAAAATTTTACAGGTTGGCAATGAGTTTTCCCATGTTTGTTACAAAATTGAAAAATGTTATTCTCGGGTATAAAGATACCTAGGAATAAAATAACTTTCATCATTACCATGAAAACATTGGATAAGGTTGGCAATAAGGACTCCCATGAAGATGAGATGAAATTTAAATAGAAAGATTAGTTTAATTTCTATAATTATGTTATTTCTAAGAATGTTTAAAAACTTACCAAATGCTTTCTTTTTAGAAAATAACCAGGATTCTTATTCCTAATAATATTATTCCCGGATGTATGTTTACATAACTTGAAACAAAACACGCAGTAACTTTCCTCAATATAATTATGTTAAAAAATATATAAGTTACACAAAAGTGAAATTAGTTATCTAATAAAATCTTTTTTTGAAGATAACTAATAAAACCTCTATAGAATTACTTAGAGATTTTATTATTATTATTATTATGAATTACTTAGAGATTTTATTATTATTATTATTATTATTATTATTAATTTTTAAGTATTACAAAAATATTTTTTTTCCCTGTGTTGATCTCAATCACTTAGAATTCTATTAATGATTTGTGTTCTCTAATTTAACCAAGTGCATTACATTTTCTCAATTCAATTCATTATGTTGCTTGTAAACCATTTTTTTATTCATTTTTTATGTCTCACTATGTGAGAAGAAGGTATTAATTTATGTCCAAATGTAAAATCATAAAAAAATATAACTCACCATTTTTAGTGCTCAGAAGAGGATTTTATCATGTATTTTTTTACACTCATACCATCTTTAGTTAATTGATCAAATGTATAATGAACTATTAATTTATTATTCCATCCATGGTCTTGAATTATTGTATAGTTATATTTCTTCCTTTCAGCTGTACATATAAATAAAAGTTTAAAGGGCTTTGTCTACCTGTCACCAACTGAACCACAGTACCATCCCCCCTCCCCCCAAATAAATCATCATCATCAATCATGGCAAAATTCTATAACTTTTGAATCCATCATATCCATAGTCCTTTTTCCTTTTACCTTTTCCTTGACTTGTCGTTATCTTGTGATCTCTATATATATTTTAGCTTTTTGAATTCTCCACTTCATGCGGTTTTTTTTAGGTAAATGGGTATTGGCAATAACGCAATCTTATTATCCTAAACCTTTTTTTTCTTTGATGACAAGACTTATTATCCTAAACGTATCACGTGTTTGTTGGTACAGTTTCTCATATTTTTTGTTCTCGTGACATTCATCGTCCTTTGTTAGATTATTCTTTGATGGTCATCTATTTATCTGTTCAACATGAAAATAAAATTTGTTGACTGACTTATGTACAACTTCATTGATAAAATACAAGCAAAGATTACACAACAGCATGACACTTATGTTTGGGATACAATTTTGATATCCAATGATTGTGTAAAACACTTTTGACATTGAAATTAATTAATAGTACATCGTTGAAGTAGTTTGGTATTGACAATTACTTGAATAGCTTTTGTTCATGTTTCTACACATAAATACATAATTGAAGATTGTAATACATACAATCTACCTCTATGTACATCCCCGAATTGAGAAAATCTGAACTATTTTTAACTTTTTGTTTTCTCAAAACCAAAAGAAAACAAAAAGAAACAAGATAATGAAATACTTCTGTACAATGTGTTTTCTTTTCCACAAGTTGCATTCCTGCAACCCGTGGGGCATGCCATTTGCCACATGTACTGCAATATGTTTTGTCCTCTTCTACTTTTCTGCAAGTGCTACCTTCCAAAGGTCTTCATGGTCACTGTTTGTATCTATGATTCTATTATGTGGAATCATCCAACTGAGATTTCCAATATTTTAGTATAATAATAGTGACAAGACGTAGGAAACATTTAAATTGGTTTGCACACTCCTGCACTTGTCAACGCTGTCTCTTGACTCTTATTCCCATTTTATATTTTAACGATAAAAGATAATTTATGTTCATATTTTTTTTACTGTGGTGATGCATATGCATGAAGAAACTCAGAGATGAGCTGACCAGAGTGCTGTTGGAGGCAAATGATGGTAATACTGATAAAGGAGCAGGGTCATTCAATGAACTTGTGAAAGAGTTGACATCAAAACAAGACCTTAAGGCGTTTGCTTTCATGACCAAAGCTACGGTATGTCAAAAATTTACTGTGTTTACTTTTACCAGTTACCGTTTGTGATGATGTATCGTATATTTCGTTTTACACTTTTACTTGTCCATGACATACTTTAGATGATAGCTGTGCACTAAGCCACCCAAATTTGCAATATTAAACAAAGCAGAAAAAGGGAGAAATTGATTTAATTTGCATTTTGTCTTGCATACAATATTCTGAATGGATGGATATGTGTTGAGAACATTAGTTATCAGGAATGTTGAATTATAAGCTAGCATAGCATAACCTCTGAAATTTCCTGAGTTAAAATTGATCATTTTTATTCGAATTTTATTATATAGTTAGACCTAAAGAGTAATCTAATATGCAAGAAATCCCCTTAAATAGAGATTAAAAAAGGGGGAGTTAAAAAAAAAAAGAAAGATTAAATTCAGAAAACCCATTTGGTTCAAAACAATGTAGCTCATCTTCAATTTATCAAACTGTGCTACCAGGGTTTTCTTACACATGCATTGGAAGCTGATTTTATGCTATACTGAACAATGTGGTAAGTTTAAGAAGTTGTTGAGTTTTAAACCACAGGATGTTTTTATAAATTAAAAACTTTTCACGGTAATGGTATAGGCATATCTTTAATTTTATAAACTCTGCAATAAGTATTATGAGGAATTTGGCAAAAGGTGGCATCGTATTAAATTCTGTCTGTTAATGGTGGGTGGGTTGCTTTGTTAAACTTTTTGCCAGTGGTCATGTATTCTTGTCTGCTACAGATATTCAATTCAGCAGATAGATTTTTTTTTTTGAAGTTTTAGTCCTCTTACAAATCATGATATTTCTTTTGTTCACATTCAGCTCTCACGGATGGAACACAAGGTTCAATCAGCAAGACAACTGGAGTCAGTCTATTGGCATCTAGCTTCACATGGTGTTCCCAGAAGTCTACATTGTCTTTGTCTAAAGTTGGCTGAAGAATACACTGTAAATGCCATGGCTCGAGCTCGTCTACCTTCTCCTGAATTTGTGTCTCGTCTTGTTGATCCTACCTTTCATCACCTAGTTCTTCTAACTGATAATGTCCTTGCTGCCTCAGTTGTTGTAACCTCAACAGTTGAAAATTCAATCAACCCTGAAAAATTAGTTTTTCATATTGTTACAGACAGAAAAACTTATGCTCCAATGCATGCTTGGTTTGCCACCAATTCTATTAAAGCAGCTGTTGTGGAAGTTAGAGGTTTACACCAATATGATTGGTCTGAAGAAATGAATGCTGGTGTTAAAGAGATGCTGGAAACTAATCACTTAATTTGGAAGCACTACTATGATAAAGAAAAGAACCTCGACTACAGTCAAGAGCATAACATATATTTGGACGCTTTAAGGCCTAACAGCCTTTCCTTCATGAATCAACTCCGCATTTATATGCCCGAGGTAATTAGTTGTTTTCTTGAGCCTTCTGATTGAGCAATACTCCCTCTGGTCCTATTTATAAGAAAAAAATGCAGTTTTAGATTCATTGATTAACGATTGTATTTGGTCTATATTATAGACTAGATACTTGAGTTATTCAATAAACAAATAGCAAGTATGAATGCTCAGTTGGTAATTATTATTCATCTTATGATTTTTGTGAACCACAACAGCTGTTTCCAGATCTCAAAAAGATAGTATTCTTGGATGATGATGTTGTAGTACAACATGATATATCTTCTTTGTGGGAACTAGATCTTAATGGCAAAGTCAGTGGTTCAGTATTCAAGTCATGGTGTGAAGACAATTGCTGCCCTGGAAGTAAATACATGAACTACTTGAACTTCTCACATCCTCTCATATCATCAAAATTTGCTGATAGTGAACAGTGTGGATGGCTCTATGGCATGAATATATTTGATCTTGAAGCTTGGAGGAGAACAAACATAACGGAGACCTACCGTCAATGGTTGAAACTTGTAAGTTTTTGTTGATGCACTATGCTTAATGGCGTTTGCCTCTACATTTTGCTAGAAAATATGTTTTGGTGAGTTATGTTATAATTTCAGCAAGTGTACCGAATCGTCGCAAGTAATAAAATCAGTAAGAACCGAATATCGTCCTCAAGGATCGAATGCAATTACCAATAAACGCTAACAACAACTAAATGAACAAAAATAAACTATGGGTTGATTGATAGAGTCGAGTAACCGAACTATAAAATGAACAAAATAAAATGTTTTTGTATTTTTGATAATAGAAACCGAAGAATGCTTTAAAAAGATAAGATTGTAAAAGATGTTAGGGACGAACTCCTATTGATTTCACAATATTGCAACTGATTTATATTGAAAGATACTCTCTTTTAACTTTGCTATCAAACCCCAATGTTAACTAATTCCTAATTCATTAGGCAACTAATCCTTTGTTGATAACTAAAAGCCCTAATTCCTTAAGCGATTCTAATTAACAACAAGCATTAAAATCAAGGGTTTGCAATATACAACTACTCAAAGAGTATTCCTAAACTAAGAGTTAAAGTATTCAAACTCAAGCATTCAAGAACAAAACTTCCATTCCATAAATGAACCATAAATCATTCTATGAGTGATCAAACCATAAAAAGCATTAAGAACAGAGATTCAATACACAAAGTAAGAGAGATTATGACATAAAAGTAAATCTAAACCAGCTACAATAGGGTTTCATCAATATTCATTCATCCCTAACAATAAGAGACTTAGCTACACATGGTAGGAGAAGAGGGAAAACAGAAATTACATTTCAATGAAGAAGATGGACTCAATTGAAGCATCAAATCTTGTTCCCTAGCCTTGAATCTTCAATAGAGATGAGATGGAATGAGTGACTCCAAATTCTAGGGTTTTCAAGAGTGTAAAAAGTCCTTTTTTCGAGTTCCAAGTCGCTATTTAAACAATTCGCGCATTAGGAGTTGTTTGGGTGCGCGTACGCGCAAGATACGCGCAAAAGCTACTGTAAAATTCTGGACTTTTGCGCGTGCTTTGCGCTTACGCGCAAGATACGCGCCACAGCTACTGGATGCTTGCGCGTGCTTTGCGCTTACGCGCAACTTACGCTCAACAGAAACGAGTAACTTCCACTGATGGAGGTTTCGTGCAAACTGAAACCGTCTGGTGCTGCCAATGTAACATGCCCTAAATCGCTCCAAACTTCACTTCTTGCTTGCATAACTTGTTCTTCAATTTGATCAAGTTCCTGAGCACTTAAACATAAAGAAAACCAGCATAACAACTGCACAAAAACCAGATTTCACAAATTCACAAACTCTTCTCAAACTTTACTGTTGTTCATTAAAATCTTAATGTAAAATACCCTTTTTAACATTAAAAACAAGCATGTGATGTGGATTTATCAAGTTTCCATATGCATCAGGATTAAACTAGCTAAGGTTAATAATCTTATTTTTCCTTCCCAGTTATTTATTGGTGATTTGAAATGTTCATCCAATGTGTAATTATTTTACACTATGCTAAGTAATATTCTGCATTACATTTTGCATACCTGTCTAACATCATTTACCACAGCTTTATGTTTTTTGTTGTAAACTGTGGATCTACAAAACAATTTAATTAGTTAGAAGTTAGTAGGTTAGCTAAGTGTTACGAATGAATGTTAGATAGATTGATAAGCGATTGTAACTAACTTGTACATTCTAGTATTACCTATAAGAAGTCTTAGTTAGGTGCTGTGGCAATAGTGTTAGATTACTGAGTGAAGTCAGTGAGGTATCATAGAGAGGAGTGTGGTGAAATTGGGGTGTGATTGAGCAATAACGCACTCTGTAAAGTCTTTGTTATCTTTGATTCAGACTGTTATATGATAGTGGATTTAGCATTCCAGCTAAATCCCCCAGATGTATCTATTTGTTAACACTGAACTGGTTTAACAAATTTGTGTGCTCATTTGTTCTTGGTTTTGCGCGTGTTTCATGATATTGTGTTCTTGGTGCCTGTAACTGCGTTAATGCCTTTGGCACCCGTGTTTTCTTGTGTTTGCTGCGCTCGTGTTCGCGTTTGCATCCTTGGCGCCCTGTACTCGTGCTATTGTCTTGGCGCATGTGCTTGTGCGTGTATTCATTACATTTTTGAAGCCGTACAATGTATATGACAAATTTGTTAAGATAATCTGAATTTGTATGCAGTTTCACAAGTCAAAAAAGAAAAAGAAAAAGTTTACAGGCATATTTCATTATTGTCATCCTACATTAACCATATGAATTTATCTGATTTCACAGAACCTCGAGTCTGAGACAGCATTGTGGAATCCAGGAGTGCTTCCACCTGCCTTGATTGCATTTGATGGTCAAGTACATCCTATAGATTCGTCAATGTTAGTGACTGATTTAGGTTATCGATACCATTCCGAAGAAATTAGCAAAGATAGATTAGCAGCTGCTGCTGTTGTCCATTTCAGTGGCCCTGCAAAGCCATGGCTTGAAATTGGTTTCCCAGAGTTTCACAGTTTATGGAGTAGATATGTAAATTTCTCTAATAAGTTTATTAGGAGATGCAGAATTACAAGGTGAAGGAACAAAGTTCTTCCACCTCCAATACTTATTGATATTGAATCAGTGACACTGTATGGAATTAGAGAGAAGAAGGTTCTGCCTTCAGTCTCTGATTCATACACTCAGTTATACCACGTTCATTTAAATAGTAAATAGATGAAGCTACCAACTACTACCAAAGCAATACCAAAACATCATTGATCTAGCCATCGGAGGTTTGACAATACTGTAAATTTCTTTATCAAGCTTCTTTTTGGAATAGATAAATTGTTTTGCTGGATTTTATATTTCAGTTAGACAGTTCTCAAGTCTTGTTGCATATTATCAGTAACCACTTACAAGACAGCTTGAGAGTCCATCCTTTTGGTCTTGTATGTACTTAATATATCTACATGATTTAATATTTTTGTGGTGGTGTTTGAAGACTTTTGGAAATACAGAGTAGCATCAAAGGTTCTCCAGTATTTTATTGGCGTTTGTTGCTGAATATATTACCTACAAGGCTGCAACAAGTTAAACACAACATAATTGTAGAGTATCAAGGGTCTTTTTGTGTGTTTTGCTTTAATAATCTAAAAACTGCAAACCATTTATTCTCCTGTATAATTTCCTTTCGATGCTCATCAATTTACTCTTGGCTTAGAGTTTCGGTGGTGTTATATCGGTGGCGGATCCAGAATTAAAAAATATGGCGTTCCTTTGATGACACTAAGACATGATGTATTACCACAAAGGCGGGATGTTTGTGGTGTATTACCACTAAGACAGGATGTTTGGGTGTTCCTGAGAATACGGGGAACACCCCTTAATCTGCCTCTGGTTTATATAATGCATTAGTGGGTTTATATAATGCAGGACGATAGCATTATATTCAACTTGGTACCTTGCCGAGAGGGACTAAGCTCCGTAACTATATACTTAGTTTGGCATGGTATTGTTGAGTGTGATTTTTGGTTGGAAATCAAGTCCATCAAGACAAAATTAAAATCTAACAAAAACAAAAACAAAAACGAGACTCTCTCGGCAAATAAGTAACTCTGATCACAAATTTAAAACAAAAAATAGAGAAAAGTTCATTCACATCACCAATCAAATGAAAAACGAGCTCAAGATTGATAAAATGAACAAAATTCGAAGATGAAATAGATAAAAGGGGCTTAAAAAAAACACAGGAATCAAACCTACGAAAGAATGAACATCATGAATTTTTTAAATAGAAAAAGCATAAAGAAAATAAAAGTAAAAATATGAAAGAAAATACTTCAATTCACTAGAGCAGATCAAAGTAAAAATATTGAAATGGTTGGGAACATTGCACTCATCTATCCGTGAACGTCAGCTGGGACTTAGGATTTCTATATTGCTCACAAGTTTCAACCTGTGTTACAATGATCTTACAAGTATATATAGGCAAAGCAAATAACTTCCTAATTATATGATCATGACAAGTGTCTTCTTGAGTAACTTCCTTAATCTATGACTTACATTTGTCTTCTTTGAAAAAAAACAAATCACTAATAACTACTCAGTAACTTCTTTGTCACAACTTGCATCAATTGTCAACAATCTATCATACACTTTGAGTCTTCAATATTTTTTAATAACGTCCGACCTCTCAAACTTGAAGTAATCTTCAAAACTTTCTTTTTCGAATGGTTGGCCTCGCATATTTGTAATCAACAACACCACTTTTATCTTTTAGTATGACACACATCCTTCCAACAAAAACACACTGCACCATATAGTGTTGAATTCTCCATGCATGCTACGTAGACAAGGTCTTCAACGTGCATTTATTTTTGTATTTTGCTTCATAAACCAACATGTTAACTATATATCTAGGGCTCTTCATAGTTAGTGAAAAACTGAACTAAACTGATGAACCGAACCGAACCAAAACTAAGCGAACTGTTACAAGCAGTTCAGAACCGAACTGTTATTTTAAGTTCAGTTCAGTAACCGAACTGTTAGATAAGTTCAATTCAGTAACCGAACTGAACTGTTAAGGACTTAAGTTTTAATTTCAGTAACATGCGAACCAAAAACCCTTCCTCTCCATTCTCCAAACTCAACGCTTCCCTTCCTCTCCAAACCAAAAACCCTAATCCCCAATCTGTAAATCCCCTAATCGCGAGCCTTAATCCCTAAATTCTTCCTCTCAAAACACAAAACTATCGAAGATTTCCATGACAGAACCCTAATCGAAGATTGCAATGGCAGAATCGACCATATTCAGGTAAGCTTCTTCACTCTTACTTCATTCTGGCTTCTTCTCAAGGGTTTTCTTTTTCGAACATTGTTTTATTTCTGTCATTTGGGCATTGTTTTCGTTTTCTTCTCAAGGGTTTTCGTTTTCGTTTAGAAGAGGAGTGGAAAACGACCCCGAATCGAACACACCGCAACTGTCTTCAATCAGGTAAACACCATTTCACTATTTCAATTTCTTATTCTTCATTCTGGCTTCTGGGTTATTCTTCATTCTATGTTATTCTTATGGGATTTGGGATTTGGGATTTGGGTTTTTGGTCATTTTTATTGATTTGGCTTTTGAAGAGCTTTTGATGTTTTGTTTCTTTTGGATGCAATAGCATAAAGTCTTAATCTTCCATAATTTTTTGAGTACTGGAAATGACATTTGTGTTTGGGTTTTTTTGACTGTTTTGATTTTATACTATAGTAGTGGCTACAATTTAGTCCAGCTCAATTTAAGCTTAGCAATGTTATGAAGATGAATTGTTTGAATGTATGTCCAGTCAATTTGAATGATAATGTATGTTTCTGTTAGTTTCTTCTTCTTTTAATGAATGAATTAAAGTTTCGATTTCAATTTTATATTCTGTTGTTGGGAATTTTCTGTGATTATGTTAATATCTTGAAACAAGCAAATCAATGCAACTTGAAAAGTAGATGATATTGTTTGTAACAACTTCAACTTGATGAAAGTGGTAATGAATTAGAATTGTTGCTGCATCAATCTCTCCAAGTTAATTTTGAAGTTACTCAACAAAGCTTGAAGATGTAGTTGATGATTAATACTTCATTTGCAGTATTCCAATGTTTTTAAATTTTGTAGCATTTTATTTTGTTCTGGATTAATACTTCTCAACTCTTACCGGATAGCAATTCACAGAGGCAGAAGCAGGGGCCAAGCAACAAGTTTTCAAGAAGGTAAGATTTATTTATTAACTTGTAAAAGAATCTTTATGCTACTTTGTAGTAAAAATCTGTTTCAATTTGATTGTTAGCTAGTTTAAAAATCTGATTGGGTTTGGTTGTAAAAACTTGTTTGTCTCTCTAGCTCTAGAATTGTTAAAATCTGTGATTATGTTAATATCTTTTTTTTTAAGTGTTCTATTGGAATTGGATTATGCATTTTGTTTAATGATTTTCCATTTGGTAAATTTACAGCATGTCCTAAGGGAGCTTCCCTCCTCTCCAGTTCCAGCCTCATGCTGTACTGCTTTGTTGGAGGCTTACAGTAAGTTTGGCATTCTGTATATTTTGATTATTTTCTTTATACCATTTGCTTAGAATTGTTGGTAAGTGTTTGTTGGTGAATGCTGTTGGGCGAATGCAGAGAAGGAGCATGTTCAGCTTTTTAGTGCAATTTCTTTAGTTTTCTCCTTTAGTTCTCTTCTGGATTATTTTTTGTATTTGCTTCAGATTTGTTTTGTTTTGATTTATGTTAGATAAAATCTTGTTTTGTACTTGGTAACTGTGTGCTGTTTTATACTTCCTTCTGTGGTTGTTTGAATTATAACTGGATGATACTATGTAAATTAACAGATCATTATAACTGCAAAATCGTGATGTTTCATGAAAAGGATTCTGTGTCATGCTGAGTTTTTGTTTGCAAAAGAGTGTTTTTGTCTTTGATTTACGAACTTATCTCATTCCCTACTTTGATCTTAATTGTTTTGTATATGTATTAGTGTAACTGTGTCATATGTCTTTCTTAACACTGATTGTTGAAGCAATTAATTCATATATGTTTGAAGCAATTAATTCATATATATTTGAAACAATACTGATGGTGCTTTTGGAAATCAATTAATTCATATATTTTTTGTTCTCATAATTTAGGAATGCAACAATGGCAAAGATGAAGTGAGCTGATGCATACGGATGAAAGAGTGCACTGGCAGAGAAAGACAGAGGAAATAGGGAATAGTTTATTTTGCAATGTTGGGTTTTAGAGTTTGATTGTAATTGGTTCATTTTGGTTTTAAATGCCATAACAGTTCTAGACTTAGTTATTACCTTTTGACAGTTCGGAAAAATTATTAATTCGATTGATGGTTCGTGAAAAATTGCAAAAAAAAAACTATAATTATTAAAAGTTCAGTTTTTAAGCTAAACAGTTCGGTTCAGTTCGGGCCCATAAGTTCGGAAAAAATAATTATTAAAAGTTCAGTTTTAAAGCTTAACAGTTTGGAAATTAAAAACTGTGAACTGAACCGAACTGTCAAAATAGTTCAGTTCTGTTCGTCGAACTGTTATTACGGTTCAGTTCAGTTCGCCGAACTGTTTCAATCGGTTCGGTTCAGTTCGGGCCCATAAGTTTGGAAAAAATAATTATTAAAAGTTCAGTTTTAAAGCTTAACAGTTTGGAAATTAAAAACTGTGAACCGAACTGAACCGAACTGTTAAAATAGTTCAGTTTCGTTCGTCGAACTGTTATTACGGTTCAGTTCAGTTCGCCAAACCGTTTCAATCAGTTCGGTTCGGTTCAGTTCTCCTCCTGAACTGAACCATGAACAATCCTACCTATGGAGTTCTTACTTCTAATCTTATAGTGTATGAAGATAGGAACTAGTAAACAACCACTTCTTCGAAAATCAATTATACACCGATCCTTTTTTTTCTTTTGATTGATATACTATTCATGTTATTGAAAATCAATTATGTAGATTCTGGTTCAATTAATATATGGCTAAAGATGTTATTTGTAAATGGTATTGTCCGTTTTCTTTTTTAGATAAGCAAGAAATATATTAAGGGAGTAAAAGGGTATTGCAACCCGAAATGCAGTGCGGGTTCTTGAGTGAAATTTTTAGGTGGGCAAAATTTAGAAATAAAATATATTAATATTTGCCTACATTTGAACAAATGTTCTTTTTGTTGAGCTGGTTAAGTTTAGTTGAGGTTTAATTCTCTGCAGTACTCTTTTTGGGAAAATAAAGTTAGCTAGTGAAGTAAAACAAAAAAGCCTTTGATATGTGATTCGAACCGCAGGCAAAGTTGACGTAAGCAGAGTGCTTTGCCGCTCGGTTACAGGTGTTATCTGAGATTTTAATGGTCATGTTAATATATATATATATAAACATTAGTATGTATCACTCGTGCCAACACGGGTATACATTTCCTTTTAACTTAAATTTTCAAATTGTTGTTTGGGGATTAAAAAAGAGCCAGTTGAATGTTTACGTATATTATGTCAAAAAAATTGACTACTTTGGACACCTTAGAAAATAAACCCACCATGACAAATTTCAGTAGGACACGTTTATTAGATTAGATTGTATACTAAAAAATATTATAGTTAAACTAAAAAATCATAGTTTAACATTTTAATATAAAATTTAGTCCTCCTTTTATTTATTGATATTCAAAAAGTAAAATTAAGAATAAAAGATAACAGTTAGCACATTTTTATTTTTTTATTAAAATTTTTAATTAAAAAACACATATAATGTACTCGGACAACGGAATGGTCCCCGTCCCCATCCTCATCCCAGAGTTGACAGTGGGGGAATTATCTCTCTCGTCCCCATCTCCACATGGAAAAATTCCCTATTCACGCTCCACTGTGGGCAGTCCCCGTCGAGATTCCCACGTACAGGTAGAAAGCACTCGTTTAGTCGAGTGTGAGACTATGAGGGAATGATAAACAATACATCCATCCATAAGTATACATAACAAAGATCCTTTGGTCGCTCTAAGATCTTCCTCATGATCTTCATCAAACTTCCACCTTGAGTAACACCAAGCTTTGCTATCTTCGAACCTTCATCGCAGAGAAAGAGAGTTAGTAAGTTGGAAAAAAGTAGATTAAAAAATAATTTATTACCAGATATTGGGATGTTTATTATTACTTATTTAAAAAACAAATTGTTATATTAAAATATTATGTTTTAATTAAAAACAGCTTCCAACACTCAAACATGGGATGCCACGTCATTTAAATTAGTACCACTTCAACCATTAGTTTGACCAATTTCAGCTGGGGGACCAAAATCGTGAATGAACTATTATAGGGGGACCAAAAATGTAATTAAACCTAAAATATTTGATGTTATAAGTTTGAAAGCAAGATACAAAAAGAAATTAGAATATCAATATTAGTATTGGTTATTCCCCATATCTTCTTTTTTAAAAGGGACTTATTCCGCATATCTTATTTGCCTATAAAGCTCCATAATTAATGAGGTATAATTTTTTTTTAGAATTGACAATAATTTATGATATTTTATTTTAATATGAACATTATATATTTTTTTATTAAACCTTATATATTCATTCTATTGTAACATCTATGACTGAATAATTAATAGTTTTTTTTTGACAAAAATAATTAATAGTTGGAGAATGGTAAATATTTTACTTAATAATTAATAAAAACATAATGATGCATTAGATTAGAATTTTTTTATCTTACATGCGATATACAATATTAGTTGGAGAATGGTAAATATTTTACTTAATAATCAATAAAAGCATAATGATGCATTAGATTAGGTTTTTTTTATCATATTGTTAGTATCCAACGACTTTGCCAGCGACTAATCTAATTTTGTAAAAAAAACTAAATATGGAACGATCTATTGCAATCTAATTAGTATTACTCACTATTAGGAATAAGATTGAGAGTGATGATAAAAAAAAGATTGAGAGCAAACAAAAGGAATACAGAGCAGCACTGCTTTTCACATCACGCGATAGGGTTTGAGAGAAGTCCCAAATTTAGTGGGATATAGTGACTGTGCGAAGAAAGAACCATTAGTTCAAATTTCATTTTATCTTAGAATTTCTCTCTTGGTGAAAGCTGTGAAATTGTATCCATGAAACCCTCTTGTATTGACGATCGAGACATTGTCTCTAACAGTGTAAGTAATGTTATGGATTATGATTTGTTGGAAAGTCTTAGCTTAAAACTATGAACGCTATTGAAAATTAAGATTTACGCTTCACCTTAACAACATTTGATTTATCTTTGAACTTTTTAAGCAAGTCCTAATCAATCATAATCCCTCAAACATGAAATATTTTCTCAAATATATTCTCCATGAGTCCCTCACATGAACTTTGAAGAGAACCTACCAATGAGGCCAGATATGTTCCTAGGAAAACCCATAAGATTTATATTCAACATTATTCAATAAATAAGTATTATATATTGTTGGATATTCAGTAGTATCCTTATTTAAAAAACTAAAAGCTCTTTGGGTATACATTTTCTTTTAACTTAAATTTTCAAATTGTTGTTTAGGGATTAAAAAAGAGCCAGTTGAATGTTTACGTATATTATGTCAAAAAAATTGACTACTTTGGACACCTTAGAAAATAAACCCACCATGAGAAGTTTTAGTAGGACACGTTTATTAGATTATCTTTTATACTAAAAAATATTATAGTTAAACTAAAAAATCATAGCTTAATATTTTAATATAAAATTTAGTCCTCCTTTTATTTATTGATATTCAAAAAATAAAATTAAGAATAAAAGATAACAATTAGCACATTTTTATTTTTTATTAATATTTTTAATTAAAAAACACATATAATGTACTTGGACAGCGGAATGGTCCCCGTCCCCATCCTCATCCCAGAGTTGACAGTGGGGGAATTATCTCTCTAGTCCCCGTCTCCACATGGAAAAATTCCCCATTCACGCTTCACTGTGGGCAGTCCTCGTCGAGATTCCCACGTACAGGTAGAAAGCACTTGTTTAGTCGAGTGTGAGACTGTGAGGGAAGGATGAAACAATACATCCACTAATTGACCCGCATGACCCGATATCAATAAATTTGGTATTAAATTAGTATGAGAATTCAAAAATGTAAGATATTATACGTCAATATTTTTAAATTTAATATAATTTTGAATTAAAAACAAATTTGAAAATCAATAAAATTACTCATATTTAATAACAAATTTGAATTATAAAATATTAAATGTCAAATAAATATGATATATAAATGTAATGTAATATATCATAAGTAAATTTTAGATGTCAAAAAAATATGATATATAAATATGTAATATATCATAAGTAATTTGAATTACAAAATTACTCATATTTAATAACAAATTTGAATAAGTATTAAAATACATATAAATAAATATAATTAGTAGGTAATAGGTTTTGCTAGAAATAAAAGAAAAAAAAGGGTATATATTGTATAATACGCATCAGTTACAACAAAATGTGGTTGCTCAAATGGTTAGTGGTGGAAGGTGCGGGTGTGAGGAAGGGGGTTCGATCCCCTAATTCTTCGTATTTGAGATATATTTCGAAATTAATTTTCAATAATAGGTGAGGTGGATGCCACGTATTTATTTGGAGATGTGTGTGGCTTTTTCTGATTGGTCCTACTTGTCAGCCTAATCCTAAGTCAAAAATATGTGCATATATAACAATTTTAAAAAAATTGGATGGGTCGTGGCCCTCTCACGCCCTAACTAAGATCCGCCGCGGTAGAAATGGTACAAGAGACAATGGCCTCGTTAAAAACCTCTTAGGGGCAAAACCTAGTGGGAAAAGAGTACCCCCAAACACATGAAAAAAGTACAACATCCTACACATACAATTTGTTCCTTCTATTACAAATATGTCCATCATCAATCTCGCATGATGCAATTCCACCATAGATGGAAGTAGTCATGACTCCTACACCTCCTAAACCAACTACCTCCACATGCAATCCATAAGAAGAAGCCCTATTTACTTCACAACAATCATTACCCTTTAATTCTCGAATTTTCCATGCTATTTGTCATTCCTTCACCTGTCCACCCCACTCTATTCACGCCAACAAATCAGATATGCAAAATCTTCAATACCATTGAAGTTAGCAAGCAAAGTTTGATTCCACATTCATTCCTTCTGTTTAGGGTGTAGTTCGTTAACACGTGACGATGTTATACGTCGAGCGAATAATTTAGGCTAAAAAATCGGTTTTCCGTCAACCTACTCCGATTGTAATGAAACCACAACTTACTCCCAAATTCCATCGTTTACTATTTTTTATTAATTTTTTTAATTTTTCAGTCTCCAAAAAATCTAAAAAATTTGCATAGCCTTATTTTGGTTTATTAGATTTTTAGTGGTTTTTTTATAATTTTTCAATTAGTTTTGACTCTTTAACGGACTTTTAGTAGCGTTTTTATAACCTTTTTTAAAAATTTAAATAAATTAATACAAGTCGTATATACCTATGGGTGAGGGTATATACGATTTGTTAAATTAAAAATCGTATGTAACCCCACACCTAGGTATATACGATTCGTAATTTAACAAATCGTATATACGTCAGCCATACGTATATACGATTTGTTTTTTTAAATCTAATCGTATTTAATAAAATTTACGTATATACGATTTAAAATTTTCAAAGTCGTATATATCTATGGTGAGATATCACTACAAGAAATTCGTGCATTACTGGCTGACACAATCCCCCAGTAATGGTTAAAATCGACCAGAAATAGCACATTATTGGCGGATTTAATCCGCCAGAAAATCAGCCGCAGGTAACAGTTACTGGCGAAATTTCAGCCAGTAATTACTGGCGGAGTTTACTGGCAGATAATCTGCCAGTAATTACTTGCGGAATTTCAGCCAATAATTACTGACGGATTTACTGGCGGAATTTCTGCCAGTAATTACTCGCTGAAAATCCGTCAGTAAGCAACTAAAATCCGCCAGTAATGTATTTTTTTTTAAAAAATATATTTTAAAATTCGTTTTTAAAATCAGCCAGTAATATTATTTAAAATTCGTTTTTAATTCGTTTTTTTAAAAACTGTTTTTTAATTCGTTTTTAATTCGTTTTTAAAATCAGCCAGTAATATTATTTAAAATTCGTTTTTAATTCGTTTCTAATTCGTTTTTTAAAAACTATTTTTTAATTCGTTTATTTAATTCAAAAGATAAAACAATAATCGAATAATTTTTCATAATGATAAAATTTTCATAAATGCCATTAAACAAAGTACTAATTTAAATATCCATAACAAAATATAAATTGAAATATTCATTACAAAAGCAAATTAAAATATCCAATAAAACTACTAGTTATCTCCATAGTAGTCTCCAGAGTTGTTGTTGTTGTTGTCGTCCTCGTCATCTGCAAACCAATTAAAATAAGTATTAGTGTTGTTTAACTGTTGTTGGGGAAGCTGTTGAGGCTGCTGAGAGTACGGCTGCTGAGAGTACGGCTGCTGCTGCGGCTGAGAGTACGGCTGAGAGTAAGGCTGGAAAACACCCAGGTACGACTGAAAAGCACCGGCATAAGGCTGCATCTGTTGCGGTGGGAAAAATGATGACGATGATGGCATAGATGGCCTAGGGTATTGAGACATAGTAGCCATTAATTGATTCCAACGCTCATCATTCAACCTATGCTGCTCCCACATCTGCTGCATTTCCTGATCATATTGTCGCTCTTGCATCTCACGCTGTGTCTCGCTCAATTTTTGTGTCAATAGCTGAACAACGTCCAATTCTGAAGGAGTAGGGACATAAGAGCGACCAGTACTTCTTTCTGAAGAAGATATTGGCCTCAGATTCAGAATAATGGAGTTTTGGAAAGCAGCCTGACCAATACCACCAACTCCTACTAACCGTCTACCTTTGGTTGGACCAACAGATTGCTGCCAAGCATTAAAAGCCGCTCTACTCTCCTCAGCAGGATCAATGTCAATGATGCCACTACTCTGCTGTGATGCCGCTCGATCAGCCAGCCATTCCTGGAAGTTTTCCTGATAGGAACAACCAAGAAATGAATAATTACCCCATTAGTATGTAGACATAGAATATAATATATAATATAATATACTAAAAACAATATATAAATAATAAACGTTATTTACTTGAATATTCCTATGTCGATCATCAAGATACTCACCCGTCTCCTCTCGCATATGAATCTGACGGTGTAACTCAACCAAAGTAGGTGGTCGACCAAGGATGGCCTCCTATATACATAGTTAATTAATATTATTTAATATATTAGTATTTAATAAAATATGTATGTATATATAAATTTAATCAATTAAAAAATTTACCAAGCGTTTGAAGTGTTCAACAGCATTGATAGAACCAGCCGTGTTTATGCAGCCACCTTTCTCTGAAGCACGGTTCTTTTTAGCTTTCTCACATTTTTCAACATACTTAGGGTCGTCATATTTCTTTTGGAGCGCAGCCCAATGAGGATCACCGATCCACGTCGGCTTAATACGACTATTACGGTACTCCTAAAGCATTGAAGATAAGCGGTGAGAAGCTCTTGTGTTGAATGCTCTATCAACATCCCTCGACTCCTCCGGGAGCCATCCCTCGACGCAAGTTCATATATGTGTTCAACCACACCATAGAAATCATCTTCGCCTCTCCCAGTGTCACCCTTCATGCAAACGCCACTATTGACTGTTTCTCTGCCCTCTGTCCATTCCTTGGTGTGAAATTTGTATCCGTTGACAAAGTATGTATGCCATTCTTTAACACATGTTTGAGGACCGTCAGATAAGTTCCTCAAGTGTTAGTTGGTAGGAGTTGGCGGGAGGGAATACAAACGTTGCTTAAACCACGTTGGAAAATGTGCATGAATATGAGCAGAAGATTGCTCTTCATTTACTTCATCTGATGACAAAAACTCCCTATAATAACAAATTATTAATTGTTACACAATTGCGTTTACTTTAATTTATTAACTAACTAATTGAGATAACTATATATAGGTTGAGAAATACATACTCAATGAATGGTTGGACCTCAGTACAGTTTATCAATATATGAACATGGGCTGGGTTTAACTCTTCTTCTGTTAGCCAGTGAGTTGATTCCTTTCCAGACTGACGGCCAGGTAAACAAAAGACAGACAAAGCTAAATGATGTCTTGGACATTCAATTTCTGTTTCATTTCGACTACTTCTAGAAGCAAATTCATTCTTGAAGTAATAAGAACAAAAATGAGTTGTTTCAAGATGTAAGTAAGAAGAACATATCGATCCTTCAACTTTAGCTTTATTTTTAACTGATCTTTTGGAATCACCCATGAACCTAGATAGAGAAAATTATATGTTAATAATCCATCTAATCAAATTTTCATATATATTCTTTCACACACACACACACACACATATATATTAACTGACCTTTCAAACGGATACATCCATCTGTATTGGACAGGACAGCCAAGTTTAGCTTCATGTGCAAGATGGACAGGAAGATGCTCCATAGAATCAAAGAAACCAGGCGGAAATATTCTCTCCAACTTGCATAAGATAAGTGGGATGTCTTGTTCCATTTTTGTAAGATCATTCATTTTTAGCGTGGCAAAACACAAATTCTTAAAGTATTGACTTATTTCAATGAGCGGATTCAAAACATGTGTTGGCAACGAACTAAAGGCAATAGGAAGTAAGCACTCCATGAATACATGACAATCATGGCTCTTCATCCCATGTAACCTCCCATTATCCACATCAGAACATCTTGCTAAATTGGAAGAATAACCATCTGGCATTTTCAACTCAGAAATCCACTGATAAACTGCTTTCGCATGCTCTGTAGATAAAGTATAATTGGCTTTGGGTTTTAGTGTCCTACCGTTAGCTTGCTCAACCAACAACAAATCCTTTCGCATGCAGTAATGATCTACGTCTTTCCTTGCCTTCTCATTGTCTTTCGTTTTACCTTTCACGTTCATAACAGTGTTAAATATGTTATCAAAGAAATTCTTTTCAATATGCATTACATCGAGATTGTGTCTTAATAGATTATCTTTCCAATATGGAAGTTCCCAAAAAATACTTTTTCCGTCCAATTATGCCATACTCCATAACCATCTGGACGAGAAACAACACCTGCAACAACTTCCACAGGAGGGATATCCATGACATTATTCCAAACTTCTTCTGATGTCAACCTACGAGAAGGTTCAGCTGTTTCAACATTCCCCATGATGAATCCATATTTTGACTTTCTAAAAGGATGATCACTAGGTAAAAACCTACGGTGCGAGTCAAACCATGAGGTTTTTCCTCCATATTTAAGAGCAAAAGCTTTTGTGTCAACCATGCAAATCGGACACGCTAGCTTACCATGTGTCCCCCATCTAGACAACATTCCATAAGCAGGAAAGTCATTAATGGTCCACATTAAAGCCGCCCTCATCATGAAATTTTGTCTACGTGCTGCATCATAAGTTAAAACACCATTCCACAACCTTTTGAGGTCATCAATCAAAGGTTGCAAATATATGTCAATATCAGCTGTTGGACTACTTGGCCCTGGAATAATAGAATTTAAAAATATGTATGGTTTAGACATACACATTTCTGGAGGAAGGTTGTATGGGGTAACAATAACTGGCCAACAAGAATACGGTGTTGCCGACGCTTGAATATATGGAGTGAAACCATCAGAGCACAAACCAAGCCGAACATTGCGTGGATCATTGGCAAAATCTGGATGTGCACGATCAAAATGCTTCCAAGCTTTGCCATCGATGGATGACGTAATTCACCAGAATTATTTCTATTTTCATAGTGCCACGTCATTTTACCTGCAGTTTCCATTGAAGTAAACATCCTCTTCAGCCTTGGTATAATCGACAGATAGAACATGGCTTTCCTTGGCACTTGTTTGCCTTTGCTTGTCCCTTTTCTCCTGACACAATACCGTGGCTCTTGACAAAACTTGCATTCCAACAGCTCTTTGTCATTTATTCCAAACTCATTGTTATAATAGATCATGCAACCAGAAACACAACAATCAATTCTTAAGGATTTTAAACCAAGTTTCGATACCAATCTTTTAGCATCATAATAACTCTACGGCAAATATCCTCTAATTGGAGTTGCATCTAACATCATTTTAGTCATATATTTTATGCACAATTCCGCAACATTAAATTGAGACTTAAGACCCAACAACTGAACACACATTGATAATTTAGAGTCTTTAGATCCTTCAAATAATGGTTTATTTGTCTCATTCAAAAACATATAAAACCTTTGAGCTTCCTCGTTTGGAACTTCTTCAGCATCATATTCTGGTTCTTCGAAATCCAAATTTACACCGACAGCATCAGATATCATTCCCTGAACAACATCAAGCAACTCATATCCTGTAGTCATTGGATTACTACTAGATGTGGCAGCTACTACGACTGGACTTGAAGTACGAGCTTCTACTTGGACAGGAACATTATCAGCCGCAGGAACAGGAACTCCAACTGCTACCTCGCCATGACGGGTCCATATCCAATAATTTGGCTTAAAACCATTATTGTACAAATCAAGTCGAACCTCACCTTCATTTTTTATAGATCGAAATATACATTTGGAGCAAGGACATCTAAGTCCACCTTGTTCCTCAAATTCTTTTTGACCCTTAGCAAAAAGAACAAACTCTTCGACTCCTTCAACAAAACGTCTCTTCAACCCAGCTCTACCAGGATACATTCGATCATACATCCAACTACGATCCCTTTTTTTGTGGATCGATGTTCTTAATATATAGTACAACATAGTAATATGTGTTTTAGAACAATACACGTTCATATACAAATTATAATAACTACAAACTATTATTTTCATAACACCGATTTTAATTTCATAAGTACAACACAACACAATTTATAATATACTAAACAATTAACTATGATTCAAATATAATTACAATATATTAATATTATTTAAATAACACATTATTTTAATTTAATTCGTATTTTTAGATAATAATATTTTATATCATTTTACTTTTTAAAAAAATTTATTTTAATAATTCGAATTTATTTTATTTTACTAAACAGTATATTAATTAAAAAAACTATAATAATAGTAAGTATATTAAAAAACTGTATATTAATCAAAAATAATAATAACAACAGATTTATATATTTTTTGGTCATAATAAAAGACTATTATAAACAAATTTTATAATAAATTCGTTTTAATATTTTTAATTTTTATAAACAGATTTTAAAATAATAATTCGTTTATAATAATTTTTATAATAATTAGTAAATAATAATTATAATTTTAAAATAGCCTAAAGAAAATAATAACAGTATATTATAATAATAGTATATAAACAGATAATTCGTTTTTAACAATATCTTATTTTTTAATATATTACAATAATTTATTTTAATATTTCGAATTTATTTTATTTTACTAAACAGTATATTAATTAAAAAAACTATAATAATAGTAAGTATATTAAAAAAACAGTATATTAATCAAAAATAATAATAACAAATTTATATATTTTTTGGTCATACTAAAAGACTATTATAAACAGATTTTATAATAAATTCGTTTTAATATTTTTTATTTTTATAAACAGATTTTAAAATAATAATTCGTTAATAATAATTTTTATAATAATTAGTAAATAATAATTTTAATTTTAAAATAGCCTAAAGAAAATAATAACAGTATATTATAATAATATTATATAAACAAATAATTCTTTTTTAACAATATCTTATTTTTTTAATATATTACAATAATCCGTTTTTAATTAACAAAATTTTAAAAAACATAAAACAACAAACAAATAACTTGATAACTAACCGGTAGTGCAGAGAAGGCTCTGGCTTGAAGCAAATTTCAGACTTCTCCAACAAAACTTTCAACCAAACTGCTCAATCAATTGCTAAATAAACAAAAAATAACATATTAACTAACTATTACTCATATTCTTAAACAAAATATTTACTAAAACAAGAACATTATAATTAATACATACCTTAAGAAAATTATAGCAGACAGAATATGAGAAGAGAACAGTAGAGAAACCTAAGAGAAGAGAAGAGAAGTTTTAGAAAAAAAATGCAGAAGAGGTTTTCGAAGGTGAAGGAGAAGAGAAATTTGACAAATAATTCACAATGCAGAGAAGTTATTAGTAGCTGAAAGGGAAACGACTATAATTCAAAATCCGCCAGAAACGTAGAATACTGGCGGAATGGTTACTGGCGGATCACGTGGTCAGTGACGTTATTGGCGGAAATGAGCGCTTACTGACGGCTACGATGACATTACTGGTGGAACTACAATTCAGCCAAAAAATGTCATTACTGGCGGAACACCTTTGGTAAACGTGCATAACGAGATCACCTTTCATTACTGGCCGAATTACTGGCCGAATATATTAGTGGCGGAATATATCCGCCAGTAACAGCAGTTACTGGCTGAATTTTAAATTCAGGTCAAACACGGAATACGAGGGTTATAGGATCCGCCAGAAATGTTATTGGATCCGCCAGAAACGTACTGGCAGACTAAATCCGCCAGAAATCGCAAATTTTGCCAGAAAACTTACTGGCGGACTGATTCCGCCAGAAATGTTCAGCCACTAAATGCAACTAATTCTTGTAGTGTATATACGATTTTGGTCAATTTTTTTAGGGGTACTTTCATCAAAAAAAAGTCTTGTGGGAGTATATGGAAAGATGACGGGGGTAAAAAAAAAAAACCCTTATATGTTTAAGTTTCAAGGAGCCCAATTTCTTGTAACTCTAAGAAAAAAGTGTGGTGGCATTATCAAGCTGTGACGCAGAATACATAGCAGGCTCAGTACCAGCTTGTCAAGCTTGATTTACTGATGGAAAAGGAAACTATTAAGGGACATCATAAACCTAACCTGTATTTATCAAAAAAAATAAAGAAACATGAGTACGTGACCTATCCTCTGTTGATCATTTCAAGGCAAGCCGTCAATATCAGTATCATTGGCCGAAGGCCTGAAGCATGATATTGAAAATTGAAGTGTTGTACTTTTGACAGTTTTCTCTTTATTCATGACTCAATTCTTACAGGTTTTCCTTTTCCGTGAAACTGAATCTTTAGCAAATCATGGAATTGGGAACTTTGAGATTTTCTGGTTATTTGGTTTTAGTTGTTATTAGTTGTTAATGTTAATGAAGTTAGCAAAACTTTACAAAACAAAGACATGTGTATTTATGTGACTATATAATTAGTAAAAGGTTTGACTACTCACCTTGAAAAATATAGAGAATTTGGCTTTGCAAAAACTATTGTTAGTAATTTGTGGTGATGTAAAATTCTCCAGCCCCTGCCATTGGGTATTAGATTTTGGAGAATTGAAATATTGTTGGAAGACGGCTCTCCTAGGTTTAACGCTTCAGTGCCGTGTGAGATCTCCCTATGGCTGACCTGCTTCCGCCAGATCTGCTGATGGTCTGTCCCCATGTGACAGATACTGCTGCAGTCGTCAGCCCCAAAGCCACCAAGTATGTTAGCGTTTTGACACCGCGGCAAGGATCTGATGGACAGTCTTAGCCTCCCTTTTATGCATGTGGTGTTAAAAGGAAATCATTTTCTGAAGTGCTGATAGGTAACCCTCAAACCTCTAATTTTAAATATACAAATTCTTTTGCGGATGTTTTACAAAATTCCTCTATTTCGGCCTTATTTGATCACTCTAGCCAACTTCCGAAACCCCGTATAAAAGGGGATGTTCTTACTATTAAAATATCTGAAGATGAATATCAGGCTGGAATTGCTGAATGCGTAAATATTTTATATGGGAGAATTATTTTGTCCAGAGGGGATAAGCCGTATCCGATTATGGAATTGAAGGACAAAATTTCTAATTTGTGGGATATTTCTTCTGACTGGTCTTTGTTTTCTTTTGGTAAGGGATTCTTTGAATTCTCTTTTGCCTCCAAGGATGATCTTAGACGAGTTTGGTCACTTGGTCCTCGAAATTTGAATCCAGGTGTTCTGCGTTTGTTTGCTTGGAAACCCGATTTTGATCCATTTTCTGCAAAACAAACCAATACTCAATGTTGGGTTAGACTTCATGGTCTTTCTCGGGAATATTGGAGGCAAAAATTTTTGTTTGAGATTAGTGGTAGCCTAGGAGTTCCTATTGCTCTGGATGAAGCCACTATGAAAAGGACTTTTGGTCACTTTGCTAGAGTCCTTAGTGATGTTCAATTGTTAGTAGAAAGAGAGGGATACGCTTTTTTCATCGGTGTGGAATACGAGCACGTGCCTTTGTTTTGCAAATTTTGTCATTGTATTGGACATTCTCTCCCAAATTGTAAATTTTCCCAAGATGTTGTGAAAACTAAAGGAAGTCAGATGCAACCTCGAAAGGTGAATAAACCTTCCCAAACCCTCTTCTTGGTGCAGCAAAAAATATCCCTACTGAACGCAATGTTTCGCAAAAGGATTCTCGATCAGAAATCTATTCGTAGTTCTCCTGTGAAGGCCCCCACTTTAGGGGTGTTGGGGGTTCATTCTTCATCAAATAACTCTTCAACTCTAAAGATGCAGGAGGTAGATTTATCCTCCACCCAATCTCCCACGACTAGGCTTGATTCGCTAAATGTCTCTATGTCCGATGCTATTTCTAATACAGTGGAAGCAAACGACATGAGAATTGTAGGAAAGAATTGGGGGGAGGTTTCACATGATGATGAGGTTGTTTCTAATACTCAAGAATCTGTGGCGAGTATCTCGATTGCTGCCTCAGAGTCCGTTGCTACATCTAGCCCTGTAGTAGAAGCTGACATGAATATTTTAATAAAGCTTTGGGGTCAGGTGTCAGATGATGTTGGTGATCCTGTGGCTTCCGGTTCCCATGGATCAGTTGCTCGGTATGAATACTTTGAACCGGTAGTATCCAAGACCCAAAAGAAAAAATTGAGGCAAAACAAGAAATTGGTCGTTGGATACAATACTCGTTCAAAGACAAATTCTGTCTCCGAGTCCTTTTGATCTAATTTCGTAGTTTAGCCGTTTATCCTGTCTTTTTTTTTCCTTTTTTCGTTTAGCTGTTTTGTTTTATGGGATTTTTAGCTTAGGTTTCCCTATTTATGCTTTGACTCTAGTTTCTTTCTTGCCTTGGGTTTTGGCCTAGTCCCCCCTTGGTATCTCCGCTTTTTCTCTTTTTTAATAAATTCAGTTTTTTTAGTCTAAAAAAAAAACTATTGTTAGTGCTGAATTAATTGGATATGAAGGTTAAACTGGAGAGGATCCCTAAGTCTGGAAGAGCAGGATATAGCTGCGCAATTAGAAGAAATTCTGATTCGTTGCATCCAGATCCTTGTATCTTGGACAGGTGCATTTTGGACAACAGATTCTTACTCTACATACAAGGTTAAATTAGTCTAAAAGTGTCTACTTAGCAAGAATGAAGAAGCACCATTGGCAGAGGATAAAAAGAAGATCATGAAGAAACTATGGGTGACAGCAGCCTCGTCTAAATTCATCGTGCATGCCTGGAGAGTGTTATTGGACAGACTCCCTACACCTTCAGCATTGAGCAGCGAGGCGTAATACAGTTCAGTCCAGGACCTACGTGTGTTTTCTGTTTCAGGTTTGAAGAGGATACCAATCATTTGTTTGGCCGATGGGAACATTTCAATCAACATAGTGTTCATCACGATGGTAAAAAGAAAAAGAGAATTGGATTCCTAGTATGGGTAGCTGTTGGTTGGATCATTTGGGTAAATCGAAATAGGATAATTTTCAAAGGAGGTGCTATCAATATGTTTCTCATATGTTGTCTCTAAGTTAAATCTTTATCTTTGCCAATCAATTATGATGGCTGGTGTAATAATCTCTATGATTGTGTAGCCATAATCACATGAATTGTAAGAGGGTTGAGGTACCTTGCTGCTAGTGTGGAATGCTACTACTAATACATGTTTGGTTGATATATATATATATATATATATATATATATATATATATATATATATATATATATGACTTTCAAAAAATAGAGCACTACATTCAAATTTTGCACATGGCACCCAAAATCTCAGGCACACCCTACTATAGTGTATAGGAACTATAAACGGTGATCCTATTTTTTCTTTGATGGATATACTCCAATCTCCATGGTAATGAAAATCAATTATGTCGAATTTGGTTCCTTCTCTTGGACAATATATATGGTTAAAGGATGTTGTTAGTAAATAATAAGTAAAATATCTTCTCTTAACTTATTTTTTGGTACCGAATAGGTCCATTAACTTTTTTTTTGAAATGCCTAACTTTTAATAATGTTGTAGTGTTGTCCCTTTTAACGTTTTTTTGTTAACACCGTTACAAAAATGCTTAAGTGGTTGTTAGATTGTTTATGTGGCTTTTTTTGATGCTTATATAGAAATTTTATTTGCTGACTCATTATTTTATAATTTTATAATTATTTTAAATTAAAAATTAAAAAAAAATGTTGAACATTCTTCACCCCTATTCTTCCTTGTCCCCATTATTGTATATGCTGTAATTTTCATTGCTTTTGAATTAGTCAATGCCTACGTGACTGATGATGTGGTACACTACTAGACTAAGTTGGCTGCCACTTGTATAACGTACTCTCTTTGTAATTCATTTTCTAAGTCGAATGAATGCAACTCACTTTCAATATTCTGTTTTGTTAGTTTTGCTTAGTAACAGAATTCCCAATTCCCCTCTCAATTTTCACATTGTCCCCAACAATTGGTATAACAGAGCAAGGTTTAATCCTCAAGATTGATCAATGGTGAACATCACGAAGGACGGCCACAATATTCCAGCGAATCTTCCCATTTTCAATGGCAAGAATTACGAACGATGGTGCTCGCAGATGAAGGTGCTATTCAGATTTAAGGATGTTCTGGAAATCGTGAATGATGGTGTTCCACCACTAGCAGAAGATGCAACTGAAGCGCAGAAGAACACACACCGTGATTTGCAAAAGAGGGACGGCAAAGGATTATTCTTGATTCATCAATGTGTGGATTCAAGCGTAATAGAGATTATCATAGATTGTGATTCCGCGAAAGCTGCATGGGAGATCCTCAAGAATGCATATGGAGGAGCATATCGACTCAAGACGGTTCGATTGCAAACTCTTCGGAAGCAATATGAAGCATTGAAGATGAACAACAAGGAATCAATTGGGGAATTCATCACAAGGTTAGTAGCTTTAACTAATCAAATGAAAAGCAATGGTAAAACAGTTTCTGAAAGAAGTAAAGTTGAGAAAGTCCTTAGATCATTAACCCTAGAATTTGACTATGTGGTCACGGCTATTGAGGAATCCAAGAACCTAGATGAGATGAAATTGGAAGAACTCCAAGGTTCCCTAGAGGCTCATGAATTGAGAATTAGACAAAGAAGTTCAGAAAAGGAAGAACAAGCTTTGTTATCTCAATCCTCTAAGAAGAATTGGAAATCTAATAGCAAGAAAGATAAGGGAAAATGGAAGGGTAAGGATAAGAAATCAGTAGATAAAACTGATGATCAAAAGAAAGATGATAAAAAGAAAGATTTGAGCAAGATTCAGTGTTATAACTGCCAGCAGTTTGGGCATTATAAGATTCAATGCAAAAACAAAAGGGTTCCTAGAGATAAGGAAACAGAAGCCAAATTTGCAAATGGAGATGATTCTAACACTGATTCCGACTCTGAGGATGTCATGTTGATGGCAATCATAGATGATGAAGATGAAGAAGACACAGGTCATGATACAACTAATGCTGAAGGTAGTGAGCAACACAGTGGAAACACTAGTGATGCTCAAAATACATGTGCAATGTATGTGGGGCAGGGCAGTGAGGACACTGGTGATGCCTCCAACATTATCAGCAGTGATGATGAAGAATTATCCCTCATGACAACAACTGATATAGATCTGCTTTTGTTGAAAACAGAAACTGATGAAGATGAAGGAAAATCAGAAAACTGGTATCTAGATACAGGATGCTCAAATCACATGTGCTGTCATAGAAAGTGGTTTACTGAAATGAAGCAAATAAGTAAGAGGATCAGGTTTGCAGATAATACCAGAGTCATGGCAAAAGGATGGCAAATGGTCCTATATCCAAGAAGTGTTCTATGTACCAAAGATGAGAAGCAACTTGCTTAGCCTTGGCCAACTGGTTGAGAAGAAGTACTCTGTCATAATGGAAGATGAACACCTCAGATTGTTTGATCAAAACAAGAGGTTGATCCTGAAGGTTCAAATGTTGAGTAATAGAACTTTCAAGGTTAAATTGCAAGTAATAGAAGAGCAATGCTTATCAACCACAGTAGATAGTGACAACTGGAAATGGCATAAGAGATTTGGCCATTTAAACTTCAAAAGTCTGCGCAAATTGAAAGAAAAGAGTATGGTACATGGTCTGCCAACCATCAAAGTGCCCACTGGTGTATGTGACAGATGCTGTGAAGCAAAGCAGCCAAGAAATTCCTTCAAGTTTGAGACTCCAAGCAGAGCAGAGGAGAAACTGGAGGTTATATTCTCTGATGTATGTGATCCTTTTGGAATTACTTCACTAGGAGGAAACAATTATTTCATCTCTTTTATTGATGAGTACACCAGGATGACTTGGGTATACTTAATCAAGAGAAAGAGTGAAGTAATTGAAGTTTTTAAGAAGTTCAAAGTGGATGATTGAAAGGCAAAGTGAATGCTCAATTAAAATACTCAGAACAGATGGAGGTGGAGAATACACCTCACATGATGGCATTGCTGAGAGAAAAAATAGAACCATACTCAACATGGTGAGAAGTATGATAAAGGAGAAGGGACTACCTCACTACCTATGGGGTGAATTAGTTTCAACAGCAGTATACATAATCAATATGTGTCCAACTAAGAAGCTAGTTGAGAAAACCCCTGAAGAAGCTTGGTCAAATAAGAAGCCAAGAGTGAAGCATTTAAGAGTTATAGGATCTCTGTGCTTCAAGCATGTGCCTGAACATCTTAGGAAGAAGCTAAATGACAGAGCACGACCTATGATTTTAGATGGATACCATCCAACTGGTGCATATAAACTGTTTGATCCTGTTCAGAAGAAGATTGTGAAGAGCAGGGATGTGGTGATAGATGAATCCAAGTGCTGGAACTTCACTGAGAGTGTTGAAGAAAATGACACAAGAACCATTGTTGTTGAATTAGAAGTGAATACAGATGGTGAAGAGCAGGAAAATGAACCTGCTGTCATGGAACCAGAACTACCTAATGAGAATGCACTAGTAAGGAGATCACAGATGAACAGGCAAACATCCACAAGGCTTACAGGATTTGAATTGTTGCCTGATTCTGCAATTACTGCAGAAGATGAACTAGTTCACTTTGCTCTACTAGCAGAAGTAGAGCCTGTGAATTTCGAGCAGGCACTCAATCACAAGCAATGGAAGAATGCTATGCTTGAGGAATTGAAATCAATAGAGAAAAATCACACATGGGAACTAGTTGAATTACCAAAGCATAATAAGAATGAAATAGGAGTCAAGTGGGTATATAAAACCAAGGTCAAACCAAATGGTGAAGTGGCCAAGTACAAGGCCAGGTTAGTTGCAAAAGGCTTTCTTCAAAAACCTGGATTGGACTTTAATGAAGTCTTTGGTCCTGTGGCTAGAATTGAAACAGTGAGACTAGTAGTTGCCTTGACCAGCTACAAAGGGTGGTCAATGCATCAATTGGATGTCAAATCAGCCTTTTTAAATGGACCACTAGAGGAGGAAGTTTATGTCTGTCAAGCACCTGGATTTGAGGTAAAAGGACAAGAAGACAAGGTGTATAGGCTTAAAAAGGCACTGTATGGGCTTAAGCAAGCACCAAGGGCGTGGAACAAGAGAATTGATACATTTCTCTTGGCCCAGAAATTCATCAAATGCACCAATGAACATGGAGTGTTTGTTAAGAAGTCAACTACTAGAAACATTCTACTGCTTTGTGTATATGTGGATGACTTGTTGATAACTGGAAACAACAACTCTGAGATAGATGAGTTTAAGAAATCTATGAGAGCAGAGTTTGACATGACAGACCTAGGTTGTCTTTCATACTTTCTGGGCATGGAATTTGTGCACACAGACAGTGGTATTTTCTTACACCAGAAGAAGTATGCTGCTGATGTACTACTGAGATTTGATATGGCTAATTGTAAGCCAGTGTCTACACCAATAGATACAAGTACTAAGCTTGAGAAACATGGCAATGAAGGTAAAGTTGATGGCACTCTATACAAGTAGATGGTTGGATCACTGAGGTATTTGTGTAATACTAGACCAGATATTATGTATGCAGTAGGACTAATAAGTAGATTCATGGAAAGTCCGAGAATCTCTCATCTGGTTATAGTGAAGAGAATACTCAGATACATTAAGGGAACACAAGACTGTGGCATCTTGTTCCCTAGATCTGCAGAAATTACTGAAGCAGAAATATATGGATACACTGACTCGGATTGGAGTGGTGACAAAGATGATAGGAAAAGCACAGGTGGCTATGTGTTTATGTGTGGAAAGGCACCAATCTCATGGTGCTCCAAGAAACAAAGTGTAGTTGCTCTGTCCTCATGTGAGGCAGAATATATTGCTGCATCATTTGCAGCATGTCAAGCTTCATGGTTAAGTAAGCTACTTGCTAAAATTGGAATAGATAAGCCAACTGAAATGAAGTTACTAATAGACAATAGATCTGCTATTGATCTAGCCAAGAATCCAGTGGCACATGGAAGGTCTAAGCACATAGAGACCAAGTTTCATTTCCTTCGAGACTAGGTGAATGCTGGTAAACTGAAATTGGTTCACTGCAAGACTGAAGTGCAGGTTGCTGATGTTCTAACAAAAGCACTAAGTAGAACCAGATTTGAAGAACTAAGAACAAGGCTTGGAATGAAGTTTTTAAGCAATTTCAATTAGGAAGGAGTATTGTATATGCTGTAATTTTCATTGTTTTTGATTAGTCAATGCCTACGTGGCTGATGATGTGGCACACTACTAGACTTAGTTGGCTGCCACTTGTATAAAGTACTCTCTTTGTAATTCATTTTCTAAGTTAATGAATGCAACTCACTTTCAATATTCTGTTTTATTAGTTTTGCTTAGTAACAAAATTCCTAATTCCCCTCTCAATTTTCACATTGTCCCCAACACCGATCAATTCCTCTTTGTTCATCTTCAAGCTATCTTCCAGTCAATTCTTCTGCACTCTCTTTCTGCGTTTATCATCCTCATCATCTTAATGAATAAAGAAGAATGCATGGAACAATAATAGATCTGAATGGAATAAAAAGCCAAGCGTTCGACGCAACCCATATCTTTAATGAAAGGAACAACAACAACAACAACAACAACATCTAATCGGTGGCTTTTTCTTTTCCTTTTTTACTAATAATAATTAATTAATATTACATTGCTACATTATCCTACTCATGTCACATTGCTACATTGTACAACTATAGCAACACAGTATAACATTTCTATCTTTAAAGGACTATTATCCTACTCATGTCACATTGCTACATGGTACAACTATTTGGTTTAACTCATTTAGTACAACTAGAATGGTTTAAAATATAATTTTTTTTGATAAGTCAAATAATATTAATAGGGGGCACTAGGGGTGCCACAACCCGTTTACAAACTATCGCAAGAGGTTCATACAATCTATCGGTTTGTTTTTCCAATCATCAAATAGTATGGACAAGTGAGACCCCATCCTATAAGTTATCCAACCCTAAGACAGATTTTTTACACAGTTTAGCATTTGAGTTAAATTCGGAGTCCCTCATCTGAAAATAGCTTCATTCCGCGTTTTCCATATCACCAAAACTGCTGCTGTCCACACCAAGAATCGGGCTCTCTTATTTTTCTTTCTGCCATATACGAATCCAAGCTTCAGTAGATGATCCCACCTGTCATTAAAATCAATATCTTGTACACCAAACCAGTCGAGAATACGCTGCCAGAGTTGCACTACGATCGGAGAAGAGAAAAATAGGTGCTGCAAGTCTTCGACGGAGCTGGAACACAGCGCACAAGTCACATCAGCATGCAACGGAAGAACACCTCGGTGCTGAAGTTGCTGTCTTGTTGGTAATCTGTCCAGCAAAAGCCTCCAGCCATTTACGAGAAATTTTGATGGTGCTGCAGTCAACCAGTATTTTTTTAAAATCTTCCTCTCGGTATCATTAACCAGCGCTCCTTCGCTTGCTGATATCATAACAGAATATGCTATTTTAACTGAGAATTCGCGCGAGACATCAAGCTTCCAACACCATCGATCTTCCTCGTCTTTAATTGGAGCGATTGGTCGGATTATTTCTTCCAACATGTTCGCTGCATCAACAGCTTCTCCGACTACAGTTGCTGCCCAACATAAGTTCCACCTCGAACAGTCACCTTCCCATTCACCAGCCTCTGCTACAGTAACTTTTTTATCTGCTGCCAATTCAAATACCAGTGGAAATAATTCAGCAAAGCTCCAGCAGTCAGTCCAAAATTTCACTGACGTTCCATTTCCTAACTTCAATTTGATAGAGTCACTAAACCAATTTTTGCAATACGGTAGACAATCATCAACTGAGTCCAAATCTTTCCACCATATTGATTGTTTTGACCGAGAAAGCACACCACCTTCACCATTCAAGTGTTTTAACAAATCCAACCACACACTCTCTTTATCCACCAACATCTTCCATCTCCATTTGCCAAGGAGTGCAATGTTAAACACCTCCATGTTTCTCAATCCAAGGCCCCCCATGTCCTTAGGAAGGCACATTTTGCTCCATTTGATCCATACCATTTTTTTGCTCTCTTCACTACCACCCCATAAAAAATTTCTTTGTATCCTCACCATCTCTTTAATGACTAGCTTTGGTGCCTTATAAAATGAGAAATAATACAAGAGAAGGCTTGCAGGCACGGAATTAATTAACGTTATTCTCCCTCCCATAGATAATTGCCTACTCCGCCATGTTGATAATCTCTCTTTCATCTTGTTGATCAATGGGGCCCAAGTAGCTCTCACCCTAGGATTAGCTCCCACCGGCACGCCTAGAAACTTGAAAGGTATCCCACCGATTTTACAATACAAGAATCTTGCTCCCAAACTCAACTCCTCCTCCACCACATTTATCCCTATTAAACAACTTTTATAGAAATTCACTCGAAGCCCCGACACAAGCTCAAAGACTCTCATTACCGCTTTTAAGCACCATAGATTTTCCTTTGAGTATTTACACAAAAACAATGTATCATCCGCAAATTGAAGAACCGGGTAGGAAAGTCCTTCACTCACCTCCAAAGCTTCTAAAAAACCATCCCGTACGCTATTCTTCACTAGTCCTGTAAGACCCTCCGCCACCAAAAGAAAAAGAAAAGGCGCCAACGGGTCTCCTTGCCTAAGACCCCTCTCCATGACAAGTTCCTCCTTAGGGCTTCCGTTTACCAATATAGACACATTCCCCGTATAGATGCAAGCCTTTATCCAAGACCTCCATTTCTCACAAAATCCCGTCCTCTCCAACATGTAAACCAAGAACTCCCACGACACCGAGTCGTATGCTTTCTCAAAATCCACTTTGAACAAAAGCATAGATTTCTTCTTCTTTTTAGCGAAATTAATTACCTCATTTGCCACCACCACTCCATCAAGAATTTGTCTCCCTTTAAGAAAGGCGGTTTGGGTGTTGGATATTATTCCGGGAAGAACTCCTTTAACCCTCATAGCAAGAATCTTGGAAATTATTTTGTAGATGCACCCTATGAGCGAAATCGGCCTAAAGTCCCCTATAGTTCTTGAGGGTTTTTCTTCTTGCCAATTAGTGCCACAAAGGATGATGTGAAAGCCTTCGGTAATCTTCCGTTGGTGTGAAATTGATTGAGAACTCCAATAATATCTTCTTTTATAGTGCTCCAACAAGATTTGATAAAGTTGAAATTGAATCCATCGTGACCCAGACTTTTGTTTCCCTCACAACTCCATATAGCTTCCTCCACTTCCTCCGGTGTGAATGGATTGATGATAAACTCTAATTTAGTGCATTTTTTAGAGATATGTTTGAGTCATTTTTAGAGTAATTATTATTGATTAAATAAATAACTAACTTAAATTACTCTATATTTGCAGAAAGGTAGAAAAAGAAAAATGACACAAATATGGGCTGAAATTAGAAGAAAGACTAACAAATAAAAGAAAACAAACCCAAAGCCCATTAATGCAAGAAGGCCCACAGTGATAAAAAGAAGAAGATCCTCTTGGAGATTTCAATTAAAAGTGATGCACATGTGACTTGGAGAGAAAGAAAGAGGCATGGAGTGGAGAGCAAGCAACACATATTTAGGAAGGATCTAAATCCTAATATTTAGGGATTGGCATATCTTGCAATTAAAAGTGGAAGCAATCTTGACTTGATCCTTTGCTTGGAGAGAAAGAAAAGGAACTAATATAAAAGGAGAGCTTCACTTGTGAATGGGGGAGCCACACACCACAAAAACAAACAATAGTTACACAAACGCTACGGAAACGCTACGGAGGGAGAGAAGAGTTTTTCGGCACCGTGAAAGAGCTTTGGAGTAAAAGAAGGAGATTGAAGACAAAGATTAAGATTTTCTCTATTTCCGGGTTATTCTTATTTCTGTAATTCATGAACTTTATTTTTCTTTTATTGTTCTTTATTATTATGGACACCTAAGTCCTCGTCTAGGGTCTTAGGTGGATCTTGCATGTTCAGAAACCTCTTTATGTTCTAATTTCTTATTTGAATTCCTGTTTTTATTTCAATTAATATTATTCTATTGTTTTTATCACATAATTAGGATTAGCTACCTTTTTCATGTTAATAATCAATTAGTTGATCAGCGACCGTACTGCAATTAGTTGGTGGACCTATAGGATAATTGGGGCTATAATTAATGCATGACCAAACTTTAATTTAGTCTTCCAATCATTCAACCTTTTTGTGCTTTATACTTTTCTTAAATTTAAATTCTAGCATGACCAAACTAGGGTTAATTTAGGAAAAAGAATATTAATCGCGAATGACCAAACGGATTAGTAGCTTTAGTAAAGGGATTGGTAGTTGAATAAAATAAGGGAATTCAGGTAGAACTAGACATAAGGGAATCGAAGCTTGCAAGTGAAACCGCGACCCTAGACCTCTCTCCACTAATTAAATCTTTACTTTTAATTTTTGTTAATTATTTCTTTTTACTTTAGTTTCTATAACACTCAATTATTTGTTCGTCTAAACAATATAAAATCTAGACTAGTTTGGTACTTGTTAATTAATCCCTGTGGAGACGATATCTTTTATACTACTTCTGCGAGAGAGTACACTTGCTCTAAGTGTGTTTTTAACGCAACAATTGACTATTCGACTTGCTTCTTCCATACTAATCCTCTTGAACTCAACCCCATCAAGTGTCGGTCTATCATGCCAAGTTTGTTTAAATTGTTGTTGGAAATGATTCCTAACCTCTTCCTTTATCTCCGTTACCTCACGCTTCTATTAACATTTGAGAGACTTCAAGGAAAAGGAATGAAAACAATTTCATTATTGAAGAAGAAAAGTTAATTATTGAAGAAGAACAGTTAATTGATTACAATGAGTTTGACCTTATATATAGATCAAACCTCACCTAACTAATTTATAACAAACTAGTAACTAATAAAACTAACTCTAACCGAATTATAACTACTAACAACTTTTATTAACTACTTAACAAACTAACTAAATATTTCTAATAGTCCCCCGCAAGCTAGAAGTTATTCACAATACTTCTAGATTGGAATGAACAATACAAAATTACAACAAATCGAAAGAGATGAAAAACGAAATCAGATCCAAGAACAAAATCTGAATTGTTGTGTTGGAAGACCTATGTAACATTGAGAAAGAGATGAAAAATCCAGTTGTTGAGGATATAACAAATGATGCCCAAAATCAAATTAAGCGCTCCAAACTCCAATATAATTGCAAGAAGTGACAAGAACTTGTTATGATGACAAAGTGCACAAAACAAGGCAATAATCATGCTGGCAATGTATATGGATGAAATTGTCAACAACAAAGGCCCTGGAAAAGAATGCACTCAGAAGATGAAACACTTGAATGGAGTTGTAGGAGGTGATATCACATTCTGAATCTGAATGTAGCAAGATTTCCAATCGAGGCAATTCAGCAAACAACTTGAATGCTTCTTGGTAAATAACTTCATGAACACATCACAATCTGAATCACAAAATTGAACTGGTGACAATGATAGAAGCAACGCTAACTAAAATGAAAGGTCGCAAGAAAAGAGTGAAGATTGTGACATGAATCACAAATCTTCAAAACTGGATTAAAAAGGAATCTGAACTCCACTTCAGATCACAATCATCGGAAATCAAGATGAAAGGAGGACAATAAAGCGAAATCACAAAACTAAACTGCAAGAATCGCAAAACGAGTTGAAGGAAATTTAGAAACTTCAAGAATCGAATTGGAGAAGGCAAATTGCAGAAATAGAGACACTCTCAAAGAAGCGAGAGGAAGGAGAAAACGGTCAAGTGAAGATTAACCGAAACCCTAACAGAGACGAAATTGCGAAAATAAAGAGATTTTGAACATGAATTGAAGATCAAAACCAAAGATCGCAACAGAAATAGGAGGAGTTTCGAACAAGAGTTGAAGAACAAAACTGAGATAAAATCAAAGTCAAGAACCCGAAAAACAAATGGTCCAAAGACGAAATCGAATAAACGATAAACGAGAAAATGAGGATAAGAAACAAATAAAATGAAGATAAATTTAAGAAATCTCTTTTGATATATACTGCAATGAGCCCCATTGTTCATGAATCGCAAAATAGAATAAGAAATTTGCGAGAAGGCGATGGAGGAATCATTGAGGAGAAAGGAATGCGGAAGCTACATAATCGCTCTGATACCATATTAACATTTGAGAGACTTCAAGGAAAAGGAATGAAAACAATTTCATTATTGAAGAAGAAAAGTTAATTATTGAAGAAGAACAGTTAATTGATTACAATGAGTTTGACCTTATATATAGATCAAACCTCACCTAACTAATTTATAACAAACTAGTAACTAATAAAACTAACTCTAACCGAATTATAACTACTAACAACTTTTATTAACTACTTAACAAACTAACTAAATATTTCTAATAGCTTCCAACCGTCACCTACCCTTAGTGCTTCTATGTGATTCCTCCTTTCTCTATATTTGATGGAATTATGAAAAAAATCTAGTGTTACCGTCCCCTTCTATGTGAATGGTTTAAAATATAATGGATCGCTTTCATTGGTTATCTGTGCTGCTATAATAAATTGGATGTGGGAATTGATGAAGGAATGAATACAAGAGTGATGTACGAAGGAGCACTCTCCCTCTTGTTAAACTGGAACATCTAGTCAAAGACTAATTATCTGTCTATCACTCTTCCAAACAAGAGAAAGTTTTTCGATCTAAGAGCTTTCCACCCTCTCTCAAATTTTCCTTTATCTTTGCCTAGATTCAAACATAGTGTAAAGGAGTGGTTTATAGAAATTAACTAGATATTATTAATAGATGCATGCTTGCATAAATAATACTGTATATATATAGTATGGTTGCAAGTGCTGGATCTTTTCTAGTTATAATAAAGTAAATTCTGAAGGCGTGCATTAGTTAAGGAAAAACAAGCATGTCTGGTTCTTTTACTATATAGCCACTACTACATGCATCTATTTCAAGTAGATTAGTTAGCCGATATTATGAAGGTTGTTGCAGAACTTCTCCAGTGCCTTTCTCCACCATATCAGCTGCATTCAAATGTAAAAAAAATGGGTAAATAATTAAGAAGCATGTTGAAATAATTAAATGCGTACTATAAAAATATCATCAAGTAAAGTCATGAAAATTGAATAGGTATTCTACAAAATCTGAACCAAACCAATCCGATAGTGAACGGATTGATTTGGATTTGCCCGATAACCCGCACCAATAAACACTCCTACTAAGCTGCATGATCATACAATCTCATTTACCAAATTGAGTATTTACACATTTCTAAGCATTTTTGGGAAATAGTGGAAAATGGATGAATATATAAAGACTTACACTAGTTGGAGAGCAGTCTGGTCATCACGTGAATACTGCTGATCTGAACCAAGCAGATTTACAGGAAAGAAATTTCGATCATATGTTTGTGAAGGTAATGACTCACACATATTTCCATTCATCATATTTTCTTGTTGTTGAGCTCTCTCATGTTCAGCTATCTGCATGCACCATTCAATTCCATTCAACAACTCATTTTTATCATTCATAAATAATCATACTACAACACATATTTGTGTTAAGAAAATCAATTAATTAGACCTTAGCTCGCAGATAATTGTTATGGTTTTGCAGATCAATTTCCTGCAACAATTCACATATGTTAATTAGAGTTAGTTTCCTATGTAAATGTATGCATCAAAACTAAGGAATTTGTTGCATCTTAATTAGAATCTATTCATTTTCAACCTAATTCAATCAAAAAAATATAAAAAAATTCCAACTATAAACAATTTCAAATTAGATTTAAAGCAGAAATTAATGAGGATGTAAGAGATGATTTTTACCCGTTTTTGCATGAACTCCACATCAGCAAACAGTGTTTCATGCTGGAAAAGATCAAGTATGTTAGTCCAAAGGAAATAAAGATAGGACATAAGAGTAAACTTGGTTTTAGTTCTTTGTGCATGGTTTATGTCTGTTCTTACTTCTCATATTACTTCATAACATGTGCACTTTTTATAAAAAAATAAAATAAAATTGAACAGCATGGACATAGATAGAAAGCCAAAACCATGAAAATTATAAGTCCATCCGCACTAAGAATCCCGGTCACCCCATATAAAGAATGCTAGTAGCATAGTATCAATTACTCCTAGCTTCTAGAAATACATGCCAGAGAATTCTCGCACCACTCGTAAAAAATGCAATGGTACAACATAGCCTTAGTCAAAAACGGTTTTCACAAATACATATTGTTTACCAAAAAGAGTCTCTGCAAGGTCAAAATGGTTTTTGACTAAGGCAATGTCGTGCCATAGCCTTTTTTATGAGAGATAATCACCCTATTCCTATTTTCGCAAACCACCCAGAAAACAATATGCCACGTGATTTACAAACCCCTTCTAACATTTTCTCCATAAAAAGATGTACACTAACAAGTAGGAAAGAAATGTATAATTTCAAAATCATAGGCCAAAAAATACAATTTTAAAATACTAACTCAAAATAAATTTTTAATCTAGCTAGTTGTTGCAAAATGTTTGCACTTTTAATCATAATGCATATTTAGAATTTGTATCATAAATCCCTCATTTGTTTTAATTATGTTGAGCTTATAATTAATATAATACCTTTCTAGACCTAACCCTGCTTAGACCCTTCTCCAATCTACCCTCAAGATTCTTCAGTTCCTTCAGACTCAGATTTCCAAGAGCTTCACCAAGGATGTGCCTGCATAACAAAAAATCCTGTATTATTTGTTTATTCAATATAGGTAAATTAAGTTTAAAAAATATATATTTCAAACAGAAAAAAACTAACTTGTTTAGATTCTGAATATCTCGAATCTGTCTTTTCAGTTTGGATGCTTCTTGCTGGTAAAACTGAAAAAAAAATGCAATTATCGTTAGTTTGTGAACCTTGTAGACACTACCAAAATAAGTTGAAATATCGACCAAGATTTAGAGACGAAAAAGGCGAATTCCGTTTATAATAGTTAGCAATATCGAATTTCGAGAATAAATTAAGTTTTTCCATCTTGATATTATTATTAATTATTGGAATAAATTGAATTACCTGTGTATTAACTTCAGAGACAGATTCAGCATTTGAAGAAGCAGCACATGCTTTCTTGTACCTTTCAATAGTGGCCCTAACACTGCAAACAATACAAGCAACTGTAGAATTAGCATACAACCGAAACTCTTATTTATTCACAGAAACATGTAATTCTACATACTTTTTTTTTAGAAATTATTTCTGAATCAGTCATTGACATTGAACTCTTAAATCATAAGCTATCTGAGAGTAAGATTGAAATATCATATGTTCAAAACATTAAAAACCACATGTAAGGGTCAGAACATTAAAAACTGCGGGTTGTGTTCCAATTACAGAAAAGTAGCTTTGACATGCTGCTACAAATTTTGCTGATAGAGTGAAATTGAGTGAATTTGGTATAGTTGCTATGTTCAAGGCTGACCGAGTTTCAACGAGTTTGATCGAGTTACATGCAAGTCTGATCCACAACATGCCTCGACTCGGTGACACCCCAGTTCCTGGTTCGCCCGGTCCGACCAGCTGAGCCGAGCCAGTTTTTAAGTTGTATTTTTTCCTTTTGAAAAAAGGTTTTCAAATGATGACAAGAATTTAGAGAAGGTACACTAGATTTGGAGATCAACTTCTTTTTAGTCTCTAAATCTTCATCTCAGTTTTAGCTTCAAGTATATATAATATGTACTCCTATCGGTTCAACTGTCTTTAACCAGATTAAGTATATATAATAGTTTCACTTCCAAAGAATTAAAGATGTTGTGTTTGTGTCATCAACACAGAACTTCTCATTGGATTGTACACTCTTTTGTTTCCTTTTCCTTTTTATATATATATTTTTTATAGAACACAAAGAGGAAGCTGAACCTGTGTATATAAAAATCTCATTCTTTAAATTCTAATTCTAAAGAATATATGTGAAACTCTCTCCCTCTCTCTAGTTCTGAACTTCTTTCAACTTGAAACACAAACTAGTATACCAATAGTTAATGCAATTGAATACAAAAAGAGGACTATATTCATGTAAATGTAACCTTCCTTTTTTCTATTGAAATTTCCAAAACTCATAATTGAGAGTAGGTTGAGAATTGACGTCAAGTGTTGAAGCTTTATTTCCATAACCATGAAAGCAATGAAAAAAGATAACACATGGAGAGGTTCTTTTCTTATACCTATTCTTAGAATCTGATATCATGCTCTTACTTTTAGCTACTCAGTGTAACATATGAACGATCGGTTCAGAAAGAATATCATATTTCATTTTTAAATACTATATTATATCTACAACTTCTTTATGATACTCACTATAGTTAAAAAAAATTAAAATGTGAAAGAAAACAAACTTATCAAAATTATTATATATAAAAATGAACGAAAGTGGAAGACCTGCAGAAGAATAAATATCACTGTGCTTGGTTGTCCTTAGTGAAAAACAATCAACTCATACCTCACGTGAGCTATGATGGAACCTTTTCCATTTCTTATAACTACTAATAATTAATAAAAAAAATGCAATTTTGACTTACCAAATAATTTTTTTATATTCAATCAACAAATATTAACTTTTTAATAAGCGACTCTTCTTAATAATTTTGACTTCAAAATAATGTGTTCACCTATTTAATTATTTAAAAGTATTTTATAATTCAGGTCAATCAATTCAAGATATTTATAAAAAGGTAGTCTATTGCACAATATTTCAAAATCCTATTTGCCAGAAATTAGTTGTGGAAACAATGAGTTATGGAGATCTATAATACCCATGCGGTGTTAGGAAACCCTAAATGCATCATGCTTTCTTGACCATATTGTAAAGGACAAAATTTATGGAGGTGGGGAACGAAATTTAGACTTTTATGAATGAAACTATATGCACAATTTAATTTTGACAGAATGATTAATTAGAAAATTTTCTTTCAACTTAGAAGAAATCTGAAGCATTTTACCCTTGAAACCCTAATATTTTATTTTAATTAGAACCTATTTCATTACCACAAATTGTAGAATGAAAATCAAAGTTTTTTTTTGACAGCAAAAATCGAGGTTTTTATTTTTATTTTTTTTTAAAAAGAGCTTATTTTAATCCACTTGCTTATAAGAAAAAAACTTATGGTGTGAGAAGTGAAAAATTTGAAACCCTAAGTTGCAATTGGATGAACTACTTGTTGTGTTGTGCTAAGAGAAAGAGTACTGATGGAGGAAAAGAGGTTCAATGAGTGCATATGACAGCTTTATCTTGCAAACTTTTATAAGTTTCATGGTCCAATATACATGTAAAGGGAAAGAGAGAGAGAAAGGAAAGGGATTAACAAGCAAGGGAAAATATACACGAAGAAGCTAAGATCTCTCTCTGACCAAAAAAATCTCTGAAACCCTAATTAAAGCTTTAACTCTTTTTCTTCTATTGTATGTTCTACCCCTTCCCTCCTATCTCTTACCACAGATCTGCAATCTTTCAAAGTTCCAAGAAAGAATAAAAGAACAACAAGAAAGTATAAAAGAGATAATTGATGTACAAACATAATTACAAAAAAAGACAGAAATATCATAGATAAAATTAATTAATTAAAGAAACAACAAAATAGTATGAAAATTAAAAGGAAAAAACCCCACTTTTTAAAGTATCAAATGTTTCACTATTTTTATTCAAGAAAATTTCATGAATAAATATACATAGTTTTAATTAGTTGTATATAGAAAATGATAGAAAATAATTAGAATATTATATGATAAAGATTAAGAGGGTTAGAACCTGTTGTTGGCATACTCATACAAACGACCACGGCTTGAGAAGACAACAAGAGCAACTTCAGCATCACAAAGAACAGATAATTCATAGGCTTTCTTCAACAAACCATTGCGTCTCTTGCAAAAAGTGACTTGTCTGTTAGTAGTGTTCTCAATCCTCTTGATTTCAATCTTCCCTCTTCCTATTTTCTTTTGAGATCCACCTTCTTGATCATCACCTTGATTTGGAAGTTCCATCCTTCAAACCTGAAATATTCAACTCATTTATTTTATAAGTCTAGATTTTTGCTATGATCTATAGATTTTCAAAATCATCTTTATATATAAATTATCAAATCATGAAAATTATCAAAACTCTCCTTATCCAACCCTGAAAATCATCAAAAATTAACAAACCAAAATATAAGAAAAAAAAACAAGAATAAGGGTTACATAAGAAAAATAAGAGGTATATTTTTTCAAGAAATGAAATAAATAAAAGATGGTATGTATAAAAATGGTCCAACAATTTAGTGTGATCTAGATTTTGGTATGGTGACTAACCAAGAAAAGAGAGAGAAAATTTGTGTGAGGGATGAAGCAAAAAGAAAGCTATATATGAATTAGGTTTTGGGTTATTTGGTTATACCTTATAAAAATCTCCACTAGCAATAGCTATTTGTAGTTGTATGGAGATAACCTGCAAGTAAGGTGAAATGGTAGCAAAATATAGGAAGTGGGTTGGCCTAAGCAGACAGGTATTTATGGAGTAGAAATTGACCTTCCAACAATTACCCAACTCAAAATTTGGAAATTTTAATCTAACTTCTCGCGTTGGAGAATTAAAGAATAAAAAAGAAATTAAAGAGGCTTACTTGATATTCACCTTTCAAGCTCCATTAACCATCCATTTTTTCATGTATGGGAAAAAGGAGAGAGAGATAATTAAAGGGTCTTTTTGAAAGCGACTTTGATAATGTGGGGTTTTTATTAAATTTTATTGAGAGTGACATGAACATAAAAGTTTGCATGCAAAAATTCCCCAAGCTTCAAATTTTGATGTCAATGAGAGATAGAGAAAGAGAGTACGGCAAGAGGAAACTAAAAAGAAAAAAAGTTATGTTGCTTCTTGGATTTTGAGTTTTTTGGCCTTTTACTCCAAAGAATACATATCTAGTAGATTGGTTTTTGGGGCCTCAGTATCATTTTTAGGGTAAATCTCTAATTTGTCCCTTGAGGTTGTATCAATATAATCCTATATGTATTTCAAAATGTCATAGTTGGGGTTAAAGATATAAGAGTCTTTAATCTGAGTTTGCCAGGGAAGTGGAGGTGGAGACTCTTAGTTGAAGGAGGATAGCTGGATTTGGTTGGGCAATGCTTCTGTTCTGTACTTTGCTCGTTCAGCGTATGCGGGTCTGATGGATGAATTTTCCATAGTGGAAGGCTTCTTGGATGACCACGTGGCATTGCTGGGGCTTTGGCGAACTTTAGCTCATCCTAAGGTTATAGCCTTCTCTTGGAAGCTTCTTTTGGATAGGACGCCGGCTTATGTGAACCTCCTTTGGCGGAGAGCCATTTGTGTGGGACAAGAGGAATTGGCTCTTCACATATTCATGTGACCCTTTGCCCATAGGATTTGGTATGAGGTCTTAGGTGGTTGTGGTGGCACTTACCATTTCCACCTGACTTGTTCGGCTTGTTTACTGCCTTTTGTTGTTTTGGCCTAGGGGACAATGGTAAGCGGGGTTCGAGTCTGGCACTCTGGCTTGGCATTTTTGTCTTGTGGTTGCTGTGGGAGGTGTGGAATGGGTGCATTTTTGCAAGAAAAACCTTTGATTGTGATTATGCTATCCAGAGGTTTAAATCCTTATCTTGGCGGTGGTTCCTAGTTAGGCCGAGGGGACCAAATAGTCTTTATTATGAGTACCATGTCGCCCCACTAATATGCATAGTTGTAAACAGTTTTTGAGTTTCACAGCTATTTGTAGGGCGCTCTTTTGTGCTATGTTTTGGACACACATATATATAATTGATCTTTGATTTTCAAAAAATAATGTTCAATGGAATTGCAAAACGTTAGAGAAATGGAGGTCCATTAGTTTTGATCTAATTGCAAATGAATCATTTATATTAGGAATCATGGCAACATAATTATTGAAATCGAAATAGCAATTAGCAATATGGCAACAAATGTTTAGGAGTAAGTTTAGTATAATAACAATTGCCTCTTCTAATAAGTTACGTACATTAGGAGAAATTACATTAAAATACGACTCCTCACACAATCTTGGTAAAAAAATGTCTTTAACCTATTTGACAAACATAAATCAATTAAACAATGCTAGATATATGTGTGGGAGGGGGCATTTAAGAATCTATAAATTTTTGCTAATAAATGTTTTTTTTTATGACCAATGTACTTGAAATGTTTCCCGTGCATCGTACGGACAGGTATACTAGTTAGGAGAAATTACATTACCTCTCCTAAGTTATGCTCATTAAATGACATATACATTATCTCTATTTATTGGGTAATTTTTTCAAACACAATTCTCGACCTCTCTGGACTTTCATTTTGGTTAGGATTTACTCATGGAATTGACTTCTGTTTAAGGCTAAGTCTAGCCATTGCCTTTTCTACTAGTAGTGTGTGGATCCCCTAGATTGTATTTTCAGGGGTTAAGAGCATTTTTTGTGTGGGCTACTATATCTCCTAGGGGGTGAATTTGGTAGCAAGGTTCGGGATTTGTATATTTTTGTATTGTTTTTATGGTTATGGCTGATGCCAGTGGCCATCTCTAATCTCATTTGTATAGAGGTTTTTGTGTTCCTTAGAAATACTTCATATATTATTATACTTTTGTTGTTAAAAAAAGTTATCCCTATTTATAAAATTAACTTCTCTTATTTGATGAGAAAGTTTAACTGATCACATCTCCAAAATTTATTTAAAAGACATAAGCATACCCTCTTTTATTACATGGGAAATGTATGTAATATAACGAAGGTCAATGTCTTTTACAAAATAGAGAGATATACGTGTCTTTTTTCTTGGTGACATTCTCTGCCCACAACTGCAAAGATTAATCCTCCGAGCCACACAATGGGCGGTAGAACTCTCACTGAAGAGATTGGGCGGAAAAATTCTCCCTCAAGAGATTTAACACTGCTGCATGCTCAAAGCTGGATTCAAATCCAAGACCCTGGGATGTATACACCTTTAACCCAAACTAAGGGGAGGTGAGTGTAATTTCCTCTTTTGTATTATTTACTTTTTTTTTTTGAAAATTTTTTGCATTATTTACGTAATCTCAAATGAATCAGGAGTTTTTGTCATATGATGATCTTCTTTGTTAAAAAAAAATTCAATTTCAAATGAATTTTGATATTGTAACTTAATGTCATTAAAGTCTATATGAATAACAATTGAGGGTAGAACTTGTATAAGTTTCTTCGATTGCATAGATGACTTTGAATTTTTTTTCTTTTGACTCAAGATGACTTTGAAATATTGATAACCTAAAGATAGTGTACAATTTCATTTCGTGTGGTTAAAAGTTGAAAATTGAAAGAGTTTTCAATTCAAAGACTCAAACCCTCTCTCTATTGCATTATTACAAATTTTATTATTGCAGGATTTAGTGACGTAACAAGTAGGGTTCCCATGTGAATACCTGACCATAATCTTCAATTCACCCTGTTACATTTAGCTAATTTTGTGGTCATATGGAAAAGTCTCTCTGATATTTTCAGTTTCTATTTTCTCTTCCTTTTTTCCTTTCCTGTAATTTGATTTTGATGGATGGTTAATTAATCTCTGAAACAACCTTATCTAAATATTTGAATAAGATACATTAAAAATAAATAGAAGTGTTGGGACCACAGTGCATGAGTTGTAGAATAGTAAATACTCCAGTAAATAATATATCAAAATAAGAGAACTCACAGTTGTGGCACAATTATAAATGGTCTTCATATTTTGTGTGACATGATATTTTCCATTTTTTTAGACGGAGTGGCAAACATCACTTGCAATTCACACATGACTACTGTGAGGTCTCGAGTTTGAATCCGGAACATAATGTCCTATCTAACAATTTCGACATTTGTCAGTTGAACTAAGTCTTACGGATAATTCCCTTTTTGTTTTACCATATGCATATAAAGTTCGAGTTAAAAAAATACGGAAGTGCCTTGTTTGTGGAATTCAATATGTGTGATTCGATTTTTCTAGTAGAAGAATAGACTCAGTAATTTAAATACTAATAAATATTTATAAAATGATTTTAATTTTGTGACAATAATATTATTTTAGTTTTTGAATATTTTTTTCCTAATGAAAAAATTCATTGTATAGAGAAGATTTGTACCCCACCGTCACGGCTATGTTATGCTTTTTGCCAGCAATGAGTATGGTTGAATTATTGCCTGGCTTTGATCTGGTTAATATTTTTCGTCAAGCAAAATGGGTGTACAGGCTCCATATCAAAGAATTGGGGAGCTGTATTTGTTGAAAAATTAAGGAGTAGCTTAACATATTCTTCCTAATATTTTTTGTTGCTCAGGAACATTCATGTATATATTGGAAGAATTTAATTAATAGGTCCCAATGGTATTTTCAAGGTTAAAATCAATGAGGATGTGTTCCAGATAAGGGTGGTGGAGGATTGGTGTTGTCCGATGCAATGGAGTATTTCGTTTGCTAATTAGGTTTCGGAGACTAGTTCGGATGTAGAGGGCTCAGAGGTACTTGCCAATCATGGAGGCATTAATGTGGACCGAGGGAACAATGTGTATCAAGATTTTGGTCTAATGCTTCAAATTCTAAGTCAAATGACTAACATCAGGTGTTTATTGCTAATAAGGATGAGTCGGCGGCAAGTGATTCCTTTTCTCATGTGATTGACTCTTTAATTCTTTTGGGTTGGTTCAGAGAGATATGGGGCATGAAGGAGTTTTGGGCCAGGATGTTGACAATGATAGTGTTAAGCCCACCGAAAATGTTAATCAGATGGACTATACAAGTCGGTTGAGGTTTTAAGGGGGCGCCAATGGGTCTTCCATGTTTTGCCGTCGTAATAGTTCTAAGGAAGATGGTGTTGTTGTGATTTCATCTCCTCAGGGCCCAATTCAATCTATTAGGCCCAGTGAACTACCTTCAATCCCAAAGCCCATAAGTGTTGCTTGTTCACGTCAATCAGCTCCTGGTGCAAATCAGAATTTAAGTTCTCATGATGATTTAACTTAATTTTGAATGATATCAACCTTTGGTAGGGAAAGGTGTATGGAGATGGCTCGTGCAACATTTTCAGCTAGTTCAGAGGTGGTGTCGAAGGGTCGATCTCAATCTCAATCTCAATCTATTTCCAAGAGCTGTGGGGATCCGGTAACAATCGTTTCTGGGTTCTACAATGAAAGCCATTGCTCAGAAGGTCTAGAATTCTGCAACCTCCTTGGGCGTAGAGGGAGTCTGCCCTGATTTTGTTTACATTGATTTCATTGACGCATGGGAAGCTAGGGATGAAGCGGCTAAGGAACTAGGGGAGAAAGAAAAGGGTGCACCACGAATATTGTATCACCTAAATGTCAGAGGGTTGGGTGATAGCGCCAAAAGGAGACAAATGGCTGCTCTCATCAGAAGAGGTAACTTTGATATTGTTTGTATTCAAGAAACTAAGAGGGAGTTGTTAGATGATGTTAAGATTCATAGTTTATGCCTTTATGGGGGCATCAAAGTTTTGAATGGTTAGCAAAGCCTTCAGTAGATTCTTTAAAGGTATTCTTTTGAAGTGGAAACTGGTTTGTTCGAGGTTAAGACTTGCTTATGTAGTTCATGGTTTGTGGGTTTGTATTACTTTTGGTAGAACTAGTTATAATTATATGTGGTGAATGTGTACACTCCGGGTTCGAAAGTTGGGAAAAGAGAGGGGGACGCCATCCTGGCTTTGAAACAATAGGATGATTGAGGTAACTGGTGCATAGTGGGAGACTTTGACGCTGTTTCTTCTTTGGAAGAGCGTCAAGGTAATAATGTGCATCTGCATAGGGTGGACATGATTGAGTTTAACTCATTTATATTTGATATGAAACTTGTGGACGTTACTTTATATGGGAAGCAGTTTACTTAGTTTTGTTCAGATGGCTAGTCTAGAAGCAGATTGAACCTTTTTTACTTTTAGATGGTTTGATTTTTAGTTGGAAGATCAATGGTTAGTGGGTGGGTGATTGAGACATTTCTAATCATTTCCCTATTTGGTGACTTCTTTCCTCCAAGGACTGGGGTACGAGGCCTTTTCGTTTGTTTAATGGTTGGTTAGAGCACACTAAGTTCAAAGGTTTAGTGGAGCAATGGTAGAAGTTTTCGATTATGGGAAAAAAGGGATACGTGATTGAGGTCAAACTTGATTGTTGAAAGTGAAGCTCAAGGTTTGGAATAAGGAGGTGTTTGGCCGACTGGATGTTAGTATTAGTAGTGTTGTTTCTGTGAGTAATGAGCTTGACCAGATTATTTTCGAGGGTGGTGTGTTGGAAGATGTTGCTAAGCTGAAGGAAGTATCTTCGTCTTTCTGGAAGCAATTATATATTAAAGATAGTATGCTCAAAAAAAAATCTAGAGCCAATTATATTAGATAAGGGGATCACGACACTAAGTATTTTCACGCTTGCATTAAGAATTGTAGTAGAGCTAACCTGTTATTTATTTGAATGGGGACGGGATGAAGTTGGAGGAGGTGAAAAGATTTCTTGAACTTAGTTATTTCGATTCGCATTTTCAGAGACCTACTCTCAGTGGTATTGAGTTTAAGATCAGTGAGGAAGAGTATCGTCATCTCATTGCCCCTTTCACGAAGAAGGAGGTGAAATAATAAGTGTGGGGATGTGGTAGGAATAAAATCCCAGGGCCTGATGACTTCAACCTTAATTTCATAAAAATTTGCTGGGAGGTGGTGAAGGAGGACATCTTGGGTTTCTTAGGAGAGTTCCATGCAAATGTCGTTTTCCCCAAAGCCATTTCGGCTTCTTTCCTCACTCTTATTCCTAAGAAGGACCTCGAGATCTTAATGAGTATTGCTCGATTTGTCTCATTGGGTGCATCTATAAAATTTTGGCAAAAGCGTTAACCATCAGAATTAAAAAGGTTTTACCTGGAGTTATTTCTCCTTGTCAATCCGCATTTTGGTTGGTGATCAATGAACTAGTAGATCTGGCGAAAAGAAGAAAGGAAGAATGTATGTTGTTTAAAGTCGATTTTGAAAAGGCTTGTGATTCTATTTCTTCGGGCTTTCTTGAGTACATGATAGGTCGGATGAGTTTTGGTTTGGTGTGGATTAACTGGATTAGATCTTGTTTACACAACTCAACGATGCCTATTCTAGTCAATGGGAGTCCAGGATTTTCTGATGCATAGGGGACTAAAGCAAGAGGATCCCTTATCTCCTTTCCTATTCCTCATTGTTGTTGAGGGTTTAATCGGGATGGTTCAAAAAGCAGTGTGTGAAGGTCTCTTTTCTGAGTTTCAGGCCCACACCAGTCTCAGCTTTTAGTTGCACAAATTAGCGCATGACATTATTTTGTCGGTAAGGGATCCTGGGATAATTTATGGTGTATTAAGGCTATTTTCCTAATATTTGTACTTGCTATGGGGCTGAAGGTGAATTTACATAAGAGTTGTCTGTATGACATTAATTTAAAAGAAAATTTTATGGAGGCAGCTGCTTCTTTCTTGTCTTGCAGTACCGCTGAATTCTGTTTAAATTTTGGTTATTCCGGTGGGAGTCAATCCTAGACGAAGATATACTTGGGTTCCGATTATAGATAAGGTGAAAAGAGGCTTTCGTCGTGTTTTTTGTCTATTAAGGGTAGAGTGACTTTCTTTACCTCGGTTCTCAATAATATTCCACTAAATATGTTCCCTTTCTTTAAGCCCCCCAAGATAGTTATTCAAAAGCTCGTTAAGATTCAAAGCATTTTCTGTTTGGGGTGGGGGGGGGGGGGGGTTAATAGAGAGGGTCGTCTCGGTCTTGGGTGAAGAACCTAGATGCTTTCAGTTTGGCTCTTTTGAGCAAGTGGATGTGGAGATGCATCAATGACAATAGTTGTTGCACCCCGAAAAATCCGGTTTGGATCCTTCTTCGTATAACGGGAAAAACAATGAAGCCGCCACCAATATTTTAATTTAGGAAAAAACATTGGAAAAATCCTTTTAGGCGATTGGTCTTTTGAAAACGAGAGATATAGGTTCGGGGGTCGGTTATGTGTGGGGAATGTATTAGCACCCCACACATCCTTTCTACCAAAAGGGAACCTTTAATTTAGTGTGTGGTTTTTGACTGTTGATTTGAAACACTTTGTTCTACTTCTTTTCTTTTTTTTTTATTTAAGAAAATGTTTTTGAAAACTGGGGAAAGAAGATTCTTTTTGTTATTATTTTTTTTTTTAAAAGGGTGCTTGACGGGAGGTGAACCCGCTCCTACGTATCCTCCGGTGCGATGAGGAATTCAAAGCTACGTAGTTCTAGTCTTGTTTTGAAAAGGCCCTTTTGTTTTTAACTTTTTAGTTTTTAGGTGTTTTTTGAAATAAGACTCGAGTGTTCACTAATACCAAGCAAGCAATGGCTTCGAGTGGTTTTCATTACTAACTCGAAAGAAAATGAGTTGAAACCGATAATCAAACAAGCAATGGCTTCGAGTGATTATAAGTAACAACGTTTTTATTTTATCTTTTTGCAAATGAGGCGAGCATCGGTGATAATCATCTAGCAAAGGCTTAGGACAATTACCACTAATGACTCGTGTTGTTTTTGGAATTGAATTGGGTTCGCATGTGTTTGAGGTTTGGGAGCTTTCATGATAATCAAACAAGCAAAGGCTTCGAGTGACTACCACTAATAACTCCTCATTAGTGATCAAACAAGCAAAGGCTTCGAGTGGCCACTAATGATTTTGTTTATGAAAAACTTAGGGTTTAAGCTTGGAAAAGAAATTGGTTTTGAATTGTTAAAGACATAGTTTAGAAAAGAAGTTTGAAAGCAATTTGATTTCGGAAAAGAGTTTTGGAAAACTAGTAGAACATTTTCAATCAAGTTCCAAGTCAATAACCAAAATGCAAATTGCTAAACAACAATTCATGCAATGATCTAAACTAGTAACCATTTTCATGTCAAGTTGTTTAGAAAAGAAAACAATGAATGCAAGAAAGTTCATAGATGCAAGCATAGCACATTCATTGAGATCATGTTATCAAGCAAGCAACAACATAGACACAATTTGCAACTTACCCTTTCATGTTGAAAACATCTCATTACAACATTTGAATACACAATGCATGAATAGGCAAAGATGAACCTAGACTACACATATCATGTCACAATACATAGATAGGCAAAGAATGAACCCAAGTTGAACATTTTGGCAAAAATGCATGAATAGGCAAGAGAATGAACCTAGATTGCACATCTTATTGAAGATGCTAGGCAAGATGAACCTAAATTGAACATTTTTGCAAAATGCATGAATAGGCAAGTGAATGAACCTAAATTGAACATCTTATTGAAGATGCATGAATAGGCAAGAAATGAACCTAACTAGGCATTTATGACACAACATGTGAGAAGGCAAGGAAGTTACAAAGCACAAGTGAATTCAAACATTTAATGAATCACTTGCAAAATCCTAGGGATTTCACATCAACATTTGACATAAGCAACAATGTGGTATCATTTTGATGGCATCAACATTTAGCATATTTCTACAATCAACCACATGAAAGGAATAAGTTGGAAAGGGCATTTGCCTCAAGTAAGATCATTAGCAAGCCATGAAAAACCAATTTGACATTTTATTTAGCAAGCATATGCAATTAAGGTGTTGAATCCCTTTAGGTAATCTTTAACACTTGGGATATGCACAAGTGCATAAGTGTCAAATCCTCTTACCAAATCATCAACACAAACATGATTTTCAAAGCAAGCAACAAAAACAAGCACAAACCCTAATTATCTCATGAAATGCGACACCAACATAGAGCTAAAACCTCATTTTATTCTTTGAAAGCAACAAAATCATGCAAGCAAATGACATAGATCAAACTTTTTGGCAAGGATTCACATGATTAAGCAAAGGAATGCACTAAAATCACACAAACTCTAATTTTTCTACAATATGCGAAATGAAACATAAGCCCAAATCACAATTTTATTCATGAAAATGCAAGCACAAAATGAAAATAGCACAAACACACAATTTATTCCAAGAGAGAGATGCATTTCAAGCATCCAAACCTCCCAAAGTGTTTGTCCAAATGCTTGAAACACATCTCTCATTCAACAACAACAATTATATCAACATTTCAACATAAAATAGAGCACTAAAATGCAAAGAAATGCTTGATATGCAAAAATAGATTGATGATCTACATTTTTGATGCTAAAATTTTGATGATGCTAAGATTGAGAGTATACCTCAACTCCAAGCTAGAATAGCGAAAGAAATAAGGTGAATGAACACTAAACCACTTGAATCAACCCTCTAATCTTCAATCTTGAGCTTGATTCTTGAGATTTGAAGATGGATCTTTGAAGAGAATGCAAGGATGATGAAGGATTTAGGACTAGAATGTTGATTTGAAGTGAAAAAGTGAAGAAATGAGGTGAGGGAATGAAGAGGGGTATTCGGCCAAGAAGGGAGAAGAGGAGAGGCTAGGTTTTTGAGTGTGAATTGTGAGCCAAAAACTTTTGAGAGGTGAGGATATGAGGGTATATATAATGTGCAATTAGGTTTAGGGGCATTTAGGTCATTGTGTACCTCATCTCATTCTAGGATTGTATTTTAATTTTGAATCAAGGGTGAGGATTGAAACACACTTTGATGAGGGGCAAAAAAATGCAAAATGAGAGGGAAATGAAGGGGTAGATATTCAGCCAAGCAATGAGAGTGGTGCCCAAGTTTTGCAAGTTGGCAATTGTACTATTGTACTATCCATGAACCCTCCAATTATCCTCTCAATTTTGATTATTCCTTTCAAGATAATTGTACATAAATCTAACCATTTTGAGCCATATACAAGGTATCTTGAAGAATATGCCATTTTTGAAAATGAGAGATGACCAAAATTGCCAACAAAAATCCTATCATATAATTTTTGGGAATATTCCTTGTACTATTTTTTTGAAATGCTTTCTTGAATTAATTTGAACTTGATTTTTTTACTACACATATAAAGTATGCGCATAATTTGAAAAATGATTTTCTTTATTTATTTTTTTTGTTCAAAATAATACAATTTCATTAAATAAATTCCCAAAAATTAATTAATTGGATTTTCAGCTAGCAAAAATTTATTAAATTGAAATTGACCAAACAATGCCCCTTTTAAATGCCCCAAAATTCCTTAATTTCTCAAAAATGATTTTGAAAACCTTAGAATGCTTGGGTAAATACCCTAAACCCTTTCTCAAATAATGCATCACTCACAAAATTATTTATTTTTGCTGAAAATTAGGGTTTTGAAACTAGGCGGACAAAATTAGGGTATGACAATAGTGCTAGTTAGCGGCAGCTTCTGTCACACTGATATGGAGATTTGAGGATATTTTCACGGGGGCTCTTTCGTCTCGAGTAGGAACTAATGATTCATCATGGTGGATGGATTTATTGTTATTGTTATTGTTATTATTATTATTATTATTATTATTATTATTTTGGTTAATAACTTTAACATAAACCCTTGAGTAACTAGTTATCTTTAATTGCCACAATTATATATTCAAATTGTACTTGTTGAAGAGTTACCCGTTCTATAGGGAGGCATCTTTTCTCCATATCTCTCTAGACAAGTTTAGAAGGTTTTCAAAAGGTTTTTGTTTCAATATGAATCAGATTATCAATGCAGGATCTAGAAAATTTAAAAGCCATTGGCGATATTGTTTAGTTTCACTTTTTTTATGAGCATTGTTTAGTTTCATTAGCGCATCGTTGAGACAAACATTTTATTATCGGCTTCCATATATATAATCATTGAGGAACTATTTTATGTTGAGGAGCTATCATTGAGGGTTCGATCCTCGCCTTGGGTACGGAGCAGCTTTAAATCGCTGGGCCAGATGTCTCACTCTTCGAGGTGCCTCCAATCCAGCAAGGGGATTAGTCACTATGTTCGGCGATAGATACCCTGGTCTCGACAAAAAAGAAGGAACCAAAGCATAATTATTATTTTCAATGTCTCTACACAGTTTTTCATTCTTTGTAGTGATTGGTTATTAGTACTGAATGTAATGATTCATTAAATGTTACATGGTATTATAATTTTTTGATAGATGTGGACCATGGCAAGATCTCTCAATGAATTGATAATTCCTTGTTACCCTACCAAAATGCAATGAATTTCACTTAGCTAGGTACAATGTGCAATGTGAGAATTTCACTTAGCTAGATAAATATTCCAAGATAACATATGTATTGGGAAAAACCCAAGTCCTACATTGACTAGAGATATGGTCTCAAAAGAGTATATAATGAAAGGCAACCCTCACCTTACAAATCGGATTTGTGGGGTTGAGTTAGGCCCAATCCATATTCTATGAAGGTATCGGCTGGAGCCTATCCTATATCATTCGAGCCACCCACCATTATTATCCACGCACCAAGCCCAATAGTGCTTTGCGTGACGGGGTGTATTGGGAAAAACCCAAGTCACACATTGACTAGAGATATGGTCTCAGAAGAGTATATAATTAAAGGCAACTCTCACCTTACAAACCGGTTTTGTGAGGTTGATTTAGCCCCAATCCACATTCTAAGACTATGCATAATAAAGTCATCAATTGAATAGATTTAGTTTGCTATGTGAGAATTAGCGATTAACGTTGATTCAGTAGGTAAGAATTCAGATTATTTTTCATAAGGAAGCGGGTTTGAATAATACTTACGACATGAGCATTTTATTGGTGGGTAATATATAAATATCTCTATAAGTCGTCTGAGTCTTAAGACTTTCTCAGACTCTAATAAACTCTCCAGACCTAAACTCGCCTGAACTTTTTTACATAAAAAAGTTTGCTATGTGAATTGTCCCTATTCAATATGATTGCCAAGTATTCTAATTCCTTAACAAATTGCATTAGATACAATGGCTATATGCCTATATCCACCAAATTCTAGTGAACTTTGAATGCAATTTTTGGCCATGCCAACCAGTTTCAGGCTATTATTAATGCTACATTGTATGTCTAGGAGACTATGCATCATAAAAGGAAATTTGAATCCTTGAAGTTTCTTCTTTGAGGACCACATATTGTACATAAATGGAAAGGGGTTTGAAAATAATAAACCCATTGATGAGTGCAATGATTCCTTTATACCCACCTCTTAATCATGGTGTCTGGACTTTAGGAGTAGAATCACATTCTTCTTGACAATTTCTAAGCAATTACGTTTGAGTATAAAGTCTATTTGATAGGATTCAATTTAAGAAATCATTACTACTAATTCATAAACTAATGATAACATTGGAAAATCTAACATTCTAATTAATATCATCATTATAGATCCCAATCTTAAGTACTAGTTTTAATGGAAATACATACATAGACAAACTTGGAATATCACATGTTACTTCGTTAGGTAGGATATAAACCAAAAATGAAAGTGGATTAGTTATATTTTAATCTTTTTGCAGATAAATTACACATGTATAAAAAAACATATATCTTGTTTAACGTGTGATTGGATAGTCCTATTCATTCATGTTATTTAGAGAAGCTCTGATATTAAGAGTCCTACATTGGATGTGATTTGACGTGAAGAAGAGTATATAAGTGAGAAACATTCCCCCCAGTAAGCCAATTTTATAGACTCGAGTTAGACTCAACCCAAAATCTAAGATCTAAGATTCGGAGATGGTACTCCTAGTAGAGAGATTGAAAGGAGAATGAGGAGGGCGAACAAACCTCTTTTGTTTGGTATGTATAGAAATGAGTCAAAATCATCTCCATTACTTCTCTCCATTACCATAGTTTTAAGGTGTTTTAAGTGTATAAAAAATATTTAGGCATTAGTAAATGGAGAGTCTTTACTCACTTAATATTGGACCCCCACTTAATACAATACTATCATAATTCCAAATTAAAACATACTACTCTTGGAGTGAACTTTGAATGGTTAAACAACAAATAGATTTAATCAAACCTCCACAAGAAAGCGTAGTTTTGTTTTTGGACAAACAAGAAAGTGTAATTTAAGTTATGTTTTTGTTAAAAGTAAAGATCCTCTTCATTTATCAAGGTCTAAATATTTTTTATACATCCAAAACACCCTAAAACTATGTTAATGGAGAGAACAAATGGAAATAAGGAATGAAGAGAATTTTGTAGTTAAAGGCCGATATTTTTGTCCTTTCACAAATAATTGCATTTACTCTTCTTGCTCTCTAGTTAACCAAAGAAAGAAGAAAGAAACAACACATTACACGTCTTACTATCCTTTATTTCTTCTATTTTTCTTATATCAAACAATACAAATGCATAAATCTGCTCTATTTCTCATCCTTCTCTCTTTTCATACAATTTCTCACTTCTTTTTTATTTCTCTATTTCTTCTAACAACCAAATTAAAATTAAGGTAAGTGAAATTGGTTGTAAAGAGAAATTGAAATAAGAGAAAGAGGTGAAAAGAGTGTGAGAAGAGAGAAATAGACTAGAAGCATGAAGCCCCGATACTCCAAAATAGGCCACGTACCCGTATCGGATACGTATCCAATACTGATACCTGTCGGATACTTCCGGATACGTATCCTGGGAGTATCCTGAAATTTATATTTATTTTTAAATTAAAAAAGACAGGATACTTACCGGATACGTGAGGGACACTTTGGGGATACGTATCCTGGGAGCATCCTGAGATGTCTCTTGATGAACCAGAGTTGGAAGCTATGTTATTTTTTGACGATGGAAATGGAGGAGAGGAGAATGACACAATTAGTGTTAGTAGGTAATTCTATAGAGCCTAAACTTCTTTCAGATATGACTTATGATGTTTTTCCTATATTCTAACTTGTGTAGTAGACTGTATATCTTTTGTGACATGTTCGTAGGAGGAAGAATATATTTTAAAATGGGTGGGGAAAATACATTTAACTATGCTTACTTATTTTGATCAGAAGTATCTTTTTTGTAAATGTGATCATATCTATTGAATATTATGAGCAATTGTCAATTAGTAAAGTGAAGTATCTTTAGTTATGTTTTATATTTTTAAATTTTGAGTAAGAGAAGAGAAATAAAGAAAAGAAAATTGTTAATTATTTTTGAAAGTATAGAAATGTCCTTGAAAGACCAATCCAAACAAATTTAATTTCTTTGTTTAAATTCAATTCATTAATTCATAGAGTTACTTAATTTTAATTTTTCAGTATATTATCTATTACAACAAAACCATTCATTCATAAATTCCTTGCCATTTTTTTGGCATGTGCTGAACAAGTGTGAAGAGGTCTCCTCCTCTCTAAAGCACAATACACAACTCAAATCATGCGGCGACGTCAATACTCCTCGTCTATATAGTGCACTTCTTGTTGGCAATCTGTCCAACAAAATTCTCCACGTTAAAATTGAGGCTTTTGTGGGAACGTCGTTTCTCCACTGCGGAATTATTACCTGCAATAAATTACACAACCAGACATAGCAGCTTTTAACCGAAAAGCCTCTCACAGTATCCAAGAGCCACACCCATTTGTCCTCCACATCTCTCACGGGCTGTACCCCATACAGCATCTCCTTCAAAAATTCAGCATTATCATCATCCTGTAGCCGATGCACCCAGCTCCAATTCCATTGCCAACTATTGCTATACCACATGCCCATATTAGCCACTGTGATGTCCTTCCAATCACACAACTCATATAATCTAGGAAATAATGATTTTAATGTTTCATTGCCAAACCATTTTTCTTCCCAGAATTTCAAAGACTCACCATTCCCTAATTTCTTTTTGGCTAATTCACTAAACCACAAGTTTCCAGATACTAATAAAGTCCCTCCACCATATACTAATAAAGTACCTTCATTACTTTGCCAAGGAATCTCTACTCCATATCTACACATTAGCACCTTTTTCCACAATGCATCACCATTATCTACAAGGAATTTCCACCTCCATTTGGACAAGAGAGCCAAATTAAATGCCTCCAAACTTTTTACTCCTAAGCCTCCTTTGCATTTTGGTTTACACACTAAGTTCCAACTAACCTAGGCCATTTTGTTCTTCTCCTCGTCGCCACCCCATAAAAATCTTCTTTGGAGCTTCACTAACTCCTCCAACACTTTCTTGGGTGCTTTATAAAAAGAGAAGAAATACAAAGGAAGAGAGGAAAGTACCGAATTTATGAGTTTCAATCTCCCTCCAATAGATAGTTGTTTACTCCTCCAAGAGGATAATCTTGCTTTTACGTTTTCAATTATCGGTTGCCAAGTACTTACCCTTCTAGGATTTGCCCCAATTGGGATGTCAAGGAATTTGATAGGCAAAGATCCTATGTTTCCTAGATTATATGATCTAGGAAATAATGATTTTAATGTTTCATTGCCAACTCATATAATCTAGGAAATAATGATTTTGTCGAGAGTTGGGTTGGTGAGTTGCTCAGGGACATCTATAGTTTGATCCTTGACGATGAAATAAATTAGGGCTATATTACTCATCTCCTAGACGAACTCTGAATTTGTCAAGACCCTTTTCCTTCGGACACCAAAACCACCCTGTAGGCCAAAAGACAAAGAAAACATGTAAACAAGAGGGTATAAACTAAAATGATATATTTCAACATTTTGTCACCCATGCTCTCTTTCTTGTTATAAGTGCAGAGAAATAAAAGCTTTGTGGCTTTCAATTTTTCTTTGGATGTTCAACACCGGGTTACGAGCGGTGTTCAAGGCGTCGCGTAGGACTTTTCTCCTAGACATCACCAAGTGAGTCTAGGCGACGTTCTAGGCGATGTCCCTGAGCAACTCACCAACCCAATTCTGCATCTAAAAGATTTTGTGTTGCTGCATAATTAAGGAGTGCTTTGATTGATGATGATATCCGAGAGAAGGTCAATTTAACTAGTCATCAAGATGGAGAATTTGAAGAAGTTATTTCCAGATCAGAAAGTAGGAGACTTGGACAACAAAATCTCAAGAATATGCTGGGAAAATCAGTCATCAAATTCAATCCTAGGTTGGAGAAATCTAAATTTTCCCAATGACGTGCCTATATGCTTTCTGTTTCAAAATTATTATTTTTCGTTTTCTTTTATTTTTCGGAAGGGTAATCATTGTGCAGATAAATTAGCACAATATGGTTTCCATGGATGCCTTGTAACGGGTTTTCATAATGTTTTTAAGGGTTTAGGTTGATATCCCCGTAACCACTTTTGTGAAGGATTTAACTATATGAAATTCCTTTTTTTTTTATCAAAGGTCAACAATATATGGTCTATCGTTTGTGTCCTTTGTCAAAATCACCACCTCTTGCACACTTTTCATTAAGTCTTCTTATTTTTCACCCTTCCACTAAAAAAGATGCCTTCTCCAACATAAATTCTGATGCCACTGGATGCCATCTCAAAACCCTATATTAAGGAACCAATTAAGGAATTTTTTTTAAAGAAAAATTAATTAAAAAGCAAATGAGAACTTTGTATATTTTTAGGCAACCCGCTATTGGGTCCCTCGGGTCGCGCTCCAGTTGAAACCCAAATTCTAAGATATTTCATTATATTATATTGCCCTTTCAACTGGGACTTTTTCTAATGTTGGGGAGCATAATGTAATATATGACTCCATTATGTTACTCTCTTAGTACAAGGTGGGGAGAGTGTGTGTCAATGATGTTATGCTAAATGCTTTATTAATAATAATTTCTACTTATAAAAAAATGTTACTCTCATAGTACCATGTTACTCCTTTTAGATAAATTAGTTTTAACGCCCGTGCGTTGCACGGAGCAGACTAACTTTGAAGGAAATTAAAGTAATGTATAATTATAGAAAAATTAGGAAGTATGATATAAATAACCCATTCGTAAAACTTATAAAGTAAGTAGATTAATATAGACTAATATTCATCATGGCCAACACCTAGTTTTTTCACTACAGAAATAGAATTCGAGAGCACCGCATCGACCACCGTGTACCAGAGTAGCTTATGCATCTGGGCCAACGGTGTTGATTTGTAAATTATATAGTATAATAACTGTGATTAAAAATTTAATTATAACTATAAATTAAATAAAAACATTTTAAAACTAAAAAGAAACATAAATAAAGATATTGAATTGAGCATCATAGATAATAAGAAAAAAAGTCTAAATTATTTTAATAACATAGTTCATATTCATCAAATATAAATATAAAAACTTAACCTATAATTAGAAAGAAAAGAAGACGACACAATTATAAATTGAAATAGACGCAATTATACAAAGTTGAAAGAAGATGATGGAGTGTTCTATTGTAAATGTGGTTGAAGTTCCTACGGAATTAAATACTTCAGCACGATACTCGAACATAAAATGAAAATAAAAATATATAGACTAATTTAAGTATGTTTCTAATATCTGCCGGTGCGAACTAATCAAAATAAAGAAGATATCACAAATAGAAACTTAAACACGTGGGTATCGTGCAGGATTGAATGAAAACTACCAATAAGATAGAAGCATCTATGAAAAGTCAAAAGAATATGATTAGAGGTTCTATTGTAATGTGGCTGAAGGTCCCACAAGAGTAAATGTTGCAAGTATAAAGAAAAATAAGCCACTACATTGCGTATGTGAACAATTAATTTTTTTTTACAAGTGATAAAATACCCCAGATAATTTAGTTAGCATCGCACTTTACGTATTTGGTCACAAATATATATTATTTTGGGTAACAAACTGATTATTGAGGAATAAACTTTTTGTATTTAAACATCTGATATTTTTTCTATATTCTAAGGTACCCCCACATTGTTTAGTATCGCACTTTATATATTTTGACACAAATTTTCTCACCGAGCTGGTTTTTGAGGAACGAACATAGAGTATTTGAATAACTATATTTTTTATAGACTTTAAAATACCCCAAAACACACTCTTTAGCATCGGACTTTACGTACTTAGTCATGAAATTAATTTTTATTTTTCATAAAAACGGTTATTTAGGAACAAACTTCACGTATTTAAACAGTTAAATTTTTTCTTGAAATATAAATTACTCAAAAGCACACTACGTAAGTACTATATAATTTGGTACCAAAAGAACTCTAAGAATTTTACTCTAATGGCGTATTCTCAAAAGTCCAAGATGGGTCGTAGAAGTAATCACACTTTTAATATGTTTTATTTATTTTAACTTAATAAATTATTAATTTTAAGGTGGCTTCTAGGGTGAAGGATTAATTAAGTCCCTCACCAACGTAACGACCGAATTGAACGTAAAATCAATAAAATTCTATGAATGATTTAGATTACATACTGATTGATACAAGCCAATCACTGATAGTTTTTTATATTATATCAAGACGTAATTTGAGTGGTACACCGATAAAAGACTTAGTTGGTCTTTCACTTAAGAACTGATAAATCCTTAATTGATTTTTTAACTACGAATTTACCTATTAAAAAGATAAATCCGAAGTTATAAAATCAATTACAGATTTATCTATTTAATAGATAAATCCATAGTTATATTAAAATTTTTTAAAAAATTATAATTACTTTAATGTACTGGATGATAACCATTTAATCCATTTAATAGATAATGGTCACACTTATGATAGAAAAATAAAAAACCATTTAATCCATTTAATAGATAATGGTCACACACTTGTGATAGAAAAAGAAAACTTAACACAAATATGAAAAATCACCCCTATTCTTCATCTTCTTCTTCTACGGCGAGCCACCACCACCCTCTCCTTCTCAATTCACCGCCACCCTCTCCTCCACCGCCACACCACCACCACAACACCAATCGCATTTTAACTGCAGGACGTTATTGGAATTAGACATAAGATAGAGATTTTCTTTTGCAAATAAAATAACAAATTTCCTTTGTAAAAGGTGATTATCTCCTTTGCTGCTGCAAATTCATAATCAGACCATTAATTACAGCTATGTTTGAGATTACAGTTGCGATCCACTTTCAAAACTCTAAATGCATTGATTCTCTTGTATAATACAGATATGAAGGGCCCACAATTACAGCTTGATGTTTATGTCATTTATCCTAAAAGTAGAGGTTAAGATGCCAACCTTAAAAAAGTTACATGCTAGCCTAAATGGTAAAGTAATAGACTACTACTTTAAACATATTTTTATACAATTCAAATATAAGGAATTAGTTTTACTTCCTGTAAATATTGTGAGTGAGGGTTTGCAATTTTCTTCTTGTAAAAATTGCATGTTGAGTAATAAGATAGGCAAAATTGTACTTTTGGCACTTTATGTTTGGGGTTTGTGTTAATTTGGCCTTTATGTTTTTTTTCTTCTCGTTTTAGCCCCATGTTTTTTTTTGTGTCATTTTGGCCCCTACTGTTAGTTTTTTCTATCGGACGCCACACTGGCAGTTTACTGCTGACGTGGCGTCTTAAATGTCAGGTTGACTTTGACCTGATTTGGTGATGTGGCACATAAGGGACCAAATTGAAACTTAAAAAGAACATAGGGGGCCAAAATGAAACTGAAAAATAAAACTGAATGTGTTTGGAGGAAGAAGATGAAGGTGTTTTTGTTAATTTTATTTTTCAGTTTCATTTTGGCCAAATTGACGTCCAAACTAACGGCAGGGGCCAAAATGACAAAAAAAAAACACGAGGGGCTAAAACGAGAAAAAAACATAAAGGGCCAAATTGACACAAATCGCAAACATAAGGGGCCAAAAGTGCAATTTTACCAATAAGATATTTTGTTGTGAGTTGGCACATGTAGGCAGAGTACCAAACCATGGTAAATTTGTTAGTTGTCTTTTTGCTTTCTTGTGTGGAATTTTTCACTCATTGATTTTCCAACAACTCATATATAGGCCCGTTTGGATGAGCTTATTTTTGAGCTTATGGAAAACAACTTATGGAGATAAATAGGTTTTCATGTTAACTCATAAGTTCTCACTAACAAAAGTTATATCTCCATAAGTTGTTTTTCCATAAACTACATTGACAAGCTTATGAATAATACATAAAAAGCTTATTTATTTGCATAAACTGTTTTTCATAAGCTCAAAATAAGCTCTATCCAAACGGGCCCTATATCAAGATCAAAAAAGGAGTTCCTGCTCTGCCATTCATTTGAAGAGAGGTCATATCTCATCTTAATTGTTTCCAACAACTCGTATTAAGGTGTATTATGTTAATGAAATAAGTTTTTTTGTCTTTTATTGAAATATTTTCAAATTAAAAAATAGTTATATTAGGGGGCATTTTCTCACAATTTGCCTAGGGTCCATAAAATGTCAGGAACGGGACTGTCAATAAGAACTACAAACCATTCGTAGAATAAACACGAGGGAGAAGAACCCCAAGCCTAAAACCATCGTCAAGAGAAGGATAGTATCTGATCAATGCATCGCCCAATAATTACAAGTTGTATGTGGTAAGGAACTACTCAACTAATTAAACTTTCCTACGCTTAGAGAGTTAATAGTTATTTGAAAGCTAAAAATTGCAAAATAAGAATCATTACGATACTTCCACTTGGGTTGTTATTCCTGTTAACCACTCGAGTAACACGTACCAAAAATGCTAACTCTAAACAAATATCGATATTAGGTAATAAAAAAGAAATTCAAGATAAATATACACAAGCAATGTCAATGATGTTACCAAAACGGCTCAACTTGTGATTAGGATTAAAACTAATAAGCTTCTTAATTTCTAGATATATTTAAAGAGATGGCGTGAGAATCTTAGATTTTTACATAATGATCACTAATTTTTTCAAAACATTTTCAACTAGTTTTTGCTGACTTTCAGTTAAAGAACTTGAAGGTCTCTTTTAATTTGCTTTTTCTTTCTTTGGTTCAATTGGGCTGTAGGAAGCAAATAACTGTTATAACCTTTCAAGAATATATACCCACTTTTTTATTTCTTTCGCAAAATTGGGAATCTTGTGCCTATTTTGGGAGTAGTATCAAGAAAACTTGATAGAGTTTGTTTCATAATATAAATTTTAAGAAACTAAATAACTTTTATAAAATAAAAAAAAACAGAACAAGCATACGTGGTGCTCAAGTTTTGGAATAAATACTTGTGTAAGTATTTAAAAGAAACTAAAAAAAATGTTTTTCATCAAATATTTAAAAATCATCCTTGCATACTTAGTCTTGCTTTAGACATGAAGAAAATGCGTTTGGATCTTTTCATACCCTATTTTTTCTCCATCACAAAATATAAGAGTGAGAGGAGAGAGATGATTAAGAGAGATAGAGTGGATGGAGAAAAATGTAGGGAGTATGTGAAAGAGAAGATCAAAGTCTGAAATCGGTAACACTGGTGGGCTCGACAGGGGTTTGGCGAACTGAAGTCCAAAGTTTTTAGGAGGAAGAGATGATATGGAGAGTATAACAGCTTCAAACATGGTAAAAGAAATCTAGTTTTACACTGAAAAACTAGAAAGTCCATGTCTGCACCTAAGACCATTTTTAAACGGGCCCTATTTTGTTGACAAAAATGGCAGGCCCTTTATCGAAATTCGCAAAAATATATTCTCAATCATAGGGTGTTAGCGAAATTGAAGAAGTGTATTTAACTATTCCCAAAAAATGTTTAGCACCCCTGTTTTTTCGTGATTCCAACTAGACCAAACACCAAAATCAAACATCTGGGGTCCAACATCTAACATTTAAGTTTCCAAATCAGCGGTGACAGATATGTTATCTAATAGTAGGCACTGAAACGGTTCATGATAGAAAAATAGGGGACACAAAACTTAGAATAGGCAAAAAGTTGATAAACTAAGAGCATATATATTTAAGCCATTGGAAAATTAGTGTACTTGACATGCAGAATGAGAGTAGACAAATGTTTACCACTCTTCTATTGCCACATACTATGTTTCCATCAAGCCACAGGTTACTAACATATTAATAGAAAATACAGCAACAAAATATATCATAAAATTAACTTTGCTAAGTTGCATACAGCCTTTAAGCTAAAATAGAATCTGCATCCAAAAAGTCAAGAAAATTGAATTGTCAAGTTAGAAAATCTAACTTACAATTTATGGGGATGTTTCTAAGAGGAGAATTGGCATGTACAGTTATAGAATGCAGGGGAAAAGCAGTTCTAGTTTTCCAGTTCACTCCGAATCCAATCCTGTGAACACACCAAAGCTTGGACGGTGGCCGGATTGAGCGTGCTCCAATCACGATCAAGGACTTTTCCGCTGTAATTAAAAGCCAGTTCTGGTGCAACCTTTGACATTGGGATTCCTAAGACATTTCTTGCCATCATGGATAAGACAGGATACCTGGGAGTGTGAACTCTCCACCAATTAAGTATGTTGAAATCAACATTTCTAGGAAAAAGAGGTTCTTCTAAGTACTTTTCTAGGTCTGATTTTGCGCCATCGCCTTGAGATGTTTCATGAAGGAATTTGTCAAACCCCATCAGTCTATCCCTAGAGTCCTTTGCAGAGGATGGCAAGCAAAGTGGAATACTACTACCATTATTACCAACTTGCCAGGCCAAACCTTGATCATGAGAAGCTAATGGGGAGCCTATAGAATGTTCGTTGTAAAGAGCCTTGACACCCTCGAATACCTCTTCAATGCGACTTGCAGACAAGCTACCATAGATTAATGGATAAAAGTAATCTACCAACTTCATCTTGTATCTAGGATCTAACATGGCAGCAACTGCCAACCCTAAGCCACATTTCTCCCAATACTCATCAAACTTGCTTCTCAATTTTAACACCAAAGAACTGATGAACTCATCTGAATTCTTGCACCCTTCATTCAAATTCAACTTCACATCACAGAGCTCAGAGAAATATATATTCGCAGTTGGATACTTGCTCTTGGTGAAAATATTTATAATCTCAACAAAAAGCTTCAAGTAGCTGGTAACAGCAGTGATTCTCTCCCACTCTACTTCAGATAAACAGATTTTATAGGCAGTATCATTTTCTTGCAAAAGAATCAAAACATCCTTGAATTCTAATGCAACTTCAAGCATTGAATATGTGGAATTCCATTGCAGAGGATTATCTAGAAATAAGCACTTCTGAGTCCTGATCCCAACTTCTTGAGCCATCTCATTGAACTTGGCTAGTACTGTTTGCGAACTTTTAATATAACGAATAGTTTCACGAATCTTATTGACTATTTCACTCACAGCTCCCAAGGCAAGCTGAACCATGGCATTAAGAACATTTGAAACACAGCGTATATCAAATAATTGACCATTACAGTATAGAAACCTGTTTTGCATAAGTCTCTCACCAATTCTAGTAGCAATGTTATCACAGGTAGAACAACTGTCCAATATCATAGAGAACAATTTACGGTCAATATCCCAATCCATTAGACAATTCATGATAGCTTCAGAAAGAATGTCTTCAGTATGAGAAGGATCAATCCTTATCAAATTTAATATCCTCCTCCTTAACTGCCATGATTCATCTATGTAATTTGAAGTTAAACACAAATACTCAGCATCTCCCGTTGCAGTCCATACATCAGCACTAACACTGATTTTTCCAGGCAATTTATCCAACGTTTCATTCATCTTTTTCTTCTCTTTCTCATAAATCTCCATACAATCAGCCTCAACCCGATTCAATGTTACAAGCTCAAACAAGGGCTGCAGATTTTTTACAAAAGCTCTGAAACCAACATGTTCAACCATAGCCAATGGGTATCCATGAAGAATAATCATGCGGGCAAGATCGAAACGACTCCGTCTTTGATCAAAGTTACTACTTCCAGGGTTGACAGAGTCCTCCTTCAACTGCGTTTGCTCAAATTTAATATTCACAAGGCTAAGGGTTTCATCTTTGTTTTGATCCTGATCTGAAATGAAATTTGCAATTGCAAGAGTACCTTCCTTTCTCTTATCTCTTGCAGTAATGTATTGTGCAATGCCATGGTTAGCCCTTCTCTGACACCTGATTAAATGGTTCCTTAGATGTGATGTTCCACTCGTACTTGATCCACTCAATTTCTTTTTACAATGCCTGCAAACAGCTACACACGTATCGCCTTTTTTAATCCTATCAAAATCATTCCATACCACAGATTTTAACCTACTAGATTTGACAATTACAGCATCAGACATGTCCATCGTGTGAACCTGGGAAAAAAAATGCCCATTAATTCAATTTATGCATTTTCCATTTAAAGGGACAAAACTACAATGGACAGGATAGCATCTTCTTACTGTCTACTCTAGGTGGATGTGCATGTGTTTATACTCCTTCCAGCAAATATCACTCGTGAGGTGAATGAAGTTAAGGTATCTTGGAAAAGATGACAGTGTATGTAGCAGATCTGTTGGCAAAAAAAAAGACAGTAAAGTAAAAGAATGAGAGTATGAATGTGAAAACATGACTTGCATAAATTCCAAAAGATACCACCTGTGTTCCTTTCCATCGAAAACAAACAAAAGATATCAAGTATTTGGTTTGGATAGACTGCATGGCTTGTAAAATTAGATACTGGCACAGACATGAAATAACATAAAAGATTGACTAGTTGCATAATATTTTGATAAACTAGTTTTGAACCAAATTTCATGTGCAACAAGAACATGTTAAAGCATCAAATATCAGTGGTAGCGGCAATAGTGCGCTAATGCGTATTAAATTTTTGCCTTGCCGCTAAGGAAGCCGCTTTGCAATGCACCTGTTGCCAACTCGTGTGACAGCCGCTATTTGTGTAGCGGTGATGTCGGTGCTATCCGATATAGCAGAATTCATTGGATTTAGATTGTTTTCCATTTAAAACTCAAAAGTTGTTTGCATCTCATGGGCTTTAAGGAAAAAAATATTACTTACATTAAATGTATCCACCAACCCTAGTAATAAGCCAATAAGCTACGTGTCTCTTCCACCTCTGCCTAGTGTTGCGCCGTCGCCCCAAATCACAATTCAACCCCTCGCAAGTCAAGCTGCTGTTCTAAATAGTAGTCTGGTCATATTTAAATCACAACTTAACCTCTAACAACATCTTCACCTCTTGCAACCTCCAGGTAATTGGATCTTTTTTGTTTCTTTATTCTTCTCTCTTCCTCTGTTTTTTTCTATTTTATTTTCTTCCTCTCTTCCTCTATCCCTTGTTCTCTTTAAACTTCTCTTCTTCTATTTGTTTATTAATTCTCTGTCCTTTTAGTTTAAGTCATCCTTTGTTATGTCTTTTTTCAGTTTATTGGCATTTTTTTCTGCTCTGCATTTTTTTGCTAAAGCATCTGTCTTCTTTTTTGTTTATTTACTCCTTTCTCTTTTAGGAATTATTATTAGATTTTTTTAACATTAGGGTTTTGATGGACTTCAGAATTTACTATACCACTTTTCATATTTTTTTGAAATTGTTTTCGAATATTATGTCACTTTTTGTATTTTTATGGAATTTTTTATTTTTATATTATATATATTTAGCTGCAACATTTATTTCACCCGCTATGTGGGGCTTCCGCTACTTGCCCGCAACGATATTTAAATATCAGCACTCTAGCATTCCGCAATTTTCTGCAATCCGCGATTGACAACACTAATAGTAACAAGTTTGTATTGCGCTTTAGAAGGAAGCAATTTGTATGACACTATTGGGAAGTGTTCTTAAATTTCTCTTTTCTACTAATGACACATCTTCATTATCTTCCTTCTTCTATTTGTTTCTAAATTCATTGTACACTTATGAGTCTTTTGTACCTCTTTAGTCTTGGACTTGTTAGTTTTAATACAATCGATTACGTTGTGCATAGAGAACATCTTTAAATAACTTAATCATGCTTGTCTTAATCTAACTTAATCGATTACGTGCATGTTTTCAAAGAAAATAGTTGGAATGAATTTTGGCATTGAGGAGTGGGATTTGTGTCAGACAATTAATAAAATTGGTGTCTTCATCAACATTTAAAAGTTAAAGATTGCCGATATTTTCAAGAAACTCAAAACTTGATAGTGTCTTAATCAAAATTTGTATGTTATAGTTTCCTTCCTTAATAGTTTTTTCCAGTTTCAACATAACATGAACAAACACATAGATCAAAAAATAATGTGAATCAAATTCAGGCAACTACCAATAGTTCAAAAACCAAAGGAAAATTATAAAAGAAGGGTTACGGTTTCTACAATTCACAGATCATTCAAACAGACAAATTATAAAAGCCCTTTTTTTAAATATTAAATATCAGAGATTCAAGAAACCAAAATGAGAAAAGAAAGAAAAATATCAACGAAGAGACAACAAAATTACCAAATTGAATCCTAGCGGTGGTTCAGGTTTGCAGAGTGTGGTGGTTTCCGGCTTTCTGGTGAGCGATTTGGCGGCGCAAACGGGTTTGCAAAGGGTGGTGATTTCGCTTCTCTGATTAGGGTTTGAGATTTTCGCGTCCTTTCATTGATGTTATTTTCGAGAAAAGAAACGAGAACACATTAAAATTTTACTGGAAAGTGGAAAAATAAAAATCAGATACTCATTTTTTTTTGGTCAATAAAAATATAAAATCAGATACTCGTTGAAAACTTTTATTAGATCGTGGGCTGGGCTATGGTAGACCGAATAGTAACCGGATTTTTTTTGGGTTTGACTTTTCCTATATCCCCTCCTACTCACCCACACCCCAAACCCTACGAAATGACCAAAAGGGCATTAATGAGGCACGCTGTTATCATCGATTCGGTTAGGGTCAACCGAACAATTTTGGTTAGGCCCAAAACGAATATTTTTTTGAGTCACACCCCTTTTTCAATTTTTAGAAGGTTCGGGGCACCCCCACCCCCCTTAATCTTCTCTCTACATTCCAATTTTCTTTCTGCTCCTCTTCGCAACATACTTCTTGCAAAAAAAAACGAAAGAGTGCAAAACCAAACCACAAAATCATTAGATGGAACACTGGTTGAGTGTGAGGTCCATGTAATTTTGTGGGATAAGGCAATAAAATTTCCAAATTGTTGATGTAATTTCCATATTTGGCGTTGAAATTGTTGATGTGGTGGCAAGTGGGTTTCGCTGTGATTGAGGGAAGTGGAATGTCATGAAACTGGATTCCTCTGAGAAATGGGTGGTGTGTGGTGGGTTTAGAGAAGAAGCCTAGAGAAATGGGAGATATGGAGTTTGTGGTGCTGCAGCTGATCATGGCTTGTCATGACTGCAGAAAAAACGAAAGATAGTACAGAAGCTTCGGTGATTGTTAGCCAAATATATTCGGTTGACCTTAGTCGAATATATTAGGTTGGCCTCAACCGAATTATACGTAGATGCATCCTCTACTTAAGGGTATTTTTGGAATATTTGGAGTTAAGGGGTGTGTGGTGAGTAGGAGGGGATGTGGGAAAAGCATGGGCCTTTTTTTACCCCCCTTCACCCCTATACCCCTAAATTTTGCCAAACTAACCAAAATATCCTTAAAAACAATTAAAAACCTAAATCATTCCTCATATACCAGTATTTCTGAAAAAAGTACGTTTTTGCCCTTAAACTTTCCGTAAACATGGGTATGTCTGTATCTCCTGTTTATTGGATATGGATCTTGATATCAGATTTTCACTCAGCAGAAACCTATCAAGTCTGCTCATACTCATACGGTCAGAGTAAAACCACGAGAATTGCTTCCCAAGAACCGGAGGCTCAACAAGTTCCATAGCCTCAATAAACTAGCGAAATTCATTTCTTTCAGTGCTGGTAGATATTGATGTGGTACCCCTTCTCCGACTTCTTGATGTTACAACGTTAAAATCACCCCCAATACACCAATCTCCATTCTAGAGCTCTTGCTTTAGGTTTAATATTTCCTCCCAGAGTGTCTGTTTGCCCTCAATAGAGCATGGTGAGTACACATTTACCAAGTATATAAAATTATTGTTTTGTTTTACATAGAGACCCACAAAACATTCACCAGAGAAGATGGATAGAACCTCAAACAAAACCGCAACTGTCTTCGTTTGCCGGCGTCTCCCCGCCCCCTCATATTTAGATACACAATCTTCATTGAGTTCCCTTTTTAATCTCCCTCCGTTTTTTTTTCTTCTTGATAACATATGAACTATCTTCGTCAATCCCCACCACACCCAAATTTCTACGTGCGAAGTCCCATACCTTCTGTGCAACTTCCAATTGATGATTCTCCCAATTACATTCATTGCAACACTGAATGTCAGAGTCTCCTATGGAAGCCTCACATAAGACCGAACCTCCGCTGAAACGAGTACTTCTAAGAGAATGGTGGTAAGAGGGCATTGAGGCTTTTTCTCACCGCCCCTATTTCGCCATTAGAATGGATTTCGGTCAAGTTCACCACATAGTTGAACATTGCCCCATCAGATGCCCTGAAAGAAGCAACATTGAGGCCTTTGTTTTGTTGGGCTATTGTTATAAGAGTTAGGGTTTTTTTATACCCCACCCCATACCCATCTACCTCCACACAATTAAATATTGCGAAAATACCCTCCTTATTTATTACACAAAACTGAATTTGGACCAGATTCTCCAATGGGACCCACTTTATCAGCCAACAAATTTAACTCAACAGATTTACCTGCAGAGGAGGTAAATCCGTTAATCATTAAATCTACGTTAAAATCGATGTCAAACGGAAGTAAGTGCTAAAAGATACTTTCGTAGTTGAATTTTTTTATAAAAATGGAAGTATCTCAAAAGAGCTACTTCTGTCTGGCATTTAATACAGTCAACAATAGATTTACGTTTAAAAAGCTATTTCCGTTTTTAAAAAAATTTCGTATACAAATTTATCTTTTTATAACTTAATTTTGTTTTTATGTTTTAAAAAAAACGGAATTATCTTTTATAACATAAATCTGTTTTGTAAAAAAACAAAACGGATTTAAGTATATGTCAGATAAATCTGTTTCGCATTTTGTTTATTATGTCTTAATTTTTGTCTGAAAACTAAAACAGATATGGATACGGAGTCACAGTTAGTTCCGATCGAGATAGATTCATCAGGGCCATTCATGACGGAGACGGTATATTTAACTAATTTTTTTAAACATGCATTTAGATATTTAATTAATTATGTAACTAACAATTGTCTATTTTGTAGCTATTTCAAACACGTGACGATGTTATATGTTGGGTCAGAGATGTTGGGAGAGACATTGGATGAGCAATGGTGTAGTTGCAGACTGTGATTTGAGTCCCAATGTATGTTTATTGTAGAAGCAATCAAATAAATGATTTAATGTGAGTACGTGTGTGTTTTGATGATATTTTTAAGGGTTAAATATGTATTCTGCCCAAGTAAATATCACCATAATCGAGTTATACCCCTGTAAAAATAAAAACTTTAAAATTACCCTTGCAAATATAAATCGCTTACGGTTATGCCCCTCGGTCAGCTTCTCATCCAAAAAAATAATTTAAATAAGGTTTAAATATATGTTCTGCCCCTGCAAATATCACCATAATCCTGTTATGCCCCTGTAAATATCAGCATAATAGAAAAATTAAAGATTTTGACAGGGGCATAACTGGATTATGGTGATATTTGCAGGGGTAAAACATATATTTAAACCTTATTTAAATTATTTTTTTGGATGAGAAACTGACCGAGGGGCATAACCGTAAGCGATTTATATTTGCAAGGGTAATTTTAAAGTTTTTATTTTTATAGGGGTATAACTGGATTATTGTGATATTTGCAGGGGCAAAACATATATTTAAGCCTATTTTTAACTACATGTAAATGTAACTATATATTGTACTTGTTAGTATGTTGTGACAATGTAATTGATGTGCCTGTAAGTGTGTTGTGACCTATTGTGTATGTTGCGGAAATAGTCTATTGAGCACTTCAGAAGAAAAGGGATCAACAACACTAAGAAAAATTGTTAGCATGTGAGCCCAGATTGATATGAGCACACATGCTCAAAAAGGGATCAACAACACTAGGAAAATTGTTAGCATAAGAAGAAAAACAATTAAATGGAACTTCAAGTTTAAGATCTATTGATAGGTGAACTGTGTTTATTTGGAAAAAGGTCCAAAGATATGCACAATCTCAAAATATAAAGTTACTGGAATCGACGCCTTAATGTGCTCATGCAAGTGGTTAATTAGGTTGAGGCTATTAACAAATTTCTGATAAACTTAATTAAGAAGCATATAAACAAGACTAGGATAATAAAATCAAGGGGAAATTCTCTTTTTTCCTTCGTGATGTTTCTTTGCATCAGAAGGTTTAACGAGACTTCCTTCCTTCTATTTGCGTAAAAAAAACATACTCTTGCATCCATTTAAGTTGAGAGCTACATGTACGGTTCGTGATGGGGGTTTGCGTTTGAAGGTTAGATGTGGACTCCACACACATGGGCAGCTTACTATCTCGACTGGCTTGACAATGTTTGGTCGGTTATCGAAGGAGGAGAAGGCTATGGTCGATGAACACACATCGCTGAGGGTTGGCCCAAAAGATTGTCTTAATGCTATGAAGAATAAATTTCTGGGCAATGTGACTTCTATGCCCCAACTATATAGGTAGCGTTATGCCTACATGTCTTCTTTGAGGAGTCCTAGAACAGATATTCATGAGCTGCTGAGATTGATTGAGTCTGAGAAGTATTTATGTTGGAGTAGGAAAATTGAGAGGACAGATGTGGTTAGTGACATCATGTGGACACATCCCACTTCTATTAAATTATTTAGGTTGTTTCCAAAGGTTCTTATTCTGGACACCACTTACAAGACCAACAAATACATAATACCTCTGTTGGAGATTGTAGGAGTCATTCAACCGAGATAACCTTCTCGGTTGCATTTGCATATCTGGCACATGAGCGTGAGTCTCATTTTACATGGACATTACAGATGTTAAAAGATTTGTTCGATATACACGCTCTATCACCTGAGGTGTTCTTGACTGTTTCAAACTCTTAGGTCCTAGCCGTGGTGTTGGCCAGAGGCTTGGACGGTCTTTGATTCCTCGTTTCTTCAAGCAATTGCGTCGAGGAGGGAACTCTGCTCCTCGACTGTGGGTTTCCTGACTCCTCTAGAAATGGTCAAGCAAGGTGAGAGGGGGACGCGAGTGTTGGATTATACTACTGGCTAATGCATAAAGTAAAGTAAAAGATAAAAAATGCGGTAAGGAAAGATAAATTGAAATAAACGTAGAGTTTCTGTACAATTACTCTATTGCTATATATATATATACATAGGCCCTCCCACGTTCTATTTTCGTGCCACGTCTTATAAATAGCAAAATGTAAAGGGGTTCGACCATGCGGGCCAACTAACGACCCCTCGGTCCGACCATTGACCTAATGACCTGACCGAGTCGATCACCGGGTCGGTTTTAATAACATTGCATGAAACAGATGGATGAGCTTGCCTTTCCTACCACTTCTTCAATCGTTCCACCACCATCTAAAATTAAAACAAAGGGTGCACCAAAGAAGAAGAAGCAAAAATTCTATGATGTGAAGTGCGATCCTTCTGGTTGGGAGCGAGTGGATGAAAAGATGAAAAATACTCAAGAGTCTGGGACTTCTAATAAATTATCACAGCGGTCATGCCACCACTCTCTCATCCGCCCATCGTTGTAGACTTAACAGCTGATTTAGATTATTTAGATTGGCGTTTCATATACTTATTTTGGTACTAGTTTTTTGTAATTAATATTCCATATTTATTATTTTTAGAGCTTATATTTTAAATTGTTGTTTTTTTCTTTTTATAAAAACGGATTTATCTAGTTAATAGATATATTCGTACGTACAAAATTACAAAACAGAATTATCTAATTGCCGATAAATCGGTTACCTTAAATTAATAAAAACAGTTTATATATTAATTGATTAATTCCGGTTTGTAATTTTTATGAAAACGAATTTAAGTTTTTTCACTTACTTCTGTTTTTCTAATTACGTAACATACGAAAGTAAGTGAAAATACTTAAATCTGTTTTTATTTTTTTCTACAAACGGATTTACCGGTAGTAATTCTGTTAAGTTCAAATTATTAGGGGTATTTTTGGATTATCATAATTTGTGGAGGTATAAGTTGAAATGGTGGGGGTAAAAAAAAACCATTGTTTAATTTGTTTTTCCTTTGGTTGCTCCGGCCCGTCACTAAACTAAGGCCTAGCCCTTTCTACAACTTTACACCCCTCAATCACAACACCACCCCCCTCCCTTGCACCTGGCCCAATAACACCTTGTATCACATGGCCCACATCGTTCCATTCTGTTTCATTACATTTGTCGTATGTAAGAGGGCTCATACTTCGTCCAACTCCCCTCTACTCAGTGGACACCCCTAAACGCTCGAAAAGACACAAATACCCTTAATGAATTTGGTGCGTGCATTTTTTTTCTTAAATTTTTAGGGTTCGGACTACGGTCGTCCGAACCAGTTCGATCTTTCAGCCATCGAACCAGTTCACACACACCTTTTTGCCTTACAATGAATTTCGAACAGGTTTGGCCAAGTGTGGTCTGAACCGGTTCGTTCTTTCAGCGTCCGAACCTAACTGTTATTGGTTCTTTTATTTTTGCAGTTTATCTTTCATTGGTTCTTTTATTTTTGCTTGTAAATTAGTAACTTTTATCGACAAATTGAAAGTGGAATTATCGACAAACACTACGTATAAATAAAACATAACATATATATATAAAATAAAAATGTCTTACAAACAAAAATAAGTCATAAAATTCAATCCATAAATTACAATAAAAAACATAAAATACTATTGTGTCTGCCTCCCTCTCCGTTGGTAGACACAACCAAACTTCCTCAGCCCCAGTGCGAATGGCTTAGCAATTGCCTTCAGCCTCTGAATTATGGCCCAGCCACGGGTCTGCTGTGGAATCCCAACATCCGTAAACACGTGCTCCAACTCATCATACAGGGCCATCACCTCTAGCATACTCTATAAGACAGAAAAAACTACTCTAATAAAAAAACTAATTAAAATAATAAATACTTTAATAAAACTGTAAGGCTAAAATAAAATCTAATACCTCACTCATCTCTGGAGCATCGAAGGGGTAGTTATCGGGGTTTATGTATGGGTGGGATACCCTCCTAAACCAAGAAATGTATCCCTCAACAGTGGCTGGCATCCCATCCACTATCGCCTACCACGCTGATGGTCAGGTGGGAGATCTGTCATCAGCAGCAGCAACAGATGGGCGAGGAACATCAGATGGACCAACAGTCTCAGCAGCAGCAGCAGAAGGTCTCGATGCAGATGAGCAAGATGCGGATGGGTGTGAAGAAGATGGGCGAGGAGCATCATATGGCCATCCAACTGAGCTGCTACAAAGTCAGCCGCATCACGATCAATATCGTCATACTGCAATGGAGTGTCCAGTGCATCGTCATACTAAGTTGGGATTGTTTTCCCGCGTCCACCCCGGCGTCCACGTCCACGTGGATTATTTTCAGCATTTCTATTACGGACTGACCACATAGGATGAACCCTCTCATCCTCAACCTGTCTCTGGCCTGAAGTACTAGCACCTCGAGTTTTAGCCATCCTAAAAATAAGCAAGAAAACCGTTATAAGTCAAAAAAATTAAACAGCTCAGAAAACATGCAAAAACAAGATGGTTCAGATGTTTAGCAAACAAACCAGTTCGTTCATGGTGCAACCGAATTGGTTTGGCGCACGATCGAAGGAACCCGTAAAAAAAACGCTTTTTCATCAATTCGGTGCCCGGCCACCGAACAAGTTTGGCCTCTGGACGCCAAAACCGTGCGAACAGTGAAGAAAAAAAGAAAAAACGCGAAGAGAAAGAGAGAGGAAGTTACCTGGATGATAATGAAAGTAAATGTGGCTACGAGTTTGTGGAAGAGAAAGGAAACTTGATGGGGAGAAAATGAGGGGGTGTGGGTTCGGACTTCGGAGGTTAGGGTGGGTTAGAGTGAAAGGGGAAAGTGAGGGGGTGTGTGGGAAAGAGATAGGGATAAGGTGTTTTGAATTGGGGGGTACTTTGGGAATTTAGAATGTTAGGGGGTGTCTACCGAGTAGGGGGTGTTGTACGAAGTCGTTGCCATGTAAGAGACCCACCCCCTTTGTGAGGTGAAGCGGTTACGGAGACCGAAACACGCGTGTTCTGAGAACCCAATTCTTACTCACTTACTAGCTCAAATCCAGTTAATTCTTTGACTCACTTACAAACAAAACATTTTGTAATGCTATATTTAAAAATTACAATAAAACATTTAATTTAAATTCTTTAAACATGATCATAGCTATTTTAAAATAATTAAAAGAGAGTAATTTTTATACTACATATATATATTTGAGCAGATATTTTCTTAAAGATTTACTACTATATTAGCCGTTTTTTATGTCAGTTAATTTTAACTCCGTTTTAAATTATGTTTTTGTCTTAAAAAACCCGAATCAACTGAACCAATCCAAACTGCATTAGTTTGGTTTGGTTTTACTTTAGGAAGCCAACGAACCAAACCAAACCACATCTAGTTTTACCGAATGTTTTAAAACTCGGACCGGTGATCGACTCGGTGAAGGTACCGGGTCATGGGTCGGAACAATGGGTCGACAGTTGAACCGCATGACCATGACCCGGTCTCAATTAAAAAATTCCTGAATTTTCAAGACATATAAATTTCATACCTGTAAAACTTAATTTGCTAAAATTACACATCATGTCTAAAGAAATCTAAAACGGCATTGTTTTTGTGTTTTTGGGGTTTTTTAAAATAAAAATGCAAAACCCGGTACGGTTTTACAAACCCGCCGGGTCACCGGTTTTCGCCAAAAACTGGCCGAGTCAAATCGGTTCCTGCCGAGTCACTGCATTTCCGATCCATAGCATGGCTCGAACCGGTTACCCCTCCGATTCCCGGTTCGCCCGGTCCGACCGTCCGGGCCGAGCCGGTTTTTAAAACACTGGTTTTACCTTTTGGTTCGGTTCACTTTTTGTCTCAAAAACCAAACCAAACCGTACCACGAACACCCATACTGTTCTCCACTTCCCAATATTTTCTTTTAATGATTGCTGCATTAACATCACGTTTTGTTTTCCCTAGGCCACCTGCATGCATGCCCTCCTGCGCCGGCTCCGCCCCTTCGAGTCCACCACCGTCGGTGTTCCCTTGTTTCTCACTGCCTCCAACTGTTCCCGTGGCTACTTATTCCTCATCAGTCATCATCAACGTTGAACAAAGGTTGTTGGTGTCCAAGAACACTTTCTGCATCAGATTCAGACCACTCCTCAACAACCTTGATGTGAAACAAATCTCCATTGATGCTAACTCTCTCAACGTTATTGAATAAATCGTATGAGTATGTTCGTATCATCACTCTTGCGACATCCATCGAGTGTTTGTTTTTTATATTATCACATCTACTTTAACAAATTTCCCCTCGTTTTGTTACTTTGTAACACAAAAAAGAAATAGCTAAGTTAAAAGGATAATTGGGGCTTTTTAAAATATTTGTTGCGTGGTTAGACTAGACCCATCATAGTTATCATTTTACAAACAAAAAAATGCTTTTACAATAGGTATGTCGTTAAAGATAATTTGTCATCTAAAATAAGTTTTATGATAGTTTTGATATATTGTTGTTTTAGACTATACTATACATAAATATAAGGGTTAAATATGTTTTTGGTCCCTACTTTTATAGCGAGTTTTGTTTTTAGTCCCTATAAAAAATTTTGAGCACTTTTAGTCATTACTTTATTTTCCGTTAGCACTTTTAGTCCTTACCGTCAAATTCCACTAACGATGCTGACATGGCACTGCTTATGTGGCAGTTTTTAATGTGCTGGCATATTGCTATAATTTCCACCTAATATTTTTATTGCCACGTATTAATAAATAACTAACAAAAAAAACTTAAAACAATTTTAAAAACCACATCACTAATTTACAATTAAACTGGATCTGTTTTTCTTCTTCAATCCTCATTCATCTTCAGTCGCCTTCTTCAGTAAAAATTTCAGATCAAGGAAGAAGGAACCCAATCTTCACTGTTCCTCCTTCATTCCTCTTCCTCCTCTCACTCTCTTCATTCCTCAAAACTCATATTAATAACATTACAGATGCAAAAGTAACAATTATCGAAATCAAATCCTCTCTCTCACACAAATCCCTAATTCCTCCTCTTCATCCCAGAAATCAAATCTCAGCAAAAGCTACGCACGCCATTGAAGAGAAAATATCGACCAAAAAATTTGTTGTCCTATAAATTCGTCGTCACAATGATTCTTCTTAAAATCCCCATGAATCATGAGCAACCCAATTTCACTTTTCATTTTCCATTTTCTATAAATTCTGGATTAGAAGAAAAAAACTCCATGAAACAAAATTGCCAAAAAGAAAACACATAAAAGACAACAAAAGCAAAATTACTCCAAACAGATCAATATTATTCCAAAGGAATCTCAACGTCTCCATCGTTAGCCATAGATCTTGGCTTTATCACAATCACAATTTTTATGACATCATGAAGACTCAAGAGAGATATTTCCAAGGAAAAGAGGAGAGAAATTAGGGATTTGGTCGAGAGAGAGAGAGAGGATTTTGTAATTTTCGGTTTTTTATTTTTACTTTTAATTATGTATTTTCTTTTCCAACGTGGATGCTTAGGTGGAATTAATAAAATGACATGGAAATAAACCTATGTGCCAGCACATAAAAAAGTGCCACATAACTAATGTCACGTCAGCACCGTTAGTGGAATTTGACGGCAAGGACTAAAACTGCTAACGGAAAATAAAGTAGGGACTAAAAGTGTCCAAAAAAATTTATAGGGACTAAAAACAAAACTGACTATAAAAGTAGGGACCAAAAACATATTTAACCCTAAATATAAACCAAGTTATATTATAACTTGATTTACACATTTGTATGGATATTAACATAACATTCGCTGTGGCTAATTTAATATCTTAGTTTTTATACTATTTAATATTTAGTTAATTGAAGTTAGAAATATTTTAGTATGCCCTTTTAAAATACTTATACAACGGAAAAAGCGGGGTTGCATAGTTAATCTATTCGCTGTTGATTGTTGGTTTGTTATGTTCTGCTCGACATGTTGGCGACTATAGTTTTGGAATGGAAGTGGATTTACAATGCGAGAGTGAACGAAGCTTTCTATGACGTCAGACAAGAATACACTTAGAGGAAAAGACCGTATGAGTAATTGCTACATCGAATTAGGTGAGTGTCACACTACAACAGATATTGAAAAAAAAGGCGCTAAAATGGGTAGCGTTTATGTTAGAAGCGCTGCTTTTGGCTAAAACACGGAGCAATGGGCAGCGCGTATGAAGCAAGCGCTGCTTTTGGGCAGGACGCATTGCGCAATAAGCAGCGCTGTGCAATAGGCAGCGCCTATGCAGCAAGCGCTACCTTTTGGGTAGACGGGTTCTCAATGGCCAGCGCTTATTAGTGAAGCGCTGCCTATTGGTGTGTTTTTTATTTTTTCATTTTTTTCCCTCTCAACACATACATTTTCGTTCTAGTCCTCTCCTCAACACACTAACACTCTCTCAAGCTCTCTTCCTTCTCCTCCTCCATTGGCCTCAAACGGACACACACTCCTCTCAAGCTCTCATCTTTGTCCTCTCAAGCTCTCATTTTCGTGGCTCTCTCCCATTTTCGTTTTCCCAAAGGACATCTCTTCCACACTTCTCCATTTCTTCTCCATTTTCGTGTAAGGTGATTGCTTCCCCATTTTCGTTTCTCTTTCACAAAGTTTAGTATTACTACATGTTGCTCTAGTTATTTTAATGGCATTGGAACATTAGGTTAGATGATTTAAAGGTTATGGTTGATGATTGGTTCTTTAAAATGGTGTTTCTAAACTTTGGGGGAAATGTAGTTGTAGTGTTTGTTGAAATGTCCAAATGAAATGCTTGTTAATTTAATTTGATGTAGGCTTAGTGTTTGTTGAGATGTCCAATGCTTGTTAATTTAATGTTGCTTTCGGTTAAGGGATTTTATAAACTTGAATATTTAGGATTGCATGTTGTTTTATTAATTTTAATGGCACTGGAACTTTATGTTAGATGATCAAAGTTGATGCTTATTGATTGGTTTATTGAAAGGGCGAAGTGTTTGTCTTATTTTGTTAATGTCACAAAAATTAATTGTATTTTTGTCTTCCATATTTGTATGATGGTTCTTTAATTAGTAATTTAATTAATGAATTGTTTATAGGAATTGAAAATACTTCCTTTGAGTTCGTGTTGGTTCGTGAGTTCGAGCTCGAGTTCGTGTTTGTTCGCTTCATTTGCTAGTGCGTGGTTCGCATTCGTTGGAGTTCATCGTTGCTTCCACTTGTTCAGGTACTTTTGTTGTTTTCTTGTATTTATTATATGAAAATGACAATATGGAAGACATCAAAGTCTTTGATTTCTTTAGTTTAAAATAGTTGAATGTATTAGCTTCAAAAAAATTGTTTTCTTTAGTTTGATTTCTTTGATTTCTTTTGTTTGTTTTGAACCATGATGATTTATTTCTTCATAGATATTGCATTGATATGTAGGCTTTGTTTTCTTGATACCTATCAAATATAAGTTATGCAAACTTGTATATGTGTGGTGAATGAAACTAGCAAAGTAAAATCAAATATGCCTAAATATGCGAATAGTGCGTGATTATGTTTTATTGCAGGTCAGATGGCGGATCATAGTGATCATGACAGTGATCATGACAGCGATCCTGAGTGTGATGTTGAAAAGTATATCAGAAAGCAGGCTCCTCGGGGAATGACGGTAAAAAAAAAATCATCAATGGAGTAAATAAAGGAAAAGGAAAAGTACCAGTAAGTTACTAATTACTAATTAACTTATTAATTCAACACTTAGTTTTAATTGTTTGTTAACTAATTTACTAATGACATAATGTAGGTGGTGTGGAATATTAAGGGTCAGCCAATTGGGGATAATTGCGCAGATTTGGTTACCTTCCTCGGTAGTAAGGTAAAACAAATGATACCAATTACAATCAGTACTTGGAGTGAGAAAAGTGCTGTTTTGAGGAAACACAAAGAGGAGTTTTGGTTAGCAATACAGGTATATAATTTTACATCTCTTTTGTAATCTTATGTAATAAATTTGTAACCATCTATATTTATATCATTTTCATTGAATATGTGTATGCAGAAATATTTTGATGTGGATGAGTCCCGAAAAGACTAGTGTATGAAGAAAGCTGGAAAGCTACATCGGAATTTCAGGGGTAGTCTAAAAAAAATGGTTGTTTGATAATAGTGGAAACCTCAGATGGAAGCCTCCAATGCCATATAGTGGATTTATTACGGAGGAGGATTGGGTTACATTTGTTAGAAGACGCACCGAAGATGAAGATTTCATGGTTAGTACTATAATATATTAAGTTATAACTTAAAATATAGTTGACAATTATATATTATACATTAATGTATACTTATGTCTCTAAATAGAAACTTTGCCAAGCGAATCGAGAGAAAGCTTCTGGTTGTGAATACCCTTATAGAGGCGGTGCTAGTGGATATCAAGTTTTGAAGAGAGATTGGTAAGACACAATAAGTTTGATTTCTCTTTGTTTAATAAATATTTTGATTTATAATTTCTTAACTTTTGGTAAATTTAAATATAGTTGGAGGAGAGTGGGAAAGATCCTACTAAAGAAAGCATTGAGCGACATTTTTTGTGGGTAGCAGCCAGACAAAAGGATGGGGAGGTTGTGGATCCCAAAACTAAGGAGGTGACCGACAAAATTGTAAGTATTTCCAAAATTCGAATACTGTTTTGAAACTTTTATGATCTATAAAATGTATAATAATTTTATTTATTATACTTTTGTTTGTGAATCAAGAAACCATATCAGAGTCTGTGTCACAGGGAGAGATCATTGATTGCTCTGAAAAGGAAATCTTTACTCGTGCCTTGGAAAAGGAAGAATACACAAGTCGTACAAGGGGTTGTGGATTTGGCGTTAATCCATCGAACTACCTTGGATCAAAGAAGAGAACTTATGATGAGCATCATGATTGTAAACAAAGTAGAGAGTTGCGGGTATTGTATGAAGGTCTAAGGTCTGAACTTAGTCAAATCAAATTGCACTATGGGTTGGTATCGCCTGCAGTACCATCCCCTGCCACAGATAGCGCACGAGATAGCTGCACCATTCCGTCAACTAAGGTATTAATTATTTTTTTTGACGATAAATACGAAATTAATTATTAAACTCTCTTTCTTCTACGCAATGTATTTATTAATTTTTGTTTATAATTGATTTAGGACAACAATGAGTGTGAGTGTGAATTGTATATCTCAAACTCACACCAAATGGTTGCAATAGGCTTCACATGTGACCAATTGGGAACTTTGATGCACAATTTACCCATACCTCCAGATCATGTTAGAGTTAGAGTTGACTGTGCAATTGTGGGGGATGCACCATTGCCTGCTTCAATACCTACTATAGATTTACTAACTGTGCAAGATGCAGTTGGTACGTTTGTGGCATTGCCAACACACCTTATTGTTGTAAGTGACAATATGTTGTAACTAACTAATTCTTTTATTTTGTCATTTCTTGTGTGCTAGCTAACGAATTATTTTATTTATATATAGGTACGCCAAAATGCAAAGTCTAGGGGCAAAAGTGTTAGCAAGGCAATATCTACTAGCAAGAAAGTGTCTCGGTCCGGCCCTTCAACACAAGTTTCTTTGCCTGCCCCTCAAAAAGTGACTCGGTCCTCTCCTCCTCCAACATTGACTCAGCCCTCTCCTCCTCCAACAGTGACTCAGCCCGCCCCTCCTCGAAAAGTGACTCGGTCCTCCGTTGCTCCAAAAGTGACTCAGCCCGCCCCTCCTCCAAAAGTGACTCGGCCCACCCCTCCAAAAGTGACTCGACCCGCCCCTCCAAAAGTGACTCAGCCCGCCCCTCCTTCAATAGTGTGTCAGCCCTCCGCCTCTTCCATTGATGATTCTAGGATTATTTTGTATACCGAAATGCATGCGCAATTCAAGGTGGATGATGGAACCCCACTTGTATTACAGATGGATGACAACATTTTTGGAAATCTCGATCAACTATTGATAATCCCAAAACAGGATATTAATGATTTATGTCAGATGAATTGGGCAACTAGTGTTTGTATTAGAGCATATATCAGGTATATACGTATGTAATTTATTATTTAACATCATTAAGTTTATTTTATTATATCGTTAATTTAATTTGTATATATATATCTCTAATTGTAGGTGCTTGTATCATAACATTTTGGTCCCTTCGGAGCAGACACAGAGATATGTGTTCTTGTGTCCAGATAGTACACACCTCCGTAATGTCAAGGAGGATCTGTCTAATTATAACGACCTTGTGAAACAAAACAAGACAGGTGTTACAAATTATATCATTCGACGCTTATTGGATGCTCAACATACAGGTGTCGATACCATGTTTTTGGCACCATGTCTTGTAGAGTGAGAGATTTAATCTATTCTTATATAACATGCATTTTTTAAATACTAGTCAATTACTTATTCAAAGTTTTATTTTGTAGGGATCATTGGATTTTGCTTGCAATAAATCCTAAGACAGATACGGTGTACTACATTGATTCTGTGCATGGTCATTTCAACACCCACCCAGACTTGGTTGTGATATTTAATAGGTGTGTGTATTTCGATCACTCTGCATATTTCTTTGTTTTAGTTGTTAACTATATGTATTTTTAATAATATAGTTATATCCAATTGTGTTCAGTTATTTGAAGGAATATTGGGGATTGGAACAATCACAGACAAAATGGGTGCCAATAGAGGTAAGTTTGTAATCAATCTTATCATATATTTATTTACATTATTGTTGTCAAAAAAATGTATTAAATTAAATTTAACAATTAACTAATCTTTTGTTTTGTAGTGTCCGAAACAACCAAATAACAATGATTGTAGGTATTACGTAATGAGATTTTTGAAGGAAATTATTACCCACAACCAAATGGTTGTCCCCAGACAGGTATCTTTACAAACTCTTTTTTATTTTGATTTAACCATATATTTCAATTCTAGTTTTATTTAATTATATAATTTCAGTATTTTCCCGATTGTCGGTGGAAGACATACTCTACTGCACAGATTGATGAGCTTAGAGGAGAGTGGTGCCATTATGTCTCGCAATTCTTTTGATTTTAGATAGATTGTAATTTTGTAAATTGTTAGAGTTTTATTTGGATACATGCATATGAATTGGTTCATGCATATGTAAGTTGCTAACTTGTTTTAATTTAGATACATATTGTAAGTAGCTTGCTAGTTTTGGATACATGCATATGAATTGGTTCATGCATATGTAAGTTGCTAACTTGTTTTAAATTAGATACATATTGTAAGTAGCTTGCTAGTTTTGGATACATATTGTTAGAGAGTTTGATTTGGATACATATTAATTTGTTAATATTGTAAGTTGCTAAGTTTTGGATACATATAATAACTTGTTAGCTAGTTTGTTTTGGTTTGTGATCATATTGGTGCATTTGGATATATAACTAGTTTATATATATACATATGTTGTTATTAATTGGCTGTATATGACCAGGAAATTATCAAATGTAAAAAGGGAAATACAAAAAAACAGAAAAAAAAGGAAAAAAAAATTAAACAATGGGCAGCGCTTGGTGGGAGAAGCGCTGCTCATTCACCTAGTGTGTATAGCAATGGGCAGCGCTTGGTAAAGGGAAGCGCTGCCCATTGCTAAACGTGCTAGGTGAATGGGCAGCGCTTGGTGGGAGAAGCACTGCCCATTCACCTAGCGCGTTTAGAAGTGGGCAGCGCTTGGTAAAGGGAAGCGCTGCCCATTGCTAAACGTGCTAGGTGAATGGGCAGCGCTTCCCTTTACCAAGCGCTGCCCATTGCTGTACGCGCTAGGTGAATGAGCAGCGCTTCTCCCACCAAGCGCTGCTCATTCACCTAGCGCGTTTAGCAATGGGCAGCGCTTTCCCTTACCAAACGCTGCCCATTGCTAAACGCTCTAGGTGAATGAGCAGCGCTTCTCCCTTCAAACGCTGCCTATGGCTATTAATGAGCAGCGCTTCTCAAACGCTACCCATTTTTGGGGAGGAATCACCAGCACCAGCGCCAAATTTAGCAGCGCTCAGAAATGCTGCCCATGGCTAAAAAAAACGCTGCCCATCCCCAAATCTGTTGTAGTGTCAGTTTGCTTGGGTACTTGTGACCCCAATGGTCTCTATCATGTGTTATGTGTTACGTGAAACCATTGTATAAGCAATGGTGTAGCTGTAGACTGTGATTGAGTCCCAATGTATATTTATTGTAGGAGCAATGAAATAAATGATTTAATGTGAGTACGGGGGTTGTTTTTATGATATTTGTAACTACATGTAAATGTAACTATATATTGTACTTGTTAGTATGTTGTGACAATGTAATTAATTGATGTGTCTGTAAGTGTGTTGTGACCTGTTGTGTATGTTGCGGAAATAGTTTACTGAGCACTTCAGAAGAAAATGGATCAACAACACTAGGAAAATTGTAGTTGTAAAAAAAAAACACTAGGAAAATTGTTAGCATAAGAAGAAAAACAATTAAATGGAACTTCAAGTTTAAGATCTATTGATAGGGGAACTGTGTTTATTTGAAAAAAGGTCCAAAGATATGCACAATCTCGAAATATAGAGTTACTGGAATCGACGCCTTAATATGCTCATGCTAGTGGTTAGGTTGAGGCTATTAACAAATTTCTGATAAACTTATTTAAGAAACATACAAACAAGACTAGGTTAATAAAATCAGGGGGAAATTCTCTTTTTTCTTCATGATGTTGGTTTACATCAGAAGGTTTAACGAGACTTCCTTCCTTCTATTTGCGTAAAAAAAACATACAAAACAAGAGACAAAGAATTGGCATGAGACACTAACTCAAGTTCTTTGGGCATATAGAAAATCTCCCAAAGGAGTCATAGGCACCATACCTTTTAAGTTGGTGTATGGTCAAGATGTTGTCTTGCCTATAGAAATTAATCTGCAATTATTGAGGCTACAGATGCAAAATCACTTGCATGTTGAAGATTTTTGGAATCTTATGTTTGATCAATTGAATGACCTTGATGAGGAAAGGCTTACGGCTTTTGACAATATTATTAGGCAGAAAGACAGACTGAGTCACTTTTATGATAAGAAAGTTAAAAGGAAAGTAGGGGATTTGATTTGGAAGACATTTTCGCCTATAGATACTATGTCTTGAACTCAAGGGAAGTGGTCTCTGAATTGGGAAGGACTATTTGTTGTTGAAAATGTTTTTGAATAACACATAATTAATTCGAGCCTTTTGAATAAAGTGAACAACATTTAAAAAGAGTTGGGGGTACTTTTTTGAATGTACTCCCATTTTATTTTGAGTTCATGCACACTTTGTTTCCCCATTGACTTTGAGTTTGGATTCCCATTTTGAAATGTTGTTATGTAAAGCATCCCTTCAAGCAACACTAGTCTGAAGTTGTTCTTCTAGCCTCCGGATGTTGGAGTCAGCTTCTTCCAGATCAGCTTCCTCTTTCGTGTTAATTTGTTTCTCTCAAGCAACTTCTGCGGTGATATCTCGAAGCCGGCTAGTACGGCCAGTGGCTTCATCGTTAAGATGGGCCTTAAAATCCTAAAGCGCTCCCAATTGATTGAAGTTCTTATAAACGTCATTTTCCAGAATTAGGGTGATCTCGAATGGAACAAGTGTATCTTTGGGAAATTGAGCCTCACGAAGATGAAATTTTGTTTGAACGGAATGGAGCTTTGTGGTAGGGTCTCGCCCCTGTTGGAGGAGTTTGACGATGTTGTTGGAAATGATAATGTCACGAAGCTCTTCCAGAAGTTCAACTACTACGTTGTTGACCACTTCTGAAGCATCTAGATTAGGAGCCGAAGAATGAGATTGCGAGGGAGTGGAGACTCTGGTGAAAAAGCTATCCATCAATCCAAAAGGATTTTCTTGGTATTTAGAAGAAAAATCCTCAAAATCATATCCTGAATTAGATACGTCTTCAGAGGCTTGCTTATCGAAGTCAAGGGTCTCCTTGAGAATATTAAAATCCTGAATATAAGTCAACTGGAGTCACAAGAAAGAGAGTAAGTTTGAATTGTATTCTTTTAAGACGTTTGACATTGACCAACCAAAACACTTAAGCAAGAAGATCAAACTGTTTTCCTTAAGGGTAGAGTAATATAGGCATCATAAGATAGTAACTATCTTCTGAGTTGAACATTCATCTGATGGATAAGAAGGTAGAAGAAGGTAGGTCAGGGATCGATCTAAGAAGATGTAGATAATGTTTTATCTTGATATAGGCATTTTCTTTAATGCTGGATAGTGTAAGGAAGATAAGATGGTTAGAACGTATAGTTCAATCGTCTTACACTAGTGACAAGGCTTATTTATTGTACTGGTTGGTTAGGAAGATGAATAATGCTGTAGAGTATTGAAAGGATGGCTCAAGAGAATGGTGAATGCTTAGTAGTTAGTGTAAGGTTGAGTTCCCTCTCCGTAGTTATCTTATTTTTCCCTCTCTTAGTTACCTTCTTCCCTCTCTCATTTCTCCTATTTTTTTATTTCTCTTTTTCTCTCTTTCTAAGAGTGCACCAACTGATTGTATAAGAATTAATAATGTTGCAAGTTATGGGACACATAGTGTTGCATGCAATGGTGCACCCAATATATCGCACATGCTCTTTTGTGACATTGGCCATGTTTAGTAATTGTTTTTTAGTTGCTAAATGGTCCCCTTAAGGTGTAAGTATCTAAAGTTAAATCTCAACTCTTAACTTATTTTATTTATTGTTCCTTTAACTACCCTTTAGTTATTAACTAAGAATATATCACATAATCCTTTGAATTTAAGCAAACAAATAAATGTATATTATTTTTCATTAGTGTTTTCAATTATTAATTACTAAACTTTAATCCACTGTAAATATCTATGGAGTTAGGGACAGTTCTATTGAAAGATTATTGATTGTGTTTATCACCTTACTATTTCTAATTCAATTATTTCAAACAATTTCAAATATAACTCAAGAATATTTAAATCCATCCAATAAAAAAACTAGATCAATCAGTTAAGAATCATTTTAAATATTTGAGGTTTTAGAGAAGAAGCCCTAATGCTTAATCACAACAAATATTTTCTACATGTTGAAGCCTACACAACGAACACATTTCCTTCTCACGATATATAACCAAAGCTGACACCCTTCAGAAAACAAGAAGGGTGTGAATATCAAGTGAATACCAGAATGCTCTATAAAATTATCTCAGGTAAAATAAATATCAAAACACAAAGACAATTAAAAAAAAGCTATTACACTTCAAGTAAATATTCATAAGACAACGCATTGAGCTGAGCAAAAAACTAAGAATATTTTTATTTAAACGAATAAACAATTGTAGAACATTTATGATAGAAACCATGATTTCTCATCTCTCAATAGAACAATCAAATTGTATATAAATGGTGATAAAAATGAAATTACAAAGGTAACCGATAAACTAGACAATTCGAGAAGCCTAAGATCTCCAAAAGGTACTTATAGAGGCCTAATCTCTCCCATAGGAATAACTTCCCAAATTCATACTTGCTTAATGATTCTAATCCCCTTAACTCCTATTTATAACCTCCACTAACTCACACACTTTCCCTCCACTTTCCACATAAGCAAGTGGTTACAACTAACTCTCATTTCCCTCCCCTTACACTTTATTTATTTATTTATTTAATAACCTATCAATACTCCCCCCCTAAGCATTCACCTTGTCCTCAAGGTGAAGATACCGAAAACGAACCATCAATGGTCTTCCACCCGGATCCCAAAGCTTGAAGCATGATGATCGAGCAATGCCAAGAATTGAAAAGCTACCTCCTGGATCAAACGCTCTCCATGCAGTATTTTTAAGCAAATAATAGTGTTGTGGCTTCTCTATTTTTGCTAAATGAAACAACAACAGCTGAAACATTCACATAAATTTTAGGAGCACCAACAAACCCAAATACCCTTGCATCAACTTGAAAATTCATGGACAAATCTGGATTTTGAGCCCAATCATACCCAATAAGTTTCTTTTGGTCTATTTCCTTTTCTACTTGCAACCGCCCTCCACTATTAGTAAATATGGTAGGTGCAATTATAAAATTGTGTGTCTGGCCCATTGGATTGAAAGTGAGATCCACTTTCTTTTGGGACCAACTAAACCCAAACAGCTTGTTTTCCTTTCCAGCTTTTTCTTTTAACACCCCCTCTCTATGTAAAAAGGATCAGATTTACTAACCAATACTTGGGCTTGGCCCAAAAAGAACACAACAGGATCCAAATCCAATTCCCTGGGAAAGACTTCAGCCTTGCTTTCCTTCATTGTCTCCAATCTCTCGCACCCTTCAGTAACGTCGTGAGAAGACTCTTCACCTTCGCGAACAGGGTGCACCTTTATCGTCGCCGCGCCACCTTCCATTGCTGTCGCGCCACCTTCCGTCGCCGTCGCTGGCGAAACTTCCGGCGTAAGTTCTTCCACAGGCGCTTCCTCCTCACCACCGCTCAGAACCAGTCCTTCGACTTTCCCGTCTGGCTTCGTTCTTTTCTTCCTTGCTTCCAAATCGCATTCCTCTGTCGCAAGAGAGGGAAATTTCTTCTCGAAATCACTAGTGGTCAACCACTCTGATGCTTCCGTCGTCACTTAATCATTCGGTGGTTCTCGATCACTACTGATATCGTCACCATCTGGTTTCGCGATCACATTCCAAGGACGCCACTTGAACCTTCGATTCTCTCCTCCTTCTCAGATTCATCGCTCGCTCTCCTTTCTTCCGATTTCCTTGATCTCCAATCTGAGAAATTCTTTTCAACTTTCTGCTCCATTTCACCATAATCTTCTTTCGTGAATGACAGTTGGCTTTTACTCACCGTTTTTTATTCATGAAACGATCCATCTTGGTTCACTGGTTCTGCAACCAGTAATCCTTCATCTCTCGTGCCTTCGTTTTCCTCTTCAGGTTCGTTAATGGAGCCTTCTTCCTGTTTCCAGTATTTTCAATTTCTAATTCCTCTGATTTTGTGATCATACTGACAGGTTCTTCTTCTTTCTTCTGGTCTTCGTGATTCACAATCACATCTAATTTGTGGAACTTCCACCCTTCTTCGACATTTTCATTCCATCCCTCTTCTTTCGTTTCCTTGTTTTTCTTTTCTGATTTGCTTGAATTTGCAGCAACATAAAATTGATGCAACCACTGAAATTTCATTTCTAAATAAATCTCTAAATCTTTCTCCGAAAGTTCATCGCACCTTCGTCTCCTTCGTTCCAAGTGTTGCTTTATTTTGTCAAGCTCTGCCTTCCATTCTGTTTTGCTGTGTTGTGCTTGTTTTTTCAGAAATTCTTCCATGGCAGCGACTCTATTATATCTTTGAGCACTCAGGATCGAGTGCTCTGATACCAATTGATAGAAACCATGATTTCTCATCTCTCAATAGAACAATCAAACTGAATAGAACTGTATATAAATGGTGATAAAACTGAAATTACAAAGGTAACTGATAAACTAGGCAATTCGAGAAGTCTAGGATCTCCAAAAGGCACTTATAAAGGCCTAATCTCTCCCATAGGAGTAACTTCCCAAATTCATACTTGCTTAATGATTCTAATCCCCTTAACTCCTATTTACAACCTCCACTAACTCACACACTTTCCCTCCACTTTGCCACATAAGCAAGTGGTTACAACCAACTCTCATTTCCCTCCCCTTACACATTATTTAATTATTTAAGGCTTAAATATGTATTCTGCCCTTGCAAATATCACCATAATTCAGTTATATCCCTGTAAAAATAAAAACTTTAAAATTACCCTTGCAAATATAAATCGCTTACGGTTATGCCCCTCGGTCAGCTTCCCATCCAAAATAATAATTTAAATAAGGTTTAAATATATGTTCTGCCCCTGCAAATATCACCATAATCCAGTTATGTCCCTGCAAATATCAGCATAATAGAAAAATTAAAGATTTTGACAGGGGCATAACTGGATTATAGTGATATTTGCTGCGGCATAACTGGATTATGGTGATATTTGCAGGGGTAAAACATATATTTAAACCTTATTTAAATTATTTTTTTGGATGAGAAACTGACTGAGAGGCATAATCGTAAGCGATTTATATTTGCAAGGGTAATTTTAAAATTTTTATTTTTACAGGGGTATAACTGGATTATGGTGATATTTGCAAGGGCAAAACATATATTTCAAAATATCACTCATATTCCATAACTTCAAAATAGAAGTACTTAATAAACATAATTACCAAGTTTTAATATCCTTCCCTCATCCTAATGTTCAATATCCATAACAGAAATAATGGAAACGATATACAACTTTTAATGCAAGTGCAAGTCATAGTATGGGGATACATAAGAAACGAAGGGAACAACATAAGCAATAAGACTAAGTCTTGAATATCTCCATGATCTCCATAAGGTGCACCGGCTAACCGTGCTTCTTTGCTTTTGCTTTTCCTTGTTTCTCTGTAAAAACCACAACATATAAAGGGTGAGATAAACATCTCAGTGGGTCCTATCGAGACATCTTACTACACTCGCGGTTCATTATGCTTCACATGATCGTAGCCCGATTCTTGATAGCTACTTACAAACCTCTTATAACTTAGCAGAACACCGTGAACCATTTTTTCTCGGTTCGTGGTGAACCCAATCCGCTAACCCAATCTGCAAACCTCATGGGGCCTAGGTTTTGGGATCATGACTTCCCTCCCCTAGTATGCTATCCTCTAGGGTCGTCACCCTATCCTCAATAAATATATATATATATATTTATATGTATATATATTATATGTATATATATTATTATTAATCTTTGCATTTAGGTAATAACCTTAACTTTAATGAACACAAAGTTCATTTCATCATTATCTCATTATTATCATTACATTGGGCAATACTTTAACCTTAAATGAACATATAGTCCATTTCTTATCATGTCTTTGTGTAATCTCACTCGTGGATAACTCTACGGTTACAACAATTCGCATAACTTGGAGAATTCATATTATACAATTCAAACATAAGCATTTCCACGAGTTTACAGTTATTTTATCATTATATAAGGTTGGGAAAAGGATTGGAAGAGGTTTTGAATCATTTAGAATGGTTTTGGACAAGTTTTGAAAATGGAGACAGTGACTTCGGCATGGATCGTGCTCATATACGCAGATGTCGTGCTGACTAAAAACATTTGCAACGTGAGTGTCAGACCCAGGCACACAGATCGTGCCTATTAGGCGCACAGATTGTGCTCTTTTATCTGCATCACCAAAAATTCTGTTTTCGTGTGAAAATACCATTCCGGTCGATTCCGAAACTTATTCTGATCACTTCCTAACTTAGACACACACAATAAAAGCACAAATAACTTGCTAAAGTTGTTTGCCGATGTCGTCATCCTGTATGTCCCCAGGGATGAGAATCAGCAAGCAAATGACTTTGCCCAGCAAGCCTCGGGATACAAGGAGTGAGTGGTCGAAGTGCTACAACAAGGTGCTATGACGCTCACCCAGGAGGATCCCGCCGACGCTTGGATCGAGGTGTTGACGAGGTACCTCCGTAGCCGACGGCTGACACCGACTTTAATTTCAAACAAAGGGCATTGAAGTACATCTTGATAGGGGACGACCTATACAAAAGAAGTACCAATGGAGTATTGTTAAAGTGCTTCAAGATGAAGGACGCTTATATGGTAATGGCACAGATCCATGCAGGAGTCTGTGGTGCCCATAGGTCTGGCCCCATCATGAAGTGGCTCATCTATCGACATCGGTACTATTGGCCGACGATCACGATCGATTGCTTCTTGTTTCGCAAGGGATGCGAGGCTTGTCAGCTGCACGGACCAATCCAAAGGGTGCCGCCGGACGAACTCCATCCTATTGTCAAACCTTGGCCAATCAGAGGGTGGGCCATGAATTTAATTGGCAAGATATTCCCTCCGAGTTCAAAAGGGCACAACTTCATTATCGTAGCCACCGATTACTTCACTAAATGGGTGGAAGCCATGCCGTTAGGAAATGTTGATCAGGCCGCGATGATCAGATTCATAGAGAACCAGGTCATTTTCAAGTACGGAATCCCTGAGACCATCACACCTGATCAAGGTACCGTGTTCATCGGAGAAAGAGTGGTGGCCTTTGCCCAGGAATACGACATTAAGATGAGGCATTCGTCCCCTTATTATGCGCAAGCCAATGGACAAGCGGAGGCCACCAATAAGATCATCATTGAACTCATCAAGAAGACCATAGAGGTTAAGCCCCAGCGGTGGCATGAGACCCTCAATGAGGTCCTGTGGGCTATGAGAAATTCTAAGTCTACGGCCATGGGGTGACCCCCTATCGTTTAGTCTATGGGCAGGATGCCGTGCTACCACTAGAAATCAGTGTAACCTCGTTGAGAGTGGCACGACAACACTCCCTTAGTATGGATGAGTATCAACAAGCCATGTTGATGGAGCTGGACTCGGTGGATGACGACAGACTGGCTGCCCTCAGCAGGATAGAAATGAATAAAGTCAAGACGGCCCGAGCCTACAATAAACACGTTAAACCAAAGCAGTTTGTTGAAGGAGACCTCGTATGGAAGGCCATTTTGCCACTAGGGAGGAATCTATATCGTTAGCGAAGTATATCACGGTGGAGCATATCGTCTAATCACTCTAGACGGAGAAGAATTTGAAACAAAGATAAATGGAAAATACCTTAAAGCATATTATCCTACTGTATGGGAAAATATGCGGGGAATGGAAAGATGGATTTAAAGAAAATAACCGAAATATTGTCAGACTGGCTCGCGACACACCGACGGCCTAGTGAATAAACAAAAGCAAAATCACCAAAGCGCCCTCAGTTCTCGGCGGCCGAGTCTTCTTCCTCTACAGGGGCTGACACTTGCTGGATCGCCGAACCTGAAGTGGCGGCCGCGGAGGGTTCAGCAGCAGAGGCTTCCGCCAGGCGGAGGCGAAAACCCTCCCATGAAGCGGCGGCAAATTGCATTGCATTCTGGCCGTAGTCTCTGTCGAAAAGGGTAAGGTCTCGCTGAGGGCGAGACTCCTGAACATGCCGACCTAAGGGCTTGCTGCGGTGAGCGCCAAGTGTCATGTAGCAGCGGTTATCTCCCCTCTAACCGTCACTTCAAAATCATTTCAAGGGTCATCGTACCGTCAATCACGTCCTCAAGGCCGCACGACAGCACAAAAAGGGGGGCAATTGTTAACACCCAAAAATAAATGGGTCGTAGGCCGAGGATCGAAAAGGAAAAAGGGGAGTATGGTGTGAAGGCAAGCCATATGACAAGGGGCAAAAGGGTATTTTGCCAAGAAAGAGTGAACCCAAGAAGGTCCTCGGGGGGCATTAAACGGAGGGAACCCCCGAGGGAGGACTATGCCCGAGGACCAATGAACTAAGCTGAGGGAGGGTGATCACCCCATCCTATAGAGTGCAAAGGCCTCGGTGGCTCGGACGCCTGAACCATTACCTAAGGTGGGGCCAGAATAGCCGAGCCACCATACGGCCGAGGCAAGATAGGGGTTCTTGGAAGGCAAGACACGACACGAAGGAAGAACGTGGCAACGGTTGAAGTTCAAACGGAAGAGCAAGGCCGGAAAACTCGGAGCAACGAGCACTCACCCCACTAATCGTGCTAGTGGGATCGTGGGCAGTTACTTCGCTTCGTTGAGGGCCTATGAAGCAATGAGACCCATTGATCTTAGATCAATTCAACGGCAGGCAAATGTTGGCTAGTTTAGTGGCCGACGAGGGTTGTGTATATATATAGCATTAGAGTGAATTGTAAAGACACACATCAATCAAATCAAACTCTACGTTTATTTCATTTATCTTCTTTATCGTATTTCTTGCCTTTACTTTTATTTTATGCATTAGCCGTAGTAATCCAAGACTCGCGACCCTTCTCACCTTTCCTGGCCCTTTCTAGAGGAGTCAGGAAACCCATAGTTGAGGAGCAGAGTTCCCTTCTCGACGCAATTGCTTGAAGAAAAAGGAATCAAAGACTGTCCAAACCTCTGGTCGATACCACGGCTAGGACCTAAGAGTTTGACGACAACACAATCATAGCAAGAAAGCAAAAATTGAGACTCCAAGTACACAAATTAGCTCCTCAAAACCCAAACTTGTACTCCTATGCTCCAATAAGTCTCTAGCTACCCCAAAACTCGAATCCAGCAGCTAAAACCCCTTCCAAGCCACTTCAATCTACAATGTGACTTCTGAAATTGTGCTAACAACTAAACCCAAGCTTCAACAACACAATGGAAGTAGCAAAACTCCATTTTTTACTATTTGAGCTGGAAGTGTCATCAATGGTGAGGAGGATGGAGATGATGATATTGGTGTTAATGGGTAGAGAATGGAGGGCTGGTTGTAATGATGTGAAGAAGAAGGACATGCATCAAATGTTGATCTCTATTCTTCCTCTTCTCCCTTTCCCTCATGTTCTCTCTCTCTCTCTCTCTCTCTCCCTCTCTCTATTCTCTCCTTTTCTTCACTAGTGCAGAAAACACATTTAGCATCGGTTGTTTTGGACATTTACCATCGGTTATCCGACGATGCTAAATTCCCCGATGCTAAAAGTGGGACATTTAGCATCGGTTAGCTAACCGATCCTAAAAGTCACCTTTAGCATCGGTTGTATAGGATAACCGATGCTAAATGTATCTTACAAGCACATTTAGCATCGGTTGTATAGAATACCCGATGCTAAATGTCTCTTATAAGTACATTTAGCATCAGTTGTATAGAATAACCGATGCTAAATGTCTCTTGCAAGTACATTTAGCATCGGTTGTAGAGAATACCCGATGCTAAATGTCTCTAAAATTGACGTTTAACATCGGTTGTTTAAACAACCGATGCTAAACGTCTATTTTTTTTAAAAAAAATAATTGACACTATTAATAGATATCAATTGACCAATTCATAAAATCCTAATATACAAGATTATTTCCAAACAACAACACATAATAAATTCATAAAATCTTCAAATTCCATTGAAATTAATCTCTTACAATACAATTCATGAAACTTAAAATTTCTACAAGTTTCTTACACAAAATTCAACAAAATGTTTCTAAAACACAAACATCAAAGTAAGGTAAGGGAAGGTCCTAACATGAACTACTTCCTTTGATTTATCATCTTCTGTTCCATTCCAAATCATTTAGATAATGCTAATAACTTTGGGACTTTCATGGAGGCCACGTCCAAGACCATCATATGCCAGTGACTTTCTAAGCATAAGTTGTAGGGCTGTCATGATATCCCTTGACTCCCCTGGAATGGAAGCAACTGGCTCGACTGCAACAACAGTTTCCTCCTCACTGGAGAGGGAAAATATCATGAAATGATGTACCCATAAAAAGATTTCTACTTAGACAAGGATACTCGAGACAAAACAAACAAACAAACAAACTACTCAAGATTTGCAGACCAAATACACAAACAAAAGGATGGGAATGCTTTTACTAACATACTAAACTCACATGCTGGACCATAGTTAAACATTAGCTCAGAAAAAACACATGCTGGGCAAATAACACAGAATGCTGTCAAAGATGCAGAGGCAAGACCAGAAATCATGTTAACACAAAATTCACAAAGTAACCTTTAAAAGACACACAATCAGTTAATTTTAGGAACAGATAAAATGTTGGGGAGTGTGAGGCAAAAATTCCAGCATCCCACTAAGTCAAACTGCAGAGAAATAGAAGAGAGGTTCTTATAGAATTATACTGCAAACTTTTGTTTCCTGTAGCTTAAATGTCTGTAAAAAATATAAACATTTAGAATCATCACTTAAACGTTTCCAGACCATGGATTTTCATGAAATATGTTAGTATAAATGAAATGCATGGACCATAAGTTCATCTAGCAATATATTCAGATCCTTGTAGCACAATGGGAGACATTCAATATATTCAATATATATAGGGGAAAAGGCAAACCTGTAAGGTTTTCCTGAAGCCATTTAGAATTCTTTGGGCTAATGTGGCTATCCCACCACCAAGAACAAAAAGCGCCTAGACTCAGAATGGAGCAAGGTTGCCATAACTCCAACAAAGATCAACAGCTAATGACCAAGGCGAGCACTTTTAACATCGGTTGTTAAAACAACTGATGCTAAATGTCTAACAAAAAGCTTAAGTTGTTGGTTTAATTGCAAAATTGCCACCGATTCAACATTTAACATCGATGTTAAAAGGTACTGTTTAAAGTCCTTTTTCCGCTAGTGCTTCTTTCTATTTCTCAAATTCTGAATTGTATTTGTGTGGGTTTAGGTTTGTGTTGTTTTTATGAAATTGAGTGTGTTTTTTTTTTAAGTGGTCAGCTGTGGGTTCTTGATAAAATAAGGGAAAAGACAGTTTTACCCTTACTCATAAATTCCCACTTAAACCCCAATTCTAATCATACAATCAATCAATAATATACATATTTCACATCATTTAACAATTTAATTTGCTATCATATAATCAAGTATGCTAAATTACTTAATTTAACTAACCAATTAAATATAAATACTTGCTTATTTCAATTACCAAAATTAGCTAAATTTGGAATGTTACATATCTAATATGAAACCTTTTTAAAGAAAGCTACGAAATAGTTCCATTCATAACACCTGATGCATGCTAAAAGTAAAGTGTTAACACGTTTCCATCGTATTCTTATCTTTCGTATCGTAACTAACAAAATGTCATTAATTAAGAGTATAAATCATCATTTAATGAAAAAGAAATTTATTGAAAAGAGCTAAAGCTTTTAGATTTATAATATAAAATGTCATTCTCTAGTCTTGATGATGTAATACTTTATATCTTTTAATGGTGCATTATTTTTATAACAGTATTTAATAGTATCTTTTAAGTTTATTATAATTATAATTTTAACAAAAATAATACTAAATACTATTACGTAAATGATATTGAGCAATAAATTTATATTGAAAGGATAGAGATGTAATGATTACATTGAATAATTGTAATAATTATAGATACTTTGTTGACTGAATATAATTAAATTATATATGTAGGATTTCATATAATAAAACTTCCTAATTTACTAATTATATAATATATATGTAGCATTTATTACAATTCTCTTTCTGCTTTTTATTTGAGCAATCTTTCTGGTTTTTTATTGAAAATGCTTTTTAATTTTTTCTCCACAAAAAGATTGAAGGTAAATAATACAATATAATAATTATAGATACTTTCTTGACTGAATATAATTATATTATATATGTAGGATTTCATATAATAAAACTTCCTAATATACTAATTATATAATATATACGTAGCATTTATTACAATTCTCTTTCTGCTTTGTTTTGACCAATCTTTCTGGTTTTTATTAAAAATGCTTTTTAATTTTTTCTCCACAGTAAGATTGAAGAAGGTAAATAATACAATATATAGTATTTCACTAATTTTGATAGTCAAAGATTTATATCGTATTTCTATATTTTCTAACAACCCATTTGGTCAAAAATTATGAAAAATTGAAAATAAAGAAAAGTTGACTTTCCATAAGGCATCTTTCTATCTCTCTATGTTTCATTTTGTTTTCAATTTGTTTACACTACTATGATTATTGTGCGTATAACTAATGTGTTTCAATTTTTCGATTTAATTTTGTGTTGTAGGGGATATACTTCGACTATGAGGTATGTCAACGTCTACAAATGCTGGCCCTTTCCCGTTGATGACCTTACTCGGGAGCAAATTGAGTCACGACTACCCCCGATGGAGATTCCCGTCATGAGATCACACAATGATCAAGAAGATGAAACAAAGATTCAACCTAGGGTTGAAGTTGTTTCTCCAAGTGAGGCCAATCTGCCACCACCACCACCGCGACCACTGGTTCCACTAAAGAGGAAATCTCCCCCAATTGAAGATGACGATGGTGAGAATTTGGGAATGGATAGCAACTACCAGCTGTTCGAGGAATTCCTCCATGCATTGAGATCCAATGTTGAGTTGGCGAAATTTGAAAAAGTGAAGTTGAATTCGGTAAAGCAGGAGGAGGAATTTGATATGGTATGTTCTATCTGTAGGGTTTTCAAAACAATAACTATAACATTGATGGAAACACACATGAGGGATTGTCTTGAGAAGAAGAGGATGGAAGAGAAGCGACAAAGGTGTCCAAGTTCGGATCACAAGCCTAAAACGCGAAGGAGGCGCACACTTACAGAGATTTTCAAGTTGCAATCTCAAATTGAAGCCGACGACAAAAATGTTTCGATAGAAAAAATAACTACACTTCCCAAAAATGAATTTTGAGATGGGCTGCAAGACCATTGTAGATCAGATTGACTCATCAAAAGTGTATGCTTCAGAATATGGTTCCATTATTTTGGAGTGTAGAAATAATATTTTATTTTTGCAGCAAGTTTGCAATGTTGTGTTTGTTAAGAGACAAGCAAATATGGTAGCTCACTCCTTAGCAAGGGTAGCCTTAGTTGAGTTTTTGTGTCAGTTATTTTTTACAATTCCAGATTGTATTGCTACACTCACTATCAATGAAATGCAGTTTTCATTTTCCAGTCAAAGAAAAAAGAAAAGTAAAAGATTGAACATGATCAAAATGGAGAACAATTCCAAAAGTCCAAACACAACAGTCCCAATAGTCATAATTTACAAGGTTGTGTATGTTGTTAATTTAATTGTTTTACATGTATGTCATATATGTGATATATATTTTATAATGCTAAGTGTTGCTCCCGAAAAAATCCGGTTTGGGACTTCTCGTTTTGCAACGTGAAAAATAGTAGAGCCGCCACCAATATTTATTTGGGAAAAGATCGGAAAAACCCTTATTTTTTGGAAAAGCGAGTGGTCTTTCGAAATCAGAGATGTAGGTTCGTTATTTGTTGTTGCGTGATTGTTGTATCACGATGATGGTGTTGTTATTGTTCGTGTTTTTGTTGTTGCTGTGCGTGGTTGATTGTTGTTGTCGCGTTGTCGAATTGTCGTTTTTGTTGTGGTGGTTGCGGTATCGTTGCCGTTAGGGTTTTGGTGTTTGGCAATATAGCGATTCTGGACACAGGTTCGGTTTTTCTAAAACTGGCGCTGTTTGGTTGATCCAAAAATTATGAGGTTGATTGTTTTTGAAAATAGACTTAACGCCGGTCGTTTTGGCACTGGTTTCGTTAAATTCGGAGTTGTATAGCTCGAGTTATAGGCGATACAAGTTAGGTTAAAATTCTGGAAATGATTTGGGTATAGATTCGGAATTTCGCTGACTGGGAACGTTGTATTGACCGAAAAATTATGTGGTTTATTTTTCTGGAAAATAGACTTAATGCTTGTTAATTTGGCACTGGTTTGGTTGCGTTTAGAGTTGTGTAGCTCGAGATATGAATTCCACAAGTTAGAGTAAGATTCTGGAAACAATCTGGACACAGGGTCAGTGTTTTGGTTACCACGTTTTCAAAAGAACTTCTTTTCGAACGAATCCAATTTCTTTGAAAACTAGACAAAATTTTCCCCAGTTTATGCACATGTTTCATGCAATTTGATTGAGTTTTGGTCACTTTGGAATTGCTTGAATTTGAAGGACAGAAACTGTCCTCTTTAGCAACTAGCCTGTGTGCTTTTCGAAAACTGTACCTATTGGACACTCTCCTTCAAAAACTGAACTTAGGGATGATAACCAGACCCATAGGGCTTTCCAACAAGTATTTATTTGTTGAAATCCGATGTCGTTTGCTATTTTAATTAATTCGCTGAAGTAGGTGCGATGTGCCTAGGCGCTGTGCGCCAGTCTTGTGCGTGGTGTGCGTGCGTTATGTCCGCGTTGTGGAGCCGTCTGGTGTTAATATTTCAGGTGCGGTGCTGGTATGCTCAGGAGAGTTTAGTGGTAGCTGTGATGCTACAACTTGGTGCTATTTTTGGTGAAATCATTTGTTTTGATTCTGGTGATATAGTATTTATTTTAAATACTTGTTATGGTGAGTTGGTGCATAATCATGGTGTCGCATTGTCATATGCATGTTTTGGTGATATAGGCTCTGCCTCTGGTGTTTATTGGTGATATGCCCGTCGTGGCTCATTTTGGTGATCGGTACTGCATGCATATGCCCACTGGAGGGGTTGCATATCATCCCATTGTCTATGAATGTTATAATTTTGGTGGTTCACTGTCAAATGGATTTTTCCTTTGGTATCTGGTGCTGTGATGTGGTGTAATTGTATTGTGTTGCTGTAGTTACCTGATGCTAGCATATTTTTATCATCTGCTTATTATCTCTGTTAGACTCACCCCTTCTGCTTGGAATGTTGCTCTCATGCGGCAACGCTGCAGGTGATCGCTAGTGCTCGTGGAGGAATTGCTAGGTTTTGCTTCCTCTCTCGTTTGGGTCTGTGTCGGCTCTGATATGTAGCACCGGGGAGTCGTTAGTTATCGTTTTGAACTATTATTTTAGTTATTGGAAATTGTTTTAATTTATTTTGGAGATGTCTTTAATTGTTAATTCTGGAGATGTTTAAACTGGTTAATATTTCCGCTACTTGGTGATTTCTTTTATATAAATTATTTTGGAGATTTTTTTTGGAATAAATGGTGTTTTTTTTTAAAATGGTGAAAAAATGTAGCGCCCTTCGAGGTGACTCTGATAATTGTCTATTTAATTGTAATAGTAAAAGGGGGGTGTTACATTAGTGGTATCAGAGCAGTTCGGTCTGTCCGGCCAAGTTGTCGAGTCGTCGAGTCGAGTAACATTTGAGTAATTGTTACTCGTTTCTGGTTATAGTTTCTGTTGCAGTGTTAGGTTGAGATGGCAGGACGGAACGATGCTGCACTCGCTGCTGCTTTGCAGGCTGTGGCTCAAGCTGTGGAGAATAACCCAGGTGTTGCTGGTGATGCTGGGTCACGCAGTTTGGCTACGTTTCAGAGGGAGAATCCTCCTACCTTTAAGGGCAAGTATAACCTTGATGGTGCTTTGGCGTGGCTGAAAGAGATGGAGAGAATCTTTCGTGTTATGGATTGCTCTGAGGCGCAGAAAGTCAGGTATGGTACTCATATGCTGGCAGAGGAGGCTGATGACTGGTGGTTGGAGGTGAGGCAGAGGTTGGCGACTGTGAGTGAAGAGGTCACTTGGGCTGTGTTCAGCAGAGAATTTCTGAGAAAGTATTATCCTGAAGATGTCCGTGGGAAGAAAGAGATTGAGTTTCTGGAGCTGAAGCAGGGTAATATGTCGGTGACTGAGTATGCTGCCAAGTTCATTGAATTGGCGAAGTTCTATCCACATTATGGTGAGGCTGGTGCTGAATTCTCCAAATGCATCAAGTTTGAAAATGGGTTGCGGGCCGTATAGAATGTCTGCATCTGAATTGTCAGAACTGAAGAAGCAACTCGAGGATCTGCTTGAAAAGAAATTTGTGAGGCCAAGTGTGTCGCCGTGGGGAGCTCCAGTGTTGTTGGTGAAAAAGAAAGATGGTAGTATGAGGTTGTGCGTAGACTATCGGCAGCTGAATAAGGTGACTATTAAGAACAAGTATCCGCTTCCGAGGATTGATGACTTAATGGATCAGTTGGTGGGTGCTTAGGTGTTCAGTAAAATAGATTTGAGATCGGGTTATCATCAGATCAAGGTGAAAGACGAAGACATTCAGAAGACAGCTTTCAGAACCCGTTATGGGCATTATGAGTATTCCGTGATGCCTTTCGGTGTGACTAATGCGCCGGGAGTGTTCATGGAGTACATGAATCGTATCTTTCGTGAGTATCTGGATCGGTTTGTGGTGGTATTCATTGACGACATCCTAATTTATTCTAAGTCAGAAGAGGAGCATGCAGAACATCTGAGATTGGTATTGGAAATTCTGAGGGACAGGAAATTATATGCGAAGCTGTCTAAGTGTGAGTTTTGGTTGAAGGAGGTTAGCTTTCTGGGTCATATATGTTATTTCGGGGAATGGAATTGCCGTGGATCCGTCTAAGGTTGATGCCGTGTTACAATGGGAGTCTCCGAAGTCAGTTACTGAGATTAGAAGTTTTCTGGGTCTGGCAGGTTACTATAGGAGGTTTATAGAAGGATTTTCGAAGCTGGCACTTCCGTTGACTCAGTTGACTTGCAAGGGTAAAGCTTTCATCTGGGATGACTGTTGTGAAGAGAGCTTCAAAGAATTGAAGAAGAGGTTGACGGCGTCTCCTGTTCTGACGTTGCCTAATCCGGAAGAGTCGTTTGTGGTGTATTGTGATGCTTCCAAGATGGGGTTGGGAGGTGTGCTTATGCAGAATGGTAAGGTAGTTGCCTATGCGTCGAGACAGTTGAGGACTCATGAGAAGAACTACCCTACCCATGATTTAGAACTTGCTGCAGTTGTGTTCGCGTTAAAAATTTGGAGACATTATCTGTATGGTTCGAGGTTTGAGGTGTTCAGTGATCATAAGGGTTTGCAGTATCTGTTTGATCAGAAAGAGTTGAATATGAGACAGCGCAGATGGTTGGAGTTGCTGAAAGACTATGACTTTAGCTTGAACTATCATCCGGGAAAGGCTAATGTGGTAGCTGACGCTTTAAGTCGAAAGACGTTGCATATGTCAGCAATGATGGTTAGAGAACTCGAATTAATTGAGCAGTTCAGGGATATGAGTTTGGTTTGTGAAGTGACGCCTCAGAGTGTCAGATTGGGGATGTTGAAGATTGATAATGAATTCATGGCTAGCATTCGAGAAGCTCAGAAGTTAGATGTTAAATTAGTTGACCTGATGGTTGGGATTGATCAATCCGAGAATAAAGACTTTGAGTTGGATGCGCAGAATGTATTGAAGTACCGTGGGAGAATCTGCATTCCTGATGATGAGGAGATGAAAAGAGCAATTTTAGAAGAAGGTCATAGGAGTAAGTTGAGTATCCATCCGGGAGCTACAAAGATGTATCAGGATCTGAAGAAGATGTTTTGGTGGCCTGGTATGAAGCGTGATGTGGCGCAGTTTGTGTATTCCTGCTTGACTTGTCAGAAATCGAAGGTTGAGCATCAGAAGCCTGCTGGGTTGATGCAACCGTTGGAGATTCCGGAATGGAAGTGGGATAGTATTTCTATGGATTTCGTGATAGGGTTACCTAATACTGTGAGGGGGCACGATTCGATTTAGGTGATTGTGGATAGATTGACGAAGTCTGCTCATTTTATTCCTATCAATATCACGTATCCGGTGTCGAGATTGGCAGAGATTTATATTCAGGTGATTGTGAAGTTGCATGGTGTTCCTTTGTGCATTGTGTCTGACAGAGATCCTAGGTTCACTTCTGATTTCTGGAAGAGTTTGCAAGAAGCGTTGGGTTCTAAATTGAGGTTGAGTTCAGCTTATCATCCTGTTAGCCTGTAATTTCGACAGGCTTCATTAAAGATGGTCAACATGGCTTGATTTATATTTATTTCACAAAGACCATATTATTTCGACAAAGGAAATGGTCATGCGCAAGGTAAACTCGACAAGTTTCCAGGGAAGCAAAAGCAAGAGAGAGGAAAATCGACACAGGCTTTCGACAGACAGAAATCAGGGCAGTTATGCGTTGAAGGCTAGCAGTTGGTCGAAGCGTGACAGAGCAGTTTCGGTCGAAAGTAGGAGCGGTTACTTGGCCGAAAGTAGGAGCAGTTACTTATTTTCAAATTGTTAGGCAGTTACCTAGTTCGAATTTTCCCCCCTTTTTTCCCTTGTATAAATAACTGTTTCTGAGAAGAAACAAAGGGTCGCAAATCACAATATACACCCGATTCCTGAAACTCTAACTTCCAAGCCAGAGCGAAAAACGAGTGGAAGAATCGCTGTACGTGATCGTGTACCATTTTTTATGATTCAATGCAATTTATTCTTCTGTTCTTTACAATTCCTGCACCTTTTACTGCTTCTTTTCTTTTCAATTCTGTTAAATCATTGCAAACCGTCCCCTTTTCTACATTTTCCGAAACAAAAACTTTTGCAATTCAAAGGCAATTGCTTTGAGATTTTTCTAGTTTGATCTCACAAACCTTCTAATAAAACTAGTGATTGTTTGCTAAAAACACCAGCAAACAAATTGGCACGCCCGGTGGGACTTTGCCTTTGATTTTGTTCATTTTCATACTCTCTTATTTGTATTCGCTGTTGTATGCACTTAAGAAGTGGTAAAATGGTTCGGTCCAGTACGAATAATGCGTCTAGTTCCAACCCTGTGGTTTCACAAGGGCAAGGAACAACAATGGATTCTGCAAACATTAGCGCAGGACCATCGTCGTCGATAACCGTTCCTTCATTATCAATGACTAATGTTGGTTCAACGCAGTCAGAAATGGCATCTCTGCCTATGTCTTTGCCGTTAAGTCAGGGCTTCATAGCCCTTACATGGAAATGGGAAACGGTTTAGACCCACGTTTGAATAACGTGCATCTACCCCCATTTCCTTTGGGAATGTATGGCATGCCTACTGGAATGCCACATATTTCGACCTTTTCCCCTACACATGTCTCTTCTGAGAGCGTATTTGGTCGAAATCCCCCAGCATTAACCAATACGTCTTTGTTGGCCTTAAGACAGCAAGTAGACGAGAGTAATCACGATATGGTTAATATGCTTACCCAACAAATTGGTACAGTTTTCAATCCATTGATTCAAAATACCAATAACAGTTACCAAATGTTGGCAAATCAGATGAGTAGGATTGCAGACTTTTTTGGGGTTCCAGCGGTTAATAATAGGCACGTTCCTATTATTGCGGGTAATGCGTCGCCAGTTAACCCCCAAGAAGCAGTTGCAGTCGAAGCGTCGACAGTTGTAGGCGAACTACAAGGGACAGTAAACCACGTCCCTGAAGTAGTTTTGGTAAATAGACACCAGAACGCTGATGAAGTTGTTCGACAAGTGCAACAACACAATGTTGGCGCAGAAAACAATATAGCTACTTTAGTCGAAACTATTTTGGCGCAAAATGGCCTTAACACAGGTTTACAAAGGCCTAACTTTGTATCACCATTATGTGAATACGTGTTACAAACTGAGTTACCAAGGGGATGGAAAGTTCCCAAGTTTACTAAGTTTGGTGGTGAAACAAATGAGTCCACAGTCGAACACATTGCTCGTTTTTTGACTGAGGCTGGGGACTTAGCACAAAATGAGAATTTGAAGATGAAATATTTTCCAAATTCTCTAACTAAAAATGCTTTCACTTGGTTCACGACCTTACCCCCTGGTTCTATGTTCACGTGGGGGCAACTAGAAAAGGCATTCCATGCACAGTTTTACATGGGCCAGTCGAAAATTAGTCTTAAAGAATTGGCTAGTGTTCGGCGCAAAATGCCTGAAACTATTGATGATTACTTAAACAGATTTAGGCTGTTGAAATCTCGTTGCTTCACACAAGTCCCTGAACATGAGCTTGTCGAAATGGCTGCTGGTGGCCTTGATTACTCAATTAGAAAGAAATTAGACACATCTCATTTACGAGATATGGCTCATTTGGCTGATAGGGTTCGACAAGTTGAAAGGCTTAGAGAGGAAAAATCTAGGTCGAATAGGTATCATAAAAAAGAAAAAGTGGCATATCTCGAAGAAGAATTTGACGTTACATATAGTAATGTCGAAGAAGAGGAGATAGACGTGGCTGAACTTAAGCCTGGTCCTCCTTATACCTGTAAACTATTAAGGCCTGCGAATGGGAATAACCCTGTAGAGCCTAAGAACAATAGATTTATACCTAAGACTTATACTTTTGATGTTACTAAATGTGATGAAATTTTTGATCTTTTAGTAACTGATGGTCAAATATTAGTGCCTAAAGGCCTTAAAATACCAACTCTTGACCAAAGAAAGAAAAAGGGTTATTGTAAGTTCCATAATTTTTTGGGACATAACACTGACCGTTGTGTGCTCTTCAGGGATATTGTACAAAAAGCAGTTGACGAAGGAAGACTCAAATTTGCTGACAAGAAAATGAAAGCTCCTATGCAGATTGATGTTGATCCGTTGCCTAAGGCTGAAGCTATGTATTCTGAACCTGTCGAAGCTGATGTAGGCATGGTGGGTGCTCAAATGGCAGACCCTCCTAAGTGTGTCAAGACTGCCACCGAAAAATTAAAAGGTTTTATGTATGCTGAAGGTAAGAAACAGGAAGTGACCCTAAAAGAATATGATGGGAAGATACATGCTGTGTATCCAAAGGCTGAGGAAGAATTGATAGATTTCCTCAATCGGTGTAAGTGGAATAATTCTGAAGTTATGCTTTGCCCAAGGTGCAGTGCTGTCTTCGATAAAGAAGCAGCTAAAGCTGTCGAAGGTTATCAGGATCAACAACAACGCAAAAGAAAATGGCTTGATAACAGGCCAAAATTTGACTTTGCAAAAGGAGATCTTCCTGGCTATGAGGCTAATGTGTCAGCAAAGCCTTCAACAAGTAAACGACAATTTGCTAAGGAGAAGTCCTCAGCAAAAGGGTATTTGAAGCTGTCAACAGGTAAATCCTTTGTCCCAAGTGCTAGTGCTCCTGTCGAAGAGTGGGTGCCCAATAATCAACGTGCTAAAGCTGTCAAGCCAGGTACTGATGCTATTAAGTTTAATTATAAGAATAACTATAAGGGTAAGAACCCTATGACTAGAACACAGTGGCGTCGTTACCAAAGACAACAGAAGAAGAAGGCACACTTTGACATTAACCAGGTTCCAAGTCATTTGGCTAATAATCAAGTTCCACGCAGCATGATAGTGGCGAAGAGTGAGGTTCACAAAGCTGAAGTTGCCACAAAGAGGAATGCTGATGTTGTTAGTCATGTGTGTGCAGCGAATAAGGCCAAAGGCAAGGCTGTGGTAACAGAAAAGTCAAGAAGGCCTGCTCTTGAAAGAATATTTCCTCCATTGTCAACAGTGAAAGAAAGAAATGCTGATCTCGGCATGGATGAAGACATGGAGTCTGATTTTAATGATTCTGAGGATGATTTTGACGTTGTTTGCAATGTGGTATCAATACTACCTCTGGAGTACGATGTTATCACAGTACCAAATGACGTTGAAGAGGATTTTACAGAGGATATGGCTCATCATAAGCCAATGTGTTATTATGTGATGAACAATGGATGTGTCGAAGACCAAATGGCTACCTTCGAGAAGCCAGATATGAGTATGCAAAACCACTTGAAACCCCTGTATGTCCAAGCCAAGGTTAATGGTGTTGGAATTAACAAAGTGTTAGTGGATGGTGGAGCTGCAGTGAATTTGATGCCGCATGGTCTTTTGAAGAAGATTGGTAAGTTCGATACTGACCTCAGGCCACATAATATTGTCTTAAGCAACTATGAAGGCAAAACTGGCCATTCTTTGGGGGCCATTGAGGTGGACTTAATTGTTGGTTCCATAAAGAGGACTACATTGTTTTTAGTGATAGCCTCTAAAGCAAATTTTAATTTACTCCTTGGTAGAGAGTGGATCCATGGAGTTGGTGCTGTCCCTTCAACTTTGCATCAACGTTTAGTAATGTGGAAGGAAGATGGTTTGGTAGAGTATGTTGAAGCCGATCAGAGCTACTTCCGTGCTGATGTGAACCAAGTTACCAAGGAAAATTTTGAGAAACAAATGGCGAAGATTGCGCCATGTTCATCTTCTAATGAGGCATACGTTCCTGCGGATAATGTTTTTGCCTCAGTTCATCTTGACCCAAATTATGGTTTTGTTTGGGAAAGAGAAATAATGGGAGATGATAGTGTCTATCCTGATGGTGTTTTTCGACCAACGGGGTGGAACACTGGTTCTTGAAAGTGTTCTTATGTCAGTGCCCAATGCATGGGACAAAATTACGGCTTATATGGCCGAAAATAAGTTTAAAGCGGCTATGGAGGCCGAAATTATTCAACAAACAATGGCTGTCGAAGCCAGTGAGTTACATGAAGAAAATGGCATAATCATAGATGAAAAACTTGACTGTATCTATGATAATGATCCATTAGGTTTTGAAAAGGATCCTAGAAATTTGACAAAGCATATGCAAGCTCAAGACCCGTTAGAAGAAGTTTATTTGGGAAATGGCTCAATAAAAAGGCCAACTTATATTAGTGCAAATATTGATGTTTCTCTAAAAATCCAAGTCATTACATTGCTAAGGGAGTTCAAAGATTGTTTTGCTTGGGATTACGATGAAATGCCTGGTTTAAGTCGAGAAGTAGTGGAAATGCAATTACAAATTCGACCAGGGAAGAAACCAGTGAAGCAAGTGCCAAGAAGATTTGCTCCTCAAGTGTTGGCTAAGATCAAAGAGGAAATCGAAAGGCTATTCAGAAACAAGTTCATCAGAACTGCCAGGTATGTCGAATGGTTAGCCAATATAGTTCCTGTAATAAAGAAAAATGGGACTCTTAGAGTTTGCATAGATTTTAGGGATTTAAATAATGCATCTCCCAAGGATGAATACGCAATGCCTGTGGCAGAAATGCTAATAGATTCAGCAGCAGGATTTGATTATCTTAGTATGCTCGATGGTTATTCTGGGTATAATCAAATTTTCATTGCTGAAGAAGATGTGTCAAAAACTGCTTTTAGGTGTCCAGGGGCATTGGGTGTTTATGAATGGGTAGTAATGCCCTTTGGTTTAAAGAATGCTGGTGCTACATATCAGAGGGCCATGAATTCTATGTTTCATGATTTTATTGATGATTTTATGCAAGTATACATAGATGATGTGGTGGTTAAATCTTCCTCAGAAAGTGGTCATTTAGACCATCTTCGCCGTTCTTTTGAAAGAATGAGGAAATATGGATTGAAATTAAATCCATTAAAATGTGCCTTTTGTGTACGTGCAGGTGATTTCTTGGGTTTTATAGTGCACAAAAAAGGCATTGAAATCAATCAAAATAAGACTAAGGCAATTATGGAAACGAAGGCCCCTTCGACCAAAAAGGAGCTTTAGTCGTTGCTGGGAAAAATCAATTTCCTACGAAGATTTATATCAAATCTAAGTGGCAAAACGCAAGTTTTTTCGCCATTATTAAGACTGAAGAAGGAAGAAGAGTTCAAATGGGAACCAATGCATCAAGCAGCCTTCAACGAAATCAAGTCTTATTTGATGAAACCACCAATTTTGTTGCCTGCTATTAAACACAAAGTGCTCAAATTGTATATAGCAGCTTCTGATAGAACAATAGGTAGCATGTTAGCACAAGAGGATGATAGTGGTATCGAAAGGGCCATTTATTACCTCAGTAGGGTCCTCAATGATGCCGAAACGAGGTACGCTCCTATAGAAAAGTTGTGCCTTTGTTTGTATTTCTCGTGTACAAAGTTAAAGCAATATATAAAACCAGCTGATGTTTCTGTTTATTCGCATTTTGATGTTATTAAGCATATGTTGTCGAAACCAATAATGCATAGCCGAATTGGTAAATGGGCTTTGGCTTTGTCAGAATACAACTTAACTTATCAACCTCTAAAATCAATTAAAGGACAAGTGGTTGCTGATTTTATAGTAGACCATTCTGTTGTTGAAGAAACATTAAGTTTTGTAGACGTATATCCTTGGAGGTTGTATTTTGATGGCTCAAGCCATAAACATGGAGTTGGGATTGGTATTTTGATAATATCTCCTACTAACATTCCAACAAAGTATAAGTTTAAAATTCGAGATGTTTGCTCCAATAATGAAGCTGAGTATGAGGCTTTAATAGTAGGCCTTGAAATCTTACTTGAGCTGGGGGCAAGTCATGCCGAAATAAAAGGTGACTCTGAGTTGGTTATCAAACAATTGACAAGAGAGTACAAATGCATTAAAGAGCACCTTATCAGATACTTTGTTGTTGCCAATGCTTTGTTAAAAAGATTTGAGTCTGTTCACTTAGAACATTTACCACGAATTGATAATCAAGTGGCAAATGAATTGGCACAAATCGCTTCGGGCTATAAAGTTTCAAAACAAAGCCTGGAAGAGTTAATTGAAATAAAGGATAAAATCATTTCTAATGACTATTCTTCGTCACTATTGTCAACACCAACAACTGGGGGGGCAACAGATACAAATGCAAACGAGGAACTAGCTATTGTCGAAAAACGTCAATTTTTTGGTGACTTTGACTCAGCAGAAATTCTTGCTCTTGACAATATGACCAATAATGATTGGCGAAGGCCTATTGCGGAATATTTGCAAAATCCCACAAGAAATACCAATAAAAAGGTAAAATACAGAGCTTTGAGCTATGTGATAATTGGAAACGAATTGTTTAAAAAGACTCCTGAAGGAGTACTATTAAAATGTCTTAGTGAAAATGAGGCATATTTAGCAGTTTCCGATACACATAGTGGAGCGTGTGGTTCACACCAAGTAGGCCAGAAAATGAAGTGGTTATTATTTCGACAAGGAATGTATTGGCCAACTATGCTGAAAGATTGCATAGAATTTGCTAAGGGATGCCAAGAGTGTCAAAAGCATGCTGGGATACAACATGTACCTGCAAATGAATTGCATGCCATAGTCAAACCTTGGCCATTTAGAGGTTGGGCTCTAGATGTGATTGGAGAGATAAAGCCAACTTCGTCGAAGGGCCATAGATATATCCTTGTGGGAATTGATTACTTCACCAAATGGGTTGAAGCTATACCTTTAGCCAATGTTGATCAGGAAGCAGTGATAAGGTTTATTCAAAATCATATCATTTATAGGTTTGGAATTCCAGAAACCATTACTACAGATCAGGGATCAGTTTTTACTGGTAGAAAAATGGTAGAGTTTGCTTCCGAAATTGGTTTTAAGTTATTAACTTCGACACCATATTATGCGCAAGCCAATGGACAGGTAGAAGCTGCCAATAAAGTTATTATTAATTTGATTAAAAAGCATGTTGGGCAGAAACCCAAGAATTGGCATAATACCCTTGATCAAGCGTTATGGGCTTGTCGAAATTCACCTAAAGAATCTATCAACACTACTCCTTATAGGCTAACATTTGGACACGATGCAGTGTTGCCTGTTGAAATTTGTCTACAATCAACAAGAATTCAAAGACAGTGGGAGATTCCCTCTGATTATTATTGGAATATGATGCTTGATGAATTGGTTGATTTAGACGAAGAAAGGTTATTAGCTTTAGATACGCTTATTCGACAGAAAGAGAGGGTAGCTAAAACTTATAACAAACAGGTTAAGTCTAAAGCCTTTAATTCAGGTGATCTAGTGTGGAAGGTCCTATTACCTATGGATAAAAAAGATAGAGTCTTTGGTAAATGGTCCCCAAGTTGGGAAGGACCATTTAAAATTTTACAAGTTTATTCAAACGGCGCATATGAGGTCGAAGAGATTGGCGCTGATGAAAGGATTCTGCGTATAAATGGTAAATACTTGAAAAAGTATAAGCCAACGTTGCACGAAGTTAAAATAACGCTGGAATAAATATAAAGAAAGCGTAAAAACATGGCATTTAAGTTGCCAAAACATTGTCGAAAGCACGGAATAAGAAATTGCCCAAGAATAAAATGGAAGAAATTTCATTATAGTGTTGCCAAGTTACATGTGCCAAGATAGGCATTCGTGAGTTACATAGTGCCGAAAAGGTAAATAAACTAGGCATAAAATGAACGCTGAATTGCAGTTGGTCTTTTAAGACCAAGTAACTTCTCTTTTGGGTGGTCTTCTTCGACCACGTTGTCGTTTCCCGTCGTTCAGGGGGTCATTCTTTCGTCTGCGCGTTAGGCTTGTAAGTTTTTCAACAGGGCGTTTCCTTGTTTGGTAAACCTCAGGAAGCCCTTCAGAGAGAAGATATTGACGCCCCAAGGAAGACAGTCATCATCAAGGCAAAACACCTGATGAATCTTCCTGCTCCCACTTTGAGTCTTCCGCATAAACCCAGAAAGTTGCAAAATCAAGTGACATGAAGAAAAGAGGAGTAAAGCCATAATACGCAGAGATCAAAAACCATCACTTTGAACCTTCAGGCAACCTCACCGCGATTATGAGGGATGAGGTTACGCGGAAGACTCAAAGCAAAGGGAATGATCTTGGAACGGGAAAGGCAAAAGAAGAAAATTATGGAGTGGTAAAGATGAGAAACAAAATTCTTCTATTTTTAAGGAGGAGTATGAGAGAGCGTCAGTTGGTTATGAGTTTGGCATTCCGAAAAGTGAGGCATCACTTTAATTACGGCGTTATTAACGTAACAGAAAATGTTGGAACCATTCAAAGGTAGAACAGAGAATCGGTAAACATGGTCAAAGGCCGAAACTACAGGCTGTTCAAGCTCAAGGTTTGAATATGGAAACAACACTTAACAGTGGTAACATCAGGTATACAGCTATTTTACTCAAGTGCAAAGTTATTTCGATGGTGAATTCAAAAAAATGTCTTTCTCTTCCTCCTCCTCAAGTTCAGTCGAAAAAGACATTTTTGGGGGGCAATTTGTTAGCCTGTAATTTCGACAGGCTTCATTAAAGATGGTCAACATGGCTTGATTTATATTTATTTCACAAAGACCATATTATTTCGACAAAGGAAATGGTCATGCGCAAGGTAAACTCGACAAGTTTCCAGGGAAGCAAAAGCAAGAGAGAGGAAAATCGACACAGGCTTTCGACAGACAGAAATCAGGGCAGTTATGCGTTGAAGGCTAGCAGTTGGTCGAAGCGTGACAGAGCAGTTTCGGTCGAAAGTAGGAGCGGTTACTTGGCCGAAAGTAGGAGCAGTTACTTATTTTCAAATTGTTAGGCAGTTACCTAGTTCGAATTTTCCCCCCTTTTTTCTCTTGTATAAATAACTGTTTCTGAGAAGAAACAAAGGGTCGCAAATCACAATATACACCCGATTCCTGAAACTCTAACTTCCAAGCCAGAGCGAAAAACGAGTGGAAGAATCGCTGTACGTGATCGTGTACCATTTTTTATGATTCAATGCAATTTATTCTTCTGTTCTTTACAATTCCTGCACCTTTTACTGCTTCTTTTCTTTTCAATTCTGTTAAATCATTGCAAACCGTCCCCTTTTCTACATTTTCCGAAACAAAAACTTTTGCAATTCAAAGGCAATTGCTTTGAGATTTTTCTAGTTTGATCTCACAAACCTTCTAATAAAACTAGTGATTGTTTGCTAAAAACACCAGCAAACACATCCTCAAACTGATGGGCAGACAGAGAGGACCATTCAGTCGTTGGAAGACTTGTTGAGATCTTGTGTTCTTGAGCAGGGAGGTGCGTGGGATACTCACCTTCCGTTGATTGAGTTTACTTACAACAATAGTTACCATTCTAGCATCGGGATGGCACCTTTCGAGGCATTGTATGGTCGGAGATGTAGGACTCCGTTGTGTTGGCATGAATCTGGGGAGAGTATTGTTCTTGGACCCGAGGTTGTTCGAGAGACTACTGAAAAGGTGAAATTGATCCGTGAGAAAATGAAAGCGTCGCAGAGTAGACAGAAGAGCTATCATGATAAGAGAAGGAAGGATTTAGAATTCCAAGCTGGTGATCATGTGTTTTTGAGAGTCACACCTATGGCTGGTGTTGGGCGTGCATTGAAGACAAAGAAGTTGACTCCTCGTTTCATTGAACCGTATCAGATCACTGAGAGAATTGGTAATGTTGCTTATAGGGTGGCCTTGCCGCCTAATCTTTCGAATTTGCACAATGTATTTCATGTGTCGCAACTTCGGAAGTATATTTCGGATCCGTCCCATGTGATTCCGATGGATGATGTGCATGTGCGGGATAATCTCACTGTGGAGACAATGCCTGTGCGAATTGAAGATCGTGAAGTGAAGACTTTACGTGGCAAAGAGATAAACCTGGTGAAAGTGGTCTGGTTAGGAGCTGCTGGTGAAAGCATGACATGGGAGTTGGAGAGCAAGATGCGAGAGTCCTATCCGGAGCTGTTTGAATCAGGTATGTTTTCGAGGACGAAAATATTCTAAGTGGGGGAGAGTTGTAACGCCCTAAAATTTAATCAAATTATTTCGAAGTTGGATTGCCGTAGGATGATTGTAAGAATTGAAATTATGGGCGTAGTAGCTATGTTGAAAACGAGTTGGATGATAATCACGTGTTGTGGGCTAGTTAAAAATAGCATTGGGCTCCCTTCCTATGTGGATAAAGTCCCAAATAATTTAGCCCATTATGTTTCTCACTTATTATAAGTGGAGAGGATTAATTTAGGGTTGAGAGAGAGAGGAATTTCGGATTAGAGCAGCCACCAAAGAGAGAGAAAAGAAGAGAGAAAACAATTCCCGTTTTTCTCAAACCTGTCACCGTAAAATTGCGATTCCGGTTTCGTTAACCGTTGGATCGTCTTCGTTTTTGGGCAGCAGGTTCGTAAGATATAGTTCTACACTTTCACCGTTCGGATCTTCGAAACGAGTTCTGAGGAGAGAGATATTGGCTTCGCACTGAAGCTGCAGTTTGGGGGAGTCGCCGTATTCGGAGATCGAGGAACGAGGCTAGGAGGGAGTTTGCGCCACCATAGTTGAGGTAAGGGTGGGCTTAACCTTGATAATGGGTTGATGATAATTATGTGTGGGTATTCTAGGGTTTTGTTGAATTGTTCGTGTTGTTGCATATCGTGTTTTCGTTGAGATTGGTGCTTTGATGATTATTGCACGTTATTGTGATTTGTTTCGTTATTTGTTGTTGCGTGATTGTTGTATCACGATGATGGTGTTGTTATTGTTCGTGTTTTTGTTGTTGCTGTGCGTGGTTGATTGTTGTTGTCGCGTTGTCGAATTGTCGTTTTTGTTGTGGTGGTTGCGGTATCGTTGCCGTTAGAGTTTTGGTGTTTGGCAATTTAGCGATTCTGGACACAGGTTCGGTTTCTCTAAAACTGGCTCTGTTTGGTTGATCCAAAAATTATGAGGTTGATTGTTTTTGAAAATAGACTTAACGCCGGTCGTTTTGGCACTGGTTTCGTTAAATTCGGAGTTGTATAGCTCGAGTTATAGGCGATACAAGTTAGGTTAAAATTCTGGAAACGATTTGGGTATAGATTCGGAATTTCGCTGACTGGGAACGTTGTATTGACCGAAAAATTATGTGGTTTATTTTTCTGGAAAATAGACTTAATGCTTGTTAATTTGGCACTGGTTTGGTTGCGTTTAGAGTTGTGTAGCTCGAGATATGAATTCCACAAGTTAGAGTAAGATTCCGGAAACAATCTGGACACAGGGTCAGTGTTTTGGTTACCACGTTTTCAAAAGAACTCCTTTTCGAACGAATCCAATTTCTTTGAAAACTAGACAAAATTTGCCCCAGTTTATGCACAAGTTTCATGCAATTTGATTGAGTTTTGGTCACTTTGGAATTGCTTGAATTTGAAGGACAGAAACTGTCCTCTTTTGCAACTAGCCTGTGTGCTTTTCGAAAACTGTACCTATTGGACACTCTCCTTCAAAAACTGAACTTAGGGATGATAACCAGACCCATAGGGCTTTCCAACAAGTATTTATTTGTTGAAATCCGATGTCGTTTGCTATTTTAATTAATTCGCTGAAGTAGGTGCGATGTGCCTAGGCGCTGTGCGCCAGTCTTGTGCGTGGTGTGCGTGCGTTATGTCCGCGTTGTGGAGCCGTCTGGTGTTAATATTTCAGGTGCGGTGCTGGTATGCTCAGGAGAGTTTAGTGGTAGCTGTGATGCTACAACTTGGTGCTATTTTTGGTGAAATCATTTGTTTTGATTCTGGTGATATAGTATTTATTTTAAATACTTGTTATGGTGAGTTGGTGCATAATCATGGTGTCGCATTGTCATATGCATGTTTTGGTGATATAGGCTCTGCCTCTGGTGTTTATTGGTGATATGCCCGTCGTGGCTCATTTTGGTGATCGGTACCACATGCATATGCCCACTGGAGGGGTTGCATATCATCCCATTGTCTATGAATGTTATAATTTTGGTGGTTCACTGTCAAATGGATTTTTCCTTTGGTATCTGGTGCTGTGATGTGGTGTAATTGTATTGTGTTGCTGTAGTTACCTGATGCTAGCATATTTTTATCATCTGCTTATTATCTCTGTTAGACTCACCCCTTCTGCTTGGAATGTTGCTCTCATGTGGCAACGCTGCAGGTGATCGCTAGTGCTCGTGGAGGAATTGCTAGGTTTTGCTTCCTCTCTCGTTTGGGTCTGTGTCGGCTCTGATATGTAGCACCGGGGAGTCGTTAGTTATCGTTTTGAACTATTATTTTAGTTATTGGAAATTGTTTTAATTTATTTTTGAGATGTCTTTAATTGTTAATTCTGGAGATGTTTAAACTGGTTAATATTTCCGCTGCTTGGTGATTTCTTTTATATAAATTATTTTGGAGATTTTTTTTTGGAATAAATGGTGTTTTTTTTTAAAATGGTGAAAAAATGTAGCGCCCTTCGAGGTGACTCTGATAATTGTCTATTTAATTGTAATAGTAAAAGGGGGGTGTTACACGTACCCTCACTGGGTTGAGGGATCAAAACTACGTAGTTCTCGGCTTTTGCGTCTGAAAACGGCTTAAGAGTTTTTTTCGCAATTGGGTGAGCGTTTGTGAAGACCGAACAACAATGGTTAGAATGGCCTCACTACTAACTCTTTTTTGAAAATAAAATCATCATTAGCGATCTAAACGGCAACAGCGCGAGTGATCATCAATGACAATTTGTTTTATTTAATGGAGGAAGAAAATGTTTTCGCAAAGCAAGGAGCGTTTGAAAATGAGTTTAGAAAATGGGTTTTGGAAAACAAGTAGAACATTATTCAATCAATTCCAAGTCCATAACCAAATGCAACCATGAGTGAACAAGATTCAAACATACTCACCAATCAAGCAATCATAAACATGTTGATTATTAACCAAGATTAAACATGCCAATATAATCAAGAGATCCAATTATTAAGGATGCAAGACAAAGCTCTCAAGACAATTGTGTGTGTGTGTGTGAGAGTTGCTACGGGACGGGCAACAATCTCAAAGGGGTGCATATACCTTAATGACTCTATGCTACAACCGGAAAAGTAGGCTTACGTCTTCATCAAGAATACATACTAGTGGAAGGAAGGGCACACAATTAAATCAAGTCATTCAAATGGCATCAAGAACAAGTGAACACAATTGATCATAGGCATAGAGTATTCTAGGTTTAATGAATGAACATGTGAGCGATGATACATGATTAAGCAAGCATGTGAATGCATGAGCATACAAGAGAATGCATGAGCATACAAGAATGCATGAGCATTTATTATGCATGGTATACAAGTATGAGTGAATGTGTGTGCAAGCATGCAAGGTGTCGCATAGATGATGCAAATAAGTGAAATGCAAAGTTTGAAAATGTTTTGAGTAAGAAGTGGTAAAAATGTTTTAGGGTTTTAAATGAGAAGTAGTAAAAGTTTAAAATGCAAATGATTGAAATGTTTTGGGATTTTTTTTTATGCAAATTTACAAGTGGTAAAAAGTTTGAGTGAGAAGTTAATGAAATGGTAGAGTAAAAATGCATGAGGTAAATGGTAATTATTTAATGAGATGGTAAAGTAAAAAGGTAAAAGGGTAAAAACACAATTGCACAATTGCATTTATTCACACAAGATCAAAACAACACGTTTTCAAGCACAAAATATGCACAAAAGTGGCCTAAGGCCGAAGCAATGCTAAGCACAAATCACCATCAAATTTCATGCTAAAATTCACAATTAATACATGAAACAATTCACAAGACTAAACCCTAGATCATCATGCCATGTTCTAAAGTAAGCATCAAGCATATCATGTATTTTATTCTTCACAAAATCAAAGAAGTAAAAAGGCAACAAAAACCCTAGGTTTTGAAGCAACAACCCGAGGCACCCAACACCAAAATCAAGCCAAAATTCAACTTAAAATCATGAAATGAACAAAATGAACACAAGAACCCTAAAATCCATGCTATGGCCGAAGCAAAATAGGTAGGAAAACAAGGTTTTATTTCACCAAAATCATGCAAATGAGGTAGAAATGCAAAGAATGATGAGAAAAACACAAGAATCTTTCCTTCAAGGCCAAGGACTCATCTCAAACACCCAAGGCTCCCAATGTCCTTGTCCAATAATGTTTGAAATGAGTCCTCAAAGCTTCTTTCAAGAAGGAAAGAGGAATAGAAGAGAGATTACATGATGAAAATTAAAGAAAATGCAAGGGTTAGTGAGCTTACCTCTAGATCTAGCTAGAAAATGAAGAAGGAAAGAGAATAGAAGCAAGAACACTTGAAGAACACCACAAGAACCTCTTGAACCTTTCGTAAATGCTTGATTCTTGATGGTTTTTGATGAAACTTTGATGATTATGCAAGTTTAGAAGTAGATTTATTGAAAGGATGAAGAATAAACAAGGTTTGATGGTTGATTTTTTGGAAGAATTTTGAAGAAAAGAATATGGGTATGGTGGCCGGTTGCTTCGAAGGAATGAGAGAAAGAGAGGAGAGATTTGGGTGCTAGGGTAAAAAAAATGAGTCTCCCCCTCATGGTCTCCTATTTTGGGTTTTATATGAGGTGCAAAATTAAGGGTATATAGGACATTGTGCTTTTGCAAACCATTGAGATTTGAGCTAGAATTTGAATCAAAGGCCAAGATTGCAATGCACATGGATTAGGGACAAGGAGAAAACACAAATGAGTGAGGAATAGCTAGTCATACACAAAAATTATGAGTTTTTGTTGCACAAAAATTGTTGAGGGCATCTAGGTCATTCTACACAAAGTTGTAGCCTAGGATTTGATCTAGAATTTTAATCAATGGCTAGGAATACAACTCACATGGATCAAGGGCATGAGGAAACACAAAATGAGGTGAAAATGAGCTGGAAAATTCGGAGCAAATGAGGCCTTGGTGCCGAAGTTTTGCAAGCTTGTCAAGAAAAATAGTACATTTTGTCTTATTGGGGACACTTCCTTATTTTCACCATTTTTGATTATTCTTTTCTAGATAATTCCATAAAAATCATGCCACTTTGGGCCATATCCTAGGAATCAATGATTGGGCCCAAAATTCCATGATATCACCCTTCCCAAAATTGATTTGAGACCTCACCTTGATGGAAATTCCCATTTTGCCCTTTTGCTTAAAATTTGAATTTTATGCCAAAAATCATGCATGCATGCGCACAAAAATTCATAACCCAAATCATCTAGATCCAAATAAATTCCTCTGAGATTGAACAATGATTTTTGGTGAGAAATTGCTTAATTTTGGAAATGACCAAAATACCCCTTTTGCCCAAAAAACCCTAATTTTGCTCCAAAAGGCATTCCAATCCTAAAAATGATTTTAAAAGCGCTGAAATGACTTTTAGAACCCAAAAATGCATGCTCATAGTTCTTCACATCCTTCAGAATGATGCTTCACTTCATAATTTATTTCTTTTTGTGGAAAATTAAGGTTTTGTTCCAAGCCGGACAAAATTAGGGTATGACAGCTGCCCCTCTTTATCTGGATTTTAACAAGGAATATGAATTGGCCGAAACATATTTCGAGGCAAAATAAAGATAAAGAATTCAGAAATTATACCAATTTTGTCTACCTAAAGAAACCCGAATTTTCCTTTTTCCATTTCTATTTTTTTGTTTTTTCTGATGCAGATGCGATGACATGATATTTTTTGTTTTTCCTATGAGCGCCAACCCTCAATAAGCTGACAGAAAGCAGAAAATAAAGAAAGCAATAAAAGGGGTACCGACTCACGTTGAGCCGGCGAAGGAGGCTGCCTAAAGCCTTTTAACGAATCGCGAACGATCCGAGTTTGCACTTGGGCCTGGGAGCGCGCGGGCTCAAAAGAGGTGGTCTTTCGAGCGACCAGGGGGAGGGTACTATATCAAGTCTAGATCTCGATATTTCCCTAGGACTGCGCCATGTTTTAGACCAACACGGCTATCCTTTTCGACTGGACCTATTGAGATCAGAGGGACTTACCTGCAGCTCGAATACAAGTTGAAGTCAGTCTTTCTGGGGGACACGTGGGTCCAAAGGGGGGATTCGGAAATCCAATTCATCATCTTCAGGGTCAATGCTTTCACACCGATCCAGGGGTGCCTGCTCTGGTCGCAGGACTTTTCTTCAGGTTTCTCAGGTTGGCGGTACCTGCACATGTCAACAGATGCAATGCATGGTGCATGGAATGAATGTATGTTATGCAAAGGCCTGTTATGCGAATGCATGCGATGCGATGATTTTGGGTAAATGATGAATGCTGGGGAGTGCTTTTCTTTCAGCTTTGATTGTTTTTTTTTTTCATCTTTTAATTCTTCTTTTGATCAGCTTTCTGTTTTCTGATCATTTGTTTTTTCTTCTTTTTGCCTGATCAGCTTTTTTTTTCTGATCATTTGCTTTTTTGTGCTCTTCTTTTTTTTTTAATAAAAGGCTTATTCTTTTGCTGGTTCAACCGACCCCGACACTCCTGGCACGAGACTGAGGAACTGATTTACGGGACCCATGAGCCGAGTGCAAGTTTGCTTTATGGTTTGCCTTCTGGAATGACTTATGAGTGCAACTTTCCTTGCAAGATTAACTTTCTTTGGGAGATTGCTTATTTCCCGTGACTTTTAAGGATTTCGCAATGATTTGTAATGCTCTATGATGTATGCACATGTTTTGCAACTCAGTATTACCATCATCATAAAACGTTTATCTTGAGCAGAGAAGCGGAAAATAACAAACCGGTAGGAAAAAGTTGAGCTTTATTGATGTAGAAGCCAATCGCACAGAATGTTACGACGACTGTTCAATACATTTGAAAGTTTAAACTACAAAAAGACACGAAAAAAAGAGAAAAGCTAATTTCTGACTGTCCGTCTCTGTGGAGCAGTGCCAACATCTGTGTCCTTGACCTTGATCATTCCCTCATTCAAGCCTCGGGGAAGGTTGTATGCCTTTGTTTAACTTTCCACGCCCAAGTTTTCTGACCCTAATTTTTGCCTGGATCGCCCTTTCGGGTTTTCAATCCACCGGGTCGCTCTGATTTTGCCTAGGCCGCCCTTTCGGGTTTTCAACCTAGCGAGCTGATTCTTACTTGGCTTATCTTTCTCTTTTTTCGTCTATTTCTTTCAGGCATAATACTTCTTCACTTGATCAGAATTGACCGGATTCCGGAGATCCTCGCCATCCATGTCTGTGAGTAACAGCGCCCCTCCAGAAAAGGCTTTCTTGACAACATAGGGACCATCATAGCTGGGTGTCCACTTTCCTCGGGGATCAGTCTGAATAGGCAGGATCTTCTTCAGCACCAGATCGCCTTTCTTGAATTCACGAGGTCTGACTTTCTTATCAAAAGCTGTTCTCATCCTCTGCTGGTATAACTAACCGTGGCATAAGCCTGCAATCCTTTTCTCCTCAATCAGGTTTAGCTGATCCAACCGGGCCTGTACCCACTCAGCTTCTTCTAGTTTTGTTTCCATCAGTACCCGCAGGGAGGGTATTTCAACTTCAATGGGCAGGACTGCTTCTCACCCATATACCAAGGAAAAAGGGGTTGCCCCAGTTGATGTACGCACTGAAGTACGGTAGCCATGCAGAGCAAAGGGAAGCATCTCATGCCAGTCCTTGTATGTTACCACCATCTTCTGCACTATCCGCTTGATGTTCTTGTTAGCCGCCTCAACTGCCCCATTCATCTTAGGACGGTAGGGGGAAGAATTATGATGTTGGATCCTGAATTCCTTGCACATGTCCTTCATCATTCTGCTGTTCAGGTTACTGCCGTTATCAGTGATGATCTTGTTGGGAAGACCATAGCGACAAATCAGATCCCTCTTGATGAACTTTGCAACCACTGCGCTGGTTATACTTGAATATGAGGCAGCCTCAACCCATTTTGTGAAGTAGTCGATCGCAACCAAGATGAAGCGATGCCCATTTGATGCTTTCGGCTCAATTGGACCTATGACATCCATTCCCCACATCGAGAACGGCCATGATGCAGTCAGAACATTAAGTTTGGCAGGCGGTACGTGAATGTGATCAGCGTAGATTTGACACTTGTGGCATCTTCTGACAAAACTATAGCAGTCACCCTCCATCTGCAACCAGTAATAGCCCGCCCTTAAAATCTGTCTAGCCATGGTATGCCCGCCGGAATGGGTTCCAAAGGAGCCTTCATGTACCTCCTTCATGATCTTTTCAGCCTCCTCCTTGGCAACACACCTTAGGAGAACCATGTCATAATTTCTTTTATAGAGGACCTCACCGCTCAGGAAGAAATTTCTTGACAGTCTTCTGAGCGTTCTTTTGTCATTTTCTGATGCCCCTGGTGGATACTCTCTGTTAATGATGTATTGCTTGATGTCATGATACCAAGGCTTGTCGTCAGGCTCTTCGTCTATTGCGGTGCAGTAATGATGTGCAGGCAAATCCCGATGCTGGATTCTGATGTGAGTCAATGTCTTATCACAGTTGATGTTAAACATTGATGACAGTGTTGCTAAGGCATCGGCCAGCTGATTTTCACCTCGAGGGATGTGTTTGAAGGTGATTTCGTCGAAAGACTCCACCAACTCTTGAACATATTCATAATATGGTATCAGTTTGGGATCTCGAGTCTCCCAATCGCCTCTTACTTGATGAATTACCAGGGCGGAATCATCATACACATCTAGCCTTTTGACTTTCCATTCTAAGGCTGCCTGAATGCCCAAGATGCATGCTTCATACTCTGCTATATTGTTTGTGACATAGAAGCTCAGCCTCGCAGTGACAGGAATGAAGCGGTTATCAGGAGATATCAGCATGGCACCTGCCCCATGCCCCCAAATATTGGATGCACCGTCAAAGATCATCCTCCACCTTTCGTTTTCTTGGGACTTCCCCTCGTCGAACAATGCCATGATGTCTTCATCAGGGAAATCATGCTGCATCGGCTGGTAGTCTGGAATGGGCTGACAAACCAGGTACTCTGCAAGTGCACTACCCTTAACTGCCTTCTGCGTGACATACAGGATATCATATTGAGACAACTGCATCTGCCAACGGGCAATCCGTCCTGTGAGAGCTGGCTTCTCAAATACGTACTTGATCGGGTCTACTTTAGATACCAACCAAGTTGTGTGGCTCAACATATATTGCCTCAGGCGGTGAGCAGCCCATACCAGAGCACAACATGTCTTTTCAAGCGCAGAATACCGTGTCTCGCAATCTGTGAACTTCTTACTTAGATAATAGATGGCATGTTCCTTCTTTCCAGATTCGTCATGCTGCCCCAACACGCAGCCCATGGAATTATCTAGCACCGTGAGATACAGGATGAGGGGCCTGCCCGACACAGGTGGCATCAAAACTGGCGGATTCTGGAGGTAGACTTTGATCTTCTCAAAGGCAGCTTGGCACTGATCATTCCACTTCAGTTCTTGATTCTTGCAGAGCAGCTTGAAGATTGGCTCGCAGGTGGCCGTCAGCTGGAAGATGAATCGGGAGATGTAATTCAACCTTCCCAGAAAGCCATGGACTTCTTTTTCTGTTTTGGGCACCGGCATTTCAAGGATGGCTTTCACTTTGTCTGGATCCACCTCAATCCCCTTCTAACTAACAATGAAGCCTAGCAACTTCCCTGATCTCACCCCGAATGTGCACTTGGAAGGGTTCAACTTGAGCTTGTACTTCCTTAACCGATCGAAGAGTTTTTGCAAGTTGACAATGTGCTCTTTGTCAGTTTTGGATTTTGCGATCATGTCATCAACATAGACCTCAATCTCCTTATGCATCATATCATGGAACAAGGTGACCATGGCCCTCTGGTAGGTTGCGCCAGCATTCTTCAACCCGAATGGCATGACTTTATAACAGAAACTACCCCAAAGAGTGATGAAAGTTGTCTTTTCCATGTCTTCGGGGTCCATCTTGATCTGGTTATATCCCGAATATCCATCCATGAAGGAGAATAACGAGTGTTGTGCAGTGCTATCCACCAAGACATCAATATGTGGCAGTGGGAAGTCGTCTTTGGGACTAGCACGATTCAGATCTCGATAGTCAACACACATTCTAACCTTCCCGTCCTTCTTGGGAACTGGGACAATATTGGCAACCCACTGTGGGTATTTGGCCACTGCTAGGAATCCTGCATCAAATTGCTTCTTTACTTCGTCTCTGATTTTGAGGGACATCTCAGGCTTCATCCTCCTCAATTTCTGCTTTACGGGCGGGCATTCAGGTTTGACCGGCAGCTTGTGTACCACAATATCAGTGTCCAACCCAGGCATATCTTGGTAGGACCACGCAAACACATCAACGTAGTCATGCAACAGCTGTACCAACTTTATGCGATCTTCGTCATTCATGGCCATTCCCACTTTGACCTCTTTCTTGTTCTCAGCTGTACCCAAGTTAATCACTTCGGTAGATTCCCCGTGAGGCTGGATTACCCTTTCCTCTTGCTTCATTAGTCTCATGAGTTCCGGAGGAGCTTCCCAATCTTCCTCAACATCCCCCTCGGCTTGGTTGATAGGATGATCAAAGTCAGAATGCGGACTGTTGACACTACTGTTTTCAGAGACCATTACTGTGGATCTGCATTTTACCGTAGCGAAAAAGCAGAATGAAAGGCGAAACAAGCAAGCAAGCAATAATAAAGAAGAAAAAAGACTCATGCAATGAAGAGAAAATGATTTTTATTGATTGAGAAATTCAAAACAAACGTTTTTATTGATGATAATGATTCAGAAAATAAAAACATGTGTGCCCCTAGCAACTGGTCTTATGGCCTTGGGCAGAGCCACAGGATTGCATTACAGATGATTACATTGAACCAAAGGTCACAGGAAAGTCGGCAGCTTCCCAGTTCTTCAACTCTTCACCGTCACAGCAGCGGCGAACCAGACTTGCACTACCCTCTTCATCTTCAGAGCCATCCTTGATGACAGCAACTTGGTTGGGATCCAGCAGACCAGCACTCACGAAGCTCTGGCTAATGTCACAAATTGGGATCCTCTGGGCCATGGATCTTGGCCTTTGGACTTGGCCAACCATTTGCTCTTTCGTTCCTCTGCTATCTTCTTCCGTTCATCTTCACTTGGAGTGTATCCCAGTCCGCAACGATCTTTGCTCTCCTTCAGCTGGATGGGCGCCAGGATTCCCTGTCCAGATTTTCATAGGCCAGAACCAACCTTATATCCTTGGGCTAACATGATTTTAGCAACCATTTTTTCCTCCTTGGTCCTCTCAAGCACTGCATTTGCGATCTCCCAGGACTGAAAGGCCGTTTCAAGAGATTCTTCCGCCGCTTCCACATACTTGAATTCTGATGGCCTGTTCACCAGAGTCTCTTCTTCGCCAAACACTACAACAACCTTATCATCCACCACGAACTTGACTTGCTGGTGCAGAGATGACGGAATTGCTCCTGCCATGTGGATCCAGGGTCGGCCAAGCAAGCAACTGTACGAGGATGTGATGTCCATGATCTGAAAGTTGATATAGAAAACTTCTGGGCCAATTTGGATGGGAAACTCCATCTCTCCCAATACTTCCTTCTTGGATCCATCAAAGGCTCGCACCAGAGTCGAGCTTGGCTTCATGTAGGAACAATCCACGTCCAGCTTATCCATAGTGGATTTCGGCATTACATTCAATGAAGATCCGTTATCTATCAGCACTCTCGCCAACACATAGTCCCCACACTTAACTGAGATGTGGAGAGCCCGATTATGCTTTTTTCCTCCAGCGGGCAACTCATCATCAGCAAAAGTTAGGTGGTTTGCAGCCACTATATTCCCCACAATCCCATCAAATTGGTTCACTGAAATACCCTCTGCAACATGTGCCTCGCTAAGCACCTTCATAAGAGCATTTCTGTGTGCTTCCGAGCTGAGCAACAATGATAGCATGGATATCTTCGACGGGGTATGCTTTAACTGATCGACAACCTGGTAGTCACTCTGCCGGACTATCTTCAAGAATTCATTTGCTTCCCTTTCCGTTACCTTTTCCTGGGAAACTTCTGGTTCCTTTCCCTTCTCCTTCCGAACTCTCTGTTCACCTTCCTTGGAAGTTTCTGTACGAAGGGTCTCTAGAGCAAACACTCTCCCGCTTCTGGTGATCCCGCTCGATCCCACTATGTTTGTTACAGTAGTAGTATTTGGAGAGCATTCTACTGTAGATAGCGCAGTGTATTTCCATGGGACTGCCCTGTCCGACTCATAGGGGAAAGGAGCCGGAACTTCAATCACTATTGGTTGAGCATTTGCTTGCACCAATCTGGGATTGTAATTGTAAGGGATTTCAATAGGTCTTCTGATTCCTCTACCTTTATCAGAGTGTAGAGCCAACACCTCTTCTTCAACATCATGGGTTCCTATCTGAACCACACACCGATCCAACAGGTCCTGTAGGATCATTTTAAAGCTTTCACAATTCCCCACGCATGTGGAATCAGCACATCCTTCTTCATGGCAACACCCCTTCTTGACCACTCCAGCATGGCATAACTCCGAGTAGACAACACCCAACGGAGTCTTGCTCTTCTGGACATCCTTCACCAATTTCCCAACAGAACTTTCTATAGCATTGGTTGCTGGCCTCTGATGACCTGGCAATGGATTGGTTGTTGTGTTCGGGCTGCTTTGCTTAAACGAGATCCAACCAGCATCTATCAGGTCTTGCACCACATGCTTAAATGCCTTACACTCCTCCACAGTATGACCGACCCCGTTTTCGTGGAAACTGCAGGTAGCATTAGCGTTGTAGCTTCTTGGGAATGGCGGTTGAAGGGCCTTCATTGACCGAGTGTTGATCAAGTTCTTTGAAGTCAGGTGATTAAACAACTCAGTGTATGTCATTGGTATAGGATCGAAACTGGTTCGTTTCTTATACTGATAACCCTGAGCTTTGTGATTGTCACTGCTTTGCTGAGGAGATGCAGGGGCAGAGAATGGAACAGTTTGTGGTGGAGGGGTATCAAAGGATGAGTTTCCTCCTGAGACTACATTTGTTTCCCCTTCTTTCCTTTTTGGGAAATGGGAGAAGTGCTTCTTCTGGCTGTGGGAGCTACCGGAGACCGGAGCTTCCTGAATTGCTGAAATGATTTGAAATCTTCCCACTTCGGAGACCGTGCTCAAGTCTTTCCCCGAAGACTATCATATCGGAAAAATTAGATGAGACACTCGTAATTAGTCGGTCATAATAAATTGCTGGCAAGGTTTCCAGGAACATGTACACCATTTCTTTTTCGGTCAGAGGAGGTTGAACCTGGGCAGCCAAGCTTCTCCATTTCTGGGCATATTCCTTGAAAGTCTCCTTTTCGCCCTTACTCATGTGTTGCAATTGTGACCTGTCCGGAGCCATGTCCATGTTATATTTATATTGTTTCATGAATGCTTCGGACAGATCCTTCCAGCAACGGATTTCTGAGGCTTGCAGTTTCATGTACCAATCTAGAGGAGCTCCGGCCAAACTGTTTTGGAAGCAGTAAATCAGCAGTTTGTCATCATTGGCATAAGGACCCATCTTCCGGACAAACATTGTAACATGACTCTCAGGACAGCCGGTGCCTCGGTACTTGTCCACCTCAGGAGCTTTGAACTTCGGTGGTAATACCAAATCTGGGACTAAGCATAGCTCACGAGCTTCTCTAGCCTTGACGCCAGCACCTTCCACGGCTCTTACCCTCTCTTCTAGTGCACGAATCGGGTCATTTGGCTGCGATCCCTCAAACATGTGGCCTTGGGGTTGACTGCCCATGCTATGGTAATATCCTCCAGGCTGAGGAACATTGTGAGGGTGTGCAACAAGCCCCGGAGTAGGGCTGAGCACAGCATGAGGACTAGGAGTCTGGACCTGCGGTCTTCCAGCAGCTCCCCCAGACACGGCAGCAGTAGCCTGATGTGGCCCAACAGCGTCAGCAGGAATGGGTCTAACAATTTGCGGCATGTACTCGGCGGGCATCCCCCAAGGATATCTTTGTGACTGATTCTGCCTATTCATCCCTGAAGCAAAGACGGGATGACTGATTCCAGACCCCGGAGGAACTGTGGCTGCAGCATTAACTGACACTGGAGGAGGTATAAAAGAAATGATACCATCGGGACCCACCACAGCGGTACCTTCAGCAGCGGTTCCACTCTTTAGGCTTTGTAGCAAAGCCATCATCTCATGCATTTGGGTCTCCATGGCCCCAACCTTATCCTTTAGAACCTGGTTCTCCTGAGCCAGCTGCTCAGGATTAATAATCTGCACACCCAGATCTTCGTGCTCTGGATTACTCTCGGTCTCAATCTCTGGGTAATCTTGCAGATTGGCCATCAACTTTGCTTGCAGTCGGGTGAAGTATCGGTGATGGAGAACCAGCTTGCCTGACTTGCTCTGACCAAACTTTTTTTTTTTATGAGCAGGGGTATTAATGAATGCAATGAATGCAATGCAAATGGGTGTTAGTTTTAGTTTGTCTTATGCCGTGAACCACAGTGTGCCATGTCTGGCCATAGGCCTAACAGTGGACTTTGATTATTTTTGTTTGAAACACGACAAGATTGGAATCAATAAGTGAAACAAAACATACTCCATACATTCAAATTCAAGCAAGTACTTCAAGCCTTACATTTCAAAAGGTAGAATACTCAAATGGAAATACGGTCATCCAGAAAGAGAGAGTACAATGAAAATTACAAACAAGAGCTCAACTACATAGAGCTTTGAAATCTTCAGTTCTCTTTCTCTTGTTGCCTGTGGGAACCCTTCCAGTCTTCTCTCTGACTTCTTCAACCAAGGCCCTGCAAAACTCCACGAATTTGTAAACTGCCAGTGGAGTGTTAAAGGGAAACATCTCAACCTCAGCCTTTCTTAGCTTTTTAGGTACACCTACAAGAACTTGGTTGGCCAACTCTGCAAGCTCAGAGAATCTAGCCTTCCACTGTTGAATTTCGTCTTTAGACTCAATGATAACTGCCTGTTCTTCAATCCTCCCAAGCAGTTCAACAAAGCGGTGTTCCCAATGCTGACTCTCATCCTTCACCAGCCTGTGTGCATCACTGATGTGTCGAAGGTTTCTTTTCAGTTCATCAGAAATCTCTCGCTCAAATCCTAGAGCCTGCTTGTATTCTTTGAGAATGCTCTCAACTGAATTTCTTTCTTGCGCGACACTGCTCAGTTTGCTTTCCCACTCAGCCTGTAGCAAGCGGGACTCTCTTTTTGACTTTGCAAGCAAGCTCTTCACAGTCCTCTCATCCATCTTTGTCTTTTCATAGAGATCTCTCCACTGACTGGTCTCTTCAATGGCTCTCTTTTGTTTAGCCTTTTGCCTCTTGATTTCCTCTTTGGCTACTTGCAGATACTTTTGAGCTTCTAGCTTTTCCTTCTCTTCTACTTTGAGTTTCTTGTCAAACTCCTCAATGGCAGCAGATTTGAGAGCATTATCTTCTTTTAATCTTTGGTTGTTCAGAGTCAACTTCTCTATCTCAGCTTGCAAGGATTTTTTCTCTTCCTCTGCTTTCATTAGAGCCAACTTGACCTCACCTAACTCTTCAACAACGGGAGTACCAGAGTCTATTACCTCCCTCTCAACTTGCAATAATTTCTGATAAGGCAATCGGACGCTCTGAATCCTTTTCTCAAGCCATTGAGCAAAGGTAACACCACTAGTTCTCTGAGAGATCTCTACTTTTCCATAACGAGTCACCATACTCCAAGCTTGCAAAATCTTCCTAGTCAAACTGTCATCCTTTGGACCTCCCTCATAGATGTAAAACGGGAATGCCATCTCTTCAGTAGGCGAGTTCCTCATAGGATATCCTAATTGTCTCAGCGTCAGGGAGGGATTGTAGTTAATGCACCCTTTAGTGCCCATCAGTGGAACATTTTGAAAACCACCACAGCGGAAGACTACCTCAGGTCTAGCTTCCCAGCAAGATGAAAGATACCAACGAACCGAGTGCTCGTCTAGACTCCCTAGAAACTGGATCCACTCTTGAATACTCATGGTTTTCACCTCACAAGATACAGCATAGTCAATCAACTTTTCCACTTTCTTTGGATTGGTGAAAACATGGATAAGAAGCCAGGCATATAACAGATGGGAAGAGCAAGAGATTTTCTTCCTTTTGAGTTCACAGTGGTGAGTAAGAGCGGAATAAGTGTCAGCAAGCATTGCAGGGATCGGATTGATAGGATTCTTCTCATTCTGGAAAGCTAAGAAAATGCCAATGATAGTCACATCCACAAGTCTTTCAATCTGCGGAAAGAGAACAATCCCGAAGATTGTTAAGGCCAAGATTTGCTTGAAGACAACCCAATTTTTGTTTCTGGCATGAGTATCCATCATACCCTCGAGATAACTCTGCGGGAAACCTACCACAAGGTTCTTCCTCTGCCTCTGGAGCTTCAGGTCCTCTACCTTTACTTGCAACAATGCAGCAAACTTCTCATCCGTGTAATACTGCTCTTGATACTGGCAGGGAGCAGCTTTGGTCTGAGGGAAACCCAAGATCTGATGATATTCTTCCAAAGTGGGAGCCATTTGGAAATTTTTGAAAAGGAAGCATCTGATTTCGGAGTCATAGAATCTGCTTAGAGCCACGATAGCCTCAGTCTGTACCTCTAGCAACAACAACTTCCGAAGGTTCCCATAAGAGCTGTCAAACGATCCCCTTTCAATAGGTCCCATTAAGTCAACATATCCTTTCAAGCTGGTGACGTCTACCTTTCTTACACCCGGGTACCTTGGAGCATGCACTGTCTCACTTCTTGATTCCATTAAGTTCCTCTAGCAAGATTCTTTGTCACTTTGTGATTCTCGGCAAACAAACTTGAGTAAGATGCAATGATGCATGCATGGGTTTTATGTAATGCGAGGATGCATGCATATGCAGATTAGGGAAAAATCTTTATTGGCATTGATTTAAGCTTTTTTTTTGAAAATACGGGCCGTACGTTGTTTCATATGGACCAGTGAGAGAAAGGCTACAACGGCAACTCGTTCTCCCTTTTTTTGAAGAATGCGGGCCACATTCTACTTCATAAGAGAAAGGTTACAACGGTAACTCGTTCTCCCTTTTTTTTTGAAAAAATGTGGACCATATGTTACTTTATAAGAGAAAGGCTACAACGGCAGCTCGTTCCCTTTTTTGAAAAGGGTGGGCCATATGTTATCTCGTACGGACCGACAAAAGAAAGGCTACAACGGCAGTTCTTTCTCTGCTTTCTTTTTTTGGAAAAATCTCCTTCTACTCCTTTTGGAAAACATGCCTAGATTACAATGCAACACACAATTTGTATGTCCTTGTGTCCTACGAGGCGGGAACCTAGGTTCTAGGGCAACTCAGATGTTCCTCCCATGTTGGCTTTAATCACTTCCTCACCAGACTACCAGAGCTAATTCTCTCTCACAATAGCACCCACAACGATGGTACGCCATCTGGTGTGAGGCATCGTGAAAGAGCATACTCCGGCTGAAACTTTCGTGAGAGTCAGAAGGACAACGGTCCAATTGCCAGTCACTACTCATTTCCACTCCCCTATGTTTTGTCAGACCTTGGGTTTTAGGCCCCTCTCAAAGCACAATAAGCATAAGGTGTGAGTGCGTGTAGCAAGGACATACCGCCTAAAACTACCCATCATAAACCCCCACCTGCAAATGAAAACCCAGAACAGTCCAGACAAAAGCATACAATAGCATGTTGCATATCATATAGCATTCCAATTCAAGAACTAACACAGGAAGTCAATAAGCAATCGCAAACATTGTTTACCATAAGAAAGGGAGCCAAGAGGAAGGGATCATGATAAGGTGGGGGAGAAATGCATGAATTTACCTTTAGAAAGGGAGCAAAGAAGAGGGGACGTGGGAATTGAGGAATGCATGAACATGGTATGTGAACAAAGAGAAAATGCGCAAGGAGCACAAATAGAAGGAAAACAAATGCATATGAATACAACATAACATCATGATAATGCTAGAGAAACAATCAAGCATCACAGACAAAGAAAGAAGGGAAAAGGAAAAGAAAAGGAAGAAAAGGAAGAAGTAGAACAAAGCTTTCAATTCAAACGATTTAAACCACACATCGAGTTAACTAGGCTTGACCCTCGCCTTTTATAAAAAGTCCCCAGTGGAGTCGCCAGCTGTTGCGCCCGAAAAAATCCGGTTTGGGACTTCTCGTTTTGCAACGTGAAAAATAGTAGAGCCGCCACCAATATTTATTTGGGAAAAGATCGGAAAAACCCTTTTTTTTTGGAAAAGCGAGTGGTCTTTCGAAATCAGAGATGTAGGTTCGGGGGTCGGTTACGCATGGGGAAGGTATTAGCATCCCATACATCCTTTCTACTGAAAGGGAACCATTAACTCGATGTGTGGTTTGACGAAGGTTTGAGTTGAAAGCGATTTGTTCTACTTATTTTCTTTTCTTTTCTTTTCTTTTCTTTTCTTTTTATTTGAAAAATCGTTTTATTGAGAACGGAAGACAGGAATATTTTTGTTATCTTTGAAAAGTGGAAACAAAACAAAGATTTTTTTTAAAGGGGTGCTTGACGGGACGGACCCGCTCCTACGTACCCTCACTGGGTTGAGGGATCAAAGCTACGTAGTTCTCGGCTTTTGCATCTGAAAACGGCTTAAGAGTTTTTTTCGCAATTGGGTGAGCGTTTGTGAAGACCGAACAACAACGGTTAGAATGGCCTCACTACTAACTCTTTTTTGAAAATAAAATCATCATTAGCGATCTAAACGGCAACAACGCGAGTGATCATCAATGACAATTTGTTTTATTTAATGGAGGAAGAAAATGTTTTCACAAAGCAAGGAGCGTTTGAAAATGAGTTTAGAAAATGGGTTTTGGAAAACAAGTAGAACATTATTCAATCAATTCCAAGTCCATAACCAAATGCAACCATGAGTGAACAAGATTCAAACATACTCACCAATCAAGCAATCATAAACATGTTGATTATTAACCAAGATTAAACATGCCAATATAATCAAGAGATCCAATTATTAAGGATGCAAGACAAAGCTCTCAAGACAATTGTGTGTGTGTGTGAGAGTTGCTACGGGACGGGCAACAATCTCAAAGGGGTGCATATACCTTAATGACTCTATGCTACAACCGGAAAAGTAGGCTTACGTCTTCATCAAGAATACATACTAGTGGAAGGAAGGGCACACAATTAAATCAAGTCATTCAAATGGCATCAAGAACAAGTGAACACAATTGATCATAGGCATAGAGTATTCTAGGTTTAATGAATGAACATGTGAGCGATGATACATGATTAAGCAAGCATATGAATGCAAGAGCATACAAGAGAATGCATGAATAAGTATACAAGAGAATGCATGAGCATACAAGAATGCATGAGCATTTATTATGCATGGTATACAAGTATGAGTGAATGTGTGTGCAAGCATGCAAGGTGTCGCATAGATGATGCAAATAAGTGAAATGCAAAGTTTGAAAATGTTTTGAGTAAGAAGTGGTAAAAATGTTTTAGGGTTTTAAATGAGAAGTAGTAAAAGTTTAAAATGCAAATGATTGAAATGTTTTGGGATTTTTTTTTATGCAAATTTACAAGTGGTAAAAAGTTTGAGTGAGAAGTTAATGAAATGGTAGAGTAAAAATGCATGAGGTAAATGGTAATTATTTAATGAGATGGTAAAGTAAAAAGGTAAAAGGGTAAAAACACAATTGCACAATTGCATTTATTCACACAAGATCAAAACAACACGTTTTCAAGCACAAAATATGCACAAAAGTGGCCTAAGGCCGAAGCAATGCTAAGCACAAATCACCATCAAATTTCATGCTAAAATTCACAATTAATACATGAAACAATTCACAAGACTAAACCCTAGATCATCATGCCATGTTCTAAAGTAAGCATCAAGCATATCATGTATTTTATTCTTCACAAAATCAAAGAAGTAAAAAGGCAACAAAAACCCTAGGTTTTGAAGCAACAACCCGAGGCACCCAACACCAAAATCAAGCCAAAATTCAACTTAAAATCATGAAATGAACAAAATGAACACAAGAACCCTAAAATCCATGCTATGGCCGAAGCAAAATAGGTAGGAAAACAAGGTTTTATTTCACCAAAATCATGCAAATGAGGTAGAAATGCAAAGAATGATGAGAAAACACAAGAATCTTTCCTTCAAGGCCAAGGACTCATCTCAAACACCCAAGGCTCCCAATGTCCTTGTCCAATAAAGTTTGAAATGAGTCCTCACAGCTTCTTTCAAGAAGGAAAGAGGAATAGAAGAGAGATTACATGATGAAAATTAAAGAAAATGCAAGGGTTAGTGAGCTTACCTCTAGATCTAGCTAGAAAATGAAGAAGGAAAGAGAATAGAAGAAAGAACACTTGAAGAACACCACAAGAACCTCTTGAACCTTTCGCAAATGCTTGATTCTTGATGGTTTTTGATGAAACTTTGATGATTATGCATGTTTAGAAGTAGATTTATTGAAAGGATGAAGAATAAACAAGGTTTCATGGTTGATTTTTTTGGAAGAATTTTGAAGAAAAGAATATGGGTATGGTGGCTGGTTGCTTCGAAGGAATGAGAGAAAGAGAGGAGAGATTTGGGTGCTAGGGTAAAAAAAATGAGTGTCCTCCTCATGGTCTCTTATTTTGGGTTTTATATGAGGTGCAAAATTAAGGGTATATAGGACATTGTGCTTTTGCAAACCATTGAGATTTGAGCTAGAATTTGAATCAAAGGCCAAGATTGCAATGCACATGGATTAGGGACAAGGAGAAAACACAAATGAGTGAGGAATAGCTGGTCATACACAAAAATTATGAGTTTTTGTTGCACAAAAATTGTTGAGGGCACCTAGGTCATTCTACACAAAGTTGTAGCCTAGGATTTGATCTAGAATTTTAATCAATGGCTAGGAATACAACTCACATGGATCAAGGGCATGAGGAAACACAAAATGAGGTGAAAATGAGCTGGAAAATTTGGAGCAAATGAGGCCTTGGTGCCGAAGTTTTGCAAGCTTGTCAAGAAAAATAGTACATTTTGTCTTATTGGGGACACTTCCTTATTTTCACCATTTTTGATTATTCTTTTCTAGATAATTCCATAAAAATCATGCCACTTTGGGCCATATCCTAGGAATCAATGATTGGGCCCAAAATTCCATGATATCACCCTTCCCAAAATTGATTTGAGACCTCACCTTGATGGAAATTCCCATTTTGCCCTTTTGCTTAAAATTTGAATTTTATGCCAAAAATCATGCATGCATGGGCACAAAAATTCATAACCCAAATCATCTAGATCCAAATAAATTCCTCTGAGATTGAACAATGATTTTTGGTGAGAAATTGCTTAATTTTTGAAATGACCAAAATACCCCTTATGCCCAAAAAACCCTAATTTTGCTCCAAAAGGCATTCCAATCCTAAAAATGATTTTAAAAGCGCTGAAATGACTTTTAGAACCCAAAAATGCATGCTCATAGTTCTTCACATCCTTCAGAATGATGCTTCACTTCATAATTTATTTCTTTTTGTGGAAAATTAAGGTTTTGTTCCAAGCCGGACAAAATTAGGGTATGACACTAAGGAAATAATTAACAGGGTTTAAAGTTTGAACCATTAAAATAATACTCAACACTACAATTTCTCTATTTTTTTTATAAGCAAAAAATTATATTAAAGGGGGTGTAAATGGGCTCCCCAACCGGTACAAATACAAGGGGCCTCATTAAAACCTCCCTGGGCCAAAACCCCATGGGAAAAAGACCCAAGGAGGAAAGAATACCCCAAGAAGAATGAGGTTAGAATACAATCAAACCGAGTTCATACAGAAAAAAGGGTTACCCCACCAATCAGAGATCGAAATATTAGAATTCCGACCCTCTATACTTATGAACCAAGTCTAGACTTAACGTGGTTAACAACCTCCTGCGGATTATAGACTCGACCTCTGAACAAAATAAGATTCCGATAGATCCAGATACACCAAGTAACAGCCATCCAAATCAAATACTTCAATCTACACGCCTTCTTCGAGTCCAAATGCAAACCATGAGCCTGGAAATGCTCGACACCTGCAAGAGAATCTGGAATCCCCAAACCCAACCAGTTCTGAATATCAAGTCAAACTAACCTGGAACATCTGCACAAGAAAAAAAGATGGGAAATCGACTCATCGTGTTCAAAACAAAAAGGGCAGCCTGCCCCATGAGGGTCATTGATAATGCCCTTAGAAATAAGGTTATTACGAGTTGGGAGCTTCCCCAAAAACAATCTTCACCCAAAAACTCCCACCTTAGTGGGAATAGAAAGTTGCCACATATCAACAAGGCCTCTCTGGATATTGCTATGTAACCTATCCTGCTGCATCAAATTCAACAAAAGCACATAGCAGGATTTAATAGAAAAAGAATGAAGGTCTTCAAGCCTCCACCGCCAGCAATCCTGATCAGAATTGACAGGATGAAACAGTTGAATAGTGACCAAAAGCAAATCCTGCTCAACCTTCTCCTCCAGAGACAAGTCACGACTCCTTTCAAGGTTCCGATGCCAAATGTTATCAAGCCAATACCCTTGCTCCAAAATACTACCTTGTTTATATTTTGCCACTTCAAAATGACTAGGAAAAAGGTCCTTAAAAGTCTCATTACTAGCCCACTTATGACACCAAAACGAGATCAGATTCCCCCTCCCCAACATAGGCCCCATGCCACAGAGGATTCCCATCTTCCAAAAGTAATATGTCCCTCCACCAGATAGAGTCCTTAGTTCCACTTCTACATAACTGAGACCCTGTGAAATTTTTTCTCAAATCACCATACTAGTGTGAAAGGAGCTGCCACCAATTAGCACTATTGTCATTTATGCATCTCCATTTCCACTTGCTCAAAAGAGCTAAATTGAAAGCTTCCAAGTTTTTCACCCCCAAACCACCATCCTTCTTGGGTCTGCAAACCTTGTCCCAAGATACCCAATAAATGTGGCGACCCTCACTCGAACCCCCCCAAAGAAAGTCCCTCTGAATTTTAACAAGCTCTTGAATTACAATCTTAGGGGCCTTAAAAAATGAGAACATGTATAGCGGAATACTATTGAGGACTGAATTAATAAGGGTCACTCTACCCCCGATAGACAAAAAACGCCCACTCCAAGATGAAAGTTTCTTTCTCACCTTATCGATAATTGAAACCCAAGTGCATCTTCTTCTAGGATTGGCTCCCACCGGAATACCCAAAAATTTAAAAAGAATAGCAACGATGCTACAAGACAAGAAAGTTGCTGCGGCCTCCAAAAAATCATCCTTTAAATTAATACCATACAGACAACTCTTATGAAAGTTCACCTTTAACCCTGAGACCAATTCAAAAATTCTGAACATAGACTTTATGCACCATAAGTTGTCCCAGGTACCCTTACCAACCAAAATAGTGTCGTCTGCGAACTGAAACATCGAAAAACTGAGCCCATCATGGACTTGAAACTCCGAAAAGCGACCTTCTCGCACAGCTTTCTGGACCATTCCGGTTAGACCAGCTCGACAACAATTAGAAAGAGGAAAGGACATAAGGGATCCCCTTGCTTAAGACCCCTATGCATCTTAAAATCCCTAGTAGGACTCCCGTTGACAAGAACAGACATTGAAGAATTATGAAGACAAGATTTAATCCAATTAATCCACTTTGAACCAAAACCCATCCGACCCATCATATACTCAAGAAAGACCCAAGAAATTGAGTCGTAAGCCTTTTCAAAGTCGACTTTAAACAACATACACTCATCTTTTCTACGCTTCGCCAGGTCAACAAGTTCATTAACAACCAACACCCCATCCATAATTTGTCGACCCAAGATCTTGAGGGTTCTCCTTTTTGGGGATTAGAGCAAGAAACGAAGCCGAAATTGCTTGGGAATTACAACATTATCATGGAACTCGCCTTAGAAACCCAGGATATCCCCCTTCACCACCTCCCAGCAATTTTTTATGTAATTAAGGTTGAAACCATCAGGACCTGGACTTTTATTCCCATCACAACCCCACACTTCCTCTTTAACCTCCTCCTCCGTGAAAGGAGTAATAAGCTGACAATACTCTTCCTCACTGATCTTACCAAACTCAATACCCCCAAGAGTTGGCCTTTGAAGATGCTCCTCGACATAACTAGCTTCGAAGAATCTTTTCACTTCCTGCTTCACCTCCTCCACTTCCTCCAATATCCTCCCACCCTTATTTAGAGAGACAATCTGGTTAGCCCTATTACGAATTCTTAATGCAAGCATGAAAAAACTTAGAGTTACGATCTCCTTCTTTGATCCAGTTGGCTCTAGATTTTTGTTTGATCATACTCTCTTTAAAATGTAACTGCTTCCAAAAAGAGGAAGACACCTCCTTAAGCTTAGCCACCTCTTCCAACGCTCCCCCCTCAACAATAACCTGATCAAGTTCATTCATATCAGAAACGCAATTGCTGATACTAAGATCCATCTGACCGAACACCTCCTTATTCCAAACCTTGAGCTCGGCTTTCAACAACTTCATTTTCTCTTTAATGACAAACCCCTTTTTGCCCCTCACCGAAAACCCTTTCCACCACTGCTCAACCTGACGATTGAAGTCAGAATGCTCTAAGCAGCCATTAAAAACACGGAAAGGCTTCGGGCCCCAATCCTTGGAGGACCGCAACAACCAAATTGGACAATGATCAGAAATATCTCTATCCCCCACCCACTGACAGTTAATCTTCTAAGGAAATCAGGCCATTCGAAATTAAAAACCGATCCAACCTACTTCTAGATAAACCGTCTGAACAGAACCAGGTAAATTCCTTCCCATAAACAGGAACGTCCACAAGATCCATATCAGAGATAAAAGAATTAAACTCTGTCATGTCCGCCCTACGCAGATGCGCACTATTGCCTTGACGCTCATTCAACGAAGATATTGTTAAAATCTCCCTCAACGCACCATTCACCATGAACACCGTGTTGTTTTACCGCCAACATGGCATCCCACGCCTCCTTTTTACCAACGGTCGAACACGGGGCATAGACATTCACCACATAAATAATCAAGTTTTGCCACTTACAACACAAACCTACAAAACTTGTGCCACTAAAACAACTCTTAACCTCAAACAAACCGGCTTTCCATGACAAAAGAATACCCTCAGAGGCACCCACCGAAGGCTTTGCAAACCACTCAAAATTTTGATGACCCCATCGACTACGAACCAGAGCGTCATCCAAAATCTCCCTCTTAGCTTCTTGAATACAAATAATATCAAAATTACCTCTTCTGATTAGAGCAGCCAAATGTCTCCACTTGGCGCTATCACCCATCCCTCTGATATTTAACGATACAATATTCATGAAGCACCCTTTTTTTCCTCCCTTTGATCCTTTGCAACTTGATCCCTAATTTCCCCTGCATCTATTAAATCAACGTACACAGAATCAGGACATACCCCCTCCACCCCCAACATGGTTGCCATATTCCACACCTTCTTAGCCTTGTTCTTACGTTGAAGGACCCAAAAGCGATTATTGCCGACTTGAATGCCGGAGTCCCCAATAGAAACCCCACTCAAAATAGGGCCCCCAACACTCTTGGGTATAGCTTGAGAAGAAATGTGACTCTTTGATGTCTCCTAAGAATTGGCCCAAAAAGCTGCACGAGCCACCTCCATACGCCTTGCCTTACGAAAGGTAGAAGCCATTGAAGATTCAGATGACCCGTCAAGAGGAGTAGAGTTCAGATTAAAACCAAGGACCGGTTGACAAGAACAAGTAACACTCTAGGACTTTGGGATTGAATGGAGATCATGGGAACCAGAGGATTGAATAGGGCCTGATGAAACCTTTGCATCCCCATGATCCTTAGAAGACGAAATAGCAAAAATAGACCCAGAAACACACCCAAGCGCCTCAACCGCCCCTTGAGCTATTTGAGGGACATTATCATTGGAAGAATTGCTAACAGTGACACCAATGTGGCCCAAAACTTCCCCAAATCCCTTATCTCTCTGAACCGACCCTGAAGGGATAACAGAATCACTCACATGAGAAAAAGAATCCATAACGTGCAACTCAGCTTTTTTAGTAGTAACCTCCTGCTTATGAGTATTAGAGTAAGAAGTTGAAGCGTCAGAGCAATTTTTTGAATCACGACCCAAGATTTCATCTTCAACCTTATCCGGAAATGCCACTTCCTCGCCTAGCTCCTCCTCCGAAGAGGGCTCAGGCCAATGAATACCAACCTTTGAGTCCTCTTCCTCCAAGCTAGACTCAGGATCCTTTTTATCAACTGGAATACTCCATTGCATGGGACCACACCAATCCTCCACCACCCTAATCTCAAACTCCTCATTATTAATCTTAACTATAAGAACATTATTTATCGCCACACAAGACTTCGTCCTGACCAGAATGCGAGCGACATCCATAGCTTTCTTCTTTTCAGTGTTATCATCGGAGGACACATAAGAACCAAATGGTTCAACTAAAGAGGAGAAAAAATCCACCGACCAAACATGAGCCGGAACACCAAAACATCGAACCCACATCAACCATTCCTTGTCCAACTCCCTTGGCTGCCACGGTCTAATATCCTTAAACCATTGAGCCAACCAATCTCCTGCCTCATCAACAAACGCTTGAAGAACACCATTTTCCCTGCCTTCTAAGAGAACCAAATTGGCTCCAAGAGGTGTCACCTTCATCGAGAAGACCCCTTGTTTGTAGAACTCGTCTTGAATGAAATAGGTTTTTCCCGGATAAAAAACCTCGCCACCTTGGCTGCATTTAGCTTCGAAACAACATCAGTGGAAGGGGTAAAATGAAGATCCACCACTCTGCCAGAATTATTGGGTTCCTTTCCGGCATTACTGGGTTCCTGGCCACCATTCCCGACCAAAACGGGCTTATCCGAAGCACCTCCTTGGTTTTTGGCGATCCACACCTGAGATAAGGCTTGCACCTTCTTCGGTTCCCTCTTACCAATGGGATTTGCTAGATTCTTTTGATGAATCCCCACATCCTGCCTCTCGAGCCTGGGTTGATTGATAAACAACTTCATGTTTTCAAGGAAAATGTTATCAAGCTTTACACCAAAGCGGGACGGTTTTGTGACAGCTTGAAATCGGACAAACCAAAACCTCCTACCGGTCTTGTCCCTTCTTGGAGGAATAAAAACCTCCTGAGCTTTCCCATAAGTTTTGAACACTGCTAAGAGATCTTTGGCACGGTAATGTTCGGAAAAATTGGAGAAGAAAAAGGACGTAAATATCACACCGTTTCCAGCTTTGGATGCTATAGCCAGGTCCGTCTTCATAGTCCTCTAATGACCTTTACCTGCTCCCCTTCTTCTACGATCGTAAACGAGTTGCCAGCCTTCCTCAGCTTTTGACAACCCTTCTCTCTTATCCAAATCTCTTTGTTGAAGACTGACATCCCGCCATCTACGAGATCCCTCCTGACCTTCTCCCCTAAAACCATAACCACCCGAATGATCCCTGCGTAAACCACGTCTGTCATCACGCACAACCCTCCTCCCTCTTTCCCATACATTCCAATGCACCCTCCCACCCCCACCACCTACCTCCCCAAGGCCGTCCATCAAACTCTCTTCCTCTCACCCATCCTCTCTCCCTCATCATACTAACATCAAATAAATTGGGAAACAAACAACACCAGACCAGAACATGATGAAATACAAAGCATAAGAAAGGTAAAAAGAGAAGAAAGAAAGCACTTAGCTGGTTGTGACGAAGCCGTCGATAGCGGAAGAATCTCTAAACGAACATGATGCCGCTGCCTCTGTGCAAAACAGAATCAAAAACGAGCTCCAAGCGAATGGGATGCCACTTCCTCGTAGCAAGACAGATCCGAGAGACAGCACCAATTACAAAGCAGCCACAACGATTTGAAGGAGAGTGGTGCTAAAGATTCTGAACCAGATCCAGCAAAGGATGCCACCACCAAAACCAAAACACAGATCAGAATACCACCTCCGTTGTAGCGCCGCCGCAAGTCACCCAGAAACACCGCCGCCTCTGAGAACCCACCGTGAAGACCACTGACCCAAAGCACCCTAAGTTGTTGGAGTACGCCACCGCCGCTGTGGAGTTTAGGAAAGCGCAGTCGGGTCGGGTTAGATAAACTGGGTCTTTAGGTATGCGCCGCAGGAGAGTTAGGGCTACGGTTGGCTAAGCCCTATTGGTTATGATTTTCTTGACATGTAATAATGCATGCATATGTGCTGAAACCTGCTGTTATACTTACTACAATTTCTCTATTGATTATAATCGATATTTTATCGCACCACAAATTGAAGGTGCCGCAGACAATGAGCTCTTGGCAAAAGTCAAAATTAAGGAGGTGATTGGGGGAGAGTTCGAGAAGTCTAGTTGCAACAATGGAGGACGACGTATGTTGTGCACTATGTTACATGTGTGTTTTTTAACTTGTAATTATATACTAAAAGAAAGCCGTCTTGTATTTTATGCAAGTTATATCGTTTCATAACTCATAGCTAACATGTGGAAAATCAACACATAGTAATGGGTTTTGAAGTTTGAACCATAAATACTACTTAACGACGTAATTTATGTGCTGATTGCATTTGAATGTTCTAGGTGATCATTATAGGTTTACAATATTGAAGTTATTTTGACATCGCAAATAAAGGCGGCCAGTGGCAACAAGCTCTTGATAAAGATATATCAAAAGGAAATTAATTGAAAACATTTCCAAATATTTCATTGCATACTGATACCACAATGAAAGAGACAATAACTACAACAATGGTATGTGTATGTTGTTTATCATTTCACATATGTAGTTTCTACTTTGTAATCCCATATAATATATCTTTACGTATTTTGTATCGTTTATAAATTATACCATTTTCAAATTCGCTACTAATCTTTGGCTACAAAAACCACATATAGAAAATTCAAGACATAAATAATGGCTTTTGAAGTTTGTATCGAAAAATTACAACTTAAAATTGTAATTTATCAGTTGATTTTAATTGAATGGAATAGACGTCTGGATGTCTCATTGTAGAGATGATACCACAATTAAAGAGACAATAAATGCAACAAAGGTACGTGTATGTTGTTTACCATTTCAGATATCTAATTTATACTTTTTAGTGAAACACAATATAAGTTTTTTATTTCTTCTATCTTATGCAAACTATACCGATGTCACGTTCTCTAATAATATGCGAAAATAAAGAATACATATGGCATATTAGGAGAAAATTATTATTTTCTTAATTTGAAGCCATAAAATACAATTTAATACATTTTAATATGAGACAATACTTGAATTTTGTATTGACTGTAACAAAATGTTATATGTTGCAATGATAGGTTTGTGAGGTTGAAGATATTTCCACACCGGAACTTCAAATAGAATATGCAAGCAACAATGAGATCTTGACAAAAGTCTATGAAAAGGAGGTGAGAGGAAAAGAGTTCCAAATTTCTTATTGTTGTAATGATGCCACAATGAGGGAGATAATAACTGCAACAAAGGTATGTGTATATGGTTTATGTACCATTTATCTTCCTAATTATATCTATTCTTGTTATGAATATTATTATTAGTGGATGTCAACTGTTCTCCTTCCATCTTCTCATTAGTGGATTTTTATGATTGACTACTCACTTGTCCTTCTCTCACCCTATAAATAGGGCTGTCTTTTACTTTATCAGCACGAAGCTCTAACAAGGTAAATTTGATTTTTGCTTGTATTGCTTATGAAGATGATGGTAATACAGATGTGACTTACTTGGATGTTGCTGATTTCTTAGTTGGTTCTGATGGAAAATTGATGATCACCTTATTGTAGATGGAAGTATAATCAAGAAGTAGATTTTCCAAAATATTTCAATAATAATTAAATTTTAAGTTTGGCAATGTGACTCGGTGACACTAGCAACAACAATGGAGATAAGTGTCTCAGTGGCAGTGGAACTACCCATACAATTTTAAAAGATAAAAAATATTTCTCTTATTTAGTGAAGTGAGAAACCAATGTTAATATTATATCTGGCACTTCAAATATAATTGAAGGCTTTGGAAGAGCTAATATATTGTTAAGCGATGGAGCAAATTTGCACATTGAGAATGCATTATCTTGCCCCAAGTGTAACACCCCATTTCTGAAGTGTCAACTCTGTAACTTAAACTCCTCTTTCTTTGAATTTGTTTTACGAAAAATGTACCATTTTTTTAAAAACAAGTTTTAAAATCTTTTCTTGATAAGAACTTAAAAATAAACTAAGATATGACTCACTATAAAGAATGACTCCAAATACACAGGTGGCATAGTCAATGCTAATACAAAAGGCACGCACTTAGGCGGCATAGTCAAGGTTAATACAAAAGGCACGAACTCAGGAGGCATTATATAGACATCATGAAACATTCTCCATCTCTAATACATATGGGAGGTAAAATGGAAAGGAAACTATGTACAAGGATACTAGTCTTCAAAAAGACCTACGTGGCATTACCATAATCTCGCCAATATGTCACAACCCACTATCCTACACCTTACCAACACCTGACAATATCACACACACACCAACACCATACCTCTACTCAGCTGATCCCACTAATAACAATAAGACGGACTCACCTCCGGGTCATCCTCATCACTAGAAACGTAAATCAACGCGTGCGCTCCAGAGGACGATCCTGCTCTGCAAGATTAATTCACTGACTTCCAGACTGGAAGAGTAGGCATAGGAAGAGGTGAAAGCATGGGCAAAGGTGGCGAAGAAGTACGAGCAAACTCTGGAATCATAGGCAACATTAGAACGTCATCAGCAACACCAACATGAACATCAACATCACAAAGATCCCTATGACCACCCTCAGCAATGGGGGGATAGGGTACCTGAATCACCGGAACAGAATCAACCGGCTCAGGAAAGTCTCGAGTAATAGATGGTCCGGCAATGCTCCTAGGAGTAGTGTTCTTCTTCTAATTGGTGATCGTGCTTGGTCCAACTCTAACTCCATTTGTAGGCTGTAGTGGACGCCTAATCGCTGATGGGTATCGTGGTAAAGGAGTGATCTAAGGTGCTTCCCAGAAGAACTCAAATGGCAGATTTAGCCCTAATCTAATCTTCTTACGTAACTGAGAGAGACGACTACCTTCATTATCTTTATTTGTAGTTACTACTACCCCCTCATACCGGTTCTTGTGGGAGGCGGGTCGAACTCCCACTTATCCTCATCTCCTCCATCAAGGAAATCCAAGACTTCCTCCCCCTGGAGATCCAAGGGCAAGTCCATCTCCATCAAATCCGTCCAGTCCATCGTGTCCTCGATGCATATTCTATATCAAATTTAAATATACACCAAAGAAATAAAATATAGGAAGGGTGAATTTCTCGTCCACGAGTTCTTCATAAGCTAAACATAGGTAAATAAAAATAATACATAGTTACAAGTATCAGGCATTACATACTTATACTTAGATATCATTCACAAGTAAAAGAAAAACACTTAGAAATCTCATACATTCTTACCATCTCAGCATAATATTGTTAGTCAATCAAAATCATTTTCATCCGCATTAGTAATCGTTCCTCACATCGATTATCATTATCATCAAAAGATTCCATACGAAATGGATTAGCACTATCTCGTCACCTAGGCCAATACCGTGATCTAGATTCCCTGTTAGATCAACAACTACTAAACCTAACATTTACACCATGATTATGTCTTGGTTTCCCTTGTAACCCAGATCTGGATTCTCCGTCAGAGCTACATCAATTACTCAGGTAGTCTTCAACACAGGACCACAACACGTTCAGGTTGGAACAATGCCCTAAAACATTCTACAATCTCTCAACGCTCTAGGTCCTCGATGGTACCTAGGTAATCAATACGAATCTTGTACAAGATATCCACACATCTAGATTAAGACTCGGCCCCAATTTCTCATCACTAATCCACGCTTAACTTTGAAAGTTTCATTACGTAACGACAATCATCGAGTAACCAAGTTTTCATAAATTCTCTTTTTAACACGATATGCTCAAAGTTTTTAGAACTCTATGCTAAGCCTCCCATACCACTTAGCATAGTTTTCCGGGTATTCTTATCCTTTGACAGACAAGAGCACCACTTTGAGTTTTCGAAACATTCCTCTTTTATAAAGTCAGAGAACTCAAATATTTTTTGTACTAACTTACTTTCATCGTTAAGCAACAACTTATAGTAATCTCCCTGCTTCTCCATGCCTAAGGTTTCATTTTCAAAATAAGAGCGTGTTTGTTCAAAATGAGGTAACCCCGAAGATCTGTTGGAGAAATTCGAGTTTTCACAATTTATACATTACTTCATAAAGTCTCATTGTTACTATTTCTGCCTAAAGTATTTATTTCCTTTTAATGCTACTTTATCCTATTATCTCTCGAAATAGTGTTATTCATTTCGAAAACCTCATGTGATCTACTAATATTGTCACTATCCCTTTATCTTTTTACCGCTCTAAGTTTCCTTTTTAAGTCATGTTCGGTACTCGAACTCGGATTTGATCACGTCCGGGGTACTGTATGCTTCGGGTAAATCTGGGAGATTGACTTCGGATGAGGGAAGATTCACCTCGGAGGGCCCGAGTTAGCTTGACTGCACGCGCCAGGGGTTGTACCTGCAAGCACTCCGATGTCTAAGTTAGCAAGGGAAGAGAAAAGGTGTGCAGGGAATGAGAACGTACCTGAAAATGGAGGGGTTCGGCCCTATTTATAAAAGTAAGTGTTGTACCCGAGCCATTGGATATGGATGCTTCTGATCATGACCGTCGGTCATGGATGCTGGTTCACTGGAGTGTGGACCGTGTCTTCCCAAGTGCGGAATTGGGCCAGGCCCGAATTGCGTGGGGTTTGGCCCAGTCCGGAATAGTGGCCCCCCAAGTCGGGGCCGGCCATAGGATCGTGGTCGGGCTCGGCTTGATCTGAACCGTTGCATTGGAATCAGGCGCAATAATTACGGTGCCATGTGCCAACTTGTCAGTGATGGAGCAGTGGTGTGTCGTTTGGGTAACCGAGGCGAGAGCGTCATAATTACTTTTTTTAATTCGCCATGCTAGTGATTTTACCGTCACATTGATTGGACTTGTTGTTTCAATTCCCGAGTTCGTAGAGTACATTAGTCTCCGTATGAGGGTTTCATTTCACACTTTGCTATTTCGAGTAAGTTAGAGAGTTTTCTGATCAGAGTTTTCGTCCACCTCTTCGGCCGCCGTCCCGAGTTGCTTCTTCATCGTTTTTCAGGGTTTCCTGTTTTCCGAATTCATCATTCACCATTCCGAGATAAGAATTCATCGGGATGTCTACTACTGCACCATGGGGTCGCCTTTGGAGGAATTTGGCCTTAAGGCGAGGGGTTCCAACTCGGCGGTGAATCTAGCAGAGGCGTCGTCTGGAAATGCCGTCGGGGTCGACGGCCTTTCCAATGAGCAGGATCCGTACAATTGGGTGTCTTCTGAGATTGTCAGTACCAAAGCGAAGTTCAAGAAGAAGCAACCCTTATCTTGTTTTAAAGAGTATGTAGTCGCCCCGGAAGAGCAGAAGTGGAGGTTGGAGGAGGCGGTGCATTTGGCCGTATGCACCCAACTTCCGAAAGATGTGATCGGCTACTTCTTCTATGATAGGTGTATGGATACCATGGGGATCCAAGTCCCCTTGAGTGGGTTCCAGCAAAGCGTACTGGATCACCTGTGGTGTGCTCCTTCCCAACTGGCCCCCAATGCGTGGGGTTACGTCAAAGCATTTGAGGCCGTTGTGACCTACTTGGGTCGGCGTCCTACTGCAACAGTTTTCTTTTCCTTCTTCGAAATCTTGCATCTGCCGGAGAAGGGCGGCGTTCTTCGACAGGGTCACGTTTGTCTGCGTGGCACCCGAGATCGGTCTTTCTTCAGTTCGGTCAATGACTCAAATAAAGGGTTCAAGTCAATTTTCTTCTTTGTGCGAGCTATAAATCGGGAGGCAAAAAAAGGTCATCGCCGACTATGAAGGTGCCGAGCTAGAAAGGCTCCACTTCCATCTTTCGTGGTCCGAGGTCCATTTCGCTCGAGGGGGCAGCACTTACTCTGTGAAGCCGGAGTCCCTCATAGGGGAGGATGTGGTTACTTATAAACTCCTTAACGAATGGGGTGAAAAGTTGAAGGATGCAGACGAGAGATTTAGTTGTGCTTCGATCATCGCACCTTGGGTCGAGTCCGAAGAGAAACTGAAGTCTACCTTGGGTAATTTTTTTGCCTTTTCTTCCCTACGTACTTGTTTCGTTCCTTCGGTGGTTCACCTTATCATCTTTCGTTGTGCTGTGCAGATGAGATAGCCGAGGTCCGGCCATTAGTGTTTGTTCGGTACCTGGACGTCGGGTCCGGGGTACAATCGGCTGTGCTTCCTGGAGATTTGAAGGTTGATTCTAGATAGTCTGAGGTAGGCCGTTCCCGCGCCTCGGGTGTGGGGTACCTGCAAGCACTCCGATGCCTAAGTCAGCAAGGGAAGTGGAGAGGTAAGAGTGGAATGAGAACGTACCTGGAAATGGAGGGCTGCACCTCTATTTATAGGCGATTGTGCCGTACCGGAGCCATCGGATCTGGGCGATTGAACCTTGACTGTCAGATGCGGACACTCATATCGTGCTCATCGCAAGCGCGGATTTGGGCCAGGCCTATGTTTAGTGGGGTTTGGCCCTGTCCTGAACAATAGCCCCCCAAGTCAAGGTCGGGGAGTGGTCGAGGTCGAGCTCGGCTTGATTGGACTGTTTTGGCTTTTTGGTGGGGACAATGATTCCAGCGCCACGTGTCCCTTGTTCAGGAAGGCGACGTTTGGGGAATCGAGGCGGAGGCGCCATAATTGCAATTCAATTTCCTATGTCAGAATTGAAGTGACGCATTGATTGGACGTGCCGGTTCGATTTCCAAGTCGCAGAAGTATATAAGTCCTCGCGGGGATCCCCCATTTTTTACTTTGTCAATTTGAGTGTTAGAACCATTCCTTGTCGACGATATTCAGAGATCCTTCTCAGTTCTCCGACCACCGTGTCGACTTGAAAATTCATCGTTTTCCTGGGATTCTCTTCGACCCGAGCTCTTTATTCAAGTGAACGAGATCAAAATTTTAGCCGATGTCGAGCATCGAGATGGTAGGTTCGTCAGCAGTAGAGCGAAGTGATTCTGTCGTTCAAGAGGAGTTACCACAGGAAGCCGGGCTTGTGGTGGAGGAAACATCGAAAGCTGTTGGTGCTCATGTAGCTGGTGAATACAGGTTTGATCTGGCAGAAAGCAAGTTTTTATTCGACTTCCAGTAGGACATGTCCGCCCCTGCAGGTCAAAAATGGAGGTTGGAGGATGCGGGGCAACTGTCGGCTTGCACTAAGTTGCCCAAGAAGGAGGTCGGCTACTTCTTCTTTGGGAGGTGCCTGGACACTATGGAAATCCGGGTGCCTCTGTCCGAGTTCCAGCAGGGCGTGCTTGATCATTTGGAGATAGCTCCGTCTCAGTTGGCCCCCAATGCCTGGGGGTATGTCAAATCCTTCGAGGCAGTGATGGACTACTTGGGGCGGCTCCCTTCCGTGCGGGTCTTTTTTGCTGTTTTTGACATGTTCCGCCAGCCTGAGAAGGAAGATGCCTACCAGCATGGCCATGTCTGCCTTCGGGGTGCCTGATACCGGACTTATTTTAATCCGGTGAATGACTCCAGCAAGGGGTTTAAGTCGGTCTTCTTTTATGTTTGGGCAGTGAACAAGGAAGCTAAGAAGGTCATAGCTGAGTACAATGGCTCTGAGCTGGTGAGGATGCATTTCCCTCTGTCCTGGTCTGGAGATGATTTTGATCGGGATACTAAGGCTTTTGCAGTGAAGCCGGAGTCCCTTAGGGGCGAGGATGCCGCCACCTACAAGTTGCTTAAAAACTGGGGGGATAAGTTGCTCAAAGTCGGCCGCAAATTTGAGTGTGCCTCCATTATTCAAGATGGAGTCGAGTCCGCAGTCAAGCTGAAGGCTATTCTGGGTAAGCGCTGTTACTTAAGCTGTTCATTTGTTTCCCTTTTTATTCCGCAACTCACCTCTCACTAACTTTGGGCAAATGAGCTAGCTGATTGCCCCGAGCCCGCTCCCAACAGTCTTGTGATGGGAGTCCATCTTAGAGCTTCCTCTACAAAAGTGAAGGGTGGCTCGAGTCGGAAAAGGGGTGCTTCCAGCACAGTGGCCCCTCCCCCTTCTAAAAAATCAATAATCATTGAAGACTCAGATTTTGATGGAGTGTCAGGAATCGAGGTTCCATCCGCCGCCGAGTTGGAGGCTTGTAGCAGGGTCACTGAGGTTGCCTTCCGCATGTTGGAGGAGCTTCGGGAGTTGGAATCAGATCCGGAGACTCTTCGTCTTGAAAGAAGGCTTCGCGTGGTCGAGGCTAAGAATTTGTCTCTCGACAGAGACCTGCAAGATCGTGCTGACAAGTTGGAATACTGCCGGGACGTGAGGATTCCGGAGATGATCGAAGAGAACCGCTTACTCCGGGGAGTCATAAAGCGAAGGCACTTCAAAAGGATCTTCTTGAACTCAAAAAGGCAGAGGAGAAAGTACAGGCGGAAGCCGGGTTCCTCCGAGCCTAGGTGGAAAGGACAAAAGGGGAGCATGATGCTGCGATGACCAATTTGGAGAACTCTACCATGCTTGGTTTCAACCTTTGCAAAGGATTGCTAGATAGGGTCAGGCCCGACCTGCCTTTGGAGCTGCTGGAGCCTGGAAACGAGATCTTCGAAGGAAGATTGGTAAGGCCTGTTCCTGGTGTCCCCCTGGAGGAGGCCGAGGTGCTGTTTGATCAGTCCGAACCGGAGGGATGTGAGTGACTGTATCACGTTTTTTCTTTTACCGTGCTTGTACATATTGGCCTGCGAGCCACCCTTTGTAATACTTTTTATATGAATGAAAGTTTATTTTTGTTTAAACAATCTCCTGTCATCTGATTGATCTGCAAAATGAATAAGTGGCAAAGAAAAGAAAAACAAAAGGTCAAGTCAAGATTCACAATGTGTATTTCAATTACCAATATAGAAGCATGCAAAATATTTGCAGAGTGAAACAACTGGCGGCGAATGATAGTGATGGCGGAGAGTGAGAGTGAGAGCAGAGAGTGAGAGCGGAAAGGGTAAAAGGAAACTGAGAGAGTGAGAACTATAATGTAAAATAAAAGAAGAGTGAGAAGTGGGCAGAAACGTGTTTGTTAGCGACTGATTTAAAGTCCCTCGCTAAGTTCCGTAGCTAAATAGCTGATTTTTTGTAGTGAAATAAGGGAATTTAAAAATTGGGCATTTGAATAATGAAATTTTTGTGCATTATGAGGCTTCTATAGGAAAAGTATTTAAGCGTTTCTACATGGACAAATCTCATCCATTGTATACTCCAGTAATTTTTAGATCACCAGATATCTAGTAAGCTCCTTCTAGAGGGTGAAGAACCACTTGGAGAATTTTAGTGTTTCACCGGTGAGAGATTTGATTTGCTCTCTCACCCTAAAGGCACCTCAATTTCTCTATTAATTATAATCGATTATTTTATCGCAAAAATAATTGAAGGTGCCACAGACAATGAGCTCTTGGCAAAAAGTCAAAATTAAGGAGGTGAAAGGGGGAGAGTTCGAGATATATTCTTCTCCGTCACCATCCATGTCTCAACCAATTATCATTTTCTCTTTTCCTTCTTTGTAATCGTTATACCCGTGTTCAGTTATAATGGATGCTGGTAGATTCTCCATAAGGCATCTTTTTATCTCTCTATGTTTCATTTTGTTTTCAATTTGTTTACACTACTATGATTATTGTGAGTATAACTAATGTGTTTCAATTTTACGGTTTCATTTGGTGTTATAGGGGATATACTTTGAATATGAGGTATGTCAACGTGTTCCAATGCTGGCCCTTTCCTGCTGACGACCTTACTCGGGAGCAAATTGAGTCACGACTATCCCCGATGGAGGTTTCCAACATGAGCTCACTCCATGATCAAGAAGATGAAACAAAGATTCAACCTAAGGTTGATGTTGTTTCTCCAAGTGGGGACAATCTGCCACCACCACCACCGCGACCACTCTTTCCACTAAAGAGGGAATTGTCCCCAATTGAAGATGACGATGGTGAGAATTAGGGAATGGCTAGCAACTACAAACTGTTAGAGGAACGTCTCCAAGCATTGAGATCCAATGTTGAGTTAGCGAAATTTGAAAAAGTGAAAATGAATTCGGTAAAACAGGAGGAGGAATTTGATATGGTATGTTCTATCTGTAGGGTTTTCAAAACAAGAACTACAACATTGATGGACACACACATGAGAGATTGTCTTGAGAAGAAGAGGACGGAAGAGAAGCGAAAAAGGATTCCATGTTTGGATCACAATCCTAAACTGCGAAGGAGGCGCACAGTTATAGAGATTTTCAATTTGCCATCCCAAATTGAAGCCGTCGACGACAAAAATGTTTCAATAGAAAAATTAACTACACTTCCCAAAAATGAATTTTGGGTTGGGCTGCAAGACCATTGTAGATGACATTGACTCATCAAAAGTGTATGCTTCAGAATATGGTTCCATTATTTTGGAGTGTAGAAATAATAATTTATTTTTTCAGCAACTTTGCAATGTTGTGTTTGTTAAGAGACAAGCGCAAATATGGTCGCTCACTCCTTAGAAAGGGTAACCTTTGTTGAGTCTTTGTCACAGTTATTTTTTACAATTCCAGATTGTATTGCTACACTCATAATCATTGGAATGCAATTGTCATTTTCCAGTGAAAGAAAAAAGAAAAAAAATTGAATCTGATCAAAATGGAGAACAGTGCCAAAAGTACAAACACAACAGTCCCAATATTCTTTTTTTACAAGGTTGTGTATGTTGTTAATTTAATTGTTTTACATGTATGTCATATATGTGATATATATTTTATAATGCTATGGAGATAATTAACGGGGTTTAAAGTTTGAACCATTAAAATAATACTCAACACTACAATTTCTCGGGTGCTTCTAGAAAGAAAAAATTAAATCTTTCACCAGTGAAACACTAAAATTGATCGTTGGATGTAGTATAAAATTCATCAATGGTTGAAATTTAATATTAGTTGATTCAATATTATCCATTCATAGTATTTTAAATAATATCCAACAATCAACTTTAGTGTTTCACCGGTGAGAGATTTGATTTGCTAACTCACCCTAGAAGCACCTCAATTTCTCTATTAATTAAAATTGATTATTTTATCGCAAAAATAATTGAAGGTGAAAATTAAGGAGGTGCATGCGACAATGGAGGACGACATATGTTGTGCACTATGTCATATGTGTGTTTTATAACTTGTAATTTTATACAGAAATAAAGTCCCTATTTTTGATCGTTAATCAACAACTCTTAGTAATCTCCCTGCTTCTCCATGTCTAAGGTTTCATTTTCCAAAAAAGTGCGTGTTTCTTCAAAATATGGTTACCCCGAAGATCCATTGGAGAAACTCGGGGTTTCACAATTTATACATTATTTCATAAAGCCTCGTTATTACTATTTCTCCCTGAAGTATTTATTTCCTTTTAATGCTACTTTACCCTATTAACTCTCGAAATTGTTTTGTTCATTTCGAAAACCTCACATGATCTACTAATATTGTCACTATCCCTTTATCTTTTCACCGCTATAAGTTTCCTTCTTAAGTCCAAATCGGCTCAATTTACAAAACAGTTGGTCATCACAATAGTTAGGCCTCCAATACTCAATCAGTTCAACACAACAAATTATTCAGTCTTCACAATAATCAATCACAGAGATACTCAATATCAGAAATAGTAATACTACAATTATTACCAAGAAAAACAATCAAGCAATCATACAACACCCATGAAGCTAAAACTCATTATGCATAAATTCCCCTTACCTGGAACGTTCTCTGACAAGTAGCGAGGTACGTGAGCTAAGGCAGGTCTGAGTTCCGCGAAACCTTCAACGTAGAAACCTTTAATGGGTTTTGGAAATAAGGAAGAAGGGAAGGGAAGGTGTGTAAAAAACCCTAATTTGCTTTGGCATTTAATTGGTAATTTAAAATTGGTTAAAATAAAAATTCATGACATGGCAAGGCAATTCAGCTTTAAAAAAAATTAGAAATGAAAAAAAAAATACACGTCAGAATTCCGTTAGTCAACTCATTTTTTTGTAACGTTTGACTAACTTAAGGACTTTTTTTTTAAAAATTGTTTTTGCAGGAATCGTTTTAAAAAAAATTGGAGGGGGTAAAACTAAAACACCCGATATTTGCAATATTGACCATAAACATATTTAAGCCATTATTTAAAAAGGACAACATTATTTTAGAAAAGTTATTTCTACCTGTTTAGAAGTACCAAATGAGATTTCTTTTAAAAGAAAAAATGATCAATTATGAGTTAGTATTTTAAACCAAAAAGTAGTATTTAGATTTTAATCTTAATGCAATGAGTTTACAAAATGATATCTAGTTGATTTTTCTCGCAATTTTCTGCAAATACACTTTTACGTTAAAATAAGCAATATCTGAATAGGGTGTTGTTAGAGTAATAATATTTTAGTGGGGGAGAATATTAGTGTAATCTTTCTATATATGTAAAACAAACCCTTATGGAGCCTCCACATTGAATCCTGATTTTTAAAATTAATATTTCTCTTTTATATTATCTACCTTTTATTAAAAGCAAATTAACACATATACAATTATACATATTAAAATGCAATTAACCAATGAGCAATGATTATAAAACAATTTTATCATTTACATATTTGGGTTCTTTTTTCATACCCCTTCCTTATCACCCATACCCCCATAACTCCATTTTGGACCAAAATGCCCCCAATTTTTTTGACAAAAAAAATGCTATTTTAAAAGTTTCCGAATTTACACATAAATTCGGAATGGGGGTATGAAAATTTCCAAATTTACGTGTAAATTCGGAATACATTTTTTTTAACTGTATTCCGAATTTATGTGTAAATCCGGAAAATTTAAAAGATGTATTCCGAATTTAGGGGTAAATTCGGAAATAAAAAAAATTAAAATTGTGTTCCGAATTTATGTGGTAAATTCGGAATTAAAAAAAAATTAATTTTAATTTTTTTTAAACAAAATCAGTTTCTTTTAATTACTAAATTATTACGATAAATAATAGTAAATTATGAAACTTGCTAAACTACGATAACGATAACAAACGAAAGAACGAATACGACTCAAAAATTATGAAACTCGCTAAAATACGACTCAAAAATACGGTAACGACAGCGCCAACGGGAGCACCAAGGAAAGCGGCGACGGGAGCAGCGAGAGCATCGACGGAAGCATCAAAAAGCAACAAAAGTGAGTATCTTCTATTATGGATACCGTATTTTTGAGTCATAATCGTTCTTTCGTTTGTTATTCTTATCGTAGTTTAGCGAGTTTCATAATTTACTTTTATTTATCGTAATAATCATATTTTTTAATTAAAAGAAACTGTTTTTTAAAAAAAATTGATTTTTTTAATTTCGAATTCACCCCTAAATTCGGAATACATTTTTTAAATTTTTCGGATTTACACATAAATTCGGAATACAGTTTAAAAAAATGTATTCCGAATTTACACGTAAATTCGGAAATTTTCATACCCCCATTCCGAATTTGTTCGGTACCGGAGTACGGGATGTGTCCTTGAGCTTGAGTGTTCCGCGAGGAAGGGAAGTTGACTTCAGATGGTTGAGTTTGGACCTCGGATTGGCCGAGGTGATCTTCTCCCGCACCTCGGGTGGGGTACTTGGAAGCATTCCGATGCCTAAGGTAGCAAGGAAAGAGAAGAGGTATTTTGGGAGAAATGAGTGCGTACCTGAAAATGGTGAGTGGTACATGTATTTATAGACCACAGCACCGTACCCGAACCGTCAGATTAGGTGGACAAGCCCTGTTCGTTGGATGCAGATAGTTGCTACTGTGGGGTCTAGTTTCGTTCTTAGCAGCGTGCGTGGATTGGGCCAGGCCCAAGTGATTGGATTTTGGCCCAGTCCGGAACAGAATTTTATGTGTAAATTCGGAAAATTAAAAAGAAAGTTTTTTTTTTTAAAGATGAGGGGCATTTTGGTCCAAAAACGATTTATGGAGTATAGGTGATAATGATGGGGTAATTAAAAAATTTGGTCGTGAACTTAATGGTCCTTTTCTATGCCAAAAAAATGAAATTTTGGTTTTCACATATATTATATATTTATCTTATTAAAAAAATAGTTACTAATTTAAATTAATAATTTTAAGACAAAATTTTATGAAATACCACATGTAAACTTCACCTTTACCTATACACTAAAAAAACATACCTTTAAAATATAGTTAGTAGAAAAATACCTAAACTAACTTAATTTATATATATATATATAGCAATATATTATTCTATTATTGTAACCAAAAAAAAAATATTATTTTATTATTATATATATATACATATGTAAAGGAAGCTCCCGAAATTTTCTAAACATTTTTATTTATTAAATTTTTTATTTATAATAACTTACGGTTATTTATATTATTAAAGGCATCTCGCCATCAATATAATAATATTGCTGAAAATAAATAATTTTGTAATATAAAAACACGACAAATTTTTATATAAAACCCATAAACTATGACCAAAAAATTTATATCAATTTTTTTTCATTGATGTCATACATGATAGAAAGATAAGATCTTACCTGTAGTCACTTCGATGAAAAGGCAGAAACACATTGTCATCGTAATTCTTATCTTTCGTATCGTACTGTTAAAATTTATCTTTTAAGCCATATCAAATGAAAAATCTCAAGTTCATCCTCATTTTAGTGGTGTAATTAAAAATAATATCATTAATTAAGAGTATAATTCACCATTTAACGAAAAATAGATTTATTGAAAAGAAGTAAAGCTTGATTTCAATATAAAAAAAATTTATATATCATTTTTAATATAAAAAAATGTGATTTCAATGTCATTATCTTGTCTTGTTGATGTAATACTTTATATCTTTTAATGGTGCATTATTTGTATAACAATATTTTACAGTATTTTTTATGTTTATTGAAAAGAAGTAAAGCTTTTAGGTTTATAATATAGAAAAATTTAATTTCAATTTCATTCTTTAGTCTTATTGATGTAATACTTTATATCTTTTAATGGTGCATTATTTGTATAACAATATTTAATAATATTTTTTAAGTTTATCATAATTTTATTAAAAATAATATTAAATACTATTACTTAAATGATTTTGAGCAATAAATTTATATTGAAAGGATAGAGATGTAATGATTCCATTGTATAATTGTAATAATTATAGATACTTTGTTGACTAAATATAATTATATTATATATGTAGGATTTAATTTAATAAAACTTCCTAATATATTAATTATATAACATATATGTAGCATTTATTACAATTCTCTTTCTGCTTAATTTTTTTGACCAATCTTTCTGCTTTTTTATTAATAATGTTTTTTGAATTTTTCTCCACAAAAAGATTGAAGGTAAATAATACAATGTATAGTATTTCACTAATTTTGATAGTCAAAGATTTATATCGTCTTTCTATATATTCTAAAAACCCTTTTGGTCATAAATTATGAAAAATTAAAAGTAAAGAAAAGTTGACTTTTCATTCTCTCACAAAAACCAATCTCTCTCTCTCTCTCATATATATTCTTCTCTGTCACCATCCATGTCTCAACCAATTATCATTTTCCCTTTGCCTTCTTTCTAATCGTTATACCCGTGTTTAGTTATAACGGATGCTGGTGGATTCTCCATAAGGCATATTTCTATCTCTCTATGTTTCACTTTGTTTTGAATTTGTTTACACTACTATGATAATTGTGAGTATAACTAATGTGTTTCAATTTTCCGGTTAAATTTGGTGTTATAGGGAATATACTTTGAATATGAGGTATGTAAACGAGTTCAAATGCTGGCCCTTTCTTGCTGACGACCTTACTCGGGAGCAAATTGAGTCACGACTACCCCCGATGGAGGTTTCCAACATGAGCTCAAACCATGATCAAGAAGATGAAACAAAGATTCAACGTAAGGTTGAAGTTGTTTCTCCAAGTGAGGACAATCTACCACCACCACCACCGCGACCACTGCTCCCTCTAAAGAGGGAATTGCCCCCAATTGAAGATGACGATGGTGAGAATTTGGGAATGCGTAGCAACTACCAGCTGTTAGAGGAACGCCTCCGAGCATTAAGAACCAATGTTGAGTTGGCGAAATTTGAAAAAGTGAAAATGAATTCGGTAAAGCAGGAGGAGGAATTTGACATGGTTTGTTCTATCTGTAGGGTTTTCAAAACAATAATTACAACATTGATGGACACACACATGAGGGATTGTCATGAGAAGAAGAGGAGGGAAGAGAAGCGAAAAAGGATTCCAAGTTCGGATCACAATCCTAAACCGCGAAGGAGGTGCACACTTACAGAGATTTTCAAGTTGCCATCCCAAATTGAAGCCGTCGATGACAAAAATGTGTCAATAGAAAAACTAACGACACTTCCCAAAAAATGAATTTTGAGATGAGTTGCAAGACCATTGTAGATGACATTGACTCATCTAAAGTGTATGCTTCAGAATATGGTTCCATTATTTTGGAGTGTACAAAATAAAATTTTATTTTTTCAGATTGTATTGCTACACTCATTATCTTTGGAATGAAATAGTCATTTTCCAGTCAAAGAAAAAAATTGAACAGGATCAAAATGGAGAACAGTTCGAACAGTACAAACACAACAGTCCCAATATTCGTTTTTTACAAGGTTGTGTATGTTGTTAATTTAATTGTCTTTAATGTATGTCATATATGTGATATATATTTTATAATGCTATGAAAATAATTAACAGGGTTTGAAGTTTGAACCATTAAAATAATACTCAACACTACAATTTCTCGGGTGCTTCTAGAAAGGGTGCTTCTAGGTTGAAAGAGCAAATTAAATCTTTCACCAGTGAAACAGTAAAATTGACCGTTGGATGTAGTATAAAACTCATCAATGGTTGAAATTTAATATTAGTTGATTCAATCTTATCCATTCATAGCATTTAAATAATATCCAACAATCAGTTTTAGTGTTTCACCGGTGAGAGATTTGATTTGCCATCTTACCCTAGAAGCACCTAAATTTCTCTATTAATTAAAATCGATTATTTTATCGCAAAAATAATTGAAGGTGCCATAGGCAATGAGCTCTTGGCAAACGTCTAGGTCCTCGATGGTACCTAGGTAATCAATACGTGCAAATCTTGTACTAGATATTCACACATCTAGATTAAAGCTCAGCCCCAATTTCTCTTTGCTAATCCACACTTCACTTTGAAAGTTTCCTTACGTTATGACAATCATCGAGTAACCCAGTTTTCATAAATTCTCTTTTTAACAGGATATGCTCAAAGTTTTTAGAACTCTATGCTAAGCGTCCCATACCACTTAGCATAGTTTTTCGGGTATTCTTATTCTTTGACGGACAAGAGCACCACTTTGGGTTTTCAAAACTTTCCTCTTTTATAAAGTTAGAGTACTCAAATATTGTGTTTACTAACTTACTTTCTTCGTTATTCAACAACTCTTAATAATCTCCCTGCTTCTCCATGCCTAAGGTTTCATTTTCAAAAAAAGAGCGCGTTTGTTCAAAATATGGTTACCCCGAAGATCCATTGGAGAAAATCGGGGTTTCACAATTTATACACTATTTCATAAAGTCTCATTCTTACTATTTCTCCCTGAAGTATTTATTTCATTTTAATGCTACTTTACCCTATTAACTCTCGAAATTGTGTTGTTCATTTCGAAAACCTCACGTGATCTACTAATATTGTCACTATCCCTTTATCTTTTCACCGCTATATGTTTCCTTCTTAAGTCCAAATGTGCTCAATTTACGAAACAGTTGGTCATCACAATAGTTAGGCCTCCAATACTCAATCAATTCAACACAACAAATTATTCAGTCTTCACAATAATCAATCACAGAGATACACAATATCAGAAATAGTAATACTACAATTATTACCGAGAAAAACAATCAAGCAGACAATTCAAGCAATCATACAACACCCACGAAGCTAAAACTCATTATGCAGAAATTCCCCTTACCTGGAACGTTCTCCGACAAGTAGCGAGGTACGTGAGCTAAGGCAGGTCTATGTTCCACGAAACCTTTAACGCAGAAACCTTTAATGGGTTTTGGAAATAAGGAAGAAGAAGGGAAGGGAAGGTGTGTAAAAAACCCTAATTTGTTTTGGCATTTAATCGGTAATTTAAAAGTGGTTAAACTAAAAACTGATGACATGGCAAGCCAATTCAGCTTTAAAAAAAATTAGAAAATAAAAAAAAATACACATCAGAATTCTGTTCCTCAACTCATTTTTTTGTAACGTTTGACTAACTGAAGGACTTTTTTTTTAAAAATTGTTTTTGCAAGGACCTTTTTAGATAAAAAATTGGAGGGAGTAAAACTAAAACACCCCATATTTGCAATAATGACCATAAACATATTTAAGCCATTATTTAAAAAGGACGACGATATTTTAGAAAAGTTATTTCTACGTGTTTAGAAGTACAAAATGAGATTTCTTTAAAAAGAAAAACCTATGAATTATGAGTTAGTATTTTAAACAAAAAAGTAGTATTTAGTTTTTAATCTTAATGCAACGAGTTTACGAAATGATATCTAGTTTATTTTTCTCGCAATTTTCCGCAAATACACTTTTACATTAAAATAAGCAATATCTAAATAGGGTGTTACAGTAATAATATTACAGTAATAATGGGTTTTGGAAATAAGGAAGAAGAAGGGAAGGGAAGGTGTGTAAAAAGCCCTAATTTGTTTTGGCATTTAATTGGTAATTCAAAATTGGTTAAATTAAAAATTGATGACATAGCAAGCCAATTCAGCTTTAAAAAAAATTAGAAATGAAAAAAAATACACATCAGAATTTTGTTAGTCAACTCATTTTTTTGTAACGTTTGACTAACTGAAGGACTTTTTTTAATTTTTTTTTTGCAGGGACCTTTTTTAAAAAAAAATTGAAGGGAGTTCTTAGAGATATAACAGACAAAAAACTATTCTGAGGTAGTTCCTGTTACAAATAAAAGAATAATTTATCATCATCATCTGTGATAACGAAAATGTAACTAATATATTAGACAATCAAAATATAATACACACACGTAATCAAATCAAAATTTTGTATGCTAGTACATTTTAATAATATCATTGAGTTTAAGTCCTACACCTCTTCCATATTTTAAAGGCTTGCAGTCACATTCATATTCACTAGATCCTTCATATTGTGACATAGTCTTTCAATAGCATGGATGAAAAATAAAAAAGTGTCGTGGGATACTATGCTAGAGGATTCTGGTGAATACATACCTGAATGATGATGCATATTAGTTCAGGAAATTAGACAACCAAAATAGGATACACATGTGTAATCAAATCAAAATTTTGTATGCTAATACATATTAATATTATTAATATAATAGAATGAGTTTTTAAAACATCTAGTAATTTAGATTTACCTTTAACCTTTTGAACTTTACTATTAATATAAAACCATAAATCTAGTAATTTAGTCACCCTCCAACCGTTGTAGCGGTACAAAAGGAAAACAATAGCTACGATAATAGAATGAGTTTTTAAAACATCATTTTATGTCGTAACCGTGAAGCTACTTTTGTTATATTCACTTGAAAAAGAGAATCATTGTTGTGATAGGTGATCTTAGTAAAAAGAATCAAGAACATGTAAGTGAGTCAACAAAGAAGAACTATGATCTATTATTGTTTCAATCCTATGTGTAAAACTAAAAGAAAGAGAGTAGGTCTTTTCTCCAACTTTAGGGTTAGTAGAAGGTATGGAAGGTTCTAGAAAATAGTATGATGTTACCTGCCTTTGCTAAGTTGTAATCACCTGTGAATGAAAATCTTAAGACGTACTAAACACCACATTTAGTGAGATAAAATGAATTTCAAAACGAAAAGGGAATGTCGAAGTAGTCAATATTGGTCGAGGTAATATTTTGGAGGAGTCTGCAAGCAATTAGGTTTACGAAATGACAACAAAGGTCACCAACATAAAAATGTAATTGAAAGAATTCCAACCTTGAGTAGGAAGAACAAAAAGATTCAACAAGTTATGCATTACCTTTTTTCCCTTAATCATGGTTCAACTTTTGTAGTTTCACGATTACGTGGTGACCTCACATCTTGTAAACTCATTTGCCCACAAACTCCTCTATATCAATTTTTCGAGCAACTTTGATTTTTCTAGGATCTCCATCTTCGTTTGGAACTTCATTTTCATCTCATTAGAAGAATACTTAGTATGTTTGTGCTTTTGAATCAACTTGTGGCTACAACTTAGCAAAGGTAGGTATCATCATAATAATTTCTAAAAACAGTAGCTTTGTACTGAGGGCGGGGAACAAGCAAGTCAGGTGCATGAACGTAGTAGAATTATGGTTTTATATTGTATAAATAGTACAAAGGGTTGTCTAATCAATCCAAGGTAGACTTTCCTAACTTTGAAATTGCCTCTTTTTTTATTTGCGGTATTTTTCTAGGGAACACTTCTAGTGTTATGATTAAACGGCAATCAGATATATGCTATTCTACACTTGAGAAAAAAAAATACTCTAAACACATTTTAGTTGAATAATAAATATTAAACAAAAATGTTTCATTAGCATAAAGTTGTTTACTATATAAATATTTGAAGGAGAAATACGAACCTGAGCATTTTAGAATGTCTCACACGACGATTGATGTTGGTGGACACAATGAAGAACAAATTAGTTTGCGATTTTTCTCATGGTTGACATTCAAAGTAAGTATCCAACCTGTGATATTAACATCATCATTTCTTAACATGGGTTTTAAAAAACAAAAGAATGCAAACATATGACATTCATAGTAATAGGAGCAGAAAAAGATAAGAAATGAACAAGACACCCACTTCATCATGTTTAGTTATGCATTTCGATCTTCTTGCCTTGGTGACAAGAGAAACAAAGAAACAAATTCTTATAGAAAATACAATTAAAATATAAGGTTTATATATGATACTGTATGAGTTAAATGTACAAATAAAGAACATGAAACTTTATCAATTTATAATCTTCAAGAAGTTCCTTGATCTAATTGAAGAAATTATTAATAAATATTTATAACTTTACAATAAGGCCATAACTTTACAATAAAGCTCAAAAAAACAAGGAAAATAACAAACAAATAAAAACAGAACACTTTCACATCAGTAAGTGCAATAAGTGTTACAATAGTGAAGTACAATCTACTACGGTTTCAATCTTATGGGAAAAACGAAAAGAAGATTGAGTGGGTCCCTCTCTATCCTTAATGTAAGTCGTAACCTATGAATTAGATCGTTCTAGAAAATAGTACGATGTTAGTCGGCTTTGCTAAGTTGTAGTCACTTGTGAATGAAAATCTTGGACATAATAAAAACCACATTTATAGAGATGAACATGCCAGTAAAGACGAAAAGTTATATTTCGAAGTAATCAATATTGATCGAGGTAGTACACCTGGAGGAGTACGCAGACAATTAGGTTTACGAAATCCCAATAAAGGTCGCCGTAAAAACATGAAATTGAAAGAATTCAAACCATGAATAGGAAGAACAAAAAGATTCTTAAAGTTATCCTTTTGACTGTATCCCTTAATATTGGTTTGATTTTTACAATTTCAGGATTACTTAGTGTCCTTACATCTTGTAAACTCAATTGCCCACGTACTCCTCTATATCAATTTTTCGACCAACTTTGATTTTTCCATAAACTTCACCTTCGTCTTAAAAGGCATTTTCATCCCACTAGAAGTATATTCTGGTATGTCCGTGCCATTGAATCCAATTGTAACTACAACTTAGCAAAGGTCGATATCATCATAATATTTTCTAAAAACATTTGGTTCATATTGAGGGTGAGGAACAAACAAGTCCACAATATGATTGGAGTTGAGTTTTGATTCTAATTTCTTTACTTTGAAATTGTCATTTGTGATATTTTCATTGAGGCCATTGTTGGTTATATGATTAAATGGCAATCATATGTCAGTTAGTGTATACCTCGGAATGAATACTGTAAAACACAACTAATAATGAATGATAAAATTATCCAAAAAAAATTGTCGTACTTATAGTTGTTTAATATGTGATATTTGATCTATATATATATATATATATATTATACATATGCATACTTGTACAACGAAACATGTATAAATCTATTTATCTATATATATTTATATTGCAGTGAGAAATACAAACCTGAACACTTTAAAATATCTCACCCGGCAGTTGATGTGGATGTACACTCTAGAGTAACATCGCCATGGCTTAACATCTGAAAACTTGATTTTTTTAAAAAAAGGATGCAAACATATCAAAATATTCAATATAATATGAATAGGAAAGGGTGGGAAATGAACAAGGCTCACATCATTATGTTTATCCATGCATTATGATTTTTCTACATCTGTGACGAGAGGAGTAAAAGAGAAAAATTCTAAAACCTCATTTAACTATTATTTAAGTTCTATATGTGATATTGTATGAATAAAATGTACAAAAAAGAGAGCAAGAAACTTGATCGACTTTTAACCTTCAAGAAGTTCATTGATTCATTCGAAGAAATTATTAATCAACATTTATAACTTTATCACTACTAGATAGTGGAACAATATATATAGTTGAAAAACATATAAGCAATATGCACATCAATAAGTGCATCAAGTGTTACGACAAGAATATCAGTAAAATAAATATACTCCAAATAAGGGGATGTAGTGACCAAGCAATCAAGTTGTAGAAAAAGTAAAACTTGGCTGTTAAGAAGTGCATAAGAAGCTTTGACATAAAAGTCTGCCTCAAAAAAGTTCATAAGAAGCTTTGAAGAAATTTACAGTATAATAAATGACCTTATTCAACTTATGAACATATTACAAACATAAAACAGTTGTTTAGGTATTCGAAAAACACATCTTGTTGGGGAGGTTACTATAATCCTTTTTAATATCCATTGAATGAACTCATTGTATTTACCTATTTCCCTCTTGAGCGTAGAGATATTCGATCTACTGTTGGTTCCACCAGCGATAAACATAAAAGCAAAGCCAATGGCTACTTCAAAGCTGCAAACTGTAACAACTCTACATGACCCAAATCGTACTAAAAATAAGAGCATATCAAATGATTGGCATTCTAATAGACTTGATAAGAAAAATAAAAGCTATATGCCACGCCATTAAGAAAGATGAGTTTAGCCTATAGTTAAATACAATTTTTGAGAGTATATAGTTACCTAATGAGAAAAAAATTTGATTGTGCTTATTGCATTTTGAAATGAAAAATTAGTCAAAGCCCACCTACAAAACACATGATGGCACATGCAGCTGGCTCTCCATCATCAGTGTACAGATGCATGGAAGAGACTTGCAAATCTGAGTCATATAGGGTAGCGAAGAAGAGGTTGAGAGGAATGGGGACTAGGGGGAAGCGTGTAGATATATGTTGGGTTTCCAGGAGGAGGGGGAATGTAAGGGAAGGGAGTGGGGTTTAGAGAGGAAGGGAGTATGACTGGGGAAAGTGGAGTAGAGGAATGAAGGAGCTTGCAGATCTGGGTCAATTATTAGAGAAAATGGGGCAAGGGGATGACGAATTGTGCAAGTGTACGTTAGATCTGACAGAGGAATAATGGAAGCATATAGATCCTGGTAAATTATGTGGGGGTGGAGAGAGTAAGGGAAGCATGTAGATCTAAGTTAGATATGGGAACATGGGAGTGAAATTGGGGTTTTTGCAGATCTAGGTGAAAAATAGGTTGAAGGAGAGATACGAGGAACCATTTCGAACTAGGTTAGATTTGACGGAGGACTTGGAAATGTAAGGGAAAGGAGCAGGGGAATGTAGATCTAGGTCAAATATGGGGGATGAACAGAGTAGGATTGGGGACGTATGCAAATGTGATTCAATTATCGAGAGAAAAAGTGCACAAGTGGAAGGGACGATGTGTAGATCTAGATTAGATCTGAGAGAGGAGCAAAGAATGTAGTGGAAAGGAGTGAGGGGACCATGAAGATTTGGTCGGTTTTGGGGGAGGAAGAGAGTATTATTGGGGAAAGTGGCTAGAGGATTGAGAAACATTGCAGATCCGGGTCAATTATTAGAGAAAATGGGACTAGCGGGAAAGGAACCGTGCAAGTCTATGTTAGATCTGACGGAAGATTAAGGAATGTAATTGAAGGGCGTGAAGGGAGCATGCATATACTGGTAAATTATGTGGGGGAGAGGAAGGGATGCACATAGATATAGGTTAGATACGGGGACATGGTAGTGAAAGTTAGGTGTTTGTAGATCTAGGTGAATAATAGGTAGCAGAAGGGACAGTGGAGCATTTAGAACTGTTCTAGATTTGAAGGAGGACTTGGAAATGTAAGGGAAGAGAGGGGGAGATGAAGATCTAGGTCAAATATTAGGGAGCAAATATGGGGAAGATCTAGCAATATATTATTCTATTATTGTAACCAAATATAAGTTTATTGTAACCAAAAAAAATATATTATCTTATTATTATTATATAAAGGGAATTCATTTTTTTGGTGTCAGATTTTTCTGACCAAAATACCCTTATAACTACCCACTAACACTATTTCATTATATTATTATTCATTATTTATCCATCAACTCACCAACACATGAAAGACGGGCTCGAAGGGCCCGTCTTTCCCCCTAGTATATGTAAAGGAAGCTCCCGAAATTTTCTAAACATTTTTATGTATTAAATTTTTTATTTATAACTTACGGTTATTTATATTAAAAAAGGCATCTCGCCATCAATATAATAATATTGCTTAAAATAAATAATTTTGAAATATAAAAACACGACAAATTTTTATATAAAACCCATAAACTATGACTAAAAAATTTATATCAATTTTTTTTTCATTGATGTCATACATGATAGAAAGATAAGATCTTACCTATAGTCACTTCGATCAAAAGGCGGAAACACATTATCATCGTAATTCTTATCTTTCGTATCGTACTGTTAAAATTTATCTTTTAAGCCATATTAAATGAAGAATCTCAAGTTCATCCTCATTTTAGTGGTGTAATTAAAAATAATATCATTAATTAAGAGTATAATTCACCATTTAACGAAAAATAGATTTATTGAAAAAAAGTAAAGCTTGATTTCAATATAAAAAAACTTTATATATCATTTTTAATATAAAAAAATGTGATTTCAATGTCATTATCTAGTCTTGTTGATATAATACTTTATATCTTTTAATGGTGCATTATTTGTATAACAATATTTTACAGTATTTTTTATGTTTATTGAAAAGAAGTAAAGCTTTTAGGTTTATAATATAGAAAAATTTAATTTCAATTTCATTCTTTAGTCTTATTGATGTAATACTTTATATCTTTTAATGGTGCATTATTTGTATAACAATATTTAATAATATTTTTTAAGTTTATCATAATTTTATTAAAAATAATATTAAATACTATTACTTAAATGATTTTGAGCAATAAATTTATATTGAAAGGATAGAGATGTAATGATTCCATTGTATAATTGTAATAATTATAGATACTTTGTTGACTAAATATAATTATATTATATATGCAGGATTTAATTTAATAAAACTTCCTAATATATTAATTATATAACATATATGTAGCATTTATTACAATTCTCTTTCTGCTTAATTTTTTTGACCAATCTTTCTGCATTTTTATTAATAATGTTTTTTGAATTTTTCTCCACAAAAAGATTGAAGGTAAATAATACAATGTATAGTATTTCACTAATTTTGATAGTCAAAGATTTATATCGTCTTTCTATATATTCTAAAAACCCTTTTGGTCATAAATTATGAAAAATTAATAGTAAAGAAAAGTTGACTTTTCATTCTTTCACAAAAACCAATCTCTCTCTCTCTCTCTCTCTCTCTCTCTCTCTCTCTCTCTCTCTCTCTCTCTCTCTCTCTCTCTCTCTCTCATATATATTCTTCTCTGTCACCATCCATGTCTCAACCAATTAGCATTTTCCCTTTGCCTTCTTTCTAATCGTTATACCCGTGTTTAGTTATAATGGATGCTGGTGGATTCTCCATAAGGCATATTTCTATCTCTCTATGTTTCATTTTGTTTTCAATTTGTTTACACTACTATGATAATTGTGAGTATAACTAATGTGTTTCAATTTTTCGGTTACATTTGGTGTTATAGGGAATATACTTTGAATATGAGGTATGTAAACGTGTTCAAATGCTGGCCCTTTCCTGCTGACGACCTTACTCGGGAGCAAATTGAGTCACGACTACCCCCGATGGAGGTTTCCAACATGAGCTCAAACCATGATCAAGAAGATGAAACAAAGATTCAACCTAAGGTTGAAGTTGTTTCTCCAAGTGAGGACAATCTGCCACCACCACCACCACCACCACCGCGACAACTGTTCCCTCTAAAGAGGGAATTGCCCCCAATTGAAGATGACGATGGTGAGAATTTGGGAATGCGTAGCAACTACCAGCTGTTAGAGGAACGCCTCCGAGCATTAAGAACCAATGCTGAGTTGGCGAAATTTGAAAAAGTGAAAATGAATTCGGTAAAGCAGGAGGAGGAATTTGACATGGTTTGTTCTATCTGTAGGGTTTTCAAAACAATAAGTACAACATTGATGGACACACACATGAGGGATTGTCATGAGAAGAAAAGGAGGGAAGAGAAGCGAAAAAGGATTCCAAGTTCGGATCACAATCCTAAACTGCGAAGGAGGTGCACACTTACAGAGATTTTCAAGTTGCCATCCCAAATTGAAGCCGTCGACGACAAAAATGTGTCAATAGAAAAACTAACGACACTTCCCATAAATGAATTTTGAGATGAGCTGCAAGACCATTGTAGATGACATTGACTCATCAAAAGTGTATGCTTCAGAATATGGTTCCATTATTTTGGAGTGTAGAAATAAAATTTTATTTTTTCAGATTGTATTGCTACACTCATTATCTTTGGAGTGCAATAGTAATTTTCCAGTCAAAGAAAAAAGAAAAGAAAAAAATTGAACAGGATCAAAATGGAGAACAGTTCGAACAGTACAAACACAACAGTCCCGATATTCGTTTTTTACAAGGTTGTGTATGTTGTTAATTTAATTGTCTTTAATGTATGTCATATATGTGATATATATTTTATAATGCTATGAAAATAATTAACAGGGTTTAAAGTTTGAACCATTAAAATAATACTCAACACTACAATTTCTCGGGTGCTTCTAGGTTGAAAGAGCAAATTAAATCTTTCACCAGTGAAACACTAAAATTGACCGTTGGATGTAGTATAAAATTCATCAATGGTTGAAATTTAATATTAGTTGATTCAATCTTATCCATTCATAGTATTTTAAATAATATCCAACAATCAATTTTAGTGTTTCACCGGTGAGAGATTTGATTTGCTATCTTACCCTCGAAGCACCTAAATTTCTCTATTAATTAAAATCGATTATTTTATCGCAAAAATAATTGAAGGTGCCACAGACAATGAGCTCTTGGCAAACGTCAAAATTAAGGAGGTGAATGCGACAATGGAGGACGACATATGTTGTGCACTATGTCATATGTGTGTTTTATAACTCGTAATTTTATACAAAAATAAAGTCCCTATTTTTTATGCAAGTTATATTGTTTCATAACTCGTAGCTCACATGTGGAAAATCAACACATAATAATGGGTTTTGAAGTTTGAAACATAAATACTACTTAACGACGTAATTTATGTGCTGATTGCATTTGAATGTTCTAGGTGATCATTATAGGCTTACAATACGAATCTTGTACTAGATATCCACACATCTAGGTCATCGATGGTACCTAGCTAATCAATACGTACAAATCTTGTATTAGATATCTACACATCTAGATTAAAGCTCAGCCCCAATTTGTCTTCACTATTCCACGCTGCACTTTAAAAGTTTCCTTACGTAACGACAATCATCGAGTAACCCAGTTTTCATAAATTCACTTTTTAACACGATATGCTCAAAGTTTTTAGAACTCTATGATAAGCGTCCCATACCACCTAGCATAGTTTTCCGGGTATTCTTATCCTTTGACGGACAAAAGTACCACTTTGAATTTTCGAAACATTCCTCTTTTATAAAGTCAGAGTACTCAAATATGGTCTTTACTAACTTACTTTCGTTGTTAATCAACTCTTAGTAATCTCCCTGCTTCTCCATGTCTAAGGTTTCATTTTCCAAAAAAGAGTGCGTTTCTTCAAAATATGGTTACGCCGAAGATCCATTGGAGAAACTCGGGGTTTCACAATTTATACATTATTTCATAAAGTCTCATTCTTACAATTTCTCCCTGAAGTATTTATATCTTTTTAATGCTACTTTACCCTATTAACTCTCGAAATTGTGTTGTTCATTTCGAAAACCTCACATGATCTACTAATATTGTCACTATCCCTTTATCTTTTCACCGCTATAAGTTTCCTTCTTAAGTCCAAATCGGCTCAATTTACAAAACAGTTGGTCATCACAATAGTTAGGCCTCCAATACTCAATCAATTCAACACAACAAATTATTCAGTCTTCACAATAATCAATCACAGAGATACTCAATGTCAGAAATAGTAATACTACAATTATTACCAAGAAAAACAATCAAGCAGACAATTCAAGCAATCATACAACACCCATGAAGCTAAAACTCATTATGCATAAATTCCCCTTACCTGGAACGTTCTCTGACAAGTAGCGAGGTACGTGAGCTAAGGCAGGTCTGAGTTCCGCGAAACCTTCAACGTAGAAACCTTTAATGGGTTATGGAAATAAGGAAGAAGGGAAGGGAAGGTGTGTAAAAAACCTTAATTTGCTTTGGCATTTAATTGGTAATTTAAAATTGGTTAGAATAAAAATTCATGACATGGCAAGGCAATTCAGCTTTAAAAAAAATCAGAAATGAAAAAAAAAATACACGTCAGAATTCCGTTAATCAACTTATTTTTTTGTAACGTTTGACTAACTTAAGTACTTTTTTTTAAAAGCTGTTTTTGCAGGAACCTTTTTAAAAAAAATTGGAAGGGGTAAAACTAGAACACCCCATATTTGCAATAATGACCATAAACAAATTTAAGCCATTTTTTAAAAAGGACGACATTATTTTAGAAAAGTTATTTCTACGTGTTTAGAAGTACCAAATGAGATTTCTTTTAAAAGAAAAAATGATCAATTATGAGTTAGTATTTTAAACCAAAAAGTAGTATTTAGATTTTAATCTCAATACAACGAGTTTATGAAATGATATCTAGTTTATTTTTCTCGCAATTTTCCGCAAATACACTTTTACGTTAAAATAAGCAATATCTAAATAGGGTGTTACAGTAATAATATTTTAGTGGGGGAGAATATTGGTGTAATCTATCTATATATGTAAAACAAACCCTTATGGAGCCTCCACAATGAATCTTGAGTTTTAAAATTAATATTTCTCTTTTATATTATCTCCCTTTTATTAAAAGCAAATTAACACATATACAATTATACATATTAAAATGCAATTAACCAATCAGCAATGATTATAAAACAATTTTATCATTTACATATTTGGGTTCTTTTTTTCATACCCCTTCCTTATCACCCATACCCCCATAACTCCATTTTGGACCAAAATGCCCCCAATTTTTTTAACAAAAAAAACGCTTTTTTAAAAGTTTCCGAATTTACACATAAATTCGGAATGGGGGTATGAAAATTTCCAAATTTACGTGTAAATTCGGAATACATTTTTTTAAACTGTATTCCGAATTTATGTGTAAATCCGGAAATTTTAAAAGATGTATTCCGAATTTAGGGGTAAATTCGGAAATAAAAAAAATTAAAATTGTGTTCCGAATTTATGTGGTAAATTCGAAATTAAAAAAAATTAATTTTTTTTTAAAAAAATCAGTTTCTTTTAATTACAAAATCATGATTATTACGATAAATAACAGTAAATTATGAAACTTGCTAAACTACGATAACGATAACAAACGACAGCGCCAACGGTAGCACCAATGGAAGCGGCGACGGGAGCAGCGAGAGCATCGACGGAAGTGTCAAAAAGCAACAAAAGTGAGTTTCTTCTATCATGGATACCGTATTTTTGAGTCATATTCGTTCTTTCGTTTGTTATTGTTATCGTAGTTTAGCGAGTTTCATAATTTACTGTTATTTATCGTAATAATCATATTCTTTAATTAAAAGAAATTGTTTTTTTTAAAAAATTAATTTTTTTAATTTCGAATTTACCCCTAAATTCGGAATACATTTTTAAAATTTTCCGGATTTACACATAAATTTGGAATACAGTTTAAAAAAATGTATTCCGAATTTACACGTAAATTCAGAAATTTTCATACCCCCATTCCGAATTTGTTCGGTACCGGAGTACGGGATGTGTCCTTGAGCTTGAGTGTTCCGTGAGGAAGGGAAGTTGACTTCAGATGGTTGAGCTTGGACCTCGGATTGGCCGAGGTGATCTTCTCCCGCACCTCGGGTGGGGTACTTGCAAGCATTCTGATGCCTAAGTCAGCAAGGAAAGAGAAGAGGTATTTTGGGAGAAATGAGTGCGTACCTGAAAATGGTGAGTGGTACGTGCATTTATAGACCACAGCACCGTACCCGAACCGTCAGATTAGGTGGACAAGCCCTGTCCGTTGGATGTAGATAGTTGCTACTGTGGGATCTAGTTTCGTTCTTAGCAGCGTAAGTGGATTGGGCCAGGCCCAAGTGATTGGATTTTGGCTCAGTCTGAAATAGAATTTATGTGTAAATTCGGAAAATTAAAAAAAAAGTTTTTTTTTTTAAAGATGAGGGGCATTTTGGTCCAAAAACGATTTATGGAGATATAGGTTATAATGATGGGGGTATTAAAAAATTTGGTCGTGACCTTAATGGTCCTTTTCTAAGCCAAAAAAATGAAATTTTGGTTTTTACATATATTATATATTTATCTTATTAAAAAAATAGTTATTAATTTAAATTAATAATTTTAAGTCAAAATTTTATGAAATACCACATGTAAACTTCACCTTTACCTATACACTAAAAAAACATACCTTTAAAATATAGTTAGTAGAAAAATACCTAAACTAACTTAATTTATATATATATATATATATAGCAATATATTATTCTATTATTGTAACCAAATATAAGTTTATTTTAACCAAAAAAAATATATTATTATATATATATATATATATATATATATATATATATATATATATGTAAAGGAAGCTCCCGAAATTTTCTAAACATTTTTATGTATTAAATTTTTTATTTATAACTTACGGTTATTTATATTAAAAAAGGCATCTCGCCATCAATATAATAATATTGCTGAAAATAAATAATTTTGTAATATAAAAACACGACAACATATTTATATAAAACCCATAAACTATGACCAAAAATTTTATATCAATTTTTTTTTCATTGATGTCATACATGATAGAAAGATAAGATCTTACCTGTAGTCACTTCGATAAAAAGGCGGAAACACATTGTCATCGTAATTCTTATCTTTCGTATCGTACTGTTAAAATTTATCTTTTAAGCCATATTAAAAGAAAAATCTCAAGTTCATCCTCATTTTAGTGGTGTAATTAAAAATAATATCATTAATAAAGAGTATAATTAACAATTTAACGAAAAATAGATTTATTGAAAAGAAGTAAAGCATGATTTCAATATAAAAAAACTTTATATATCATTTTTAATATAAAAATATGTGATTTCAATGTCATTATCTGGTCTTGTTGATGTAATACTTTATATCTTTTAATGGTGCATTATTTGTATAACAATATTTTACAGTATTTTTTATGGTTATTGAAAAGAAGTAAAGCTTTTAGGTTTATAATATAGAAAAATTTGATTTCAATTTCATTCTTTAGTCTTAGTGATGTAATACTTTATATCTTTTAATGGTGCATTATTTGTATAACAATATTTAATAATATTTTTTAAGTTTATCATAATTTTATTAAAAATAATATTAAATACTATTACTTAAATTATTTTGAGCAATAAATTTATATGGAAAGGATAGAGATGTAATGATTCCATTGTATAATTGTAATAATTATAGATACTTTGTTGACTAAATATAGTTATATTATATATGCAGGATTTAATTTAATAAAACTTCCTAATATATTAATTATATAACATATATGTAGCATTTATTACAATTCTCTTTCTGCTTAATTTTTTTGACCAATCTTTCTGCTTTTTTATTAATAATGGTTTTTGAATTTTTCTCCACAAAAAGATTGAAGGTAAATAATACAATGTATAGTATTTCACTAATTTTGATATTCAAAGATTTATATCGTCTTTCTATATATTCTAACAACCCTTTTGGTCATAAACTATGAAAAATTAATAGTAATGAAAAGTTGACTTTTCATTCTTTCACAAAAACCTCTCTCTCTCTCTCTCTCTCTCACTCTCACACACATATATTCTTCTCTGTCACCATCCATGTCTCATCCAATTATCATTTTCCCTTTGCCTTCTTTCTAATTGTTATACCCGTGTTTAGTTATAATGGATGCTGGTGGATTCTCCATAAGGCATATTTCCATCTCTCTATGTTTCATTTTGTTTTCAATTTGTTTACACTACTATGATAATTGTGCGTATAACTAATGTGTTTCAATTTTCCGGTTACATTTGGTGTTATAGGGGATATACTTTGAATATGATGTATGTAAACGTGTTCAAATGCTGGGCCTTTCCTGCTGACGACCTTACTCGGGAGCAAATTGAGTCACGACTACCCCCGATAGAGGTTTCCAACATGAGCTCACACCATGATCATGAAGATGAAACAAAGATTCAACCAAAGGTTGAAGTTGTGTTTCCAAGTGAGGACAATCTGCCACCACCACCACCAGCGCGACAACTGCTCCCTCTAAAGAGGGAATTGCCCCCAATTGAAGATGACGACGGTGAGAATTTGGGAATGCCTAGCAACTACCAGTTGTTAGAGGAACGCCTCCGAGCATTAAGAACCAATGCTGAGTTGGCGAAATTTGAAAAAGTGAAAATGAATTCGGCAAAGCAGGAGGAGGAATTTGATATGGTATGTTCTATCTGTAGGGATTTCAAAACAAGAACTACAACATTGATGGACACACACATGAGGGATTGTCATGAGAAGAAGAGGAGGGAAGAGAAGCGAAAAAGGATTCCAAATTCGGATCACAATCCTAAACCGCGAAGGAGGACGACATATGTTGTGCACTATGTCATATGTGTGTTTTTTATAACTTGTAATTTTATACAAAAATAAAGTCCCTATTTTTGATGCAAGTTATATTGTTTCTTAACTCGTAGCTCCCATGTGGAAAATCAACACATAATAATGGGTTTTGAAGTTTGAACCATAAATACTACTTAACGACGTAATTTATGTGCTGATTGCATTTGAATGTTCTAGGTGATCATTATAGGCTTACAATACGAATCTTGTACTAGATATCCACACATCTAGGTCCTCGATGGTACCTAGGTAATCAATACGTACAAATTTTGTACTAGATATCCACACATCTAGATTAAAGCTCAGCCCCAATTTCTCTTTGCTAATCCACACTTCAATTTGAAAGTTTCCTTACATTACGACAATCATCGAGTAACCCAATTTTCATAAATTCTCTTTTTAACAGGATATGCTCAAAGTTTTTAGAACTCTATGCTAAGCGTCTCATACCACTTAGCATAGTTTTCCGGGTATTCTTATCATTTGACGGACAAGAGCACCACTTTGGGTTTTCGAAACTTTCCTCTTTTATAAAGTCAGAGTACTCAAATATTGTCTCCACTAACTTACTTTCGTCGTTAATCAACAACTCTTAATAATCTCCCTGCTTCTCCATGACTAAGGTTTCATTTTCAAAAAAAGAGCGCGTTTGTTCAAAATATGGTTACCCCGAAGATCCATTGGAGAAATTCGGGGTTTCACAATTTATACATTATTTCATAAAGTCTCATTCTTACAATTTCTCCCTGAAGTATTTATTTCCTTTTAATGCTACTTCACCCTATTAACTCTCGAAATTGTGTTGTTCATTTCGAAAACCCCCCGTGATCTACTAATATTGTCACTATCCCTTTATCTTTTCACCGCTATAAGTTTCCTTCTTAAGTCCAAATCAGCTCAATTTACAAAACAGTTGGTCATCACAATAGTTAGGCCTCCAATACTCAATCAATTCAACACAACAAATTATTCAGTCTTCACAATAATCAATCACAGAGATATACAATATCAGAAATAGTAGTACTAAAATTATTACTGAGAAAAACAATCAAGCAGACAATTCAAGCAATCATACAACACCCTTGAAGCTAAAACTCATTATGCAGAAATTCCCCTTACCTGGAACGTTCTCCGACAAGTAGCAAGGTACGTGAGCTAAGGCAGGTCTATGTTCCGCGAAACCTTTAACGCAGAAACCTTTAATGGGTTTTGGAAATAAGGAAGAAGAAGGGAAGGGAAGGTGTGTAAAAAACCCTAATTTGTTTTGGCATTTAATCGGTAATTTAAAATTGGTTAAAATAAAAATTGATGACATGGCAAGCCAATTCAGCTTTAAAAAAAATTAGAAAAGAAAAAAAAATACACATCAGAATTCTGTTACTCAACTCATTTTTTTGTAACGTTTGACTAACTGAATGACTTTTTTTAAAAAAACTGTTTTTGCAAGGACCTTTTTAGAAAAAAAAATTGGAGGGAGTAAAATTAAAACACCCCTTATTTGCAATAATGACCATAAACATATTTAAGCCATTATTTAAAAAGGACGACGTTATTTTAGAAAAGTTATTTCTACGTGTTTTGAAGTACAAAATGAGATTTCTTTAAAAAAAAAAAGATCAATTATGAGTTACTATTTTAAACAAAAAAGTAGTATTTAGTTTTTAATCTTAATGCAACGAGTTTACGAAATGATATCTAGTTTATTTTTCTCGCAATTTTCCGCAAATACACTTTTACATTAAAATAAGCAATATCTAAATAGGGTGTTACAGTAATAATATTACAGTAATAATGGGTTTTGGAAATAAGGAAGAAGAAGGGAAGGAAAGGTGTGTAAAAAGCCCTAATTTGTTTTGGCATTTAATTGGTAATTTAAAATTGGTTAAATTAAAAATTTATGACATAGCAAGCCAATTCAGCTTTAAAAAAAATTAGAACTGAAAAAAAATACACATTAGAATTCTGTTAGTCAACTCATTTTTTTGTAACGTTTGACTAACTGAAGGATTTTTTTAATTTTTTTTCTTTTTGCAGGGACCTTTTTTTAAAAAAAATTGAAGGGACTTCCTAGAGATATAACAGACAAAAAACTATTCTGATGCAGTTCCTGTTACAAATAAAAGAATAATTCATCATCATCATCATCATCTGTGATAACGAAAATGTAATTAATATATTAGACAACCAAAATATGAAAAATAAAAAAGTGTCGTGGGATCCTTCATATTGTGACATAGTCTTTCAATAGCATGGATGAAAAATAAAAAAGTGTCGTGGGATACTATGCTAGAGGATTCTGGTGAATACATATCTGAATGATGATGCATATTAGTTCAAGAAATTAGACAACCAAAATAGGATACACATGTGTAATCAAATCAAAATTTTGTATGCTAATACATATTAATATTATTAATATAATAGAATGAGTTTTTAAAACATCTAGTAATTTAGATTTACCTTTAACCTTTTGAACTTTACCATTAATATAAAACCATAAATCTAGTAATTTAGTCGCCCTCCAACCGTTGTAGCGGTACAAAAGGAAAACAATAGCTACGATAATAGAATGAGTATTGAAAACATCATTTTATGTCGTAACCGTGAAGCTACTTTTGTTATATTCACTTGAAAAAGAGAATCATTGTTGTGATAGGTGGTCTTAGTAAAAAGAATCAAGAACATGAAAGTGTGTCAACAAAGAAGAACTGTGATCTATTATTGTTTCAATCCTATGTGGAAAACTAAAAGAAAGAGAGTAGGTCTTTTCTCCAACTTTAGGGTTAGTAGAAGGTATGGAAGGTTCTAGAAAATAGTATGATGTTACCTGCCTTTGCTAAGTTGTAATCACCTGTGAATGAAAATCTTAAGACGTACTAAACACCACATTTAGTGAGATAAAATGAATTTCAAAACGAAAAGGGAAATGTCGAAGTAGTCAATATTGGTCGAGGTAATATTTTGGAGGAGTATGCAAGCAATTAGGTTTACGAAATGCCAACAAAGGTCACCAACATAAAAATGTAATTGAAAGAATTCCAACCATGAGTAGGAAGAACAAAAAGATTCAACAAGTTATGCATTATCTTTTTTCCCTTAATCATGGTTCAACTTTTGTAGTTTCACGATCACGTGGTGACCTCACATCTTGTAAACTCATTTGCCCACATACTCCTCTATATCAATTTTTCGAGCAACTTTGATTTTTCTAGGATCTCCATCTTCGTTTGGAACTTCATTTTCATCTCATTAGAAGAATACTTAGAATGTTTGTGCTTTTGAATCCACTTGTGGCTACAACTTAGCAAAGGTAGGTATCATCATAATAATTTCTAAAAACAGTAGCTTTGTATTGAGGGCGGGGAACAAGCAAGTCAGGTGCATGAACGTAGTAGAATTATGGTTTTATATTGTATAAATAGTACAAATGGTTGTCTAATCAATCCAAGGTAGACTTTCCTAACTTTGAAATTGTCTTTTTTTTTATTTGCGGTATTTTTCTAGGGAACACTTCTAGTGTTATGATTAAACGGCAATCAGATATATGCTATTCTACACTTGAGAAAAAATACTCTAAACACATTTTAATGTTGAATAATAAATATTAAACAAAAATGTTTCATTAGCATAAAGTTGTTTACTATATATATATTTGAAGGAGAAATACGAACCTGAGCATTTTAGAATGTCTCACATGACGATTGATGTTGATGGACACAATGAAGAACAAATTAGTTTGCGATGTTTCTCATGGTTGACATTCAAAGTAAGTATCCAACCTCTGATATTAACATCATCATTTCTTAACATGGGTTTTAAAAAACAAAAGAATGCAAACATATGACATTCACAGTAATAGGAGTAGAAAAAGATAAGAAATGAACAAGACACCCACTTCATCATGTTTAGTTATGCATTTTGATCTTCTTGCCTTGGTGACAAGAGAAACAAAGAAACAAATTCTTATAGCAAATACAATTAAAATATAAGGTTTATATATGATACTGTATGAGTTAAATGTACAAATAAAGAACATGAAACTTTATCAATTTATAATCTTCAAGAAGTTCATTGAACTAATTGAAGAAATTATTAATAAATATTTATAACTTTACAATAAGGCCATAACTTTACAAAAAAGCTCAAAAAAACAAGGAAAATAACAAACAAATAAAAACAGAACACTTGCACATCCGTAAGTGCAATAAGTGTTACAATAGTGAAGTACAATCTACTACGGTTTCAATCTTATGTGAAAAACGAAAAGAATATTGAGTGGGTCCCTCTCTATCCTTAATGTAAGTCGTAACCTATGAATTAGATTGTTCTAGAAAATAGTACGATGTTACCCGGCTTTCCTAAGTTGTAGTCACTTGTGAATGAAAATCTTGGACATAATAAAAACCACATTGATCGAGGTAGTACACTTGGAGGAGTATGCAGACAATTAGGTTTACGAAATCCCAATAAAGGTCGCCGTAAAAATATGAAATTGAAAGAATTCAAACCATGAATAGGAAGAACAAAAAGATTCTTAAAGTTATCCTTTTGTCTGTATCCCTTAATATTGGTTTGGTTTTTACAATTTCAGGATTACTTAGTGTCCTTACATCTTGTAAACTCAATTGCCCACGTACTTCTCTATATCAATTTTTCGACCAACTTTGATTTTTCCATAATCTTCACCTTCGTCTTAAAAGGCATTTTCATCCCACTAGAAGTATATTCTGGTATGTCTGTGCCATTGAATCCAATTATAACTACAATTTAGCAAAGGTCGATATCATCATAATATTTTCTAAAAACATTTGATTCATATTGAGGGTGAGGAACAAACAAGTCCACAATATGATTGGAGTTGAGTTTTGATTTTAGTTTCTTCACTTTGAAATTGTCATTTGTGATATTTTCATTGAGACCATTGTTGGTTATATGACTAAATGGCAATCAAATGTCAGTTAGTGTATACCTCAGAATGAATACTATAAAACACAACTAATGATGAATGATAATATTATCCAAAAAAGTTTTGCTTACATATAGTTGTTTAATATGTGATATTTGATCTATATACATATTTGGGGAGCGTGCATATTTGTGGAGCGAAACATGTCTAAATCTATTTATCTATATATATTTATATTGCAGTGAGAAATACAAACCTGAACACTTTAAAATATCTCACACGGCAGTTGATGTGGATGTACACTCTAGAGTAACATCGCCATGGCTTAACATCTGAAAACCGGATTTAAAAAAAAAAAGGATGCAAACATATCAAAATATTCAATATAATATGAATAGGAAAAGGGGGGGAAATGAACAAGGCTCACATCATCATGTTTATCCATGCATTATGATCTTTCTACATCTGTGACGAGAGGAGTAAAAGAGAAAAATTCTTAAACCTTATTTGACTATTATTTAAGTTCTATATGTGATATTGTATGAATAAAATGTACAAAAAAGAGAGCAAGAAACTTGATCGACTTTTAACCTTCAAGAAGTTCGTTGATTCATTCGAAGAAATTATTAATCAACATTTATAACTTTATCACTACTAGATAGTGGAACAATATATATAGTTGAAAAACATATAAGCAATATGCACATCAATAAGTGCATCAAGTGTTACAACAAGAATATCAGTAAAATAAATATACTCCAAATAAGGGGATGTAGTAACCAAGCAATCAAGTTGTAGAAAAAGTAAAACTTGGCTGTTAAGAAGTGCATAAGAAGCTTTGACATAAAAGTCTGCCTCAAAAAAGTTCATAAGAAGCTTTGAAGAAATTTACCGTATAATAAATGACCTTATTCAACTTATGAACATATTACAAACATAAAACAGTTGTTTAGGTATTCGAAAAACACATCTTGTTGGGGAGCTTACTATACTCCTTTTTAATATCCATTGAATGAACTCATTGTATTTACCTATTTCCCTCTTGAGCGTAGAGATATTCGATCTACTATTGGTTCCACCAACAATAAACATAAAAGCAAAGCCAATGGCTACTTCAAAGCTGCAAACAGTAACAACTCTACATGACCCAAATCGTACTAAAAATAAGAGCATATCAAATGATTGGCATTCTAATAGACTTGATAAGAAAAATAAAAATTATATGCCACGCCATTAAGAAAGTTGAGTTTAGCCTATAGTTAAATACAATTTTTGAGAGTATATAGTTACCTTATGAGAAAAAAATTTGATTGTGCTTATTGCATTTTTAAATGAAAAATTAGTCAAAGCCCACCTACAAAACACATGATGGCACATGCAGCTGGCTCTCCATCATCAGTGTACAGATGCATGGAAGAGGCTTGCAAATCTGAGTCATATAGGGTAAGGAAGAAGAGGTTGAGAGGAATGTGGACTAGGGGGAAGCGTGTAGATATATGTTGGGTTTCCAAGAGGAGGGGGAATGTAAGGGAAAGGTGTGGGGTTCAGAGAGGAAGGGAGTATGACTGGGGAAAGTGGAGTAGAGGAATGAAGGAGCTTGCAGATCTGGGTCAATTATTAGTGAAAATGGGGTAAGGGGATGACGAATCGTGCAAGTCTACGTTAGATCTGACAGAGGAGTAAGGGAAGCATATAGATCCTGGTAAATTATGTGGGGGTGGAGAGAGTAAGGGAAGCATGTAGATCTAGGTTAGATATGGGAACATAGGAGTGAAATTGGGGTTTTTGCGGATCTAGGTGAATAATAGGTAGAAGGAGAGATACGAGGAACCATTTCGAAGTAGGTTAGATTTGACGGAGGACTTGGAAATGTAAGGGAAAGGAGTAGGGGAATGTAGATCTAGGTCAAATATGGGGGATGAACAGAGTAGGATTGGGGGAGTATGCAAATGTGATTCCATTATCGAGAGAAAAAGTGCACAAGAGGAAGGGACGATGTGTAGATCTAGATTAGATTTGAGAGAGGAGCAAAGAATGTAGTGGAAAGGAGTGAGGGGACCATGAAGATTTGGTCGATTTTGGGGGAGGAAGAGAGTATTATTGGGGAAAGTGGCTAGAGGATTGAGAAACATTGCAGATCCGGGTCAATTATTAGAGAAAATGGGACTAGCGGGAAAGGAACCGTGCAAGTCTATGTTAGATCTGACGGAAGAGTAAGGAATGTAATTGAAGGGCGTGAAGGGAGCATGCATATACTAGTAAATTATGTGGGGGAGAGGAAGGGATGCACATAGATATAGGTTAGATACGGGGATATGGTAGTTAAAGTTAGGTGTTTGCAGATCTAGGTGAGTAATAGGTAGCAGAAGGGACAGTGGAGCATTTAGAACTGTTCTAGATTTGAAGGAGGACTTGGAAATGTAAGGGAAAATAGGGGGAGATGAAGATCTAGGTCAAATATGGGGGAGGTACGGAGTAGGATTGGGGGAGCATGCAGATGCAAGTCAATTATCAGGAGAAAAAGTGCACAAGAGGAAGGGACGACGTGTAGATTTAGATTATATCTGAGACAGAAGCAAATAGTGTAGTGGAAAGGAGTGCAGGGACCATGTGGATTTAGGTCAGTTTTGGGGGAGGAAGAGAGTATGATTGAACAAAGTGGCCAGAAGAATGAGGGACCTTGCAGATCCAGGTCAAATATTAGAGAAAATGGATCAAGGGGGTGAGGAACCGTACAAGTATATGTTAGATCTGAAAGAAGAGTAAGGAATTTAGGGGAACAGAGTGTAGGGAGCATGCAGATGTAGGTAAATTATGTGGGGGAGAGGAAGGGATACACATAGATCTAGGTTAGATTGGGGACATGGTAGTGAAAGTGGGGTGTTTGCAGATCCAGGTGAATAATAGGTAGTACAAGGGACAGGGGAGCATTTAGAAGTATTTAGATTTGAAGAAGGACTTGGAAATGTAAGGGAAAAGAGGGGAAGATGTAGATCTAGGTCAAATATGGGGGAGGAATGAAGTAGGATTGGGGGAGCATGCAAGATACAAGTCTGTTATCGAGAGATAAAGGGCACAAGAAGAAGGAACGACGTGTTGATCTAGATTAGATCTGAGAGACGAGAAAGGAGTGTAGTGGAAATGAGTGAGGGGAGAGGAAGGTAAAAATATAAGTCAGAGTCAGATATGCAAATGAAGCTTAAATATCGGGAGAAGAAGGGGACAAGGGTATGGGAAGCATAAAGATTTGGGTCATATATAGGGAAGGAGGGGATGAGTTGTTTGAATAGTAAGAAGCGGAGGAGGAGGAGGAGGGGAAAGGGGAGTGGAGTTTTTCGTGAAGGGAAACAAAAATGAAGGGAATAAGTGAAGGTGTGGGTCACATAAGAAAGTGAGTTGCAAAGTTGAAGGAATTCTGGTTAGGTTATATAAGATTTTGAAATCGACTATTTTACTTAAAGATAAGACTGAATAAGAGAGTCAACAAATAATTTTAAAACCTCTACTTCTTTTGACGTTATAGATTTTGAAAAGAATAAATTACGGGAAGTTGTTAATTATCATATTGACTAAGACTTTTTCCTTTGACGTTACAAGGTCAAACTCTTACCACTGACGTGACACCTCATTTACAAGCTTCTAACATTGAAGCTACGTCGAGGCTTCATATTAATATTTAGTTAAAATGTTAAATAACTCTTATATAGATTAAATACCGGATGTTATTAACCTCCATAGCAATGAATCAAGTCAAACTTGGAGTGAGTACATCAAATTCAAACTACGTGTATTGTAATAATATACTAAAAAATGTATTAAATGCAATTCAATTTTTATTTTATAATTTTTATGAAATTTCTATCAATATTTAAGGGTGGCTTTAGTATTTCCTAAACCTCAACAAAGTCTACATTTAATTATTTTAAAAATGGAGGAATAAAGCTATTAATAGCTAACAAAAAAGTTATTAATTATACAAACAATATTTAGCTTAATATATTTTATCATAAAAAAACAACTACTACTTAATATATTATTAATATTTATTGTGTTTTCTTACTTATACTAACATTATTAATAATATATTTACCATTTATTATACTATAGGCATATTATTGTTGACTTTAATTTATTTATTAATAAAATATATAATATAAAAAGAAATTATGTTACATAGAATTTTTTTTTATTGTTCCGGACTGGGCCAAACCTTCACTGGCTTGGGCCTGGCCCATTTCCGTACTTCAGGATACTCGCATTCGCGCTTGATCCGTACCCAACGGTCAGGATCTCTCCCATGCATCCAACGGCCCAGGTACGGCACTCTGTCTATAAATAGAGGCTCTGCCCTCCAATTCAAGTACGTGAACGACAAATATGACATAACGCAACTACGTTTTCATTAGCTCTCACTCTTCTCTTTTACTTCTATCCTTTCTCTTTACTGACTTGGGCGTCGGAGTGTCTTGCAGGTACCCCTAACCCGACATGAACAAAGGACTACCTCGGACCATCCGACCTCCAATTCCAATCTACTGAGGTTAATCTTCATCCTAATGAAGCACTACAACTGGAAGCACTTTTACCTATCCTGAACACCTGGCTCAAACACCCTTGGAGCTCGGTCGTCTCAAGACCGTACTCCGGTACCGAACATTGGCGACCACAGTGGGAGCATTATCACTTGCTTCCAGACTCTACTGAATCTACCTTATTTTCTCTTATTACGCAAATTCTCTTCACGTGGGTCAACTCCTCTACTCCTTCCAGACTGGTTCTTCTCCCCGAGGTAAGTCCCGACTTTCAACAATAACGTCATATACTACGTTTTCCTTGTGTTTGCAGATTTCTCTCGCTTCCCAAACACTGCTTGAGCCCGCAAAGTTTCGCTCGCCTCCCAAGCACTTCTTGAGCCTGCAAATTCTCACTCGCCTCCCCAGCATGGCTTGAGTTTTTATCCTATCTCGGATCTTTCTATCCACCAGAATGGATTTCGTCTTGGAGTTCTTGCACCTGATCTCAGATTTCGATCTCTGGATCTTCATCCAACCTCTATCAAGGAGATTTCTCTGCAGGTTTCTCTGTTTGACCTCGGATCTCTATCTTGCTACTGACATTCAGAAAATAGCCCACAGCGGCTCCAACAACTCTCTAATCTTCGAGCTCCGCGCTCCATCAGAGAGTCCAACCTTCCCTCTGATGTCAGACCTGATGAACTCCATCAGAGGCCGAAGGGTTCCCAATTTCGCCTCCCGCGAGCCGACCTCCCTTTGATCTCCGAGATGACGAGCTCCATCAGAGGTCGAGGTCTTCCCAATTTCGCTTTGTGCAAGCCTGCAGCACCTCTGATCTCCGAGCTCCGCGCTCCATCAGAGGCTGAAGGGCGGGGGTTCACAGCGACCTCCGTTGGAGGAATCTCTGGAGAGAGAAGCTCGCAGCGGCTTTCTCATCTATGAAGATTAAGGCCCACGGGGGCTCTTTTATGCAGTCTCGCTATGGAGAAGGGGGCCCGCAGCGGCCTTCCCATCTATGAAGCTCGGCCTGCCATGGCTCTCTTTTGAATCTTGTTTAAATTGCAGGAATCTCACAGGTGTCCAGACTTCTACTATCTATATCGGACCTCTACTCTTCTATTTACAAAGGAATTCTATCATTTTTACCTATGCCAGAGCGTGGCCGTTCTACGAATTTTGTTCTCTCATCTCGGCATCGAATCCCTAATCTACCACAAGCATTCAAACAAAACATGCAGGTTATTCAAGGCATACAAGAGCAAGATTGACGAAGTGCAGAATTAATAAAAGCCGCAAAGAGGGGACGGTGCCCAATGTACTTTACAAATGAAGATTGGCCCCGGACATGCCTGACACCAATCAACAGCAAATCAAAAGAAGAATACAAAATGATCAAGCAGCTTTCTCTGTTTTTTTCTCGGCCACCACCCCGGCAACCTGCTCCAGATTGGTTACGCTAACCTCGTCTTCAGGAGCTAGGGAAGATACAGAAGCTGGGTCGTAGATCACTGAACCTTGATAGACAATCCTCCCATCCTCAGCCTTGTACTTGGCATCCAACAGGTTGATGTTCAGCGAAGGCTCCAGGACCACAGCCATGTTAAGACAACGATCGAAGCCAGACTTGGCCGCCCTCGCCATCTTCATGGTGAGCTCAGCTTTTTCCTTCTTCAGCTACTCTATCAGCTTGGCATTCTCCTCCTTCTTAGCCTCGGCAGTCTCCAACCTTTCCCGGACCACCTTGAGATAGGCCTTCAACGTCGGGATCTCAGCGATAGCCTTTGCTTGCTGGCTGACCTTGGCATTGGCCTTAGTTGTCTTTGGAATAAGCTACCAAATTATGGTCTCGGTAAGTACTCAACTCGAGACATGTACGAATTAACTGGCCGTGTAAATTTCTATTTTCAGCGTCAATGGCAGAGATCTTACCTTGGAGGCGTTGAGTCATTTTGCCGGCCACCAGCTCCTGTTACTCTTTGATGACCCCGACACCAGTTTGGCCGACCCGAATGCAGGCCTCGAAGTTAGCTTGCCTTACCCCTTCTCCATGCTTTTCTCTTGCTGCATTTGTTTTTGTTTTTTCAGCACAGCAGGATCATCGGAGACGGCCTCAGCATTGTCCCTCTTGCGGGTCTCCTTGGTGGTGGACTCCAAAGTCGGTTTCAGAGTGGAGGAGGACCGAACTGCAGGAGATTTTGTTTGAGTTATTGGTTTTTGTTTTTCTGGGGTAGGCTTGCCCACAGAATGGGACTTACCTGCCTGTTTGTCTGATAGAGGGCCGGTCCCCGAGGCCGACCCAGAAGTTTTCTTCTCTGTAACTTTCTTTGCAGGTGGTGCTTTATCTACCTTGGCAGCAGTATCAAGCCCGGACTCAGTAAAAACAGCATCAAGATCTACTTCTTCCATTTTACCTACAACAACAAAAAGCAATCAGCAACGTTGACGTGCCAAAGCCGACGTAATTCAAATCAATAAGAAAAGATTGGATAAAAAGACAAGTACAAGAATCAAAATATCTATTCAGTTTGGCCTTGGACTCGGCCACGACATCAATCATAGAGCCGCAGTGAAATCTCAAGTCGGCCTTGACCATCGCCTTTCCCCATTTATTGATCAGTTCAAAGGATTTCTTATCCTCTCCCCCTAGCTGGTTAGGTTTCATCATATAAGTTTGGTTCCTGATCTCCTTTCCGTCGCGGACAAAGTGCTCATGGTCCCATGACAGCGGGAAGTGGGCCCTCACTAATTTTCTGTCTTCACAGTCCCCAAAGTGCTCATGGCTTCCCCGGAGTCGGCATTTCCTCACTCCTAATTCGGACCATTATCTGCAAGGGGAGGACGGCGCCATCACTAGCTAAATCTATCTATGTCAGGCTTCCTATCTAAGGATTCAGCGGTATATCCTCAGGCCTCGAGATCTCCGAGGCCGGACTACCTCCTCCCCCTAGAGTGAGCAGCGACGATCGCCGAGGCGACGACGTCGGCCGCTAACAAAAATATACTAAAGCATTTAAAAGTTTATAGAAAGAAACTAACCTCTGTGCAGGAAGTCTCAGATGTCGGATTGAATCTTGATCTCGATGAAAACCAAACCCAAGAAATGACGTCGGCGAAAGAAATGCTAATCTCGCGCACTAACGAAAAGGAATTCGCTTTGCAGAGCTCAGATTGACGAAATATGCAAAAATGATCAAATGAGCCTCCAACTCGCCTTTTATAGAGGCAGGATATGAAGCATCACAACGAATTAATGCGCGCCTCTTCAACTCTCTGCAAACAGGTACCCGAGCTCCCTAAAGCGTCGCATTTATCTTTGACTCACCTTTCAGGGAAAGACATATGGTTCAACAAAACCTCACCTCGAAAGCAAACGGAGAACAAGCCTAGGCCGACCTCATGCCGCCCCCGTCCTCGACTTGGGGGGCCACTGTTCTGGACTGGGCCAAACCTTCACTGGCTTGGGCCTGGCTCATTTCCGTACTTCAGGACACCCGCATTCGCGCGTGATCTGTACCCAACGGTCAGGATCTCTCCCATGCATCCAACGGCCCAGGTACGACACTGTCTATAAATAGAGGCTCCGCCCTCCAATTCAGGTACGTGAACGACAAATATGACATAACGCAACTACGCTTTCATTAGCTCTCACTCTTCTCTTTTACTTCTCTCCTTTCTCTTTACTGACTTGGGCGTCGGAGTGTCTTGCAGGTACCCCCCACCCGACGTGGACAAAGGACTACCTCGGACCATCCAACCTCCAATTCCAATCTACCGAGCTTAATCTTCATCCTTATGAAGCACTACAACTCGAAGCACTTTTACCTATCCTGAACACCTGGCTCGAACACCCTTGGAGCTCGGACGTCTCAAGACCGTACTCCGATACCGAACATTTACAAAACATCGAAATATTATATATTACTTTTTACCAAATTGTGACAGTGTTTATACTACATTTAATATATTCAATAGTAAAATATTTACCAGCTAGTAATGCGTTATTAAATCTTCTAATATAGTATTCAATAATAAATTTGTTCAAAAAAAAGTACTCAATAATAAAATTCATATTTGTCTTTCTCCTGACTAATTAATAAATATCATTATTTTATAGGATTTAAACTTACTCTATTAAAAAAACTTACTCTATTAAATAAATATCTACCATGCATTAAAGTAATCTATAATATAGTACTATACGACAATACTGTATACACATTTAACCATTTATTATTTGCTTCTTTATTTATTTTATTATTTGACAAATTAACACTTCTTTTTTTTGACCAAACAAGTTAATAATTCTTACATGTTGCTAAATCCACTTTAATTGCAATATATTTAAAAAATTGATCAAAAATAATGTGAACCAATAGAATAAGTGTGGAACTAAAAAACTACTTACGTCTAACGAAGGAATCAAACCTCGTTACACCACACGGAAAATGTAGAATTGTTAGTTTGGTCAGCTCTATCCATGTGCATTCATCGTTTCGAAATTAGTATACCTTTGAAATTTAAATTAAGAACTTCGAGGTTTTCGACATTCAATCGATAACACTATATTTACGGCCTAATTTTCAAAACTTAAACAGAACCTCCTCCAAATTGTTGACAACTATCTGGCTATAAATGCAAAGCCCATTTAAATATACTGTACCGACCCCTTTCAACACAGTAAACTCATAATACACATCCCATACATAACTATGCCAACAAAATTAAAATAAAAACACTTCTTAATCAAACACCAATAACAGTATATTACAATCCAAACATAATTAACACTCCATCCAAAAAACAAATACAGTGTCTACAAGTTTAATAAATACCGCAACCGTTATAGAAAACACACTTGAATTATAGTTATTGGATTATCAGCTAAATTTCATATAGATTAATCATCTGAGTCAAGACTTTCTCCAACAACATCATCATCAGGGTAGCTGACTTGAATAAGTTGTGGTTGACGATGCATTAACCTCGGATGAATACGAGCACCAGACATTGGACAATATATCTTAAAACACCCTCGCAAATTGTAAGTCAACTGGGTCACTCTGCTTCAAGGTCTCCCATAGAATTCATCTGCTCCAAAAATTTCCATGATTTGTTTAGTATTGGTGTTTAAATAAACAGTACCGTGTGCATCAACAACAATTTTCGCGGGATAAGGTGGGTCAGGTACTGTTTCAATTTGAAGGCGAGAAGGTAGTATGTCACCATATTCCCTATAGAATTCTTTACCCACCTTAACTAGTCTCTGTAAAAAAAGATAAAAACATAATGTGATAACCAAAATAAATATTTATAGTACAAATGACAATCAAATTCCAACCTAAGAAAACTAACAATTACTGTATCTAGAGATATAACGGACAAAAAACTATTTTGAGGCAATTCCTGTTACAAATAAAAGAATAATTTATCATCATCATCATCTGTGATAACGAAAATGTAATTAATATATTAGACAACCAAAATATGATACACATACATAATCAAATTAAAATTTTGTATGCTAGTACATTTTAATAATATCATTGAGTTTAGTTCCTACACCTCTTCCATATTTTAAAGGCTTGCAGTCACATTCATATTCAATAGATCCTTCATATCTTGACATAGTCTTTCAATAGCATGGATGAAAAATAAAAAAGCGTCGTGGGATACTATACTAGGGGATTCTGGTGAATAAATATCTGAATGATGATGCATATTAGTTTAGGAAAATAGACAACCAAAATAAGATACACATGTGTAATCAAATCAAAATTTTGTATGCTAATACATATTAATATTATTAATACGACTTCGATAATAGAATGAGTTTTTAAAACATCTAGTAATTTAGATTTACCTTAAACCTTTTGAACTTTACCATTAATATAAAACCATAAATCTAGTAATTTAGTCGCTGTCCAACCGTTGTAGCGGTACAAAAGGAAAACAATAGCTACTATAATAGAATGAGTTTTTAAAACATCATTTTATGTCATAACCGTGAAGCTACTTTTGTTATATTCACTTGAAAAAGAGAATCATTGTTGTGATAGGTGGTCTTAGTAAAAAGAATCAAGAACATGAAAGTGTGTCAACAAAGAAGAACTGTGATCTATTATTGTTTCAATCCTATGTGGAAAACTAAAAGAAAGAAAGTAGGTCTTTTCTCCAACTTTAGGGTTAGTAGAAGGTATGGAAGGTTCTAGAAAATAGTATGATGTTACCTGCCTTTGCTAAGTTGTAATCACCTGTGAATGAAAATCTTAAGACGTACTAAACACCACATTTAGTGAGATAAAATGAATTTCAAAACGAAAAGGGAAATGTCGAAGTAGTCAATATTGGTCGAGGTAATATATTAGGAGGAGTATGCATGCAATTAGGTTTACGAAATGCCAACAAAGGTCACCAACATAAAAATGTAATTGAAAGAATTCCAACCATGAGTAGGAAGAACAAAAAGATTCAACAAATTATGCATTATCTTTTTTCCCTTAATCATGGTTCGACTTTTGTAGTTTAATGATTACGTGGTGACCTCACATCTTGTAAACTCATGTGCCCACATACTCCTCTATATCAATTTTTCGAGAAACTTTGATTTTTCTAGGATCTCCATCTTCGTTTGGAACTTCATTTTCATCACATTAGAAGAATAGTTGGAATGTTTTTGCTTTTGAATCCACTTGTGGCTACAACTTAGCAAAGGTAGGTATCATCATAATAATTTCTAAAAACAGTAGCTTAGTATTGAGGGCGGGGAGCAAGCAAGTCAGGTGCATGAACGTAGTAGAATTATGGTTTTATATTGTATAAATAGTAAAAAGGGTTGTCTAATAAATCCAATGTAGACTTTCCTAACTTTGAAATTGTCTTTTTTTTTAATTTGCGGTATTTTTCTAGGGAACACTTCTAGTGGTAAGATTAAACGGCAATCAGATATTTGCTATTCTACACTTTAGAAAGAATACTCTAAACGCAATTTAATGTTGAATAATAAATATTAAACAAAAATGTTTCATTAGCATAAAGTTGTTTACTATATATATATATATATATATATATATAATAATGAGAAATACGAACTTGAGCATTTTAGAATGTCTCACACACCGATTAATGTTGGTGGACACAATGAAGAACAAATTAGTTTATGATTTTTCTCATGGTTGACATTCAAAGTAAGTATCCAATTTGTGATAGTAACATCATCATTTCTTAACATGGGTTTTAAAAAACAAAAGAATGCAAACATATGACATTCACAGTAATAGGAGTAGAAATAGATAAGAAATGAACAAGACCCACTTCATCATGTTTAGTTATGCATTTTTATCTTCTTGCCATGGTGACAAGAGAAACAAAGAAACAAATTCTTATAGCAAATACAATTAAAATACAAGGTTTATATATGATACTGTATGAGTTAAATGTACAAATAAAGGACAAGAAACTTTATCAATTTATAATCTTCAAGAAGTTCATTGATCCAATTGAAGAAATTATTAATAAATATTTATAACTTTACAATAAGGCCATAACTTTACAATAAATCTCAAAATAAACAAGGAAAATAACAAACAAATAAAAACACAACACTTGCACATCAGTAAGTGCAATAAGTGTTACAATATAGTGAAGTACAATCTACTACAGTTTCAGTGTTATGTGAAAACGAAAAGAAGATTGAGTGGGTCCCTCTCTATCCTTCATGTAAGTCGTAAGCTATGAATTAGATCGTTCTAGAAAATAGTACGATGTTACCCGCCTTTGCTAAGTTGTAGTCACTTGTGAATGAAAATCTTGGACATGCTAAAAACCACATTTAGAGAGATGAACATGCCAGTAAAGATGAAAAGTTAAATTTCGAAGTAATCAATATTGATCGAGGTAGTACACCTGGAGGAGTATGCAGACAATTAGGTTTACGGAATCCCAATAAAGGTCGTCGTAAAAACATGAAATTGAAAGAATTCAAACCATGAATAGGAAGAACAAAAAGATTCTTAAAGTTATCCTTTTGTCCGTATCCCTTAATATAGGTTTGATCTTTACAATTTCAGGATTACTTAGTGACCTTACATCTTGTAAACTCAATTGCCCACGTACTCCTCTATATCAATTTTTCGACCAACTTTGATTTTTCCATAATCTTCACCTTCGTCTTAAAAGGCATTTTCATCCCACTAGAAGTATATTCTAGTATGTCCGTGCCATTGAATCCAATTGTAACTACAATTTAGCAAAGGTCGATATCATCATAATATTTTCTAAAAATATTTGGTGCATATTGAGGGTGAGGAACGAACAAGTCCACAATATGATTCGAGTTGAGTTTTGATTTTAATTTCTTTACTTTGAAATTGTCATTTGTGATATTTTTATTGAGACCATTGTTGGTTATATGAATAAATGGCAATCAAATGTCAGTTAGTGTATACCTGAGAGTGAATACTGTAAAACACAACTAATGATGAATGATAATATTATCCAAAAATATTTTGTCGTACTGATAGTTGTTTAATATGTGATATCTGATCTATATATATATATATTATACATATGCATATTTGTACAGCGAAACATGTATATATCTATTTATTTATATATATTTATATTGCAGTGAGAAATATAAACCTGAACACTTTAAAATATCTCACACGGCAGTTGATGTGGATGTACACTCTAGAGTAACATCGCCGTGGCTTAATATCTGAAAACCGGATTTTTAAAAACAAAAGGATGCAAACATATTACAATATTCAATATAAATGAATAGGAAAGGGTGGGAGATGAACAAGGCTCACATCATCATGTTTATCCATGCATTATGATCTTTCTACATCTGTGACGAGAGGAATAAAAGAGAAAAATTCTAAAACCTCATTTAACTATTATTTAAGTTCTATATGTGATATTGTATGAATAAAATGTACAAAAAAGAGAGCAAGAAACTTGATCGACTTTTAACCTTCAAGAAGTTCATTGATTCATTTGAAGAAATTATTAATCAACATTTATAACTTTATCACTACTAGATAGTGGAACAATATATATAGTTGAAAAACATATAAGCAATATGCACATCAATAAGTGCATCAAGTGTTACAACAAGAATAACAGTAAACTAAATATACTCCAAATAAGGGGATGTAGTGACCAAGCAATCAAGCTGTTAAGAAGTGCATAAGAAGCTTTGACATAAAAGTCTACTTCAAAGAAGTTCATAAGAAGCTTTGAAGAAATTGTCCATATAATAAATGACCTTATTCAACTTATGAACATATATTACAAACATAAAACAGTTGTTTAGGTAATCGAAAAACACATCTTGTTGGGGAGCTTACTATACTCCTTTTTAATATCCGTTGAATGAACTCATTGTAGTTACCTATTTCCCTCTTGAGCGTAGAGATATTCGATCTACTGTTGGTTCCACCAACAATAAACATAAAAGCAAAGCCAATGGCTACTTCAAAGCTGCAAACCGTAACAACTCTACATGAGGAAGGGATGATGTGTAGATCAAGATTAGATCTGAGAGAGGAGCAAAGAATATAGTGGAAAGGAGTGAGGGGACCATGAAGATTTTGGTCGGTTTTGGGGGAGGAGGAGAGTATTATTGGGGAAAGTGGCTAGAGGATTGAGAAACATTGCAGATCCGGGTCAATTATTAGAGAAAATGGGACAAGGGGGAAAGGAACCGTGCAAGTCTACGTTAGATCTGACGGAAGAGTAAGGAATGCAATGGAGGGGCGTGAAGGGAGCATGCAGATACTGGTAAATTATGTGGGGGAGAGGAAGGGATGCACATAGATATAGGTTAGATACGGGGACATGGTAGTGAAAGTTTGGTGTTTGCAGATCTAGGTGAATAATAGGTAGCAGAAGGGACAGGGAAGCATTTAGAACTATGCTAGATTTGAAGGAGGACTTGGAAATGTAAGGGCAAAGAGGGGGAGATGAAGATCTGGGTCAAATATGGGGGAGGAACGGAGTAGGATTGAGGGAGCATGCAGATGCAAGTCAATTATCAGAAGAAAAAGGGCACAAGAGGAAAGGACGACGTGTAGATTTAGATTATATCTGAGAGAGAAGCAAAGAGTGTAGTGGAAAGGAGTGCGGGGACCATGTGGATTTAGGTCAGTTTTGGGGGAGGAAGAGAGTATGATTGAGGAAAGTGTAACACCCTAATATTTCTAATCAATAGAAATACTAAGAATGTACAATTTAGTAAACATCAGAGTAACTTTCCTGCTTATAATAAGGAAAAAGCGGAAACGATATACATAACTCAAATATTTCAAGTCATACTTCGACTACAAAGACAACTAGGGAATAACATAATTATAGACTGAAGGACTAAATCTTCAATATTCTCTTGGGGAATGACACCTATTCGCATCCTTAACCTTCTTCTTTCCCTGTTTCTCTGTAAAACAACAATAAAGGATAGGGTGAGATAAATATATCTCAGTGAGTTTTACCGTGACCCCTAACCACTCTCTGTTCAATTATAAAAACCATAGCAATTGTAGTTTAACTTATAAACTACAAGTCCTATTTCATTTATCGAAACACCGACCGTGGAACAACCACAATCTTGGTGAATCGTACATTTTTCTTATTATTTAATCGAAACACCGGCCGCCATACAATTGTTGATTCCGGTGAATCGTGTTCCAACATTAGCACAACATCGGCTGCCTTACAATTGCTTACTCCCGATGAACCCCCGCTAGTACTTTCCTTAACGGATATTGGGCCTAGGTTAAGGGCTCATGACCATCCCCGCCTAGTATGCTATTTAATGGGTCGTCACCCAAATTGATATAATTTATATATCGTACCCGCATTGGGCCGTCAAACTTATTCGATATAATTTATATATCATGTCCATAGCAATAATAGAACATAAAGTTCCTTTTTGTTTTCAAAATATTTGCTCACACGCGTACTAATTTCAGTTTTTCGAAATATTTGTAGTTTGTGACAACTCGATTGAAAATATGTCATTTGTTCGGTACCGGAGTACAAGTAGTTACCTCGGATTAATGCGCGCTACGAGGACGGAAGGGTGACTTCGGGTGGTTGAAACTGGACCTCGGATTGGAAGAGGTGTGCTTCTCTTGCACCTCAGGTAGGGTACCTGCAAGCACTCTGATGCCTAAGTCAGCAAGGGAAGTGAAGAGGTAATAGAGACGGGAATCGAAAGCGTACCTGAAAATGTTGAGCGAGTCCCATATTTATAGAGCAGGGTGTCGTGCCAGCACCGTTGGATCAGATGAGCGGGTTTGGTTGGTTGGATGCAGATCCGGGCGCGTCGAAAGGAAGCAATGGGTTGGGTCCAAATGCCATAAGTTTGGCCCAGTCTGGAACAGTGGCCCCCCAAGCCGAGGTCAAGCTGACATGGGTCGGGCTTGGCTTGATGAGGTCGGATCTGCGTTTTCCTGCGAATTCCTGTAAAAAGGCTTGACAGAGCATTTAAGCTCGGAATCAAGTAAATCTTGACTGAGCATTCAAGCTCGGAGTCAATTGCGTCTTAGCTTAGCATTTAACCTTGTCATACCCTAATTTTGTCCACCTAGGTCAAAACCCTAATTCTCAACAAAAATAAATAAATTGAGAAGTGTGGCATTATTTTGAAAAGTGTGAAGAGCATTGTGCATGCATTCTAGTTTTTTTAGGTTGGAAATGCATTTTTGGACAAAAAAATGTTTTTAGGGCAAAGGGTATTTTGGTCATTTTTCAAAAAAAAGAGGATAATTTTTCATCAAAAATCATTGTGCAATTTTAGAGGAAATTATTTGAAGCAAGACACCCTTGGTCATATATTTTTTGCGCATACATGCACGCAATTGCATAAAAATTCATATTCAAAAAAGGCATCAAAAAGGAATATTCTACAAAAATTTCAAGATGAGGTTTTTATGATATTTTTGGTCATGGTGATCTCATAAAATGGTATATTCCTAAGGTTCCTAGTATGTGGCCTAAATTGGGTGTATTTTTGTACAATTATCCTAAGAAGAATAATCAAAAATGAAGGGATAATAGAATGGTCATATAATAGTACAATAGTACAAGATGACAACTTGCAAAACTTGGGCACCACTCTCCCTTGCTATTTCGAATTCACCCCCCTTCATTTCCCTCTCATTTTGCATTTTTTTTGTCCCTCATCATGTGATCCAGGAGGATCTTCGTATCTTACGCAATATGATATTAAATATATCATATTATATTATCACAATAATTTAAACCATTAAAACTTTTATGGTTTAAAACATTTAGTTTTAAACTGATCAAAGTTAATGGTTTACATTAACTGAAGAAATAAACCATTTATCTTTTATGGTTTATATTCATTTGTTATTTTTAGTTTCTATTTTAGGAAAAATAGTTTTATATATAAACTCAACGATTGTAATGAATGAAAAAAAAAAGGAGAGCAATTAGAATCAGTTTCTTAATCTGCTTCAATCTTCTTCTTTCTCCCGTCTATTAATTAATTATCCTCTTGTATTAAGAAGTCCACTTCCAAGAGAAGTAGTGACACTTCTTTTCCTACGAAAGTTCTATCTCCTAGAAGTTTTGGATCAAGTGGTATCAAAGCTTCAGATCAAAACGGGGTAAAGGTGGTTTATGGTCCTAACTCGCAGCCGACGTAGAATTTCTAAAGAAGAACTTCTAGGTCCTTTGCTCGTTCATCGAAAGCCAATGATAAAGAGAGGAACAATGACAGGGGAAGTTCCAAAATTAGATGGTGAGGGTGAACGTATCACCAATCTTGAACGACAGGTGGAATTGTTATCTGCATCAATTTCTGAGCTTGTGGAAAATTTAAAAGCCTCAAAACTTTCACATGCATCGCCTTCCAAAAGAAAGGTTGAAGATGACAGTGAAGAAGAGGAAGACACAAGTGAAAATATCGCCGAGGATACAGGAAATCAGAAGAATCCTGTAAGTGCCTTAAAATTGATTTTAAGGTAGAAATTCCTACATTTAACGGTGTTATGGATGCTGACAAACTAGATAATTGGATAGACACATTAGAAACATATTTTACTATACATAAATATTCTAATGTTGAAAAGATCCAATTTGCAAGCTTGAAACTCTCAGACCATGCTGTCACATGGTGGAAGTCATACCGAAAATGGTACAACGTTGCGGAATTGACGTGGAGTAGATTCAAGAAGTTATTGAGAAAACAATTTTATCCTGTTGGATATGAAGAAGAAAGATGGTACAGATGGCAGCACTTCAATCAGAAATTCGGTCAATCGGTACAAGATTATACCTCTGAGTTCCACAACCAAGCTTTGGTGTTGGATATAGATGTTGACGATTATGAAGTCTTCATGAAATACATCGGAGGTCTTGCCGACTACATACAGAAAGAACTGAAATTGTTCTCCGTAGAATCAATTGAAGAAGCTACAATTAAGGCCATCGCCATTGAAGCCAAGTATAAAAGGCTTGACAAGAAGGGCGACAAACAAACAACTGTAAACAAATCTGATTGGAAGAATAAAGGCAAGCAGAACAATGATGGACCAAAACAGAAGAACTACTGTGATCACTGTCGTACCAGTAAACATGTCACAGACAGGTGCTGGATACTTCATCCTGAGTTGAAACCCAAGAACCAGAGGAATAATCAGGGAAGGAATGACAGGAAGGCCACATTGACTGTGCAACAGGAAGAAGAGCTTCTAGAGTTGAAGCAACCTGACACAACACTTGCCTTAATGACTTCACCAACAGAAGTTACAAATGCCTACAACCGTGAAGAGCTGTTTCATTTAAACATTCAAGTGAAACAAAGTGTTGTACAAGCAATTGTCGATCCGGGAAGTCAAAAGAATCTGATTTCAGAAGCTCTAGTAAGGAAGGTAGGATTAGAAACATTGCCTCATCCTAAGCCTTACCCACTAGGGTGGATTCAGAAGGACATTGACATGCAAATTACAAAACAATGTACCTTCAAATTTGCAATCACTAATCGGTATATCGATGAAGTGACATGCGAGGTGGTTCCGTTGGACGTATGCCAAGTTATATTGGGTAGTCCGTATCTTTGGGACCGTGATGCAATTCACTATAGAAGGCTTCGCAAGTATCGTTTGGTGAAGGATGGAAAAGAGTTCCACATCAACGCTTGTAAACCACAATCTACAAACACTTTGCTGACGGTTAACCAAGCCAAAAGATTGGTTAACTCTTGTGGACGGTTTGTTTTATTGATGATTCGACCACAAGAACAACATACTAATGTTGTTACTTTGTCAGCAGTAAGTCTAACACCTTCACAATATTCCGATATTGGAAAATTGCAGAAGGATTTCAAGATACTTTTTCAAGATGTACAGGGATTACCACCGCGGAGAGCTGTAGAACATGATATGCAGTTGGTAGGAGATTCACCTCTACCAAACTTGGGTTTATACCGCACATCACTGACGGAGAGTGAAGAGATCAAGAAACAAGTACAAGAACTTCTTGAACAAGGAGTTATCAAACCCAGTTGCTCACCTTGTGGTTCACCAGTGCTCCTTGTACCTAAGAAAGATGGAGGTTGGCGCATGTGTGTGGACTATAGAGCACTCAATAAGATTACCATTAAGAATCGGTATCCACTACCGAGGATTGATGATCTTCTAGATCAATTGCATGGTGCTCGTTACTTCACCAAATTAGATCTCAAATCAGGTTATCACCAAGTACGCATCCATGAAGAAGACACTTGGAAAACTGCTTTTAAGACAAAGCAAGGATTGTTTGAGTGGTTGGTTATGCCATTCGGACTATGCAATGCTCCAGCAACCTTTATGCGGTTAATGAATGAAGTACTTCGTCCTTTCATCGATAACTTTGTCATTGTTTATCTAGATGACATACTAATCTACAATGTCACATGGGAAGACCATCTTCGTCATATTGCTGAAGTTATGAAGGTTTTGCAAGCGAGCCAACTACGGTTGAACGGGAAGAAATGTGAATTTGGGAAGCAAGAGCTTATCTATCTAGGGTTCATTCTTGGTACCGGAACGCTCAAAGTGGATCCAGACAAAGTCAAAGTTATCACTCAATGGCCTACACCCCTTTCAGTTACCGACGTTCGAAGCTTCATAGGTGCATGCCAATATTTGAGAAAGTTTATTAGATATTTCTCTCTAATTGCAGCACCATTACACTCTCTTACAAAGGCCAATCAAAAATTTGAATGGTCAAAGAAACAAGATGAATCTTTCCAGTTGTTGAAACGGAAGATAACAGAGGCCCCAATATTGGCATTGCCAAATCTGCAGAAAGCATTTGAAGTTGAAGCAGAAGCATCGAATTATGCAATGGGAGCCGTATTACTTCAGGAAGGTAGACCAGTGGCATACCATTCTGAGATGTTTAGTGGACCGGTTTTGAATTATCCGACTTATGACAAGGAGCTTTATGCATTGCATCAAGCAGTAAGACATTGGAGAGCTTACTTGTTAGGAAAAGAAGTCGTGGTTCACTCAGATCATAAGCCTCTTCAGTATCTAAGTACACAGTCGAAGTTATAGCAAGCTCGACATATGAAGTGGATGTCTTACCTACAACAATTCAATATTGTAATCAAGTACAAAAAAGGGATGACTAATAAGTTGGCAGATATGCTATCTCGACCCCCTGCACCAATAAGTTCCGCATTATTGGTTGCAATGCAGATCCAACCTATTGTTCCTTCCGAATTTGCCAAAGGGTATGATACTGACGCTGATTTTAGTCCAGCTCATGCTAAGCTGCAACAAGGAAAGACTAGTGAGTTTCAACTGAAAGATGGGCTAATGTACAAAGGAAGCCAATTGTGCATACCAGCAGATGGTGACAGGCTACAGTGGATTCGAGAAGCTCATACTTCCAAAGTGGCAGGACATTTTGGAGTAGAGAAGACTTTATTGAATCTACGTCGATATGTTTATTGGCCAAGGATGCACATTGATGTTTCAAGATACATAAGAGGTTGTGTTTTATGTAACACATCAAAGCCTTCTAACAGGAAGTTAGGGTTGTATCTTCCACTACCGATACCTAGCCGACCTTGGAAGAGCATCTCAATGGACTTTCTTGGAGGATTGCCTAAGACCAAGTCGGGGAAGGATTATTTGTTTGTAATCGTGGATCGTTTTAGTAAGATGGTGATACTCATTCCATGCAAGAAGACTGTAACTGGCGAAGGAGCAGCTAAGCTATTTTTCGAGCATGTTTGGAAACATTTTGGGCTCCCAACATCGATTATATCAGACAGAGATAGTCGATTCTTAAGCCATTTTTGGAGGTCTTTATGGGGAATGATGGATACCAGATTGAAACGAAGTACTGCTTTTCACCCACAAACTGATGGACAAACTGAGGTCGTTAACCGAACTATGGTCCATTTACTACGGGGTTATAACTCCAAACACCCAAAAACTTGGGATGAAAGTCTCCCTTATTTGCAGTTTGCTTTTAATCGAGCAATTCATGGCTCCACGCTGAAGTCTCCATTCGAGGTATGTTTGGGTTACTTACCTCAAAGTCCTTTTGATATGGCGTTCACTATAGGTGACAAGCCATTGAATGGAACAGAAGAAGAGCAACATGTTCGAGCACAAAAGTTCCTAGAACGAGTTTCAAAGATTCATTCAGAAGTGGAAGCACAACTGAAACGCTCTCAGCAACGCTATAAAACCCGACATGATAAGCATCGTGTTCCGTGTACATTTCAAGAAGGTGACCTAGTATGGCTACACCTTGGTAAAGAGCGGTTACAAGGTGAAGGAAAGAAACTCAAGCCTATTCGCTATGGACCGTTCAAGATCATCAAACAAATCGGTGACAATGCTTTCCAGCTTGACCTACCACCATATATGCATATGTACTCGGTCATTAATGCCGAGAATTTGAAGCTTTTTGAACCATCTCTATTGGATGATGATCCTAATGAAGATACTCGTCTTCCTTCAGTTGATGACTTGAAGATGGAACGAGAAGATCCATTAAAGGAGGACTGTATCTTAGAGCAGAAAGTTCGTGAAAACCGAAATAGCAAGTATGAGACTTTTCGCATTGGAAGAAAAGGTCAACTTCCCAGCAAATCCAAGTGGTACCTACGAACAAAGGCAGTTACAGAGTTTCCTCATCTCAACATACCTTGAACAGGAGCTCAAGGATTCTAAATGGGGGAGCCATGATCCAGGAGGATCTTCGTATCTTACGCAATATGATATTAAATATATCATATTATATTATCACAATAATTTAAACCATTAAAACTTTTATGGTTTAAAACATTTAGTTTTAAACTGATCAAAGTTAATGGTTTACATTAACTGAAGAAATAAACCATTTATCTTTTATGGTTTATATTCATTTGTTATTTTTAGTTTCTATTTTAGGAAAAATAGTTTTATATATAAACTCAACGATTGTAATGAATGAAAAAAAAAAGGAGAGCAATTAGAATCAGTTTCTTAATCTGCTTCAATCTTCTTCTTTCTCCCGTCTATTAATTAATTATCCTCTTGTATTAAGAAGTCCACTTCCAAGAGAAGTAGTGACACTTCTTTTCCTACGAAAGTTCTATCTCCTAGAAGTTTTGGATCATCATGTGTGTTTCAATCCTCACCCTCCATTCAAATTTTAAATGCAATCCTAGAGTGAGATGAGATGCACAATGACCTAAATACCCTTAAACCTAGTTGCTCTCTATATATACCTTAGAAACCTCATCTCACATAGACACCTTTTTTTTGGCCTCACAATTCATTCACAAAACCCTAGCACACAAACCTCTCCTCTCCTCTCCTCCTTTGGCCGAAATCACAACAACCTTTCCCTCCTCCATTTTTCTTCATTTCACTTCCATTTTCCATCTCATATTAACTCCTACTTCATATATCATCCATCTCTTCTACCAAGATTCAAGTGTTCATCATCCAATCTCAAGAACAAGGCAAGTTGCGCAAGGTTTTGGTGAAGATCTAGTTGATTTGTGGGTTTTCTCTTCATACTCTTTATTTATTAGCTTGGATTCAAGGTATACCTCAAAACTCTTGCATCATTCACTAAGTTTTTTTGCATCAAAATGTAAAAATCATGTTTCTAATCTTGCATCCTACCATATTCTTGCATTTTAGTGTTGGTATATTGTTGATTTGTTGATTGTTGTTGGTGAGAGGTGTCTCAAACATTTTGACAAGCACTTAGGGAGGCTTGGGTGTTTGAGATTGCTTCTCACCCTTGAATAAATTGTGATTTGTGTTGTTATCATTTTGTTTGTTGCATTTTGTGAAATAAAATTGTGTTAGGAAGCTATGAATGTTTCGCACCCTTAGTATAAAATAGGTTTAATCGAGTTTTGATGCATTTCTTTATGCAATCTTGTTATTGAGGCTTGATTTCGAAGTTCCCATGTCCAAACATGTTGTTTGATTTTGCAAATATTCATTTTTCATGCCTTCTTACTTTCACAAAAATCAAAAAAATATGAATAGTTGTTGATTTTGGTGTTTGATTGCTTGGATCTTGTGAATAAATGTTCCTAAGTCTTGCTAGTGTCGTTTGCTTGCTTGATTTTGTGGATTTGTTGAATGAAATTGTTGTTTGGTTATGTTTTGGTTCGCAAGTTTCTAATAAGTTAGGGTTTTGTTATTTCTTTGTGAAAGGGGTTTGCAATTGTGAGTAAAATGATTTCTCAAATTGTTTTAATGTTGGTCGTTATGTACTTTGCTTGCAAATTATTCTATGTTGATGATTGGCAAGAGGACTCACACTTGTGCCTTAGGCATTTCACTTTAAGTGTTGAGGATTGCCTAAGATGATTCAACACAACCTTGTGCTTTGATTGAAAATTTTGGTTTGCTTGTTAGTAACTTGTTTGCAAAATTACTCTATGTTGATGATTGGCAAGAGGACTCACACTTGTGCCTTAGGCACTTCACTTTAAATGTTGAGGATTGCCTAAGATGATTCAACTTCCTTTGTGCAATTTTTGTTTAAAAATGCACATGCTAGTTCTCTAACTTGATTAATCAATTTTGGCTACAAAATGACTTGTTATTGCTTTCTTTTGGTCACTTGTGATCATGCAAATGCGATGTTCATTCTAGGTTAATAATTTGTTTTGTGTTGATGATTTGGTAAAAAGACTAGACACTTATGCCTTTGTGCATTGTCTCAAATGTCAAGGATTACCAAAAGGGATTCAACCTTGTGTTTTATCTTGTGTTGATGCCTATTTGAATTAAACTTTTGCATTATCTATTTGTGTGCCTATTCTTGCAATCTATTTGGTTAATGTTGATCTTGCATGTTCATGGCCATTAAATGTTAGATGACTAAGCGTCATTCTTGTGCACCAGTGTAGCAATGGTTAAAGTATATGCATACGCTTGCATTGTTGATTGTTTTGCTTGCAACTTGTTAAAGTTTACACTTTGGTTCTTGACTTGGAAATTGATTTGAATCCTACAAAAAAAAAGAACCAAAGTTTCTCGACTAAGGAGAACTACGTAAGCTTTGAATTCTCCATCGCACCGGGAGATACGTAGGAGCGGGTCACATCCCGTCAAGCACACTTTTAAAAAATAATAAAAAGATTCTTCTTTTCCCCCGTTTTCAAAAACACTTTTCTCAAATAAAAAAAAGAAGTAGAACAAATTGTTTCAAATCAACTCTGTCAAAACCGCACATCAAGTTAAAGGTTCCCTTTCGGTAGAAGGGAGGTGTGGGATGCTAATACCTTCCCCACACCTAACCGACCCCCGAACCTACATCTCTAGTTCTCAAAGGACCACCCGCCTTAAAAAAAGGACCCTTTTTCAATGTTTTGGTCCCTAAATAAAAAATGTTGATGGCGGCTTCACAAATTTTCACGTTGTACAATGAAAGGTCCATTCCGGATCTTTCGGGGTGCAACAAACCTCGGAGTCAAGATTTTTCGAAGTCGCAGTGGACTTCTTCCTCGGTCCCGAACTGAACATCGAAGCTCGGAGTTCGGGAGAAGGCATGTGCTAGTTAGAGCGCAGTCGAAGCCGCCTGGGATTTCTTCCTCCAGTCTTCGTCTCAGCGTTTAAGCCAAGCCGAAGAGGAGACTGGCTCGTGAAGAGCAGATTTGGGGTCGCTGTGGACCGTTACGCGCTCCCTGACTGAGCATTTAAGCTCGGAGTAAAGGAGGACGGAGTCGCTGTGGACTTAGGCGCGCTCCATGACTGAGCATTTAAGATCGGAGTCAGGGAGGACGTGTGCGTTGTTCTTTGACGACCTCGCCTCGTACCGTTGTCCACCGAGTGGCCAGCTCGGTGTCGGACTCGGGTGAGAGGGGCGTTGTCTTTTGGCCGGATCTGATGTTGCTCCGAGTCCTGTAAGTGAGGAAAAACAATTTATCTTTTCGAAATGTTTTTATTCAGGGACACTGCCGGTCCGAATGTTACATGAAGTTAGCTGTAGTACAATCTGAGCTTGGTAGCATTCCAGGTTCGGGGTATCAGCTCCTTGGAGAGGGTCTCCAGGCGGTATGCTTCCGTTCCTGTCCTGGCTGCGACCCGGTATGGTCCCTCCCAATTGGGTGCAAGCTTATCTTCGCTGGCGTTCTTGTTGTCGACATCCGCACGCCTAAGGATGAGGTCTCCGAGGTTGAAATCTCGGGGGATGACTCTTTGGTTGTATCGTCTGGCGATGCAGGCTTTTACGAGGGTCTCGGCGAGTTGAGCTTTATCCCCGACCTCTTGCACGAGGTCGAGCTCTTCCTTTGTGGATTGGCTGTTGGCGTCGTTGCTGAGGGGGTACAACGTTCTCCAAGTAGACTCTCAGACCTCAACCGGGATGACGGCCTTGGTCCCGTACGTCAGTCTAAAGGGGGTTTCGTTGGTAGTAGAGTGCGGGGTCGTCCGTTATGCCCAGAGGTCATATGGCAGCTCGTCTGGCCAGGCCCCCTTTGCCCCTTTCAACCTCTTTTTCAGTCCTTTGAGGATGACTCTGTTTGCTGACTCCACCTCTCCATTGGTTTGAGGATGCTCAACTGAGGTGAAGTGATGTTTAATGTTCAGATCAGTCATTAACTTCCGGAAGCCCTTGTCTGCAAATTGCGTTGCGTTGTCGGTGATCACCACGGAAGGGACTCCGAAGCGGGTGAGGGTATTCTTCTTGACAAACTTGATGCAATTGCTGTCCCCATATCCCTTCGTGGATTTCTTCCAGCACATAACCGACCTCGTTCCCTTCAATGCATTTCAGGAGGGGAAAAAGAACCCGCATCGGTAGAGTTTTCCCTCTATGATCGTATAGGATGTAACCCGTCGTCGGACCGCAGTGGCTTCCTTTGGGTCGTCTGATTCGACTCCTGATTCGATGTAGTCCCTGATAGGTTGGATCCAACCCGGCCCATTGGTGATGGCATTGACCTCGGCAACTGTAGTCGGAGATAGGTCTACGCTTGGTTTCGTCAAGTTCTCCTGTATGATACTCTGGAGATTGCCTGTTGGCTTTGTGCTGGCTAGCTTCGCCAGGACGTCAGCCCGTGCGTTCTCAGCTCGAGGTACGTGCTTGAGTTCTGCTTGGTCGAATCGGAGGAGTAACTCCCGAACCCGAGTTAGGTATCGTTGCAAGACAGGGTCATTTGTCACGAACTCCCTTTTTACCTGAGATACTACTAACAGTGAATCCGTGTTTAGCTCGATGACCTTCGTTCCGAAGTCCGAGGCCAGTTTCAAACTAGCACTGCAGGCTTCGTACTCCGACTAGTTGTTCGAGGTGGTGAAAGCGAAGCTGAGGTAGACCTCGATCATCAGTCCCTCGGAGTTTTCCAGGATGAGGACGACACCGCTGCCCCTCGCATTTGAGGAACCATCGACGTGGAGTTTCCATCGTAAAGGATCCGTCTCAGGTTGGGATGACGTCATTTCCGCGATGAAGTCAACTAGGACCTGGGCTTTGAGAGCGGATCGAGCCTCATACTTAATGGCGAATTCAGATAACTCTACTGCCCATTTGATGATTCTCCCCGCAAGGTCGGGGCGATGTAGAATTTGGCGGATCGGTTGATCCGTCCTTACCACAATCTGATGAGCAACGAAGTAGGGTCTCAGTCTCCTGGCTGCAATGACCAAAGCCAAGGCCACCTTTTCTATCTTCTGGTACCGAGACTCGGCTCCTTGTAGCACTTTGCTCACAAAATATACTGGCCTTTATCCTTCTTCAGTTTCTCTTATGAGCACCGCGCTCACGGTCTCCTCGGCTACGGCAAGGTAGAGGTAAAGTGTTTCGCCTTCGACCGGCTTTAGCAGTATTGGGGGCTCCGAGAGTATTCTCTTGAGCTCGGCGAGAGCATTTTTCCGGGTTCTCCTCAATCCACCTTTCGGTTAAACAAAACCCAAGGAACTTCCCGCTTCGGACACCAAAGGTGCACTTTTCGGGATTGAACTTGAGGTTGTTCTTTCTGGCTTCATCAAATATTTCTTGTAGGTCGGCTAGGTGGCCATCGTCGGATTCGCTTTTCACGACCATGTCGTCGAGGTAGACCTCCACGACCCGGCCGATTTGTTTGCAAAAGACCTTGTTCATCATCCGTTGATAGGTGGCCCCAACGTTTTTTAGTCCAAAGGGCATCACCCTGTAGCAGTAATTCCCTTGGTCCGTCATGAAGGCTGTTTTCTCCTGGTCTGGAGGGTTCATCGAAATTTGGTTGTAGCTGGAGTAGGTGTCTAGGAAGGAGAGAAGCTGGAACCCGGAAGCGCTGTCGACTAGCCTGTCAATGCTGGGGACGGGAAAGGCGTCCTTAGGGCATGCTTTACTGAGATCGGTGTAGTCCACACATATTCTCCATTTTCTGTTGCTCGTTTTGACCAGTACCACGATGGACAGCCAAGTGGTGTATTTCACTTCTTTGATGAAGTCCGCCGCAAGGAGGTCGGCCACCGCCGTTTGCCGCAGCTTGGGTATTCTCTTGCTTTGGGCTCGGCTTCGCTGTGCCACGCACTTAGCATTGGGATTGACTGCCAAGTGATGAAATGCTACTTCAAGGGGAATTCCAGGCATTTTGGAGGCGGACCACGCGAACAGGTCGGCATTTCGCCGCAGACAAGCGACTAGGTTTTCTCTGAAGGCCTCCCTGAGGTCGGCGCCCACTTTGACGGTCTTTGTCGGATCGCTCCCCAAAGGGATTCGATTAACTCGCCTTAGGGCTCGGGGCGCTTGATTCTCCTTTTCAGCTCCCTAGCCATGTCGTCGTCGTCCTCGTCTTCATAGCTGTCTGGGTCATATCGGGCATCGACCTCGGTGAGGTGTACTTGGGCGGCGGCTGCTGGCAATTTGGGGAGCTCTTGCAGTCGGCGTTGGGTGCCTTTCAAGGTGAGGTACTGGTATCTCTCCGCGACGTTGATGTCGGCTAGGATGGTCACGATGCTCCCTAACAGAGTGTGAAACTTCATCTTCAAATGCACGGTGGAGGCCACGGCCCCGAGCTTGGCCAAAGTCGGTCTTCCGATGACGCAGTGGTAGGGGGTGACGAGCGGTACCACCAGAAAAGTGGTTCTGATGGTCCGGGCGAGTTTCTTCCTCCCATAGGTTACCATGATGTCCACGTAGCCTAGAGGGTGGGCCTGCTCCTCGCCCAGTCTGGATAAGTCAGTTCCGAGGTGGGGGTGCAAGTCTGCGAGGGATAGGCTGAGCTTCGGGAGGAGGTCTTGGAACATGATGTCTGCCGAACTCCATTGATCGACTAGGAGCCGTTTCACCTCGACATCCAGCATGTGGGCCGAGATGATGAGGGGAATGAATTCGTTTGGCTTGCCTAGGAGGTAGTCTTCTTCCGAGAAGAAGAGTGGCTTCCTGGGTGAAGCCGAGGTCGGGGCTGGATTGGAGGTCAAGATGGCTATTTCTCTCCATTTGCGCTTCAAAGACTTTTTGGTTTCCGTGGTAAAATCGGATGAGGCACCCAAGATCATGCCTACGGAGTGGTTTCTCCCACTATGGTCGCCAATGTTGGTACCGGAGTACAAGTAGTTACCTCGGATGAATGCGTGCTGCGAGGACGGAAGGGTGACTTTGGGTGGTTGAACTGGACCTCGGATTGGACGAAGTGTGCTTCTTCCTCGCTTCAGGTGGGGCACCTGCAAGCACTCCGATGCCTAAGTCAGCAAGGGAAGTGAAGAGGTAATAGAGACGGGAATCGAAAGCGTACTTGGAAATGGTGAGCGAGTCCCATATTTAGAGAGCAGGGTGCCGCGCCTGCACTGTTGGATCAAATGAGCGGGTTTGGTCCGTTGGATGTGGAGTCGGGCGCGGCGAAAGGCAGCAATGGGTTGGGCCTAAATGCCATAAGTTTGGCCCAGTCCGGAACATCATTCATAAGCGTTTTGCAAAGTATTGCGGCAATTTTAACATTGTATGGTGTTGGGGAAAGGATTGGAATGGGTCGGGAATATTTTGGTTTTAGTAAAGTAATCTGTGAGTAGATTCACATGTATGAGAATCGATTCACAGAATCGGACTAGGTTCCTAATCCGTGAATATACAGATTCACCTTTTGTGAATAGATTCACTGTCTGTGAAGACACTCAGAGTCTGTGAACAGATTCACAGCTCTGGGAATCGATTCACAGAATGGGAACAAGTTCCCAATCTGTGAACAGATTCACAGTCCTGGGAATCGATTCACAGCTTTGTTGTCTGCAACAAAACTCAGCTTTTCGTATAATTTTGCCATTTCGTTCGTTTCTGATATCCATTCCGATCATTACCTAACTTAAACATACATTATATCAGTAACACAACCATTCCAAACAATGTACATTCATCAAAAGACATCAAATATCTATTCATTCTGAAATCCAAAACACATAATTTTTCAAAATAACAGTTTTCGACTCCAAAATTTCCGAAACGAATAAAACGATGCAGACCAGTTATATTAACAATCAGTTTTAAAAACAATAAGATCCAAAGCGTGAGTAAAACTCACCTCTTGTGATGAAAATGATAAACAACCAGCGAACGGTATTCAACACGACTTGTCTACTCGAACTATTCCCAGTCTCAAATTTCTCGCTTGCACGAACAACAAATCGATCCCAAACGAACCGCAAACGTGTCCATCTAATGAAGCTTACCCAAATGAATCTTAATCAACAATGAAATCCCACTTCTACACCAATCTAACCTCAACCTCTAGAATGCGGCAACAAACTCCACTTTCGGTTTGGCAGCATCTGAAAGTTGTTTTCCAACAGGCATTATTAAATTGATTCTTGACCAAAACTGTCCAAACCAGTGTCTAATGTGTAGATAATTGTGTCTAATATCCTATGGTTCAAATCCAAAACTGATACGATGAGTATTCAGGGAGTTACGGCTAAAATACAGAGACTGATTCGAAAACGTTACTACAACAAAAGTGAAACTTGTAATTAAATTTTCTCCCTCAATACTCATCCAAGTCAGGTAATATTTGTGCCTATTTCGAAGGATTTTGTGTCTATTTCCAATGAAACAAAAATGAACTTAAGGTTAGGTCAGTGTAAAGAGTTATGAAGAAATTACCAGGGATAGTTTCATACGGGTTTCAGGCAGAAATTCTGTTGAAGTTGTATCTTCAACTTCAACAACAAGGAACACGAAATCCACCTCCCAAAACTAACCCAACAACACCTATCTCGATTTCCAGCAGCTCAAACTCCCTCCTTGCTACTTCAAACTACAATGTAGCTTCAACTCTTTTCTCAATCTAGCTCCAATTTCACAAGCAAGCCATTGAAGACTCCAATACTCCATTTTTGGTCAAGGAAGCTTCAAACTTCTCTAATGGTGAAAGGAGAAAGAGGATGAATGAGATTATAAAACTGGTATTATCTTGTAGATAATGGAGAATGGGAGAGATTGGTACCATAAATACTCACATGCATTGAAGGAAGGTGAGGTTTCTCTCTTTTCTTCCTCTTCTCCCTTGCGCTCTCTCCTTCTCTCTCCACTCACTTCTCTCTCAATTTTCTAAAACATGGAATTCTGAGTTTGAAGAATGAGAGGGTGGCTATTTTAATGTGTTGGAGATGAGGGTTAATGAGTGGTAATGACCAGATTGCCCTTTGTTTTAACTCCCACTTAAACTCTCTTTTACCCCAACTTCTCCTTAAATAACCACACAGTTAAATACTAAGGCATTTTAATCTTATGACTTAGCAATTATATATTGCTTTCATGACTATCAAGCCGAGCTAGACCCCTGTCGCTCAATCTAGACTTGGGGGGCCACTGTTCCGGACTGGACCCAAGTTCCCGTTAAACTAAGGGCTGGCCTAATCCCACGCTGTCGATGGCCCAACAAGCATTCAAGTGGTCAAGCGCCTACATCCAACGGTCCAGATCTAAGAATCCGTATCCGACAGCTCGGGTGCGGAACTTCCGTCTATAAATAGAGCTGCACCGCTCCATTTCCAAGAACGTTCTCATTCTCTGCACTCCTCTCCTATTCCCTTGCTGACTTAGGCAACAGAGTGTTTGCAGGTGCCACCCCCGGCGCGCATGATGAAGCCACCTCGGATCACTCGAGGCCAATCAGCATTCCTCCGAAGCCCGTCTCCCAGATCTACCGAAGCACAACTTGTACCCTAGACGTGATCATATCCGAGTCCGAGTACCGAACAAGTTTCAATTTTTTCGAGAGAGGGGAACATCATATCCTAAATACTTATTGGTTGGGGCAGGAGAACAATTGCATCCCTATGCCAAATACATGGAATTTTTGCTCAAAGAAAGAAAGCGGAAAGATGACATTTTCTTTTTGTCGTATTATTATCCACCCTAACTTGGGTGTTTGAGGCCCAAGTCTGGCTAAAGATTATAAACCAAGCACTATAGGGAGGCTGCCTAGGGTTTTTAATCTATTCTTTGTTGTTTTTGTGTTTTTATATTCCATTTTCCAGGTTTGAACATACTAGTTCAGTGGATTGTGGTTGGTTTCTGAGGTGCTAGCATCTCGGCGCTGTAGCATTTAATTCAAGTTTGGTGTTTTAGCACCAGCGTTGGCACTTATGGTTTAAGGGAGCAACAAGAAGGACAAGCTCAAGGCCAACTCAAGGGTCACTTCTAACTAATTTGTGCTACTTTATCGGTTTTCTATTTTTTTTTTCCTTTTATAAGTGTTGTGAATAACTGCTAGGTGCTGTATCATGTGTTTTAGCACCGGGCAGAAGTGCAGTTTCTAGTTTTTCTGTTTTTGTCCAGTTTGTAGATGTTTTTACTATTATTAGTGTCATATCCTCTCCCTTAGTTGATGTATGTTACAATGGGAACACTGCAAAGTCTTAGGTTGGGGGGAGACTTTTATGTGTAACTTGTTTTAAGTTGTTTGAGTCTAGGCATGTCTTTTTGTATGAATGTTTAATTAGTAACAAAATGTGTTATATGGATGGGTTGAGCTTAATGATGATTATCAGTATTGCATGTTATATTGTTAAATCTTGTCTGTATTTTTGACTTAATTGTTACTGCTTCTACACTTATTGCTCTACGCTTAGGTAGGAACCTAGCTAGCTAGAAATGATTAAATTATACTATGTCAAATAGTGGGTAAAAACTTCGAGTAGCATCCGAAACTAAGTTTGAGGGTTCATCAGTTATAAATAGAAGAGCATTTTCTGAAGTAACTGGGCTGGAAAAGAGGGTTAACATTTACAAATAGCGTCTTCTCTCACCTTCCATGCCTCTATTGAAGAAAGCTTGGGCGAGAAGTGCTGAAGTGGTGCTACAACACGAATCTGACAGCAGAGTTTTGAAGCAAGTTGGGGGATGTTTCTACATCTTTAGTTTGAAAGGGCTTAAGTTCACATTTGTAATACTTTTGCTAATTTCTTTATTGATATTTCAGTACCATGTTTATGTTCTTGAGTACCTCTTTTGTCTTTATGGATTTCATGCTCATTATGAGCTAATTTCTCTAAGTTAGGATGCTTTAAACTTGTGATGACTCTTTGAATGGTTTAAGTGTTAAATGTTTCTTAGTTCCTTGAGCTCTTGTGCTATAATATTTCCAAATTTGATTTAAGCTTGATCACCTTTTACTGATTACATGCATTTTAATTCTGAAAAGTTTAATTTGTTGAACTCAAGAGTTAATATGGGTTGTGTTAATCAAAGGACACTATATTTACCCCTATTTTAACCTAGACATAGGAAGATAAGCCCATAAATTGAACTTGTTGTGCTTAATATCCAGGGGTGAACCTAATGAGTACTTAGACATACGCAATCTTAGTGAAATCCTATAGTAAGTGACTGAAATGCACATACTTTTCTGCATGCGCTTAGGTGCTGTAGCACCTTTTTAGCAATAGACTGTCAACGAGAAATTACTTGTGTAAAAGCATCCTAACTAATCTTCTCTTGTTATTTTCACATCCTCTTTACTTTAGCTGTTATATTTTCAATTTGTTTTACCACGTGATTACTTTCTTGCTTACTGACTAATTTAAATATAGAAATAAACTCAACAATCTTCGTGGGAACAATCTCTACTTACTCTTTATTACTTGTTGTGACTGTGTATACTTGCACATCATGTTTTCACACAACAATAATCAGTTTCAAGGTATTGGTAGAAGCCTCTTGCTACTAGCCATGCTTTATACCTGTCAATGTCCCCATTTGTATTTCTTTTGATTCGGTAAACCCAGTAGCAACCAATGAGATTTTTGTTGTGGGCCTAGGAACTATATCTGATTTTTTTTTATTGAATTAAGGCATTGAATTCACGGCCCATTGCATCACGCAAGACTTAAAAGTGCACGTGTGATTTTGCGCTCAACTTATCCTTTATTTATATACTCTCTTAATAAATATAACTTGCATTAGAAGGAAATTATTAAGATTACTACTTCCTAAATGCATAAATGATATTACCTTGGTAAATGACTAAGTGCATGAATGCTATTACCTAAGTACATGGCTATATGTTCATGAATTTATTTTCTACAACAATAACACTAATTCCTAGTAGTTAGGATGTGATGATAGTTGTATGCCCATGTAACCAGTGTCAAACGAGATTCCAATCTCCATTAGATTAAAAAAAAATCCAGGGGAACATGAAGACCATGTCTATCAACCTCAATATAATATACCATAATCCAACAGAGAAAATTACACTACACAGATAAATGAGTTTCTAACTCTTGCCACTCCCCACATAAACACATTTGACAACACTTATATTAACTAACAACCGTCTACAAAATAATTGACACGATTCAAAAACCTATTGAGGAAGCTTCCAACTGGTGCAATGACCTTATAGCCTTTTATAACCATGCATAGGCAGTCACCACATAAATAGAAGAAAAAAAAAGAGAAATCAAATCACCCTCCAACCCTCATTGTAAGCAAATAAACCCCTCCTTCTGGTAAATGCTCACTACAAAAACCTCATCTACCCAATTTTCGAGGAACAAACCCACACTATCCTCTAGCTCAGAAATAGAAAAATCTTGAAAAAAACTCGACTAAATAGAGAAATCCCCACCCATATATCATGCCAAAGTAAGATCGAGGCATATTCCCCATGTTTTTATGCACACTTTGATCAAGTGAAATAGACTCAACCTAGGTACTAGGTGAGTAAAGATTATCTCCACTACTTGTGTTCTCCATATCGGTCCCCCTCCTTACTCCGAAGAGTTTAGACAGAATGCTTTGAAGTGCTTACAACGTCCTTTCTGCAAACTCTCAAAACTTTTGAATGAAGGTTTGAGATTAGTAATGGATCCTCCTCCTAACTTTAAAAAAAATTGGGAGGAAGAGGCCAAGAATATTTAAACGATCTTTGCCTAAAATTTTTTGGAATGAATAGATTATGATTAAGCTGCCCTTATTCAATCCCCGATGAGTTCAAAAGAAAAGGTATGTAACTAAAAAAGTGTCCCTCATCCAAACTTTTTCGATTATTCATTTGGCCCTCCTCTAAAATCTAACAAGTTTGTAAAGAAAGATTTATGATGATTTTAAATCATGCTTCCTTCATTCTCCAATGAGTTTTGAGGGAAGTGTCAATAGTGAGTAAATCGACCGACCTCCAAACTCCGAAATGTTTGGAAAGAAGGGGTTGTTATTTTTTAGGGATCTTTCATCAAATTTCAAAGATTTCGATGGGGAAGGGCAAGTACTATTTACTAAAGCAATGTTCTACCTGACTCCAAAGACTTTGAATGGAAGGACCGATGATTGTTAATTTGAGAATACAAAAAAGACATTTCTTATGTAAATTGTCTTTCCAATTCATTATTACTAGAAGTACAAAACACAAAGAATAGATATTGCAAGGGGTATGAGGTGCTCTGAAAAACCATCCAGTAACACGTTAGAAAAAATGTCTTACCCTAATTCAGCAGTATTAAGTATAGGCGACCGTCGTAGATTAACTAATATCTCTCTATGCAAGAGAAGTTGAAACATATGTCCAAAAGGTTACATTCATAGATTAGGCTCCTGAGAAGGCCCATCTCACGTCAAGAAAAGTAACCCACTAGAGGGATTCTTAATTATTATCAAAGCAGCAAGCTAAACACATGACCTTGTCCAATGAGAACCTTAGCTCTCTATTAAGGAGGGGAGGAATAGGGTGCCTTTTGGGAGGGAAAGACGCTCATACCTTTAGCTCTTTGTATCTCTCTCTCTCTCTTCAAATACTTTCTCTCTCATCATATACAATTTTTTCTCTCATTCTTTTTCTGTCAAACTAAGTCTGAAGGTACCAAAGCTACCTAACACTCAAGTCACTGAATCTTTTTCCCTATTAAGCGTCCTGAAAAGGAAACAACTAATTTACAGGAACAATGCATGAGAGTGATGGTGTATCATGACAATAGATGATACTCACCCCTATACTAACGATGAATTAAGTGTCGATGTACAACCTAGGGACTTTAAAATAAAACACAAGAAATATTCGAGTCAACCACTATAGAAGGAGATTATAACACCACACGAAAATATGCTTTGTATCTATTCTCGTTGTCGAGACTAAATAGGTACTAACTTGAGCGTCAGAATGTCTTTGTTAGTATCCAATTCTGCTAAACTCATTACTATATACCCTAACCCATTCAAAACTACAAAAAGGTCCAAACTAACTTCTAAAGTTTTGGATAATTTCGACGTAACTTTAAATAATTTTAGAAGATGAGTGCTATCAACACCCTCGCTAACACTTTATTTTGAATGTACACTCGTTTATTGGTAGATATGAAGGGTGATCCATGTGATTTTGTGGGACCCATTTTAAAAAATAATGAGGCTCACCTAACTTTCAACTTCAAAGAGTGTATTTTGAATGCACACTCGTTTACTGGTAGATATAAAGGGTGATCCATATGATTTGGTGGGACCCATTTTAAAATATAACGGCCTCGCCATACACCAACCTTGTTGGATCTCAGAAGGCATCCTCATATAATCCTATGGGAGGCATGCATCAGTGTCCACCGAGTGGGAGCCTGGATGGGACTCAGCAGGCCAACTCTCATCATGTAAATCCTAATCCTGTAATTTCTCAGCCTGGTACTTTTGCCACTGCCAACACTTGGGGGTAGTTTTCGGTGAATGTCACTAATACAGCTTCTCTTCAGCAGGGACAAGTGCAATTAGCCAGGAGGCCACCCGAGGCAGCAGGCTTGGTGGGTCTGGCCCAAGGATCATCCTATGGGTGTTCTACCGCGGCTAACTACCCAGCTTACGCAGGGGGGCAAGCCTTCGCCCCGGAATCAGGGAATGGTGGGTATTGCTCGAGTCAGCAGCCATGGGTCCAAAACCCACCTGGCTCACAAGTCTACCTCCTAGTCAGCCAGCACAAATGAATGTTGCATCGGTGGAGCGGCCATGGAATTAAGTTCCACCTCTCCGAGGCGCGCAGGCATCTGTACCAGGAACAGGCCTTATTAACCTGGCCCAAGTATTGCCTGGGCAGCCATGGACAGACGCTCCACCTCAGGTGCCACCTCAGCCAGGGGCGCAGGGTACCCCAGATACACTGTGGCGACCAACGCCTCCACCTAGACCATCGGGGCCCCAACTCCTGGACCCCAACCTCATTGCTGACACCATCAAAAAGTTCTTTGGTGTTCAGTTGAAACAGCTCGACCATCTAGTGTACAAGAAGCCTTACCCCGAGTGGGTGGACCGATTGGTTCCTCTGCCTAGAGGATTCAAAACCCCTGATTTTGCCACATTTTCCGGGGACGATGACAAGTCTAGTATGGAGCACATAGACCGATTCACGACCCAATGATGGGAAGGAAACCAGAACGAGTATCACAAGTTGCAGCTGTTCCCTTTGTCCTTGATAGGGACTACCTTCTTGTGATATTCCTCTCTCCCACCTGATTCTATACAGACCTGGGCAGACATGGAAAGGTGCTTCCATGACAGATTCTACTGGCTGCAGCCTGAAGTTACCGCAGCCGACCTCATGAACTTACGGCAGAAGGTGGACAAGGCAGTGACCCACTTCATTGAGAGATTCAGAAAGATGGCCGGAAAGTGCTCAGTACCTTTCCCAGAATCCCAACTTACTTCCATGGCCATCTCTGGAATTGAAGGAAAAGCTTGCAGCGACCTCAGTGGCTTGGCTTCTAAGGCAGATCAAGTGGAACAGTACGTCAAGGAAAGAGAAAGGAAGAGAGCCATTAGGGGCCGAGGGCCACAGTTGGTATCAGTGGTGGATGCAGCCGAGGATTCGGACTATGATGAGTCAGCCTATTACGCGGCCGACATCCTAGTGGCCGAGATAGTTAAGGGGAAGGCCTACCTCTGTCCAGCTCTTAAGCCTGCCAAGGGTAAGGAGAAGGATGAGGCAAGGGCTGAATATTCCTTTGACATCTCTAAGCCTGACCAAATCTTTGACTACCTCCTCAAAGACAAGCAGATCAAGCTCCTTGACGGCCACAAGATTCCCCCTCTTGAGGAAATAAAGGGGAAGAAATACTGCAAGTGGCATAATTCCTTCAATCACGCCACTTCCAATTGTATTATCTTCCGCCGAGTCATTCAGGAGGCCATCAGAAAGGGGAGATTCAATATGGCTGACAAAGGGGCATCAGAGATGATTGTTGACACTGACCCTTTTCCAAGCATGAATGTCAATATGGTATCCTTCTCAGGGAACGACCGCGGGACAATGAAGAATAAGTATGCGTGGGTCCCGAAGGGAGAAATTTCCCCAGAAAAGGAAACATCGGTGTTTAACCAGATAGGCTAACCACCTCGGGGATCCACAGTGGCAGAACGGTACAAGAAAAATTGAAGATAGGGGCACCGATTCAGCCTCAGAGACCTCAGAAAAAACGACCTCCAGGCGGCCATTGAGATTCCAATTCCTAAAACGACCTCCAAGTCTCGCTCGCAAAAGAGGAGGCTACAGAGAGCTAGAGCTTTCAACAGGATGAAGGAAACTCTCCACATGCTCACCTCCTCTAGAGATGGGAATACCCAGACCATCCCCGCAGCATCCGTTGCTACGGTGTTCGAACAGGCCTTCCCAAAACCAGCCGAGGATACAGCTCCAGAGCGACTTCCCAATCCCGTTGCCCCCGAGCCGCCAACTAATCGCGAGGGAGGAGACTAAGCAATGGTGGGCATGGTAGATGGACCCGATAGCCCACTCACAAGGGCGGTGATAGAATGCCTTACAGACCTCATAGTCCTGGACAATCCCAACCAGTCAGTGGACCTCAGCATGGGGGTACAATGACAGAGCAAGAGTTACAGGAAGACGACCTCCAGGGAGAAGAAGAAGAGCACTCCTTCGGTCCCCGAGATTTCGACAGGAATTCCATGACGGAGTCAATACTAGAGGACTTGATGGATGAAGCCGACGGGGAGTTCTATGCAGACATAGAAATGGTAGCCCTCCTTCCACCGGTGTTTTGGAGAACCAAGGATCAGCCAAGGGCCCTCGTAGGAGATGTCTTCGCCGAGGAGGCCAAATAGACCGCCTTGACGGAAGCCGAGGGACCAGTCACCGAAGGCATGTTGTTTGAGAAGCCAACTGCAGATATGATCAGACACCTGAAGCCATTGTACATCAAAGCCCACCTCAATGGGAAGTTGTTCAATAGGGTCTTCGTGGGCTCAATGGGAAGTTGTTCAATAGGGTCTTCGTGGATGGTGGTGCCGTACTGAACATCATGCCACTATCGACTATGAAGAGGTTGGGGAAGAACGCCGAGGACCTCATTCCAACCACTACGACCATGACTAGTTTCATGAGCCACCACTCTCATGCATTGGGAGTGTTGGTGGCCGACGTAACGGTTGGGTCAAAGGTAACTCGATCGGCATTCTTCATCATTGAAGGAAAACCCTCATACACGCTAATCCTGGGTAGAGATTGGATCCACACAAGTGAATGCGTCCCCTGCACTCTGCACCAGTAACTCATGATATAGGTAGAAGACAAAGTGGAAATAATAGAGGCTGATTCTAATTCTTTCCCAACGGAGATAAAAATGTTCGAGGTTGTGTTCTACTCCCCCTACCTGCGTCCTATTGCCATCCCAGGGAACTACGAAGAGGGCTGTATTGAGTAATGTGACTGGACCAAGAAGGGTTTTGAATTCAAAATGGTAGCCGAACCACGGCCTAGCAATGAGAGTAATGGTTAGTCTCCCTTCGGAGGTACCGAGCCTGCTGGACCAATTGCACCTATTTCAAATAGAGTCCAGCATTGAAAAGGCTATGACCAGGTCAGGGTCTGTATCGATTATAGGAACATGAACTTGGCCACTCCAAAGGATGAGTACGGTATTCCTATGGCCGATATGCTTGTCGACGTCGCGGCAAGCAATGCCATCTTGACCTTTATGGACGGCTATTCTGGTTACAACCAGATTTATGTGGCAGAGGCCGACACCCATAAGACTGCCTTTAGGTGCCCAGGCGCTTTAGGTATCTATTAGTGGCTCGTGATGCCTTTTGGCCTTAAGAATGCTGGGGCAATGTACCAAAGGACAATGAATGCCATCTTCCATGACCTCATTGGTAAAAACATGGAGGTGTACATCGACAATGTGGTAGTCAAATCCTAAAGCTTCGAAGCCCACCTGATGGATCTCGAACAAGCTCTTAAACGGATGAGACTCCACAATCTGAAGATGAATCCTGCGAAATGTGCCGTTGGCGTGTCTGCAGGTAACTTCCTGGGATTTCTGGTGCATAGCCAGGGCATTGAAGTGGACAAAAACAAAGCTCGAGCCATCTTAGAGGCAAGACCTCCAAGAACGACGAAAGAGCTGCAGAGTTTGCCAGGCAAGATCAACTTCCTAAGGAGATTCATTGCCAACTCGACAGGAAAGCTTAAAGCCTTCTCGCCATTGCTAAGAATGAGGAATTACAGAGAAATGATTTGGGGAGCCAAACAATAGGAGGCCTTCGACCAAGTCAAGGCTGCCTTAACCAACCCCCCTGTCCTGGTGCCTTCGTAGCCCGGGAGACCTCTGAAGTTATACATTGCGGCCGAGGACCAAGCCATTGACTGCTTGTTGGCTCAGGATGATGAAAATGGCACCGAACGTGCTATATATTATCTCAGCAGGATCCTTAATGATGCTGAGACTAGATACTCTCCTATTGAGAAACTTTGTTTATCCCTGTTTAATGCTTGTACAAAACTCGAGTATTATCTTTTACCTAAGGAAGTTTTGGTTGTATTAAAGGTTGACATCATTCGATATCTCCTTAATAGGCCCATCTTACAAGGAAGACTCGTTAAGTGGGCTACTAATCTGAATGCGTTTACTTTAACTTATGTACCTTTGAGAGCCATCAAAGGCCAAACCTTGGCAGACTTCTTGGCTCAGCACCCGTGTGTAGAAGTGCACGACGCTCGGGCCGAAGCTGTCAATTACTTGGGCCTTAAGCCTTGGGTCCTCATGTTCGATGGGTCTAGCACCCAGACAAGGGCAGTGGTAGGGATAGTAATCACCAGCCCTTGAGGCCAGACATGGAGATTCATGTGCCGGATAGGGGACCAAGTGTCCAATAATAAGGCCGAATAAGAAGCCTTGATCATGGGACTTGAAATCTTGACCGGCATAAAGGCTCACTACATGGAAATAAGGGGTGATGTTGCGTTAAAAACACACTTAAGGCAAGTGTACTCTTTCGCAGAAGTAGTATAAAAGATTATCGTCTCCACAGGGATTAATTAAGAAGTACTAAACTAGTCAAGATTTATTATTATTTAGACGAACGAATATTTAAGTGATGATTATAAAAACAAAATAAAAAGAAATAAACAACATGAAATAAAATACTAGAATTAATAAATGGAGAGATGTCTAGGATCGCGGTTTCACTTGCAAGCTTCGATTCCCCTGTGTCTAATTCTACCTGAATTCCCTTATTTTATTTAATTACCAATCCCTTTACTAAAGCTATTAATCTGTTTGGTCAATCGCGATTAATATTCTTTTTCCTAAATTAACCATAGTTTGGTCATGCTACAATTTAAATTTAAGAAAAGAATAAAGTACAAAAAGGTTGAATGATTGGAAGACTAAATTAAAGTTTGGTCATTCATTAATTATAGCCTCAATTATCCTATATGTCCACCAACTAATTGCAGTACGGTCGCTGATCAACTAATTGATTATGAACATGAAAAGGGTAGCTAATCCTAATTATGTGATAAAACAATAGGACAATATTAATTGAAATAAAACAAGGAATTCAAAGTAGAAATTAAAACATAAAAAGGTCTCTAAACAAGCAAGATTCACCTAAGACCCTAGAAGAGGATTTAAGTATCCATAATTATCAAGAACAATAGAATAGAAATTAGACTCATTAATTACAGAAATAAAAATAACCCGGAAATTAGAGAAATTCTTATTCTATATCTTCGATCTCCTTTTTCTGCTCCAAAGCTCTCTCACGGTGTCAAGAGCGGGTACCAAAATACTCCTTTTCTCCTCTCGGTCTGCGTCCGCATGTTCTGTTGTTGTCTAAGTGGTGTGCGGCTTTTTTCTCAATCACAAATGAAACCCTCTTTTATATTAGTTCATTTTCTTTCTCTCCAAGCAAGGGTAGTGTGGTGTTCCTTTTTTCTCAAGTCAGGCTTGCTTCCTCTTTTAATTGCAATAGCATCTTTTTACCTCAAGAGGATCTTTTTTTTATTTGATAGCCATATATATATATATATATATATTACATATAAGTGGCTCTAAATTAGACTTTTCATTCTTTTTCATATGTTTCTCTTTTCTGCAAAACAAGAGCAAATTAAGTCACTAATTTACATTATTAATAATAACAGCTCTAAAAATGACTCAAAAGTGTCTCTAAAAAATGCACTAAATTGGAATTTATCAACTCCCCCACACTTAACTTTTGCTTGTCCTCAAGCAAATTTTCTGGCTAAGGACGTTTTTCAAATAAATAATAGGGATAGCCAAATAAGAGACTCAAAATTAGAAGCACAATGACAAACAATAGAGAATATAGCACGTGAGGTGTCAAAAATTTGCCCAATTAGAGGCTCAAGTCCCTAAGGAATACATTTCTGTGAATAATTGCACTCGCTCACAATCTCTCTAAGTGTTTAGGGACAAGGGAAAATATACACTCCAGTTTCAACAAAATGAACATTATCATAAGCTTGTAATTTGACCAAATATCCACTAAACAATTCACATGCATGCAAAAGATGGGGTTTCACAGGTTGTAATGGGGCCAGAGTGAATTCATGTTGGGTAGGAAGTAAGAAGGAGGGGATGATCAAAGGGCTAAAAAACAAAATCAAATAGTAACCTTTGAAACTAAAAATAGAGCTCCTATCTATTTTACAATTTTTGTCCAAACTCCAAATTAATTTCACTTCCCTTCTTCACTCTTCTTTTTTTTTCCTATTGAGTCAACTCTTTTTGATTTGTTTTTGCTCTTGAGTAGACTCTTTTTTGGATATGTCTTTTCCTCCTTGATGCTTTCCTCTTTTTTTTTTCAAATTTTCTTTCACTTCTTTTTTTTTCATTTATTTTTTTTTTGGAGGAAAAGGTAAGTACATGAAAACTCCTATTTTGTTTCCTTTGTGGGAAAATATTCTTGTAAATACATGATTCACTCTTTTTTTTTTCCATCCTGACAGGAAAGACAACTAAAGTATAGGACGAAATTTCTGTCCTGACAATATAGATAACTAAAGTATACGACGAAATTGTAACTTTCAATAGTTGCTCCACATTTAATTTCAAATGGTTACCACAAAAGAAAGAAAAAAAATTATATCTGGGTACCAAAGAAAAAATATAACAAATAGGCTCAAAGAAAAAGGGGTTAAAATTTATGATTTAGTATCAATCCCCTTATGACGGCTCAAATCTCACCTTTAGAAGCTAATTCACAAAAAATACTCAAAAGAGACAAACGCTAAATATTAGCTTCCTAAGGACAATCTAACAGTTACAATTAAGAACAAGTCTGTCAAATAAATTAATTATGGGATTCCCTAAATGCAAAACCTCTATTTTTTTTAAAGCATAGTTCATGCAAAACAAGCCAAAAAAATGCTATCAACACATGTAGTGGGTATGTGCATTAATAGAGATCAAGTGACAAGATATAATATCCTCCCCCACACTAGCATGAAGCATGGTCCTCAATGCGAACAAAAATAAATAAATGAGAGAGAGTAAGAGTGACTTCCCTGAGAGTGCTTGCAGTTTGAGCTTATTCCTAAAATCAAAACAAAATGAAAGCAAAATAAAAATAACTGAAAATAAAACACAGGTTGCCTCCTGCGAAGCGCTTGTTTAACGTCATGATCCTGATGATAGTTGGTGCTTAATCAGGGGGATCTCCAAGAGCGAATTTTACATCAAACGCAGTGCACCTTCTTAGTTTTCTAATAATGTGGTTGACATTATTCCTTCTTTTTTCACGTGGTGGATGAACTCTAAAGGATTGTGGAATTTTTATTTTATCTCCATCCACCACTATGCTAGGATCCTGCAAAATAAGAATTTTTTCCAAAAGGTCCTGTATCTTTAAATCACTAAAAATATTAGTTTCAACCACATCATTAAAAGAAGGAGAAGTAAAAGGAGAGAAATTTTCACTGGAATTTATAGCTTTAATCACATCCTCTTCTTTAGCACTCATTAGAGTTACCTTTCCCTTATGAACATCAATCACAGCGGCAACAATGGTTAAAACAATTTTCCCAAAAATTGGGGCTTTCTCCTCTTTCTCCAACTCATGAACCAATTGATCTTTCTCATTGTCCTCACAATTGCTCCCTTCAATAGGATCTTTTGTTTCACTATGACTCTCTTTAGTAGGAGTCTTTTCATCTTTCTTGAGAACTTTTTCCTCTAGATTATACTCCATGGAGATACCTTCATCTCTAGTAGGAACACTTTCTTTGTATTGCGAATTAATCCCCGGCAACAACGCAAAAAAAACACTTAGAGCAAGTGTACTCTTTCGCAGAAGTAGTATAAAAGATTATCGTCTCCACATGGATTAAATAAGAAGTACTAAACTAGTCAAGATTTATTATTATTTAGACAAACGAATATTTAAGTGATGATTATAAAAAGAAAATAAAAAGAAATAAATAACATGAAATAAAATACTAGAATTAATAAATGGAGAGAGGTCTAGGGTCGCGATTTCATTTGCAAGCTTCGATTAATATTCTTTTTCCTAAATTAACCTTAGTTTGGTCATGCTAGAATTTAAATTTAAGAAAAGCATAAAGTACTAAAAGGTTGAATGATTGGAAGACTAAATTAAAGTTTGGTCATTCAATAATTATAGCCCCAATTATCCTACTGGTCCACCAACTAATTGCAGTACGGTCGCTGATCAGCTAATTAATTATGAACAGATAAGGGTAGCTAATCCTAATTATGTGATAAAAACAATAGGACAATATTAATTGAAATAAAACTAGGAATTCAAAGTAGAAATTAAAACATAGAAAGGTCTCTAAACAAGCAAGATTCACCTAAGACCCTAAAAGATGATTTAAGTATCCATAATTATCAAGAACAATAGAATAGAAATTAGAGTCATGAATTACAGAAATAAAAATAACCCGGAAATTAGAGAAATTCTTATTCTGAATCTTCGGTCTCCTTTTTTTGCTTCAAAGCTCTCTCATGGTAAGAGCGGGTACCAAAATACTCCTTTTCTCCTCTCGGTCTGCGTCCGCGTGTTCTGTTGTTGTCTATGTGGTGTGCGACTTTTTTCTCATTCATAAATAAAACCCTCTTTTATATTAGTTCCTTTTCTTTCTCTTCAAGCAAGGGTAGTGTGGTGTTCCTTTTTCCTCAAGCTAGGCTTGCTTCCTCTTTTAATTGCAAGAGCATCTTTTTACCTCAATCCCCTAAATATTAGGATTCAGATCCTTCCTAAATATTTGTTGCTTGCTATCCACTCCAGGCCTCTTTCTTTCTCTCCAAGTCACATGTGCATCACTTTCAATTGAAATCACCAATCACCAAGAGGATCTTTTTTTTATTTGTTAGCCATATATTTATATATATATATATATATATATTACATATAAGTGGCTCTAAATTAGACTTTTCATTCTTTTTCATATGTTTCTCTTTTCTGCAAAATAAGGGCAAATTAAGTCACTAATTTACATTATTAATAATAACAGCTCTAAAAATGACTCAAAAGTGTCTCTAAAAAATGCACTAAATTGGAATTTATCAGGTGACTCACAACCGATGATCAAACAAATTACTGGGGAATACAAGTGCTACAACGCTAAATTAAAAGAGCTAAGGGCCGATGATATCATCCTATATGTCCCCAAGAGTGAGAACCAGGAGGCGAATGACTTGGCCCAACAAGCCTCGGGATATAAGGAATGAGTGGTCGAGTTACTACAACAAAGTACCATAGCCCTCACCGAGGAGGATCCCACCGATGACTCGATTGGGGTATTAGCGAGGTACCTCCGTAACCCAACGGCGGACACTGACTTCAAGGTCAAACAAAGGGCATTGAAGTTTATCTTGATAAGGACAACCTATACAAAAGAAGTGCTAACGGGGTATTGTTAAAGTGTCTCTAGATGAAGGACGCTTATATGGTAATGGCACAGACCCATGCAAAAGTCTATGGTGCCCAAAGGTCTGGCCCCATCATGAAATGGCTTATCTATCAACACAGATACTATTGGCCCATGATCACGGCCGATTGCTTCCAGTTTGCCAGCGGATGTGAGGCTTGTCAGCTACACAGACCGATCCAAAGAGTGTCGGTAGATGAGCTACACCCCATTGTCAAACCTTCGCCGTTTAGAGGATGGGTCATGGGCATAATTGGTAAGATATATCCTCCAAGTTAGAAAGGGGATAACTTTATTATCGTTGCCACCGATTACTTCACCAGGTGGGTAGAAGTTGTGCCGTTAAGGAACGTTGATCAGGTCGCGGTAATAAGGTTCATCGAGAACCAAATAATTTTTAGATTTGGACTCCCTGAGACCATCACGACCGATCAAGGGACAATGTTCACCGGAGAACGAGTGGTAGCCTTTGCCCAGGAATACGGCATTAAGATGAGACACTCGTCTCCTGATTATGCCCAAGCCAACGGCCAAGCAGAGGCCAACAACAAGGTCATCATTGAACTCATCAAAAAGAACATAGATGACAAGCCTGGGCGATGGCACGAGACCCTTAACGAGTGTTATACCCAAATTTTGTCCGTTGAATTAATCGAATAATTTTTAGGAGTATCAGATGTGTCTCATTAGGCATTGTTATTTTTATGGAGTGCCCGTTTTATTTCTAATTGTCTACGCGTTTCTATTCTCGTAGCACGCGCACTTGCGTCTCATCGTGTACATACGTTTGTTTTGGTACTCGCTATTAATTAGCTTAAGTTATTATTATTGTTATAACAAAAATCAAATTGCAAAATTGCTTTTTATCATTCTTATTGTCAGTTTTTACAAAGAAAATGGTACAACCCAAAGGCTCAACTTTGTACACATGTAGACAAAAAATAAATGAAAAGTAGTACAAAAATAAAATTACTAAAATATAAAAAAGGAGCAGCACATGCTGCTGCCCATATGGCCGTTGCTGCCTTGCAAAATAGTTTTGGTATTTTGAGCTACAAGCTCAAGCTAATTTCAACTTGTCTCTTTACCTTTTGCAATTTTGGAAAAAATCCTTCAGCACACCCCTTGTTGCTGCCCTCTTGCTGTTGTGTTTTGTCTCTCATGAGTTTTGATTCCCTGCTTCTACACCATACCTACACCGCAAAATTCCAACTATAAATACAGATGAATAGTGAAACCCTAGAAGCAACAGTAACACACACAAAGACAGCAAATCACACAAAAATACACACAACAATTCAAGAGAGAATTCAGAAGCAAAACTTAGGGTTTCACACCTAATCATAAACCCTAATCATCAAACACCAACAGTCTCTGAAACAAGTAGGAAGGCAGTAGTAGCAAGAACAACAGCAGCAGAGCAAATCAGAATCCTTTTTTACAGAAGCTGGGAATTTAAATTGGGATCTTCTTTTATTTTGTCCTTTTTATATACGAGATACAAACACATGTAGGTATTCAATCAATCATGCTTTAGTTTTTTATAGATATTCATATGCTTAGTTAACATAGGTTTGTTTTTACCTTATTATTATCTGTCAAATGTTTGTTTAGTGATATATGTAAGAAAAATATAAAAGGGGTTAAACCAATTGGGAAGTTTAAAAGTTTATTAAGCTGTTTTATAGAAAGTTTTGTTTCAAAATTTTTGGTTAAAAGTTAGGGTTTTATCAAAAAATAGTGAGAAACAGAATCAGAGAGAGAGAGAGTAAAAGAAGAGGGAAGAAGAGAACCAAAAGAATATAACAAAAACTCACCTTGGACCACCGTAGACGGTGGTCACTGGTCGTAGACCACCGCAGCACCACCAAACACCCACGTCAAACCACTGTCAAGCCACCCCAAACCGCCGTGAACTCCACCATCAACCACCCAAAAACCCACTCTTCACAACAAACACCACCAGCGAACCACCCTCACCGTGACCAAACCACCACCAAACTACACCAAAAACCACCATCAACCAACCTGTCTCCACCCTCTCTCCACGCGACCACCACCACCGACCTCCCAAAAAACGACCACTGTAAAAACCCTCAAACACTATCGACCACCATCGCAACTGCCTTCACCCACCACCACCTTCTCTCACACTTTCACCGGAATCTCTGTTTCCTTCCCTCTCCACAGCTTTCAAAATTTATCTCTCTGTCAAATGAGGGAAGAAACGGCGCATGAGTAGATAAATTAGATTTAGGGTTTCTTGTTTTAGTGTGTGGCTTATATAGTCTATCTATTTAAGGTTTTTTTAAATTCCCTTTTCTAAAAAAACTTTGATTACTAATCACACCCCTACGTTTCGTTATCAGAACCCCTGGATGCTCTTTGCACCCCCATTTTTACTACTTCACACCCCTCCTTCGTTTTTATTCCAAATAATCTACAAAAATACATAAATAAGTAATTTCAAGATAGGGTATTAAGTCGACTGTACAATTGGGTTAGTCAACTTTTTAGGGCCACAAATGAACCGTCACGGATAAGGCCCTTGAAATCTCTATTTGAAACAAACAATTTCTAAAATAAAAAATACCACCACACCTCTTTCCTCAAAAAATGAAAGAAACAAAATTTCAAAAATAGGGGATTATGTCGATCGTACGATCGGATTAATCAGCGTTCTAAGGTGAATGAACCGTACGGCTCAAGAGTCTTAGAACCCCTAAATTAAAAAACACAAAGCAACAAAACCTTTTTCTACCCCATAACTTCGTAGCTTTGATTTCTTCATCGCACTTGGAGATACGTAGGAGCGGGGGCCCACTCCTGTCAAGCACAAAAAAACTAAATTTTTTTTATTAAGCCTTTTTAATTCAAAATAAAAGGGTAAATTAAACATTTTCAAAATTAGCATTTTTTATACAACTAATTAGAAGGTAACCTTCGTTAGGAAGGATGTCGTGGGGTGCTAATACGTTTCCCATGCATAATCGACTCCCGAACCCAACTTTGGTCTCAAGGACCCTTATCCATCTAAAAAGGGTTTTTTCAATGTTTTCCCTAAATAATAAAATATTGGTGGCGGCTTCATTTTTGAACCTTCGAGGAATCCTTTCCTAGATTTTTCGATCGCTACAGCTGGCGACTTCACTGGGGACATTTTAGAGAGTCAAACCTAGTCTAATTAGTTCTATGATTAGTTTTTAATTTAATGTATATTTTTACCTTTCCCTTTTTGTCTTTTATTTGTTGTTGCATATTATATTTATGCGATATGTATGTACACCTTAGGGTAGAAGACTATTTTTGTATATGTGTTTGTTTGTTTTGCAGCTTGGGGGTATACTTGGCATTTTGCTCCTACACACACTCCACTATCACACTTCCGCACACACGTGAGAATAGTCCTATACCCGGACTAGAGCATAACCTAAGTTAGAACGAGACTGCATAGTAATGGCCTTCTGGATGTACATCCAACTCAGTGGTTACAAAAGTCTCACCTAGAGTTTGGTCCCTTTTGAGGGTGCTATCACTTCTAATAGCTTGCCTATTGTTGCGATTAGCATTCTTAACTGGGGTCGTTGGCTCTAGGAACCTTATTTAGGACTCTATAGAGCTACCCTTTGAAAGGTCCACATAATAGAAAAAGCCTTAGATCATTTGTCAAAGGAACCCTCTTAGGACACAAAGGAGCTTCATACCCCTGCATTCAAACAAACCTAATACATTTTATTTTACTTTATTTTAATTATTATTTTTTAAAAAAAAAAAGAGAAAATTCAAAAACTATATTTTTGCAAATTGTTCTTAGAAAATGTCTCATGCATTCTTATTTTTCTTTCACATGTCATAAAAATATATATAAAACATCTCATTTTGCATGCATTTCTATGACCGCCAGGGAATTGTAAGATTTTTTCGACAAGAAGAGATGGATCAGATCATAAAAATAAAAAGAACCATACATTTGAAAGTCAAACAACCAGACTTGAGAAGTCTGCTGGACCTAAGCAATAAAATGCCATCATGGAGTCGTGATTCATTCACCGTCAAGTATGGGAATCTCCTGAGCCTTCTGAATGTTAAAGTACAAGCTGAAGCTCTCACTGCACTTGGCCAGTATTATCCACCGTTACGGTGTTTCACTTTCCAAGCTGGCTCCGACATTGGAAGAATTTGAAAATATATTGTGTTTCCCTCCAGAGAATAAGGAGCCTTATCGATACGTAGAACATTATCCTCTACCTGAAAACTTGTCCGAGATATTAAAGGTTCCAGCATCAGAGTTAGCCACCATGGTAGTAAAAATAGGTGGCGTAGAAGGTTTGACCAGAGAATACCTAGAAAAAAAAGCTTTGTTATAGGCCGAAAAGAAAGATTGGGCTACCTTCGTGGATGTCTTTGCTCTCCTTATCTATGGGATTGTTCTCTTTCCAAACGACAAGGACTTTGTTGACTATACCGCGATCGATGTCTTCTTGGCCTTCAAGTTCCGAGGACAAAATCCCGCCTCAGTCATTCCTACTGACATGTATTATGCTCTTTACCAACGCCATGATAAGAAGGCAGGTGTGATTCTGTGTTGTTTGCCTATGTTGTACCATTGGTTCACCTCTCATATATTTAAAAGAAACCATCATATAGAAATCAAAGGCAAGATCGAATGGGCCCAGTATATCGCCAGCCTCAAAGGGAGCGACATCTCTTGGTATTCTCGAGATCAAAATATCGAGAAAATTGTTTACCAGTGTGGAGACTTTCCAAGTGTCCCCCTCATAGGGACTAAAGGTTGCATCAACTACAATCCTGCCATTGCTCTAAGGCAACTTGGTTATCCTATGAGGAATCCACCTCCAAAAGAATCCCCGTTTCAATTTGTGCTGGATGAAAGAGGCTCTAAGAATCTTGACATGTTAAGAAGAATCAGTCGAGCTTGGGACGGAATAGTCAAGAAAGGACGTGAGCTAGGTCATAGAGGTATTGACGCTGGGGAAAACTATCTTCAATGGGTCAAACTCAATGTATGAGAGGTCGGGCTACCTTTTCGCCCCGCACGTCCAGCTAGTCATGAAATTCCCGAACTAGTTCCTATCCTTAATGAAGAAGTGGAAGAAATCAAAGCCGCTTTGACCAAATCTGAACAAGAAAAGACTAAGTAGCAAGCCCAATTGGAAAAGGCACTTCAAGAAAATGCAGGCCTGAGGCGAGAAAATGTCAACAAAGATAAACGCATTGCAGATTATGATGAAAGGTTGAAGGTCAGGAAAGTTGTGACCCGTCATGTGCAAGAGGGTCTCAAGGGTGCCAATGAAGAGTTTCAAGTACGCAACAGGGACCGAGACAGGGCCATTGACAATGCTTATGCATGGAAGAATCAGTTGATTGAAGCTGCAGGGATCGAAAAGGATCTGCGAACTCAGCTCCAAAATTTGAAGACACAATTGAAAGGAAAGATTGCTGAATATAAGGGAAAGCTCGTGACCGAAAGGAAGGCTAGAGATGTGCTGCGAGGGAAACTTGGGGATTTTCAGAAAGCTCTGCAAGATGATCGTAAGATTTTCAATGATCAGAAGGTCTTTGCTGAGTACCAAGATAAAGTCTATGAAGATCTTCAAAAAGAGCATGCATATCTGAAAGAAGAATACATGAAGCTGAATGATCATTGTCATTACTTGGAAGAGAGGTTCTCGCAGCTAGCTAAGGCAGCCAATGATGCCATCGTAGATATTCCAGAGCATTTGAAGGAGGCTGATATCGTTATGTCTGAGGAGAATACTTCGATCGAAGTCATCAAATTCGTCGAGTATATCAAACGCCTTATTGTATTCTTAAAGATTAAGGCGAAATGGCCCGGCGCTTTGAAAAGAAAAATGCTCTGGATGTAGTTTGTTTGACTTCCAAATGATGTACTTCCTTTTTTATTATTCACGAAAAACTCGTTTGATGTACATTCCTTTTTTGAATTATCAATGAAAAACTCGTTTGGTTTGGTTTAAATTTTGATCCTTCTTTATGCTTTGCCTGTCGAACAAAAGCGTACAGTTCCCCAGGCGCGATACGAAAAACATGCATTCACATTTCATGCGCATTCATTCATTCAATCATGTACTTATGTTAAAAAATTTTGAAAAAAAAACAGAACAAAAAGGCAAAATGGTTCATCAACATCGCTATCGGACTCGCTCGTAGAACAAGAAAATGACTGAAAGTCAAGACAACCAGGCGTTGAAGGATGATATCGAGAAGCAGAAGGAACAAATGAATGTAATGATGGCCATGAAGGATCAGATGGCCGAGATTGTGAAGCTTCTTGAGAAGAGGAACGCAGATGAAAGCGCCTCGGCGGGAAATACCGAAAACATCGCTACAAGCATTCCTCCGCCTCACAACTCTGGGGTTGATGACCAAAACTACCAATGGCCTCGTTATGGACTTCCTGTTGGTTACACGCCTCCTACGATGGACGCCACTTTAGAGGGTGGTCCTACGGGGGTCGTGAATGCGAATCACAACATGCCTCTAGGTCCGAATGAAACACGACAAGTGCAGATCCCTATACCACAGGTCATGTCACAAGGCTACACTCCGCCACGTGTAACTAGCCATCAGATCCCAAATGTGCGCCCAGCTGTAATTCCGATGGTCCACCCTTAAAATAATATGCAAGGGCTCCCTTATAACTACCCAATAGGGGACCCTCAATCCAAGGACAAATATCAGATGCTCGAGGAGCGATTAAGGGCCGTAGAAGGGTCTAATACCGGGGCAAGAGATGCTTATAATTTGTGTCTCGTCCCCAACGTGGTTATCCCTCCCAAATTCAAAGTACCTGACTTTGACAAATATAGGGGAGCAACCTGTCCTATTAGCCATCTAACTATGTACGGTAGAAAAATGGCTACATTTGCACTTGAAGACAAACTGCTCATACACTATTTCCAGGACAATTTAGCTGGGGCTGCCTCAAACTGGTACATGCAGTTGGAACGCACCCATATTAGATGTTGGAAAGATCTGGCTGAAGCTATTACAAATACAACATCGATATGGCTCCTGATAGGACGCAATTGCAGAAAATGGTAAAAAGAGACAATGAATCATTAAAAGAGTATGCCCAACGCTGGAGAGAATTGGCAGCGCAGGTAGCACCACCTCTATTAGAGAAGGAGATGGTGTCCATGTTTATGGACACTCTGCAGTCACCCTTCTATGAAAGATTAATTGGGAGTGTGTCTTCAAACTTCTCAGATATGGTCATCATAGGGGAAAGACTAGAAAGTGGAATGAGGAATGGAAAAATTACTCATGGACAAGCTGGACCTAAGAACCTGAAGAAACCTTTCTCCGGATTTTCTAAAAAGAAAGAAGGAGAAACCAATGCAATAACCGGTTCCAGAAAAGCCTCTTACCCCAATCCCTCTCAAGCCGTCCAATTCCCAACACAAACACCACCTACGCTACCTACCCAAAACAACCAAGGCTATAGACCACCAAATTACCCTGACAGAAAGCCCGTCCACTTTGACCCAATCCCTATGACGTATTCTGACTTATTTCACCATCTGCTCAGCCATAATTTAATCACTCCCCGCCCAATGAGACAGATTTATCCCCCTTTTCCCAGAGGTTTTGACCCAAACATCACCTGTGAATTCCATTCAGGGACAGCTGGTCATTCCATAGAAAATTGTAAGGCATTGAAGTATGCGGTCCAAGATTTGAATGCCTCTGGTTGGTTGAATTTTAAAGAAGATGGTCCGAATGTGGCCACTAACCCTCTCCCAGGACATGGGAGGCCCTCCGTCAATGCAGTTGAGAATTTTGAACAGTCTCCAATTAAAAAGCTGGAAGACATCCACACACCTTTAGTAGTCATTCGTGCCGAGTTGTACCGCTTTGAGAGCATTGAGAAAGAATGCGCTGGAAAGGGTTCATGCAATAACCTTCAATGTGATAGAAATTGTGAAGCGTTCAAATAAGTTCTCCAAGACTTGTTAGACAGGCATGTATCCAGTCAAGTGGTAACAAGAGTATGGACACCCGAAGGCCACTGGAGATTCACTACAATAAAGACTCACGGATGGCCCTTGCTAGACCCAAACTAATAACCATTCAAGTGCCAGCTCCTTTCCCCTTTAAGGATGCCAATGCGGTCCCATGGAATTACAATGTGAAGGTTCCGAGCAATCCTGATGTCACTAATATATCAGGAAATAGTAGAATGACTCGAAGTGGGCGCATCTACACCCCTGAAGTCCTTGGTGGTGGAAAATCAAATGAAGAAGAAACGACTGATAAAAGGAAGAACAGAGAGGAGGAGTCCGCTGATAACGGCACGGGCAAAAGGACACTATCTAATCAAGAAGCTGGTGAATTTTTGAAACTTATGAGACAGAGTGAGTATAAAGTGGTTGATCAGTTGAATCTGACCCCTGCCAAGATATCTCTGTTGTCATTGTTGCTCAACTTTGAAGCCCGTCGTGCAGCATTGATGAAGGTATTGAATGAGGCCCATGTCACTCACGATATCACTATTGGCCAGTTTGATGGGATCGTTGGAAATCTCGTTGCTAGCAATTACCTCACCTTCACAGATGACGAGATTCCAAATGAAGGGAGAGGGCACAACAAGGCTTTGCACATCTCTGTAAAATGTGGGGAATACTCACTTGCTCGGGTGCTTATTGACAACGGATCATCTCTGAATGTGCTACCCAGATCAACTATGAACAAGCTAGACGTAGATTGTTCATACATGAAACCTAGTTCTACACTGGTCAGGGCATTTGACGGGTCAAAAAGGGAAGTCATCGGAGAAATGGAGTTACTTGTACAGGTAGGTCCAGAAATCCTCATAGTGAACTTCCAAGTAATGGATATTACTCCGTCTTACAGTTGTCTTCTAAGAAGGCCTTGGATCCATTCTGCAGCGGCTGTCCCCTCCTCTTTACATCAAAAGCTCAAGTTCATAGTGAACAACAAGCTGGTGGTCATTTTTGGAGAAGAAGAGCTGCTAGTCAACAAGCCGTCTTCTACTCGCTATATTGAGGCTGCAGAAGAATCTTTTGAGACTTCCTTTCAAGCGTTGGAAATTGCCAATTCCACATTTGTGGGAGAGGGAACCCCGATGCCAAAACCAAAGTTGTCCAAGGCTGCCCTGATGATTGCCAAAGTGATGATGGCCAAAGGATACAAAGCTGGAAAGGGTTTGGGAAAGACCGAACAGGGGGTTTTAACGCCGATAGAACTGCCTGAAAACAAGGATAGATATGGAATGGGGTACTGGCTAGATCGCACTAACAGGAGAAGGATTGCTAGAGGAAAGAAAGAGAAGAGGTTGGCCAAGCTTGAAGGCAGAGAGCCGAATGTGGGAAAAATTCTCATCGGCGATATCAAGCAAAGCTTTCAGAGCGCGGGAATGCTGAACCCAAATCAGATTGCAGCTGTTGAGGATGATCAGAATGATGGAGACGATGTTGTCAACCTCATTCGCCTTTGTTCTCCAAATGAAGAGCTTAAGAATTGGGAGATCGTCGAGTTTCCAATGGTCTTTAGTTCAAAGTAATTTTCTTGTAATGCAAGTCCTATGGCTCTGCCCAAGGCCTGATGACATTTCATAAGGGCACACATGTTTCAAATCAGTATCAATATTAATAAAATAGTGTTTTGAATTCTCCAATAATTTTCGTTTTTCTCTTATTACTTCTCGTTTTCTCGTCTCGCTTTCCCTTTTACCCATCTTCATTTCGCCAATTTCCATTAATTGCAGATCTAAAAATATTATCTTTGAAAATAACAACGCCAATAATTCATACTATAACTTTGATCACCCCACTAATCAAACTGAGGAAGATGTTGAAGGTAATTGGGAAACTCCTCCAGAGTTAATGAGAATGATGGAACAAGAGGAAAAAGTAGTCCATCCCTACGAGGAATCAACTGAAACGATTAATTTGGGCACAGAAGAAGATAAGAAAGAAGTTAAAGTTGGCACCATGATGAAGGACAGAGAGCGGGAGAAATTGGTTCAGCTCTTGTTTGACTATGTCGACGTCTTTGCATGGACATACCAAGACATGCCAGGACTAGAAACAAACATAGTTGAACACAAGTTACCAGTAAAGCCTGAATACCCGCCGGTAAAGCAGAAGCTAAGAAGGATGAAGCCAGATATGTCATTGAAAATCAGAGATGAGGTTAAGAAGCCGTTTGATGCTGGGTTCTTAGCGGTAGCAAAGTATCCTCAATGGGTAGCCAACATCGTCCCAGTTCCGAAGAAAGATGGGAAGGTTCGGATGTGTGTCGATTATCGAGGCTTGAACACAGCCAGCCCTAAGGATGACTTCCCTTTGCCTCACATTGATGTCCTGGTAGATAGCACCACGCAACACTCTCTATTCTCCTTCATGGATGGATACTCCGGATATAATCAAATCAAGATGGCCCCTGAGGATATGGAGAAAACCACCTTCATCACTCTCTAGGGAACCTTCTGTTACAAAGTAGCCATTAGGACTGAAGAACGCTGGTGCAACATACCAGAGGGAATTGGTAGCATTATTCCATGATATGATGCACAAAGAAATAGAAGTTTACGTGGATGATATAATTGCAAAGTCCAAGACTGAAGAAAAGCATATTGTTAATCTGCAAAAACTCTTTGAACGTCTAAGGAAGTTCAAACTCATATTAAACCCTAGTAAATGCACTTTTGGTGTAAGATCAGGAAAACTGTTGGGGTTCATAGTCAGTCAGAAGGGAATAGAGGTAGATCCAGACAAGGTACGAGCAATTCTTGAAATGCCAGCGCCTAAAACTATAAAGGAAGTTCGTGGGTTCCTGGGAAGATTGAACTACATTTCCAGGTTCATATCCCAATTAACATTTACCTGTGAGCCTATCTTCAAATTGTTGTGCAAAAATCAAGAAACAAAGTGGAATGATAACTGCCAAGAAGCCTTTGAGAAGATCAAGAGGTACCTCCAAAATCCACCGATCCTGATGCCACCTGTACCAGGCAGACCTCTCATCTTGTACTTAACAATGCTAGACAAATCGATGGGTTGTGTGCTGGGGCAGCATGACGAATCCGGAAGGAAAGAACATGCCATCTACTACTTAAGCCACACAACTTGGTTGGTATCAAAAATGGATCCGATTAAGTACATCTTCGAAAAACCCGCACTCACAGGGAGAATTGCTCGCTGGCAAATGCTGCTGTCCGAATATGACCTCTTATATGATACTCAGAAAGCAATCAAAGGTAGTGCATTGGCTGAAAACTTGGCGCACCAACCTATTGAAGATTACCAATCAATGGAGTGTGATCTCCCAAATGAAGATATAATGGCTCTGTTTGGAGAAGGAAACTCTCTAGATGATGAAAGATGGAGAATGTTATTCGATGGCGCTTCCAATTTGTGGGGGCATGGGGTCGGAGCTGTATTAATCTCTCCAGATAACCGATTCATACCATTTACTGCTAGATTGAGCTCCTATTGCACCAACAACATCGCAGAGTATGAAGCGTGTATTCTAGGCATCAAAGCCGCCCTTGAATGGAAAGTTAAAAGACTTGATGTATACGGAGACTCAACCTTGGTCATCCATCAAATGAAGGGTGACTAGGAAACCAGAGACTCCAAATTGATCCCCTATCGTGATCACATCGAAAAGATGATTGAACCCTTTGACGAGATCACTTTCCATCATCTCCCTTGTGAAGAAAATCAGTTGGCTGACGCCTTAGCAACTTTGTCATCAATGTTCAATATCAATAACAACAAAAGTCTAACATTCATCAGAATCCAACATCGGGACTTACCGACACATCTTTGTATGGCAATTGAAGAAGAACCCGATAGTAAACCTTGGTATTACGATATCAAGCATTAGATCACAAGCAGAGAGTACCCTCCTGGTGCCACAGAAAATGATAAGAGAACACTTAAGAGGTTATCAATGAGTTTCTTCCTAAATTGGGAGGTGCTTTACAAAAGAAATCAAGATATGGTCCTCCTCAAATGTGTAGCAAACGAAAAAGAAGAAAGAATTATGAAAGATGTCCACGAAGGCTCATTCGGAACTCACTCTAATGGGCACACCATGGCTACAAAATCCTAAGGGCTGGCTACTACTGGTTGTCAATGGAGACCGACTGCTTTAACTATGTGAGGAAATGTCACAAATGTCAAGTTTATGCCGATAACATCCATGTGCCACCTGCTTCTTTGAGTGTCTTAGCAGCACCATGGCCATTCTCAATGTGGGGGATGGATGTCATTGGTCCCATCGAACCTAAGGCATCAAACGGGCATCGCTTCATCCTTGTCGCTATCGATTATTTCACCAAATGGGTTGAAGCCGCTTCTTATGCCAATGTAACAAAATCTGTGGTTGTCAAGTTCATAAAAAGGGAATTGGTCTGCCTGTACGACCTTCTAAATAAGATCATCACGAATAATGGAACTAACCTGAATAACAAAATGATGAAAGAGTTGTGTGACGACTTCAAAATTCAGCACCATAACTCTTCTCCGTATCGTCCAAAGATGAATGGGGCAGTCGAGGCGGCAAACAAGAATATAAAGAAGATTGTGTAGAAGATGGTGGTGACCTTCAAAGACTGGCATGAAATGCTCCCTTTCGCCTTGCATGGGTATCGGACCTCGGTTCGCACGTCAACAGGGGCAACCCCGTTCTCACTAGTATATGGGATGGAAGCAGTTCTTCCCATCGAAGTTGAAATACCCTCTCTACGGGTGCTGATGGAAACAAAATTAGAATAGGCAAAATGGGTTCAAGCTCATTTGGATAAGTTGAATCTCATCGAAGAAAAGAGAGTAGCGGCTTTATGTCATGGGCAGTTATATCATCAAAGAATGAAAAGGGCTTATGAGAAGAAGGTTCGTTCTCGATAGTTTCAAGGAGTCTGGTGCTCAAGAAAATCTTGCCTATCCAAAAGGATTCCCGTGGGAAATGGACTCCTAATTAAGAAGGACCCGTTGAGGTAAAATCCCTAATTAAGTTTTGATGTTCAACAAACCTCAAAAGTGAGAAGCTTAAGATTTCTGATTTCATATATTACTAATGCTTCTTGTTGAGTGTTTCATAAGGACAGATATTTCAAACTAATCTCAACAAGATATTTTCTTATGAGAAGCATCAATCAAAGAGAAAACTAGGAAGACTATTGCCCACACAGTTATGGAGAAAGGAGACTTCCCAAAACATAGATTAAAATCAAGAACCAGAGTGTAATCTTGAGAAGAATCTGTTTGTGAAGTTTCATCATGCATTGTGGCAATATAAGAAGGTTGAATAAGAAGGATCAAGGCAAGAAGAGTCATGACAATGAAGATGAGAAGCATCACTTGAGAAAAAGTTAAGTTGAGAAGAGTCATGATTCTGAGAAGGGTCCTGATGAGAAGATTCATGTTGAAAAGAGTCATGATCCTGAGAAGGGTCATGGTAAGAAGAATCATCATCCTAAGAAGCATCAACATGAGAAAGAATCAACTTAAGATTTATCATCTTCAACAAAGAAATCATGTGAGAAGGATCACAGTGAGAAGAGTCACTGTGAGAAGGGTCATGACAGCAATGAACAGCTTGGTTTCTGCAGAAAAGTACATACAGCTGTATGTTGCAGAGGAGCATATTTCCAACGGCTATAAACGGCTAGTTTCTCAACCAACGGCTACAATTCTTGATCCAATAGTTAATACACAATGTTAACTCTATAAAACAACAGCCTTGGACGCCATTACTCCTCAAGAGATTGAATCAAAATTTAGAGCTATCAACCTTCTCACCAATTCCAGTTCTTTCTCTTCCATACTCAGCTGAACCTAAAACAGAAGGGATTCATCCATTCTCTGAGTATGTACTAAGTCTTGTGTTGAAGTTATTATTGTAATACTCCATATGTATCAACCAAGCTCTAGAAATCCCAAAACCCTATAAACCAAACAGAATCTTGAATAAGGGAACCTTCTCAAGTAGCATGAGCTGCTGTAGGACTTGAAAAGTGAGTGCTTCAGTGTTGGAAGCAGTCTAATAGATCTGGTCAGGTTTATTAGTGAAGTATACAGTAGGTAGAGCTGTGAAAGAAAATTACCAATAGAGTTCATCTTTGGAGAGATGTAAACTGTGTAATCTATTTTGGAAAAATAGTGGAAATTCTCACTGGATGTGAGGAGTGGATGTAGCCCTGGAGTGGGTTGAACCACTATAAATCACTGTGTCATTTACTGTCTTTTTAGATTACTTATTGTAGAAAAACTCTCCTTAGGGAGAAGGTTTATGAAAACTGAGAAGAGTTCTATATGACCCTTCTCTGGTCCACACAGAGTCATTATTTATTAAACCTTCTCACCTTCACAACTTGAACATAAACTCTTGGTAAAACGATTTGAAAACATATTTGGGACTCACAGCTTAAAGCTACTTAAAACAATCATTCATATAAACTGTGAGAAGCATCGAAGGAAGAACTAACAGACCCTTCTCAACTTCACTATAGTTGAGAAGACTGTTTCATCACGCTTCTCTTTTTTACCTTTCTTAGGAAGAAGATTGTTTTATATCTTCTAATCTCTAACACGTATTACTTACTTTCTTAAGTCTGAGTAATACTTGTGAAGCAAAGTTCTTTTACTTCAGGAGAACTTTAAAAGGGTCACAATTCCAACCCCCCTTCCTTGTGACATTGGTGACTTTAATTGGCATCAGAGCTAAACCTCTGGGGTTTAGCACACTTAACAGTGTGAGAGGAAAAGATCTTGGAGGAAGTCATGGCCAAACCAAATTCTGTAACCTTCTTACCAGAAGGTGCTTCATCTAACAGACCACCAGGGTTTAATGGAGAACACTATTACTATTGGAAAAACCAAATGAAGTTGTTTCTTGAATCTCAAGACACTGATATTTGGCATATAGTTGAAAATGGTCCATACATTCCTACAGTGGGAGATACACATCTTCCAAAGCCCAAAATTGAGTGGACTCCAGAAGAAAAGCATAAAGTGCTGCAAAATTCCAAAGCTAAGTACTACCTAACTTGTGCTTTGGGAAGAGCAGAATATGACAAGATTGTGGGAAAAGAAACTGCTAAAGAAATATGGGATACTCTACAAACTGCTCATGAAGGAACAGATCAAATAAAGGAAGCTAAGAAAGGGATGGTCATTCTTGAATTTGAAATGTTCAAAATGACAGAAGAAGAAACAATTGATGAAATGTTTGGTAGATTCACTGCTATCCTTGAGTGCACTTGGGAAAACTTACCCAAATGCTGAGAAGGTTAGCAAACTATTGAAATGTCTTCCAAAGGCTTGGAGACCAAAGAAGACTGCTATAGAAGAAGCCAAAACTCTGTCTGAACTAGACATTGATCACCTACTGGGCTCTCTCAAAATCCATGAACAAGAGCTTATGGAAGAACTGGACCCAAAGAGAAAGATAGTGGCTCTCAAAGCATCTCACAAAGAAGAATGCAACCCTTCTCACAAAGGAAAAGCAGCTGCACTCAAATCTTCCCAAGATGATGATGAGCAAGAAAGTGAGGAGCATACTGAAGGAGAAGAGCTTGCATTAATATCAAAAAGAATCAACAGATGGCTGAACAACAAAAGAAGAGGAAAGAATCAATTCAGAAGAGAACCATTCAAAGGAGACAAGTCAAAATTCACCTGCTTTGAATGCAAGAAGCCTGGCCACATGAAACAAGATTGCCCTTTACTCAAGAAGAGTCCAAGAAGGTTCACATCTCAGAAAAAGGCACTAATGGCTACTTGGGATGACTCAGAAGGGTCATCAAGTGAGCATGAAGAAGAATCAGAAATCTTTGTCTCATGGCAGGAATAGAACAAGATGAGGTACAAACTTCTAAACTCCTTAAATGTGAAACATGCAAAGAAATTGAATCTTCCTTTGATAGTTTGTTGCATGACTCTGATATTCTATCTAGAAAATGCATGTTTTTCAAAGAACAGTTGAGTAAGGTTAAAAGTGAAAATGAGGAATTAAGAATACAAAATGAAAGAATGGGAACAACCATTCATACCTTACAAATATCTCACTTCAAATTGTCTGAACAATTCAAGCTTCTTACAGTCAAAATGTCTGAAAAACAAACTGTTTCTAGCATAAAACTTGAAAATGAGAATACAATGCTTAAGAAACAAGTAAGTAATTTGACAAATGAACTTGTGATATGTGCAAAGAGTCTTGAAGCTTATCAAGTGATTTTAACTCCTATTGAGGAAGATATGATAGCTAAAAAAGGTAGGAGAAGAACTAGAACTTCCTGCACCAAATGTAAACAGTTTGGACATAATGCTTCTGTCTGTAGCACTAAACATAAAGAACCTATATTTGAAAACACTGACCCTCAAGGACCCAAAGAAAAATGGGTACCTAAATCTTTGTCAAAAACAAATGCAGGCATGCCTCATAGCATCCACAAAAAAGCTGTGGTTCCTAGACAGTGGGTGCTCAAGGGACATGACAGGGGAGAAGGATAAATTTCTCTCCATGGAGAGCTTTGATGGAAGACTTGTCATGTTTGGAAATAATGACAAAGGCTACATCAATGGAATACATACAGTAGGTAAAATAAACTCTGCTCAGATTCAAAATGTTCAATTTGTGAAAGGACTCAAACATAACTTACTTAGCATAAGTCAGTTATGTGATTCTGGACATGAAGTGACATTCAAGTCTGATGTATGCAAAATAAAAAGTTTAGAGTCTGGAAAAATTATTTTCACTGGTCATAGAACAAACAATCTGTATAGCTTGTGTCTTGATGATCTTCCTAATCATATGTGTCTAATTTCTCAGGAAGATTACAAGTGGATGTGGCATAGGAGATTTGGTCATATTAGCATGAAAACTCTTTCAAAATTATCCAAACTTGATTTAGTCAGAGGTCTTCCAAAGATCAAATATGAGAAGGATAAATCATGTGAAGCATGCATCCAAGGAAAGCATGTTAAATCATCCTTTAAACCTATCAACATGATTTCTACTCAAAAACCTTTGGAACTTCAGCATATGGATCTTTTTGGTCCAACCAAACATGCTAGTCTAAGTGGAAAAAGATATGGCTTTGTTATTGTTGATGACTATTCTAGGTTCACATGGGTGATCTTTCTCAAAAACAAAGATGAGGCTTTTGAAAGTTTTAAAACATTTTTTAAGAAAGTTCGAAATGAGAAAAGGTCTAACATCATTGCAATCAGGAGTGACCATGGAGGAGAATTTGAAAATGCTTTATTTAAAACCTTTCTTGAAGAGAATGGTGTGTCTCACAACTTCTCTTGTCCAAGAACTCCTCAACAAAATGGTGTAGTTGAAAGAAAAAATAGAACATTGCAAGAGATGGCTAGAACATTGCTCAATGATTCAAAAATTGAAAAATACTTTTGGCAGAAGCAGTTAACACTGCTTGCTATATTTTGAACAGAGCTACAGTTAGAAAAGTTTTGAATAAAACCCCATATGAACTTTGGAAAGGAAAGAAGCCAATTATCTCTTATTTCCATGTGTTTGGTTGTGATTGCTATGTGTTGAACAATAAGGATAATTTAGGAAAATTGATGCAAAATCTAATCCTACATTATTCTTAGGATATTCTCTCACATCAAAAGCATATAGGGTATTCAATCTTAGAACAAAAGATGTTGAAGAAAGCATGCATGTGATGTTTATGGAAACTAACAGTTCTAATAATATAAATGAAGAAGATGAGACTGATGCAGATAAGACAGGTGAGAAGGATGCTGAAATAAATGAGAAAGCTGAAGCAGATCCAACAATTGACCCTTCTCAACCCTTGAATAATCAAAATGTACAACCTACTCAAGCTTCTGATCTCCCTAGAAGTTGGAGACTTGTTACTCACCATCCTCAAGAGCAAATAATAGGAGAAACCTCTGAACCAGTCAGAACTAGAAGTTCTTTCAGAAGAGAAGCTTCTCAGAGTGCTCTCATATCCCAAATAGAGCCCAAGAATATAAATGAAGCAATTATAGATGAATCTTGGGTAGAAGCAATGCAAGAAGAGCTTGCACAATTTGAGAAGAATGAGGTATGGAACCTAGTACCCTCTCCTTCACATCAATCTGTTATTGGTACTAAGTGGGTGTTCAGAAACAAAATGGATGAAGATGGTAAGGTGATCCGAAACAAAGCAAGGTTAGTTGCTCAAGGTTACAATCAACAGGAAGGTATTGATTATGATGAAACTTTTGCTCCTGTTGCTAGACTAGAAGCTATTAGAATCCTTCTTGCTTATGCTGCTCACAAAGATTTCAAACTCTTCCAAATGGATGTTAAAAGTGCTTTTCTAAATGGCTTTCTAAATGAGGAAGTGTATGTACACCAACCTCCTGGTTTTATTGATGAGAAGCATCCAAACCATTTTTTCAAACTAACCAAGGCACTCTATGGTCTCAAACAAGCTCCTAGAGCTTGGTATGAAAGACTGAGTACCTTTCTTCTCAAAAATGGTTTTTCAAGAGGAAAAATTGATGTCACTCTCTTTAGAAAATCAATTAAAGATGAATTATTAATAGTTCAAATTTATGTTGATGACATCATCTTTGGAGCAACAAATGAAAAGCTATGCAGTGACTTTGGAAAACTTATGATGAGTGCGTTTGAAATGAGCCTAATGGGTGAACTAAGATACTTTCTTGGTTTGCAAATCAAACAACTTAAGAAGGGTATTTTCATCTCTCAAGAAAAATATATAAAAGATCTTCTTAAGAAATACAAAATGAGTGATGCAAAAGCAATGACAACTCCCATGCACCCTTCTGCAAACATTGAGAAGGATGAGAAAGGTAAATCTGCATCTGAGAAGGAATATAGAGGTATGATAGGGTCCCTATTGTATCTCACTGCAAGTAGACCAGATATAGTCTTCCTAGTAGGGTTGTGTGCTAGATTTCAATCTGCTCCAAAAGAATCTCATCTTTGTGCTGTTAAACGAATTTTTAGATATCTTGTTGGTACACCTAACCTTGGCTTGTGGTACAAGAAAAGAACCCATTTTGACCTAATTGGGTACTGTGGTGCTGACTATGCTGGAGACAAAATTGAAATAAAAAGCACAAGTGGTTCTTGCCAACTACTTGGAGAATAACTCATCTCATGGTCATGCAGAAAGCAAAACACAATTGCCTTGTCTACCACAGAAGCAGAATATGTCTCTGCAGCAGGATGTTGTTCTCAAATTCTTTGGATCAAAAACCAACTTGAGGACTACTCTCTAAGCTTCTCAGGTATTCCTATCTTCTGTGATAATACCAGTGCCATTAATTTGCCTAAAAATCCCATTCAACATTCTAGATTAAAGCACATTGATATTAAACATCATTTTATTAGAGATCATGTGCAAAAGAAAGATATTGAACTTATTTTTGTGGATACTAAGCATCAATTAGCTGATATCTTCACTAAACCTCTGTTAGAAGAGAACTTTAGTTATATTACAAGCATGTTGCATATCATTGAAACCCCCTCTGATGAGAAGGGTTATGACCACCAACCTTCTCAAGACTGAGAAGGGTCATTACCCAACCTTCTCAAACCTGAGAAAGGGTCATCAGTATCATATGGCCTTTAAAAACATCAAAAAGATTTTATGTTTGTTTCTTTTCTGTCTGTTTTAGTGTTTGTTTCAATGTTGATAATGCTTTAATTGTTGTTTTTCCTTTTATGGTTTATGTCTTAGTTTTTTTTAAAAAAATACCAAAAATAGGTCCCTAGCCATTCAACGGCTCTTCTCATCTCTCTCCCGATCAATCTTGTCACTTAAGTCCCTTCATCAGTTACACACATCAGTCAATGATGTTGTAACCGTTAGGTAATAACTGATTCCAAGTTATTAAAATCACGCCATCTCTCTCTCTTCATTCATTCGCATAACCGTTGTAACCTCTCCCTCTCCCTCACGCGATTCCTCTCTTAGAATCCCAAACTTTGTTCTTGTTGGACCTCCACAATCTATTTGCGACGCGAAACCCTTAAAATCCAGACCAACCAAAATGAAACATGCTCCAAGCGGAAACCCAAGAAGATCAACCATAGTAATATGGAGAACCGCTGCTAAAAACACCACTGGAACTGATCCAGATGCACCAATAAATCTGGAATAGGAGAATGTTGCTTCTGAACAGGGAACAGAGCAACCACAAGCTTTTGAGAAGAGTGCTTCTTCTCCAAAATCTCCTCCAAAGAAGGCTCCTAAAGACAAGAAAATAGAAAGGGAAGATGCTGAAATTAGGAAGAAAGTCATGGAGACTCTAGTCACTGCAAGCAAACAATCTAAGGGAATAAAGAAGAGAAAACAGCCTGACATGTCCAGCTGGAACAAGAAGGCAATCGTTTCTGGAACAGTATACAACCTGGAAGAAATTGAGAAGAGTGGATGGAATGTCACTCCTCTCCTTACTCAACAAAAATGGAAAAGGTTTGTCTCTCTAAATGATTTGGTTTATAGAGAGAAAGTCAGAGAGTTCTATCCAAATGCTCAATACCAACTTGAGCCCCTTCAAATCACTTCTTGGATTGGTGGCAGGGAGTTCAACATCTCTCCAATCTCTCTAGGACAGGTCTTCAATATCCCTCATGAAGGTGTGCAAATTTATGAAGAGAAATAGTATAACTCCTTAGGTATTTCTGCACAAGAACTCAAAACTATTCTACTCAAAGACCCTTCTCTCCCCATCACAGCACCAAACCTCAAACCCTTAGTGAGAATCCTTCACCACATCAGTTCCCATACTCTCCTTCCTAGGGCTGGTTCCTTTGAGAAGGTAACCACTGGAGATTGCATTATTCTATACCATCTGGTAGAAAACAAGCCTCTTAGTCCCCCTTACCTTATCATGCATCATATGATAAATGCTATTAAGGCAGACAAACTCCAAACCTCTCTCCCCTATGGAAAAGCCCTCACAAATGTGTTTAATCACTTTTTAATCAAGATATCTGTCAAAGAAGGAACCATCGAATCACAGCCCTTCACCTCTAAGAATCTAAAACTCATGGGTCTAGATGTTGCTGCTAAGGAAGAGAAGAATGATGGAAAGAAAAAGAAACAGAAGGTTTCTCATACAACATCTGTAGAAGAAGAAATGGCTGAAGCTCTTAGAAGAGAAACTAAGACAAAGAGAAGAAATGACCCTTCTCTCAGTCTTGAGAAGGGTGAAAATATCCCTGAGAAGGTTTAGGAGAAGGTTAAAGAGGCTGAGAAGGATCATTTTCATGAGAAAAAGAAAGCCATAGAGTCTGAGAGAACCGTCTCTCAGAGAGAACCGTCTCTGATCATCAAAGTGATTCTGGTCATTCTACATCAGTTGGGAAGATGGCTTCCTTATCCAAAGTCTATTCAAGGGGTCCAAGAACAGTATGGAAAGTCCCAACCAAAGGAGAAATAAGTGCTCTTGTAGAGAACTTCAACAAAGCTGCTGTTGAAATTGGAATGATCACACCAGAGAAGGATGCTGGTGGTGAAAAATCAGAGGGAGGAACTGAAGTACTCCACCTTGACTCATCTGGAGGCAAGGGTTCTGATACAACCATGGTTTTAGAAGATACCATTCCATTCAATCTAAATGAGGGAATCACCATTGAGCCACCACAACAAGGGCCAATTGCTGAAGGAATAGCAATTGAAGAAGAGAAACTTGTTGAGAAAGTTGTAAGTGAAGAAAAAGAAGAAGAAGCTGAAAAAGAAGAATGTTTAGGGGCTGAGAAGAGTGCTGAGCAGGGTGCTGAGAAGAGTGCAGAAGTGGAAACAAATCAAGAGCAACCTTCTCATGATGGTATAACCCTCACTCAACCTAACCCTCCATCACCTCAAGGGGAGTTTATCAGAAACACCCCCTCTCCAAACATTCATACACCTCTTCCAACCATGTTTCCAGATCAAATGCCAACCTTACCACCCTTCTCTCCATCCCTGAACTTACCAAATACTCAAGCTAGCCTTCACCCAGTTACCACTGTTCCACCAACTGAACCCTCACCAATTCCTACCATGTCTAGGGTCACCTCTCATAACCTAGAATCCCTCATTGCAGCCATAAATCTTATATACCACATCTCACCCCTCAAAACCTCCAACACCATCACCTCTTCAAACCTAAACCAGTTTCTGAACCTTAACCAAACTCCTCAAAATGACTCCCCTCAACCAATATACCCTCCTTTCATTCCCCAAACCTTACCATCTGATATACCATAACACTTTGGCTCTCTTTATTCCACTTTTCTCAAAGCTGCACTTGGAGAACCTTCTGGGCACTGCACCTGAGAAAGGTGATGATATCTCCAATGAAACTTCTGCTGGTCCCTCTGCTAGTGTTGAAAAGAGGATGACAAAGATGGAAAAGGTGATGAAGAGAATGAAAGGATTGCTGAAGAATGTGCTGCAAGGACAAGCCATTCTGCAACAAGCCCAAAGGGCTCAAGCTGCTCGTGATGAGCAATTCAGAAATTGGATTATGCAACAAGGAAACACCAACCCTGCTTCTAATGTCTTACCCCCAGAATTTGGTCCTATACTCCAGTTTCCAGATATTCCTAGGCATGCTACTTCATCCTCATCTGATGGGTCTTCCCCATCCAAGTAGCAACCTAATCTATTTCCTTCCTCCTCCCCCTTTCTGATGTGTGACAAAAGGGGGAGAAGAGTTAGATTAAGTTATTAGGTCTTAGGCTATTTTGTGTGCTCTGTCATTAGCTAGTATCTGTGCAATTAGGCACTATTTGTTTGAGAAGTAATCTTCTCACTGTTTGTTTTATTATCTGGGCAAGTTTAGCCACCAAGAACATGACTGCAATATAATCATTCCAATGATTTTTTTTGATGATATAAATGAAGATGAATGTTCTTGCTTATGTTTTCTTGTGTGAATTACTGAATTATGTCTAACTTGAATATAACTTAGAAACTAAACTGTCAGCATACATTCAGGGGGAGTAAAACGGAAAAAAAATGCCTTAGAAAGTTTAAAACAAATATCAGAAAACTTAATCCATCTCAATTGAGTTTGTCAAACATCGAAAAGGGGGAGATTCTTGAGGCAAAATCCCTAATTAAGTTTTGATGTTCAACAAACCTCAAAAGTGAAGCTTAAGATTTCTGATTTCATATATTACTAATGCTTCTTGTTGAGTGTTTCATAAGGACAGATATTTCAAACTAATCTCAACAAGATATTTTCTTATGAGAAGCATCAATCAAAGAGAAAACTAGGAAGACTATTGCCCACACAGTTATGGAGAAAGGAGACTTCCCAAAACATAGATTAAAATCAAGAACCAGAGTGTAATCTTGAGAAGAATCTGTTTGTGAAGTTTCATCATGAATTGTGGCAATATAAGAAGGTTGAATAAGAAGGATCAAGGCAAGAAGAGTCATGACAGTGAAGATGAGAAGCATCACTTGAGAAAAAGTTAAGTTGAGAAGAGTCATGATCCTGAGAAGGGTCATGATGAGAAGATTCATGTTGAAAAGAGTCATGATCCTGAAAAAAGAAGAATCATCATCCTAAGAAGCATCAACATGAGAAAGAATCAACTTAAGATTTATCATCTTCAACAAAGAAATCATGTGAGAAGGATCACAGTGAGAAGAGTCACTGTGAGAAAGGTCATGACAGCAATGAACAGCCTGGTTTCTGCAGAAAAGTACATACAGCTGTATGTTGCAGAGGAGCGTATTTGCAACGGCTATAAACGGCTAGTTTCTCAACCAACGGCTACAATTCTTGATCCAACAGTTAATACACAATGTTAACTCTATAAAACAACAGCCTTGGACGCCATTACTCCTCAAGAGATTGAATCAAAATTCAGAGCTATCAACCTTCTCACCTATTCCAGTTCTTTCTCTTCCATACTCAGCTGAACCTAAAACAGAAGGGATTCATCCATTCTCTGAGTATGTACTAAGTCTTGTGTTGAAGTTATTATTGTAATACTCCATATGTATCAACCAAGCTCTAGAAATCCCAAAACCCTATAAACCAAACAGAATCTTGAATAAGGGAACCTTCTCAAGTAGCATGAGCTGCTGTAGGACTTGAGAAATGAGTGCTTCAGTGTTGGAAGCAGTCTAATAGATCTGGTCAGGTTTACTAGTGAAGTATACAGTAGGTAGAGCGGTGAAAGACAACTACCAAGAGAGTTCATCTTTGGAGAGATGTAAACTGTGTAATCTATTTTGGAAAAATAGTGGAAATTCTCACTGGATGTGAGGAGTGGATGTAGCCCTGGAGTGGGTTGAACCACTATAAATCACTGTGTCATTTACTGTCTTTTTAGATTACTTATTGTAGAAAAACTCTCCTTAGGGAGAAGGTTTATGAAAACTGAGAAGAGTCCTATATGACCCTTCTCTAGTCCACACAGAGTCATTATTTATTAAAAATTCTCACCTTCACAACTTGAACATAAACTCTTGGTAAAACGATTTGAAAACATATTTGGGACTCACAGCTTAAAGCTACTTAAAACAATCATTGATATAAACTGTGAGAAGCATCCAAGGAAGAACTAACAGACCCTTCTCAACTTCACTATAGTTGAGAAGACTGTTTCATCACGCTTCTTTTTTACCTTTCTTAAGAAGAAGATTGTTTTATTACTTCTAATCTCTAACACGTATTACTTACTTTCTTGAGTCTGAGTAATACTTGTGAAGCAAAGTTCTTTTATTTCAGGAGAACTTTAAAAGGGTCACAATTCCAACCCCCCTTCCTTGTGACATTGGTGACTTCAGGACCTTATGTGGTAAAGAAAGCATTCTCTGGAGGGGCCTTAATCCTCACAAAAATGGATGGTGAAGACCTCCAACTCCCAGTGAACTCTGATGCGGTAAAGAATTACTATGCCTAAAGATATGTGAAAAAAGAGAAAAATGGGCCAAGCAAAAATAAGCTCGCTAGGCTGAAAACGCGAAAGGGCGGCCTAGGCAGAAGTTAGAGCGACCCGGTGGATTGAAAACTCTAAAGAGCGATCCAGGCAAAAATTAGGGTCAGAAAGTTGGACTTTGAACAGACAGTAAGGCAACTAACACTTCCGAAGGTTAGATGATGAGTGGCTAAGGTTATGTGTATGGGTGATTGGCATCGTTACTTCAAGAATAGGAGTTATCAAAAGATCCGTTCTTTCTTTTTCCTTCTTTTTTCTAGTTTAAAATCTTAGTGTAATTTTCAGTCGGTGTGACCCTCGACGCACTGGACTTCCATTTGAATAATAAATAGTTTCTCTGTTTCCTTGTTCCCCTATTGGCTTTAAAATGATGTTTTATGGTAAATGATATTGAACTGTGAAACATGTACATGATTAAGAGCATTGCAAATCATTACGAAAACTCTAAGAATCACAGAAAGGAAATGATCTCTCATAAACAAAATTTCAAAAAGAAAAAATAAATGCACGATCACTTTAAAGACGAATAACAAAAGCTCAAGCTTCAATCTCGCAATACCACTGCTTTGGATGGCCCTCATGTCCCGCACCGGAAGTCCTGCGAGTTGACGAGACCAGTAAAAAAGGAGCCAAAGAAGAAAAGTTAAAAAAAGAGAGAAAAGCAAAAAAGATAGGAAAGCAAAAAGGCAAAAGTCATCCATTACATTTCATTCATCATTACACTCAAAATCAATCATTACAAATGCATACATTACATGCATGTCATAGCATTTGTTGCTTATCAACTTCAAGTGTCGATCATTCCAGTTTTAAGTCAACGCGATGAGCTTTGATCCTACAACATACACCACATCGCAGTGTTAGCACAGAGTCTAGCATAGATCCTTCAGACCAAATCGGTCCTTCAGTTCAATTCGAATTAACACATCAAAACGACGGCTTCGAACTCTACCTTCAGATCATACGTCGTCACTGAGCACGGCGGGTTCTTAAGACCCCCAGTGGTCCTTCAGACTAGCGGTGTCCGTCTAAGACATAGTGGATGTCCTTCGTGGTCAACATATCAGTTCCGGATCTGATCTTGACCCTCACGACCGCTTGCCGCGTAGGTCACCCTCAGACTGTTTACTAGTACCATAGCTAGTTGCGGTCCTTCAGGCCCAGGAAGCACTTCAGACCAGTCGGTCCTTCAGTTCAGTTCGAGTCAACGCGCCGAGCATTGGTTCTGAATTAGACCATCAGATCATTTTGCTAAAAAAAGCATTGATCCTTCAGACTAGTCGGTCCTTCAGACTAATCCAGTCCTTCAGACCAGTCAGTCCTTCAGATCCCCAGTGATCCTTATTTATTGTTTTTCGTTAACATACCAAATGTTAACAGTTACCTGTAAATCCTCAAAGCCCCCGACTTTCTTTCTAATCGGACAAAATTAGCGTTTTTTTATCTTTATTTCTATTCCTATGATGAAATCTTGAAAAACAATTCATTTTTTCTAAGGAATATAAATAAATAGGGGCAGCTGTTATACCCAAATTTTGTACGTTGAATTAATCGAATAATTTTTAGGTGTATCAGATGTGTCTCATTAGGCATTGTTATTTTTATGGAGTGCACGGTTTATTTCTAATTGTCTACGCGTTTCTATTCTCGTAGCATGCGCACTTGCGTCTCGTCGTGTACGTACGTTTGTTTTGGTACTCGTTATTAATTAGCTTAAGTTATTATTATTGTTATAACAAAAATCAGATTCCAAAATTGCTTTTTGTCATTATTATTATCAGTTTTTACAAAGAAAATGGTACAACCCAAAGGCTCAACTTTGTACACATGTAGACAAAAAATAAATGAAAAGTAGTACAAAAATAAAATTACCAAAATTTAAAAAGGAGCAGTGCATGCTGCTGCCCATATGGCCGTTGCTGCCTTGCAATAGTTTTGGCATTTTGAGCTAGAGGCTCAAGCTCATTTCAGCTTGTCTTATTACTTTTTGCAATTTTGGCAAAAATCCTTCAGCACACCCCTTGCTGCTGCCCTCTTGCTGTTGTCTTTTGTCTCCCATGAGTGTTGATTTCCTGCTTCTACACCATACCTACACCACAAAATTCCCACTATAAATACAGATGAATAGTGAAACCCTAGAAGCAACAGTAACACACACAGAGACAGGAAAACACACAACAATTCAAGAGAGAATTCAAAAGCAAAACATAGGGTTTCACACCTAATCGTGAAACCCTAATCATCAAACACCAACAGTCTCTGAAACAAGTAGGAAGGCAGTAGTAGCAAGAACAACAGCAGCAAAGCAAATAAGAATCCTTTTTTACAGAAGCTGGGAATTTTGGTTGGGATCTTCTTTTATTTTGTCCTTTTTAATACGAGATACAAAAACATGTAGGTATTCAATCAATCATGCTTTAATTTTTTTTTAGATATTCATAGGCTTAGTTAACATAGGTTTGTTTTTACCTTATTATTATCTATTAATTGTTTGTTTAGTGATATATGTAAGAAAAATATAAAAGGGGTTAAAACAAATGGGAAGTTTAAAAGTTTATTAAGCTGTTTTAGGGAAAGTTTTGTTTCAAAATTTTTGGTTAAAAGTTAGGGTTTTATCAAAAAATAGTGAGAAACAGAATCAGAGAGAGAGAGTAAAAGAAGAGGGAAGAAGAGAACCAAAAGAATATAACAAAAACTCACCTTGCGTCCGACCACCGTAGACGGTGATCATTGGTTGTAGACCACCGCAGCACCACCAAACACCCACGTCAAACCACTGTCAAGCCACCCCAAACCGCCGTGAACTCCACCATCAACCACCCAAAAACCCACTCTTCACAACAAACACCACCAGCGAACCACCCTCACCGTGACGAAACCACCACCAAACTACACCAAAAACCACCGTCAACCAACCCATCTCCACCCTCTATCAACGCGACCACCACCACTGACCTCCCAAAAAACGACCACCGTAAAAACCCACAAACAGTACCGACCACCATCGCAACTACCTTCACCCACCACCACCCTCTCTCACGCTTTCGCTAGAATCTCTTTTTCCTTCCCTCTCCACAGCTTCCAAAATTTCTCTCTCTGTCAAATGAGGGAAGAAACGGCGCATGAGTAGATAAATTAGATTTAGGGTTTCTTGTTTAAGTGTGTGGCTTATATAGTCTGTCTATTTAAGGTTTTTTTAAACTCCCTTTTTTAAACTCTGATTACTAACCACACCCCTACGTTTCATTATCACAACCCCTGGATGCTCTTTGCACCCCCATTTTTACTACTTCACACCCCCTTCATTTTTATGTCTTTCTTTTTATATAAAAAAAAGAATAATTTCTTTTCCAAATAATCTACAAAAATACATAAATAAGTAATTTCAAGATAGGGGATCAGGCCCTTGAAATCCCTATTTGAAACAAACAATTTCTAAAATAAAAAATACCAACACACCAGTTTCCTCAAAAAACGAAAGAAACCAATTTTCAAAAATAGGGGATTATGTCGATCGTACGATCGGATTAATCAGCGTTCTAAGGTGAATCAACTGTACGGCTCAAGAGTCTTAGAACCCCTAAATTAAAAAACACAAACCAACAAAACCTTTTTCTACCCCAGAACTACGTAGCTTTGATTTCTCCATCGCACTTGGAGATACGTAGGAGCGGGGGCCAACTCTTGTCAAGCACAAAAAAACTAAATTTCTTTTATTAAGTCTTTTTAATTCAAAATAAAAGGGTATATTAAACATTTTCAAAATTAATATTTTTTATACAACTAATTAGAAGGTAACCTTCCTTAGGAAGGATGTCGTGGGGTGCTAATACGTTTCCCATGCATAATCGGCTCCCGAACCCAACTTTGGTCTCAAGGACCCTTATCCATTTAAAAAGGTTTTTTTCAATGTTTTCCCTAAATAATAAAATATTGGTGGCGGCTTCATTTTTGAACCTTCGAGGAATCCTTTCCTGGATTTTTCGGTTGTTACAACGAGGTCCTGTGGGCTATGAGAAATTCTAAGTCTACCGCCACGGGGGTGACCCCCTATCGTCTAGTCTACGGGAAGGACGCCATGCTACCACTGGAGATCAGTGTAGCCTCGTTAAGAGTGGCACGGCAGCACTCAATTAGCCATGTTGATGGAGCTGGACTCGGTGGACGATGATAGGCTGGCTGCCCTCAGCAAAATTGAGATGAACAAAGCTAAAACGGCCCAAGCCTACAACAAACACGTCAAACCAAAGAAGTTTGTTGAAGGTGACCTCGTATGGAAGGCCATTTTGCCACTAGGGAGGAAAGACCCCCAGTTGGGCAAGTGGTCCCCGAATTAGGACGGAGATTACATTGTTAGCGAAGTATACCACGGTGGAGCGTATCGTCTAATCACTCTAGACGGAGAAGAATTTGAAACAAAAATTAACGGCAAGTACGTCAAAGCGTATTATCCTACTCTATGGGAAAGTATGCGAGGAATTGAGAGATGGCTTTGAAAAGCAATACAAAACAATGTCGAAATGGCTCGCCACACACCGGCGCCCTAATGGGGAAATGGAAAATGAAATTAAACACCTTTAGTTCCACGTTACAAAACAACCCTCTCCTAATAGACACTAAACTACCAAGTAAACGCTGGTGCTCATTGGTGAGCTAGCCGTAAGAAGAATTGCTGAGATCCTCCCTAGGACCGCCAAGAGACCGCGTGAAACTGTTGTCCATGGACAAACCTTGAAATACAACATGAAAGTCAGAGCCAGTAAAGGATTCTCTCTTGAAGAGTCGGAGGCACCGCCATTTCCTTGCGCCCATCGGGGGGATGCGAGGACACTTTAACCACTAGAGAGATTCGCCGGTAGGATTGGCCCAACCCTTGCTCTCTGCCATCGTGATAGCCGCAGTAAACCAACCTGTGGGGATGGGCGGGCCACCGAAGACGCCAGAAGTAAGTGTCGATGCACCAAAACCCTCGCAAGCCCGAGAAGCGACAGTTGGAACGACTCTTCTCCCAGCAGCAGCAACCAGAACATCCCGTGGGATAATCTCAAGGGGGGAGCTTCCAGGGAATAACGGAAAACTCAAGGAAGCGCCCTCACCACCGTAGTCATGACCTGAAGCCTGTAAGCCGGAGGGTGGAGGCATGTCAGACGGAGGGGGAAGTGGCAGCAGAACAGAAAAGAGTGTGGTTCATAAGAAAAGGGATGACGAAAGGTTGAAGAAAGGTTTGATCTGAGGAAAGAGGCAGTCGAGGCGATAAGCAAGGGGTTTCAAAAGGAACAAGTAACCGTACAGGGGTAATGATGAGGGCTATTTATAGCCTCTCAAGAAGTCTCAACCGGCGTCTCCTTAGGAACCGTCGCGCAGCCGTTTCGATTCGTGCGAAGCGCCAAGTGGCACGTAGCAGCAGTTATGTCCCCTCTAACCGTTACTTCGAATCATTTCAAGGGTTTTGGTACCGTCAATCACGTCCTCAAGGTCGCACGACAGCACAAAAAGGGGGGCAATTGTTAACACCCAAAAATAAATAAGCCGTAGGCCGAGGGCTAAGAGAGGGAAAAAAGGGAGTCATGGTGTGACGGCTAGCCACACGACAAGGGCATAAAAGGTATTTTCTAGGAAGAGTGAAGCTAAAAGGAGGTCCTCGGCGCACGCTGAATGACAAAAACCCCCCGAGGGAGGGCTACACCTGAAGGCCAATGAGCCAAGCCGAGGAAAAGTGATTACCCCAACCTATAGAGTGCCAAGGCCTAGGAGGCTCGGACACCTTAATCATTGCCTAAAGTGGGCCAGGACAACCGAGCCACCATACGGCCGAGGTAGGGAGGGAGTTACTTGGAAAGCAAGACACGGCACGAAGATAAAACGTGGGAACAGTTGAAGTTCAAGCGAAAGAGCGAGGCCGAAAGACACGGAGCAACGAGCACTCACCCCACTAACCATGCCAGTGGGATCGTGGGCAATTATTTCGCTTCGTTGAGGGCCTATGAAGCAATGAGAGCCGTTGATCTTAGATCAATCCAACAGTAGGCAAATGTTGGCTAACATAGTGGCCGACGAGGGCCTGTGTATATATATAGCATTAGAGTGAAATGTAAAGGACACACATCAATCAATCAATCAAACTCTACATTTATTTCAATTTATCTTCCTTTATCGCATTTACTTTATTTTACTTTATACATTAGCCGTAATATAATTTAACACTCGCGTCCCTTCTCACCTTGCCTGACCCTTTTTAGAGGAGTAAGGAAACCCATAGTTGAGGAGCAGAGTTCCCTCCTCGACGCAATTGCTTGAAGAAAATAGGAATCAAAGACTGTCCAAACCTCTGGCCAACACCATGGCCAGGACCTAAGAGTTTGACGACAACAATTGCAAAGTAAGGAAGTTGTAGAAAAGTGTGATCTTGCTATTTCAAAATGGTTGATTGATGCTTGTGTTCCATTTAATGCTGTTAATTTTGCTTATTTTCAATCTATGATTGATGCTATTAGTAGTACGAGCCCAAGGTATAAACGTCCCAATTATTATAGTGTTCGTGGTTTTTTGTTAAACAATTGGGTTGAAGAAACGAAGCTGCGAATAGAGTTTTCGTGAAATTTGGAAAGAAAATGGTTGTACACTTATGGCAGATGGGTGGTCTGACCGGTGTAGGAGAATTCTCATCAACTTTTTAGTTTATTGTCCAAAGGCAACTGTTTTTATACAGTCTGTAGATGCTTCTGATGCTTCTAAAACCGCTTATATGTTGTACAAGCTTTTCAGGGATGTGGTGTTAGAGGTTGGCTCTGAAAATGTTGTTCACATGGTGACAGATAATACTGCAAATTATGTCGCTGCTGGTAGGTTATTGGAAGCTGAGTTTCCTAAGTTATATTGGTCTCCTTGTGTAGCACATTGCATCAATCTGGTGTTGTCAGACATTGGGAAGTTAGAAGAAGTAAGTACGGTTGTATCCCATGCATCAAATGTTACCAAATACATATATAATCATTGTGCTGCATTGTGTTTGATGGGGAAGCATACAGATGGTTGAGAAATTTTGCGCGCTGCTCCAACCCGTTTTGCCACTAATTTCATTGTACTACAGAGTATTTTGTCTCACAAAGATGCACTTAGAGCCATGGTAACAAGTAGAGAATGGACAAGTTCAAATTATTCCAAACATGCGAAAGCAAAAAACTTTGTGGAACTAGTCTTAGACTCTGGGTTTTTGAAGAAATGTGCTATTGTTGTGAAACTTTCTGAACCACTTGTACGCGTGTTGCGTATTGATGATAGTAAAGATAAACCCGCCATGGGTTTTCTTTACCAAGCTATTTATAAAGCTAGAGAGGAGATGGTAAGGAGGTTTCAGAAGAACAAGAAGGTAGTGGAGCCCTACTTGAAGATCTTGGACAGCCGTTGGGATTCACAGCTTCGTAAAAATCTTCATGCTACTGGTTGTTGGTTAATTCCAGCTTGTAGATTTGATGCAGAGTTTTCTAAACATGAATCCACAGCATCTGTCCTTTTGGATGTCATTGAAAAGTATAGTTATAGAGATGAAGAACTGCAAACTAAATTGACAAGTGAGACGAGGATATACAAAGATTCTGAGTTAGATTTCGGAAGGATGGCAGCTAAGAAGAAACGCAACACCATCAGGCTAGGTAAATAGTGATTATGAGATTGATAACTTCATTATTTTTTATCTTTAGTCTTGATTTCATTATTTATATATGTTGATATGATTTGAAATATACCATATGCTAGATCAATGGTGGGAAACTTATGGAACTGGTGCATCAAATTTGAGAAGGTTGGCTATCCGTATCTTAAGCCAAACTTGTAGTGCATCGGGCTGTGAACGTAATTGGAGTCTTTTTGAGCACATTCATTCAAAAAAAGAAACAGGTTGGAGCATCAGAAGCTTAATGATCTTGTCTTTGTTCACTATAACTTGAGGCTGGTGCAAAGGCATTGTTTTGTTTTTTTTTTAGTCTATTGTATTCAACTTTGTGTGAAAATACATGTGTCTAATATTTATATATGACCAAAGTAAACTTAGGAATCGGTTGAAGAATCAAAATTATGACCCTATCAATATGGAAACAATTCATGATCATTCTAATTGGGTAATGGAGAAGAACCCACCATTCTTAATTATTGAAAAGTTGGAGTCATTCCGTAGTGAGCTTGCAAATGCAAATACAAGTACCCAACCATCTTCAAATGTTATTGGTATGTTTTTAGTTTAATTGTGATTATAAGTTGTCCCTAAATGTTAAATGCTGACATATATTTATATGATGTTGTCATAGATCAATTGAATTTGGATGAGGATGAAGATGCACAAGGTGATTAACAAGTTGAGGCCATGAACAATGACAATGGAAATGAAGGCATTATTGGAGATGAAGAAGATCCCAATTTATATGATGACAATACATGGATGCCGGAGTTTGAGGAATCAACTTTGCCTCCTTGGAGTTGAATTACGAAATATTATAGTTGTTTACTTGTTTTATTTGTGAGACTTTGTTGTTTAATTGTGGTTCAAACTTATTTGGGTGCATTTGTTGTTATGTAATTGGATTTGTGAGACTATTGTTTAATGGTTGTTGTTAGGTTCAAACTTGTTTATGGATTTTATTTGAATTTGCTGAATGAGTAGTGTTTTTTGGACATTTTTATGGTATGGTAAAAAATTCATAGTTCTACGATATGTGAATTTATACACAGGTTGCCTAATTTTATCAGATTTTAGCAGTGTCACGGGTCACGCGGGTCAACTAGTGACCCCTCGGTCCGATCATTGACCCAGTGACCCAGTGACTTGCTCAGGTTGATTTCCGGGTTGGTTTTAATAACATTGGGATCAAGTGACCCTAAATAGTTACTATGTTTAATAAATCATCGCATATATTGATTTTCACCAATCCAATTGTCAAACTAAATGTTCTTTGTGTGTACATCAAATACACAAATTTTAAAAAATTCGAATTCTATTTAATAGTTCTTCAAATAAGGCTAGGTCGGGGTAGTATATTCTTTATCAATGGTGTGTCGATCCTTTGGAGTACATCTTCGAGAAATAGGTGTAATTAAGTTTTTAAGTTTGCTTTACCTTGAAAATAGGTGTTATTGGTTAGGTTTTGAATAGGCAGCCAATACGTCTCTAAGTGACGATTGTTCTTTTCATCAACTTATTCTATAAAGCATATTTTTCATTAATATTTTTGGTAGGATGCATTATGTTGAAAAGACATTGGTGCGAATCTCGAAGTGTTGATAGCCGTTAGATTTAGAAGTTCAATGTGATCGCATAGTGGACCGCCCACACCAAATCTTTTCTTACCTCCTCCCTCCTCCTCTCCCTCCCTATTCACTCTGACCTTTGACGACGCAAGACTCCCTCACCATCTCCTTCCGAAACATGTCCCCTCCCTCACCATCCCCTCTAAACTTTGATCTTTCAAGCTTCGATATTGTTGGACTTGGAAGGAGCTAAAATTACCTACATCCTAACCCTAATACCTTATTTCACCAATCTGTCGGATTTAAAGACTTCTAGTCTTTGAAGCCTTGCATTAGCGACTTGCGAAGCCTCCCATTGCTTCTCCATTTTCTATTGTAGAGAAACAAAGCATCACTACCACTGTATTCTTCGCCGTGAAGCCCATTTCCTCCACGTACTGCATCTTCGACATCGCCTCCCCCTAATGTTCTCGCTAGAATCCATCTTCATCACCTTGTTCGTCTCTTCTTCTGCGACCGCCCCATCCTCCTACTGTGTTGCGCCAGTGCCATGCTCTTGTTGCTCATATTCGTCCAAATGGCTCAATCTTGTAGTCGTTGGCGTTGGTGGTTAGCGCTGAGTGTGAGAAAAAAAAAGAGAAATGATATTATTGGAAAGAATTATGACAAGTTTCAAACTTTCAATGGGTCCGCCTCCTAATCTAATGATTGTTAATTTCTTGATATTTGTCACAATTTTTTTTGAAAAGTTGTGTACTATATATAGTGTGCGACAGAGGAGAGACTGAGGGAGAGAGTGAGTTTTGAGTTTCCCGTGGGAGTTTGGGTGGAATGAGGGTTCGAGGGTTTGAGGTTTCCTTAAACTGAATATGATAGTTTGGACGACTTTCCCATGAAATATTCAGTCGAAAATTAGCCACGACATTAAAATCCATCGAAAATCTTAAGCGGGAATTTTAGCGCCTTATTCTTGGAGAGTTGCGACAGACTATATTCTGTGGGAAATGTTCGTGGAAAATCTGGCTTATTCTTGTAGTGATACACAACCTATGCTGGTTTTGTAGCCTTGAATTTGTCGTACCATTAATAGTCAACATGAAAGAAATGGTTTGTTATTTAAAGAAAGCATTCAATATGTTTTTAGTCTCTATAAAATTTCAAAATTTTATTTTTAGTCTTTATAACATTTGTCGTCGACTTTTAGTCCCACAATATTTGAAGGATATACATGATTTATCCTTTTATATGGATTGAAAGTTGAAACTGCTGAAGAAATATATTTTGGAGACTAAAAGTCAATAATTTTTTTTATAGAACTTTAAAAAATTGTGAAATTTTATAGAAATAAAAACATATTTAATACTTAAAAATTAATGATAGTGTAGTGGGTCGGCATCTATATATATATAATGACCAAAATCATGGTTGTATAACGAAGGGGCGCTGCTGGTGAGAAATGGTGCTTCTAACATATAATAGAGAAATGGTGGGCAAATTAAGTGTACATGTCACCTTTGTTTGGCTTTGGATTGGAGTAAACGTAAACATTTCAACATCATCATCATATATGTTAGATTTATGTGGTTTGATATATACAAACCACGTGTATTTAAGTAATATGGGGAAAAATGTCAAACAATCGACAAATTCATTTTAAACATTAAAATAATAATCAGTTTAATAAAAGCTAATATCTTTATTTATTTTTTATTATAAAAAACTTAAGAGTAGTATCTAGGTACATACTTAAATAATATGGGGGAAAATGTCCAACAATCGACAAATTCATTTTAAACAATAAAATAGTAATCAGTTTAATAAAAGCTAATATCTTTATTTATTTTTATTATAAAAAAACTTAAGTGTAGTAATCTAGTAAATGCCTATGTAGTAGATGAGTACCTTCTCCACCGCTAGGGGATTGTCATTTTCCCCATCAACTCTGGATGTCTATAGGACTCGATAACACAAATTTCTTTAGTGATGCTAACTTTATCTCTTGGTTAAAGATGGGAATTGTAGGTACCAATCCATATCTGTTCCTTTCAGCTTCTTGGTGAATTTGGAGGGCCTGAAATCAGTTCTACTAGGCTCAGCAAAATGTCACAATCTAGGTACTAAATACAAACTGGCTAATATTTTACTCAAGTTTTTCATGTGTTCTGCTTCTAGTTCCTTGGATTTTTGGGTCTCTGGGTTTTAGTGATAATCTCCATGCTCATTTAATGGCTATTTACCATGGTCTAAGAATAAAACTTGGGAGAAATGATATTGTGATGTTGTCTGCTACTCTGACTCTACTTTGACCATTCACCTAGTGCGCAAAACTGTAAATCTGTGACATTATTATGCAACTATTATTTGCAATATTCTATGATAACTATGTGATTATATTCAATTTAGAGATCAATTTATACATATCATTAGTTACGGTAAATTATATTCAATTTTGATATTAGATATTCATTTATAGGAACCGAAACAAAATGATAGTTATTCTTGTGGCCACTATGTGATGATAAATATGATGACCATTGTCTCCGTAACTATCACAATTTATTGGAAGAAGGTAATAGAATTTTTCAACTTTTATAGGATGACTACAAGGTAATTATTATGTTGTAGGTATTAGGTTAACTACTTGGTTCGTATTCAACTTTTATTTTTGTAGATGTTTAATTCGAGTCGTCGGTTCACACTTGAAGAGTTGACATACACTAGACAAGTTTCGGCAGAGTTCTTTATAAAGTTGTATGCAGAGCGTAAACCAACTTCAAAGTAAGAACGAAGAAAACAACCTAAGTGGTGTTCATTTGCCTTTAATGTTACATATTTGTGTATACTGGAGCTTAATAGAAGCGTAATTGTGCTGTAAATTCAGTTGGTTGGTTTTCTTATGGTATTTGCTGCTCTACTGAATGTATTATTATTGCTCTAGTATGCATTTTGTCAATATATTAGTCAAATGAATGTCGAATTGCTAATAATTGTGTGCAAAATTCAGTAATTTTGCACTTTTATATTGAATGTGTGTTGCTGGTTTAATGAATTTGATGCCTAGTGTAGCCAAATTTGTATGTAGGGGAATGGCCCAAAAGGCAAAAAAAACTTTTAAAGTCAGGCGGATGCAACTTTAAAATATAAACACATTTAAAGTTAGGCGACATAAAGACTGACTTAAAACAAACGTACGAAGTCAAGCCGTTGCCTGACTTGAAAGCTTCTGACATACGAAGTCGCCTTAATAGAAGTCAAGCAGGTGCCAGACTTTGAATGCCAATTTGCCTGACTTTAAATCCCTTTTCTGCACTAGTCGTAATCTTAATATCTTCTAATTGTCTATCTAGTAGTTGAGAACCTTCTCCACCGCTAGGGGATTGTCATTTTCCCCATTAACTCTGGATGTCTATAGGATTCGATAACACAAATTTCTTTAGTATTGCTAACTTTATCTCTTGGTTAAAGACGGGAATTGCAGGTACCAATCCATATTTGTTCCTTTTTTGGTGAATTTGGAGGGCCTAAAATCAGTTCTACTAGGCTCAAGAAAATGTCACAATCTAGCAATTAAATACAAACTGGCTAATATTTTACTCAAGTTTTTCTCTTGTTTTGCTTCTCGTTCCTTGGATTTGTGGATTCTTGGGTCTGTGGGTTTTACTAATAATCTCCATGCTCAGTTAATGGTCATTTACCATGGTCTAAGCCTAAAACTTGGGACAAATGATATCGTGATATTGTCTGCTATTCTGACTCTACTTTGACCATTTCACCTAGTGTGCAAAACTGTATATCTGTGACATTATTATGCAACTATTATTTGCAATATTCTATGATCGATACCTATGTGATTATATAAAATTTAGAGATCAATTTAGACATATTACTAGTTACGGTAAATTATATTCAAATTTGATATTAGATATTCATTTATAGGGACCGAAATAAAATGATAGTTATTCTCGTGGCCACTATGTGATGATAAATATGATGACCATTGTCTCCGCAGCTATCACTATTTATTGGAAGAAGGTAATAGAATTTTTCAACTTTTATAGGATGATTATAAGTTAATTATTATGTTGTAGGTATTAGGTTAACTATTTGGTTCGTATTCAACTTTTATTTTTGTAGATGTTTAATTCGAGTCGTCCATTCACACATGAAGAGTTGACACACATTAGACAAGTTTGGGCAGAGTTCTTTATAAAGTTGTATACAGTGCGTAAACGAACTTCAAAGTAAGAACGAAGAAAACAACCTAAGTGGTGTTCATTTGCCTTTAATGTTACATGTTTTTGTATACTAGAGCTTAATAGAAGCGTAATTGTGCTGTCAATTCAGTTGGTTGGTTTTCTTATGGTATTTGCTGCTCTACTGAATGTATTATTGTTGCTCTAGTATACATTTCGACAATATATTAGTCAAATGAATGTTGAATTGCTAATAATTTGGATCAAAATTAAGTAATTTTGTAATTTTATTTTGAATGTGTGTTGCTGGTTTAATGAATTTGATGCCTAGTGCAGCCAAATTTGTATGTAGGGGAATAGCCCAAAAGGCAAAAAAAAACTTTTAAAGTCAGGCGGATGCAACTTTAAAATATAAACACATTTAAAGTTAGGCGACATAAAGTCTGACTTAAAAACAAATGTACGAAGTCAAGCCGTTGCCTGACTTGAAAGCTTTTGACATACGAAGTCGCCTTAATAGAAGTCAAGCAGGTGCCAGACTTTGAAAGCCAATTTGCCTAACTTTAAATCTCTTTTCAACACTAGTGGTAATGTTAATATCTTCTAATTGTCTATCTAGTAGATTAGAACCTTCTGCACCGCTAGGGGATTGTCATTTTCCCCATTAACTCTGGATGTCTATAGGATTCTGTAACAAGAATTTCTTTAGTATTGATAACTTTATCTCTTGGTTAAAGACTGGAATTGCAGGTACCAATCCATTTTTATTCCTTTCAGCTTCTTGGTGAATTTGGAGGGCCTAAAATCAGTTCTACTAGGCTTAGGAAAATGTCACAATCTAGCAACTAAATACAAACTGGCTTATATTTTACTCAAGTTTTTCTCTTGTTTTGCTTCTCGTTCCTTGGACTTGTGGATTCTTGGGTCTGTGGGTTTTACTATTAATCTCCATGCTCAGTTAATGGTCATTTACCATGGTCTAAGCCTAAAACTTGGGACAAATGATATCGTGATATTGTCTGCTATTCTGACTCTACTTTGACCATTTCACCTAGTGTGCAAAACTGTATATCTGTGATATTATTATGCAACTATTATTTGCAATATATTCAAAGAGCTCATTGATAAAGATTGGAATATGTCGTTGTTTCATACCTAGAAGGAAGCAAATGCAACAACAAATTTTTTGCATAAGAAAGGAACGACTAATTCAGTTGTCTTGCAAGAGTTGGAAGACCCCCTGATGTCGTCAACCTGTCTCTTCAATTTGAACCTTTAGCTAGAGTCCTCTTTATGAAGATGTAGTTTTGTCTTCTTTACTTTATAGTCTTTTTGTTTTTCCTACTCAAAAAAACAATCTATTCTTCTTGGTACATAAAAAATAAAAAGTAAAATAAAATGTACCTTCAGAACTACACTTAAGTTCCTGACCAAAAAAAAAGAACTACACTTAAGTTTTCTTTAATAAAAAGTAAATAAATATATTAGCTTTTATTAAACTGATTATTCTTTTATTGTATAAAAATGAATTTGTCGATTGTTGGACACTTTTCCTCATACTATTTGTACTGTTTATTAATAATAATTTTCAATTATTTCTTTTGAAGAACTCAATATATCATGTTCTTTTTATTTTTGTTATATCCACATATCATGTTCACATTTTGTAATCAGAAAACATCACATATTTAACAACACTTAAATTTTCTCCTCCCCTATCTATTTAATTTGAGCACTTCACGCATTTTTTTCGCATAATTTGAGTGTCCTTCTTAACTAAGAAATTACATATTCTTATCATATATTTTTTATTTATAAAAAGGTAGATCTTGAAAAATATGAGTTAAGTTAATTCACGTACTTCATTCAAGCAGACCAAGGGCCCGTTTGGATCGGCCTATTGGGGCTTATCTACTGTTATATGCACTTATGAAACTGTTTGGGTGAGCTTATGGAAACAGCTTATGACTTGTTCATAAGCTATTTTCAGCTAATTTCCATATAAACTCCTCGAGATAACTTATGAAAACAGCTTATGACTTATAAAAAAATAGTTTTAACATTATTTTATTGTTTATTATATAAACAGCTTATGGATAAGCACTTATACGATAAACGCTTATGCCATAAGCTGTTAGTTAAGCTGTTTATCCGAACGGGCCCCAATAGCAAAAAAAATGACTTTTTGATAGAGATCAAGTTGGGCTATCTTGATAATATGTTGGGATTACACAGCGTTCTAAAAAAATGACTTCCTGCACCTTTACTAACAACACTCCCACCTTTACTAACAACACTCCCCACCCTTTGAAACTCTCATTTTATAAACAAAACCCTATGGTGTTGGGAGTTGTCTCAAGCGCAAGGAGGAGCAAGTTTTAGGACTAATAGCTGAGATGAGCCGACCGTATACCTTGAAAAACTAAAATTAGTACCAATATTTCTATTAAATTTTTTTAGGCCCCTTATTTTTTGACTTCAATTGTTTCTCTTACTAGAATAGCTGACCCGTGCCATGCACGGGTGTAATTATGCAATTGAAAAATCGTTATAGAGTAATTTATATTTTGTAAGTTGATATTTTATTGAATAATAAATAACTTTGTTTTAATTCCTAAGAACCTTTTTTTTTGTGAATAATAAGTAACTAATGATTAATTAGTATTTGAATATTAAATTTTAAACTATTGAAACTTTGTATTGATTTGTTATGCATAAATTACATCATGATGTTAGTTGACATACCCATACATATTAAATACTTCAACTAATTAGAGAATAGAAGAAGACAAAAATTTCCTTAGTTAAAAAGGTAATTGAATGTCATTTAAATATTAAAATTCACAACACTCAATAATATTCAACTTCATTTTTGGGTCTAGGGGCCTTTGACCCTGCTCCGGTGTTTAGGGGAAAGGGCCCTGAATAATCCGGAGTTCGGCCAGGAGATAAGTAAAGTCTGGCTCCAATTTGTTTCATCGTCGGGGATCGGGTAATAGCCGAGTCTGCTCCTTTAGATGGAGTGCATTAACCACTTGCACCCAAGCTTGGAGTTGATATTCAACTATTCTATATAAAAATAATATTAAGCTATACAAATATTTAAAATTAGTATTAAGCTATGGAAATATTAAACTATCAATAATGTGGCCTATTTATATCAAAATAAACTGTTGGTCGCATGGTCTCCGGTGCGTTGTGGTTCAGGTTGATTCTTCAGTGGCGCTTTCCATCATCAATGGCACAGGGTCTGGTACATTGGTTGGCTGGGGCTTGGTGAGGGAAATCCGTAATTTGATTCATCTTGACTGGGACGTGAAGTTTGTTAGGATTTATAGAGAAGCAAATAGATGTGCTGATGCCCTTGCTAGTTTAGCCTGTAGTCAGACGGGGTCCTTGATTTTCCTAGAGCATTGGCCTCCCAGTATTAGGCAATTGCTAAATGCTGATAGATTGGGAATAGCTTCCCCTCATTGTATTGCTCGTTAGTTTTTCCTTCTTTGGGGCGTAGTCCCCCGTTTATTACCAAAAAAAAAAAATAATAGTCACCCATAGTAATAATCATTTACTTGTAAAAAAAATAGTAATTTAGATACAAATGTTTTTTTGCCAAATGTTTAGTCTTGTTATAATATATTTTTACCAAATAATTAAGCTTTTCGTAGATTTTCCTACAAATATGTTTATACAAAATGTTCATTCACTGTCTACAAATCCAGATACACGTGGTCAACCAGGTTTTTTGGTGTATAAGCAGCAATAACACGGTAACAAAAAATGTTCATTCTCCGTGTAGTGTCTTATTACTCCAAGAGTTTTATCCGAAAATTGAAACTTTCTCATATTTAACATTCTCACTGACTTAGTATATTCTTTTAACTTAAAATTTTAAAATAAATAATTTTTTCAACTTATTGACTATATTGTTAACCTTGACCCTTTAAGGTAAAAGAATAGTGATATTATTGACTATATTGTTAACCTTGACCCTTTAAGGTCCCAGAAGGGTAGCTCACATGGTTGAGTGAAAGGGACATCGTTGGTGGAAAAATGTAGGCGTACGGGGTTCGATCCCCGCTCCCCCCTCCCCTCTAACAATTAACACACTAATTACTAACCACTTTGCCTATCTAAAAAAAATGAGAGAGATAAACATTAATTTTAAGTTTTTTCGTAAGGGAGTATGACGTGTTTTCATCTCGTAGCATAACTGTATCATAACTGCCATCCAAAAATTATGTTAATTTTAATTGAGTTTTTAAGATTCAAATTTGTGGTGTATGTCAGAATAATCATTTGGGTTCTTTTGGCGTGAACAATAACTACAATATATTGGCGTGTACAATAATGCTAAATGAAAGTTTACTCCATTTTGGGTTCTTTTCTAGAATTCATTTGTAGCAATCATTAAAATAAAAAAAAAATGCAAACGTATAGTAACAATTGTAGCAATCTATCATTTGGAGTACTTAAATTTTTGTATTCATTGCGGATGTGATAGCTGAATGTACACTATTATTGTTAATAATGTATGAGTGATTTTGGAGAGGAAAAATTGTTAGATCTTTCTTATGAAGACATTTGTGATATTATTAAATGATTTTATTACTAATTGTTTATAATATAGGTTTTTTTAAGGGAAAAAGCAGTTTGTTTATAATATAGATATAGATTAATAGAACTTTTTCAAAAGTTAAAAATAAGTTGAATGGGAAATAATATTGCAACATTAAAAAAATAAAAGATTTTTGAAATTGTTTGACTGGAAAATATTTCTTCATATTATTGGATTAAGTTGATTTTATTACCATATATAAATATAAATTTGATACAGAATGTTCATTTATGGAATGCTTAATTGAAGGCAATTAAAAAAATTCACAAAAGTATAATAAATGCTAAATGGCTGTGAAGATGACACTTGGATTAGAATTACATAAGATACATTCTGAAATGTTATATATATAGATTTCTATTCCTTATGTTTTGAATATTTCTACCTTCAAGCCTCTTGCTTTTCATTTCTTTTTCATGTTATCCTTATATTTTTCACAAAGAGAATGTTTCCAAACTCATGTAAAAGAAAAGCATAGCTAAAAACACTAATTTTGTTCGTATTTACACAAAAGTTAGCGAGAAAACAGGGAATAAGGATGATAGAAAAGTGCTCAAGGGAATAATCAACGCAAAGGACAAGATCTATTTGGCAAACAGAGCCTATTTGAAAATATTTTTTTAACTTTTTTACCAAACACGCTTCATACCTTGAATTTATTATTAAAAAATAAAGATGATCGAAAAGAGCTCAAGGGAAGCTTATTTGAAAGTAAAAAAAACTGAAAGGAAAGTTTTTTAAGATGAGAGAAAAGAGCTCAAGGGCCCGTTTGATCACTGTTTTGAAAACAGTTTTTAGTTTTTAGAAAAAAATTAAAAAAAATTGTTTGATGTAGCTGTATTTTCATTTTTTTTTTAAAAACAGTCACTAGTTTTTTTAAAAAAGCAAAATATCTCATACCTGTTTTCTGTTTTTACTTTCGAATATTTACTTTTTGTTTTGAAGGGAATGAAAACATAACTTGTATAAAAAACTGTTAAACACTGCGCCAATTGTTTATCCCGCAAACAACTAAAATGCATATGGGGTTCTATCTTATTTTGGTATCAACCGATTGCAATCCCCACTTTTTAGTGATAGTTTATTATTATTTTTAGGGTAAAATATGTTTTTGGTCCTACAAAATAGGGTCCTTCTAAGTTTAGTCCCTACATTAACGAAATAGACGTTTTAGTCCTCATCTTATTTTACCGTTTAAATTATTAGTCTCTAAAGTTAAATCTTGCTGACTGGACTAACGCTTTTCTGAGTTGTCATTTACAGGTGGCTTTTTTTTAATCTACGTGGCACAATTAAATTATCTATGTGGATTTTCTTTTTTTCTTTTTACCAATCTTTTTTGTTTTATTAAATTTCTTCTACTTTTTCCAGAAAAAACGTTCTTCGTCCCTCCCCCACGCAGAGATTGTTCTTTTTCATTCTTCTTCCCCCTCCCCCACAACCCCACCGTCTGCAGGACCCAAAACAGTCGTGCCACGAGTCTTTGTCGCCACCAGCCCACCAAACTCAAAACCACAATGATGTTTCTTTTAAACCCACAATCTGTTAGCACCACCCTCAAACCCAAATCGATCAATGGAAAGTTGGGGATTAGGGTTCCTGGTAGCGAAAATCCAAAGGAGAGAGATGAAGATATGATTTGCAATGTGGACTAAACTGGATAGGAAGAGATGATTTGCGAGAAGATGCAGAACGAGAAAGGATTTTCCAGAACAGAGGAAGACGGAAAGCCATGAGAGAGAGAGAGAAAGCCAAGAGACTGAACGGTGCTTCTTTTTTAATCTTCACTCATAAACCCTACCGAAAGGAGTGAAAAACCATCTCTTAATCTACTGTGTTTTGTCTTCTCTGCGTTTTGATCTTCTTGTGTGGTGGTTTGTCGTTGTTGTTCTGCGTCGAGATTGATCTTGTTGTTGGTGTTCGGCATTTTTTGTCTTCATTTGTTCTTCATCTGATATGAATCGTTGTTGATGATGTTTTGGAAAGATGATTGTTATACCCTAATTTTGTCCGGCTAATTTTAAATTCTGTTAGAAAAATCAAAAACATTACTTATTGTGCATTTTGAGGTTTTAATGGTTAACACGTGTTAATTCGCGTTCGTTAACGATCTTGCAGCTTTTATTCTCGTTGCACGCACATATCGTTTCTAATCATGAACCCGTTCTTATTTTCGTTGAGCACGCGTGTCTTTTCTAATTGGATTGCGCACACGTGTTCGGGTCTCGTTGTGTATGAGTGTCTATTTTGGTAGTCGTTACTTTATTGTTATCATTATATTTATTAGTTTAAGTTATCATCATTATTTTTGTTATAAATGAAATGAGATTTGCAATTTAAGTTGATTAGTCAAACTGTCCTTTTATTACTAGAAATATATCAAAGTTACAATTTTTGCTATACATGTAGACAAAAAAATAAAAGCAAAATAGTACAAAAATAAAAAATACAAAGCGCAAAATAGGCAGCATGCGCTGCTGCTCTTCCCGTTGGTGCCTCTGCAACATTATCTTTGTATTTTGAGAGTGAAGCTCAAATTGATTTCCCCTTGTCCTTTTGCTTTTCCCATTTTGGGCAAAGACATCTCTTGCTGCTTGCTGCTCCACTATGCCTCAGCTGCAACCACAACAAACTGGTCTCCTAGAGCAATAATCCACTGCTCTGCACCCACACCTACACCACAAATTTGACTATAAATACCAGTGCATATATCAACAGTGACACACACGGTAACAAATACTCAGACAGAAACACTGATACTACTCAAAGAAAATTCTTTAGAATTAGAATGTTTTTTTTCGGGGCAGGGGCTCACTCCTGATACACAGACAGAAACACTGATACGTAGGAGCAGGGGCTCACTCCTGTCAAGCGCAAAAATAAAAAATCTTTTTTAGTCTTCTTTTTAATAAAAGGGTAAAATAAACATAAAATACAACTAATTAGAAGGCAACCTTCGTTAGGAAGGATGTCGTGGGGTGCTGATACCTTCCCCACACATAACCGACTCCCGAACCCATACCTGGTCTCAAGGACCTTATCCAAACCAAAGGGATTTTCCAATATTTGCCCTTAAAACTAAACTTTGGTGGCGGCTTCATCTTTTGAACCTTCGAAGAATCCTCACCCGGATTTTTCGGTCGCTACAATGATGATATGAATCCAAGATGAAGATGTTGTGAACTTGTGGTAGCATATGAGTCGTTGATGATCTTTTAGTCAGGTGATAACTCACAGAAATGTGAGTTATTTACATCCAAAACAAGCAAGAATTACATTTGTCCTAGAGTAATTAATGTGAATAAATGTTTAAATTGTGCATATTTAGTAAAGTGTCATTAATTGTGAAAAATGCTAATTTGGGCACGCAAGTGCCATTTTTTGTGGGATTTAACTTGTGTGCTTGTGTGCAGGATAGTTAGTTAGTTAGTGCTGTGGTTAGTCCTATGGTAGCTTCGTGACAGACAGCTGGTGAAAAGTACAAATTTAATGGCATCACAGGTAGAGGTGTTTTGTCCTTAGTGAAAATTGGCATCTTGGAATCTGTACGTTAGTGGGCTGCTAAAGGACAAAATGTCCTTGTAATTAGGGTTGGCAGCACTTGGCAGTGTGGCACGAAATGAGAGGCCCGATGGTACTTGGAGAGAGAGGAGTATAGCAGGTACTTTACCCTAAAAGTGCATATCATATCACATCAGCCTCCACTGTTCCCTAGGTCAGAGAGTACACACCCACCTTCCATTTCACTATTCCATCGTCTTTCCCAACCATTTTCCACCATTTTCAGTGTTAAAACTCCATTTCTGAAGCTGAAATCACAAAATCTACAGCACAGATCTTCATCTGCACAACACAGGAAATCTGGAGCAGAGCTACAGCACCTGAAGTTCACTTTGAGCTTCACTTAGTTCGTATTCCTTTGTATTTTCCTGTGTATTCTGTTTTAGTGCTGTTACTATTTTCATGGCTTCATTTATGGTAGTTGAATGCTGTTTTACCATGGTGAAGCTTATTATGAGCTAAAACTCTTTGTAGTCAAGACTATGGTGATGTAATTAAGATCTATTGATGTTTAATATGATTAATGCTTGATGCTTCATTAATTCGTGTGATTTAATGCCATACATCCATTTTGAACTTGATCACTTTAACTTGGGTAAAGTGCTTTTATTTTTGGAAAGAAATTTAAGTGCAGATTTCACGAATTAATATGGTTTGAAGAGTAATAGGAATATTACCCTTTCCTAGTGAAGAATAGGAATATGAAGCTAGGGCCATAGTGTGATCGGAAACATGCTTTTCAAACTACGAAATGAACCTCAATGGGAGCTTAGGAATAAGGAAACCTTGACAACATTTCGTTCACAGTGATAGGAATATCCATTTTCATTCTGTGCACTGAATGCTATCATAGCACTAGTCACAGCACTGCATCATTAGTAATTAATTACTGATCCTGGTCTTGGCTATCTCATCTCTCTGATTTTACTCCACTATTTTATTGTTTTACTGTCCTAAATCATTTACTTTAACCTTGCACAACAATGAATTTTTACTATGCTTTTATTTTTACTTTTTACTCATTAATCCAAGTGCTAACAAATAGAGTGACTTATTAAATCTCAATCCTCGTGGGAACGATCTTTACTTATCATTTTATTACTTGTTTGACTGTGTACACTTGCACACGTTTTTGCACAACATCAGGAAACATGATGATTTGAATAGTTGATGATGTCAATTTTTAATATTAATTATTAAATGATTTTAAACTTAAATAATTATAATTAATAATATAAATTGAGTTGGCATGCCATGTGGACGCCACATCAATTAAAATGTCCATGTGGCGTGACTAGTCACAATTCCGTTAGCCCAGTCAACATGATTTAACGCGAGGGACTAATAATGAAAACGACAAAATAAGATAGGGATCAAAACGCATATTTCGTTAATCTAGAAACTAAACTTAAAAGAACCCTATTTTTTAGGGATCAAAAACATATTTAACCCTTATTTTTAAATGATAGATTTATTACTCTCTTGGTTTTATGAGTATGATGACATGTGATAACTCGATGTTTGGGTTCAATTTGTTCCATCGCCGCCGGACTAGTACTTGGGTTCGATACTCGACGATGGAACAAATTGTAGTCAAACTTTACTTACCTCCCGACCGAACTTCAGATTATTCAGGGCTTCTTTCCCCTATACACCGGAGAGGGGTCAAAGTCTCCTAGACCAAAAAATATAATGACATGTGAAACCAATGTTTTTAAAACCAACTCGGAAAATGGACTGGTGAGACTTTCGAGTCATGGTTTGATTGGTCTATTCGGTTAAACTATGAATGAGTTGGATGACTAATAAACAAAAAATAAATTAAAGTATTAAGTTTTGGGGAAAAAGTGTATAAAAAAGCTACAGAAATTATTTTGAATAGTTCCACTTGGTCTAATCGGTGGTTCAACGTGATCCAACCGCAGTTCAATTCGAGACACCTAATTCTAGGCGTTTCAATCAAAATATGGTCCAATTAAGGTTGAACCAGCTGCCAAACTATGCGGTTCTTAGTTCAATCGATCGAACCGTTCGATCCAATCTGATTCTCACAACGCCGCATAAAACTGAGATTTTACAACATATAGATTTTTGTTAACATTTAAGTTGATACTTACATATTTAATTTGAATTAGAGGAAAGATATTTAGAATATTCTTTCTTACAATAGTAAACTCTATTTTATAAATATATGATGCACACCTTGTCCCAAATTGATTTTATAAATATTTTGAACTATTTAATAAGTTTACTGCATTTCCTATTTTGTTATTATTTAATAAAATAAATGTCATATTAAAAATATTTAAAATAATATTCAATTTTAAAAGAAAACATTTTAAAACATATTTTGAAAAAAATTATACCAAAGAAGTTTTTTAGTTTTCTCATTTTCAAAACAAGTTTTAAACTAATTTGCCAAACAAGTTTTATTTTCCTTTTTTCTTAAAAACAGTTTTGGAAAATTGATTTGTGAAATAGTATTTAAAAACTAAAAACCAAAACCCTTTCAAACAGGCCCTTAATAGACAATAAAACTCTTCCGTTGTACAACTCATACATCAACCAACTAAATCCCGTAATCTTTTCTGGGGTGAAGATTGTTTTAATTTTATATATTATATTTCGAAAAAAAACAAGAAGTTGGATTTGAATGTCAAAAATTGAAATGTTGGCTAAATGTGTATCTAGTCTAGAAGTAAAAGAAGCAATGAATCGAAAAATGATGGTGGAATTAGGCTAAACCCAGTTACAAATTAGTAAGTAACAGATAAGGCCCATGGCCTAGAAATGGGGGGTGATAAATGGATAGAGTACACGTAATAATAATAATAATTTAAAGAAAGCAGTTACAAAGAAAAAGGGGAGTGCAAATAGCATAGGCTTAATTGCATCCCTCAATTTTATCAAAATTTGCAATTTTAGCCTCCTATTAAATTGCCATTTGATTTTTGACGAAAATGATGACGTGGCGATAAGGCGGTGATATGGTAGTTGTGTATGAATATTCCAAAAATTTTAAGAGAAGTGATGTTTTGACATCCGAAAATCCAACACCGTAGCGGACATTGTATAAAAAAATACAACAAACACGACGGTTGATGTGACTAGAAGAGAGGGAAAAACAATAAAAAAAAAACCAAAACCGTATTATTATACGGTGTTGGACAACTTTATTGTTGTCAAAATACCATTTTTGAAATTTTAAATATGGGGTTAAAACTCAGGAGTTAGCGGCCAAAATCATCACATTTAGCAACAAACTAAGTAGATGAATTGTTGTAAATTACAAAATATCAACACTTAATGATTACGCGAGTACAACACACGACTGCCACATCACCAACTTACAGCCATGTCAGTGTTTTTGTCAAGAATTCGATGGCAAATTGTTTGTTAATAATGGCACTAAAATTGCAAATTTGACGGACCAACATTGCGAGAGAAAAAATGAGGACTAAAATTTCCGATTTAATAAAATAGGGGGAGCAAAATTACAGTTAAGCCAATAACATTAGGGTCTGTCCGGGTGAAGTATTTCTTTAGGATGATGTAATTTTTAGTGGAAATAGAAATGTTAAAGCTTAAAATTTTAAATCTGTCCAAAATTACATTACCTCCAAAAACTACTCCAACTAGACACGTCCTAATAGTAATTTTAAGACAATTAAGGTCGTGTTAGTGGTGGCCTACAAAAATTCTCTTCTCTCTATATTTTGTAAAAAAAATGCTAGCATCATTCTCTTTTATGCACTCTCTTCAGCACTTGCTCTATGACTGGTTAATAAGCACATGGGTTCCATCATTTTGGAAATAAAATCATTAATTTATTGAAACCCACATAAATTTTAACCAATCATTAAGTGAGTGTTGTAGAAACTGCGTAAAAGAGAGTGTTGCTAGCACTTCTCATTTTATAATAATTCTTTCTCTTTCTTTGGTGTAAACCGGGTATCCTTTGCACGCAACTGCAGAGACTAATCTCTCAAGCTTGTCCCAAGAATGTAGCTCAGTTGGCGAGCTATGAGACATGAAGAAGTTGCAAGAAGGAGGTCAATGGTTCAAATCCTGGAATCTAACATTTCCCCACCCCTAACTAATTACTAACAACTAACATTTGTCCATAAAAATATTAATCTCTCAAGTTGGATAATGTAACAGTCTGGGCGCTTCTCTTACTTAGTAGGCTACCCAGCACTGCACATCATGACCTTCTCTACCCCCCATGTAGAGATTTTGCCTTCCTTGGGAATCGAACCATGTACTCTGGAGCTGAAGTACATGCTCAATGCAGGGTAGCCTACTAAGCAAGAAAAGGGTCCGAGCTGTTACAATATATGTAGGATTTAATTTAATAAAACATCCTAATATATTAAATATATAACATATATGTAGCATTTATTACAATTCTCTTTCTGCTTTTTTTTTTGACCAATCTTTCCGCTTTTTTATTAATAGTGTTTTTTAAATTTTTCTCCACAAAAAGATTGAAGGTAAATAATACAATATATAGTATTTCACTAATTATGATAGTCAAAGATTTATATCGTATTTCTATATATTCTAACAACCCTTTTGGTTATAAATTATGAAAAATTGAAAGTAAAGAATATGTGTGTTTTATAACTTGTAATTCTATACAAAAATAAAGTCCTTGTATTTTATGCAAGTTATATTGTTTCATAACTCGTAGCTAAGTTGTGGAAAATCAACACATAATAATTGGTTTTGAAGTTTGAAACATAAATACTACTTAACGACGTAATTTATGTGCTGATTGCATTTGAATGTTCTAGGTGATCATTATAGACTTATAATACGAATCTTGTCCTAGATATCCACACATCTAGGTCCTCGATGGTACCTAGGTAATCAATACGTACAAATCTTGTACTAGATATCCACACATCTAGATTAAAGCTCAGCCCCAATTTCTCTTCGCTAATCCCTGCTTCACTTTGAAAGTTTCCTTATGTAACGACAATCATCGGGTAACCCAGTTTTCATAAATTCTCTTTTTAACACGATATGCTCAAAGTTTTTAGAACTCTATGCTAACCATCTCATACCACTTAGCATAGTTTTCCGGGTATTCTTATCCTTTGACGGACAAGAGCACCACTTTGAGTTTTCGAAACATTCCTCTTTTATGAAGTCAGAGTACTCAAATATTGTCTTTACTAACTTACTTTCGTCGTTAATCAACAACTCTTAGTAATCTCCCTACTTCTCCATGCCTAAGGTTTCATTTTCCAAGAAAGAGAGCGTTTGTTCAAAATATTGTTACCCCGAAGATCCATTGGAGAAACTCGGGGCTTCACAATTTACACGTTATTTCATAAAGTCTCATTCTTACTATTTCTCCCTAAAGTATTTATTTCCTTTTAATGCTACTTTACCCTATTAACTCTCGAAATTGTGTTATTCATTTCGAAAACCTAACGTGATCTACTAATATTGTCACTCTCGCCTTATCTTTTCACTGCTATAAGTTTCCTTCTTAAGTCCAAATCAGCTCAATTTACAAAACAGCTGGTCATCACAATAGTTAGGCCTCCAATACTCAATCAATTCAACACAATAAATTATTTAGTCTTAACAGTAATCAATCACAGAGATACTCAATATCAGAAATAGTAATACTACAATTATTACCAATAAAAGCAATCAAGCAGACAATCCAAGCAATCATACAACACCCATGAAGCTAAAACTCATTATGCAGAAATTCCCCTTACCTGGAACGTTCTCTGACAAGTAGCGAGGTACGTGAGCTAAGGAAGGTCCTAGTTCCGCGAAACCTTTAACGAAGACCTTTAATGGGTTTTGGAAGTAAGGAAGAAGAAGGGAAGGGAAGGTGTGCAAAAAAGCCTAATTTGTTTTGGCATTTAATCAGTAATTTAAAATTGGTTAAAATAAAAATTGATGACATGGCGAGCCAATTCAGCTTTAAAAAAATTAGAAATGAAAAAAAATACACATCAGAATTCCGTTAGTCAACTCATTTTTTTTGTAGCGTTTGACTAACTGAAGGACTTTTTTTAAAAAATTGTTTTTGCAGGGACCGTTTTAAAAAAAATATTGGAGGGAGTAAAACTAAAACACCCCATATTTGCAATAATGACCATAAACATATTTAAGCCATTATTTAAAAAGGACGACGTTATTTTAGAAAAGTTATTCTACGTGTTTAGTAGTACCAAATGAGATTTCTTTTAAAAGAAAAAATAATCCATTATGAGTTAGTATTTTAAACAAAAAAGTAGTATTTAGTTTTCAATCTTAATGCAACGAGTTTACGAAATGATATCTAGTTTATTTTTCTCGCAATTTTCCGCAAATACACTTTTACATTAAAATAAGCAATATCTAAATAGGGTGTTACAGTAATAATATTTTAGTCGGGGAGAATATTATGGTGTAATGATGATAGAAAGATAAGATGTTACTTTTAGTCACTTCGATGAAAAGGCAGAAACACATGGTCATCGTAATTCTTATCTTTCGTATCGTACTATTAAAATTTATCTTTTAAGCCATATTAAATGAAAAATATCAAGTTCATCCTCATTTTAGTGGTGTAATTAAAAGTAATATCATTAATTAAGAGTGTAAATCACCATTTAACGAAAAATAAATTTATTGAAAAGAAGTAAAGCTTGATTTCAATATAAAAAAAATTTATATATCATTTTTAATATAAAAAAATGTGATTTCAATGTCATTTTCTGGTCTTCTTGATGCAATACTTTATCTTTTAATGGGGCATTATTTGTATAACAATATTTAACAGTATTTTTTATGTTTATTGAAAAGAAGTAAAGCTTTTAGGTTTATAATATCGAAAATTTTGATTTCAATTTCATTCTTTGGTCTTATTGACATAATACTTTATATCTTTTAATGGTGCATTATTTGTATAACAATATTTAATAATACTTTTTAAGTTTACCAATTGAGCTATTTTAATTGGTAGTGGGAACACAATGAACATGTACTTGAGCCATAGAGTACATGGTTCGATTCCCACGGAAGGCAAAAACTCTACATGGGGGTAGAGAAGGTCATGATGTGCATTGCTGGGTAGCCTACTAAGCAAGAAAAGGCTATGGGCTGTTACAATATATGTAGGATTTAATTTAATAAAACTTCCTAATATATTAATTTTATAACATATATGTAGCATTTACTACAATTCTCTTTCTGCTTATTTTTTTGACCAATCTTTCTACTTTTTTATTAATAAAGTTTTTAAAAATTTTCTCCACAAAAACATTGAAGGTAAATAATACAATATATAGTATTTCACTAATTATGATAGTCAAAGATTTATATCGTATTTCTATATATTCTAACAACCCTTTTGGTCATAATTTATGAAAAATTAAAAGTAAAGAAAAGTTGACTTTTCATTCTCTCACTAAAACCAATCTCCCTCCCTCTCTCTCTCATATATATATATATATATATATATTCTTCTCCGTCACCATCCATGTCTCAACAAATTATCATTTTCTCTTTGCCTTCTTTGTAATCGTTATACCCGTGTTCAATTATAATGGATGCTGGTGGATTCTCCATAAGGCATCTTTCTATCTCTCTATGTTTCATTTTGTTTTCAATTTGTTTACACTACAATGATTATTGTGAGTATAACTAATGTGTTTCAATTTTCCTGTTTCATTTGGTGTTATAGGGGATATACTTTGAATATGAGGTATGTAAACGTGTTCAAATGCTGGCCCTTTCCTGCTGACGACCTTACTCGGGAGCAAATTGAGTCACGACTACCCCCGATGGAGGATTCCAGCAGGAGCTCACACCATGATCAAGAAGATGAAACAAAGATTCAACCTAAGGTTGAACTTGTTTCTCCAAGTGAGGACAATCTACCACCACCACCACCGCGACCACTGCTTCCTCTAAAGAGGGAATTGCCCCCAATTGAAGATGACGATGGTGAGAATTCAGAAGTGCCTAGCAACTACCAGCTGTTAGAGGAACGCCTCCAAACATTGAGATCCAATGTTGAGTTGGCGAAATTTGAAAAAGTGAAAATGAATTCAGTAAAGCAGGAGGAGGAATTTGATATGGTATGTTCTATTTGTAAGGTTTTCAAAACAATAACTACCACATTGATGGACACACACATGAGGGATTGTCTTGAGAAGAAGAGGAGGGAAGAGAAGCGACAAGGGATTCCAAGTTCGGATCCCAATCCTAAACCGCGAAGGAGGCGCACACTTACAGAGATTTTCAAGTTGCCATCCCAAATTGAGGTCGTCGACGACAAAAATGTGTCAATAGAAAAATTAACGACACTTCCCAAAAATGAATTTTGAGATGAGCTGCAAGACCATTGCAGATGACATTGAGTCATCAATAGTGTATGCTTCAGAATATGGTTCCATTATTTTGAAGTGTAGAAATAAAAAATTTATTTTTTCAGCAACTTTGCAATGTTGTGTTTGTTAAGAGGCAAGCATATATGGTCGCTCACTCCTTAGAAAGGGTAGCCTTTGTTGAGTCTTTTTTTTACAATTACAGATTGTATTGCTACACTCATTATCTTTGGAATGCAATAGTCATTTTTCAGTCAAAGAAAAAAGAAAAGAAAAAACTTGAACATGATCAAAATGGAGAACAGTTCCAACAGTCCCAATATTAATTTTTTACAAGGTTGTTTACGTTGTTAATTTAATTGTTTTACATGTATGTGTTAGCCTGTAATTTCGACAGGCTAAATTAAATGCAGTCAACGAGGTTTGATTTATTTTTAAAGTTTGACCTTGTATTTCAAGAGACAAGTATCAATTTCGACACTGAAATGAATTAAGCTATCAAGTTACATCAAGTAGATTTCGACCTCAGATTTGGCTAAGTCGAAGAAGCTGAAGACAGATATTTCGACAAGAAGGAGTTGGAGGCTGATGTCGAAGTAGGATCAAGTAACCGTTACCAAGAGCACGTAGCAGTTACATTTTTTAAACTTTGTACAGTTATTTTCTATTTGTATAAATAGTAGTTTCTCATAGGAAAAACGGGTCACAATCTCTCATACCAAGTTCCCACGCTCAAAGTACCGACACGCACTGAGAAACGAGTACAAGGAACGCATGTATGATCTTGTGCACCACCCATTTAAATTAATGCAATTTTAATTTTCCTTTTCTTTACGTTTCATGCAAATTTTCTCTTTGTTTTATCCTCCCTCATTTGGAGTAATTCGACGGTTTCGCGGAGAAATCGACGGTTATCTTCTTCTTTTTACTTTTAAACGCGCAATTCTGGAAAAACTTTAAACACAAACGATCTTAGGATTTACTAGTTGATCCTGCAAGCAGAAGCAATTTCAAACTAGCGGTGTTTACCAAAATCCAAGGTAAACAAATTGGCACGCCCGGTCTAGCACACAATGAGAATTTAAGGATGAAATACTTTCCAAATTCTCTAACTAAGAATGCCTTCACATGGTTCACTACACTGCCTCCAAATTCAATTTTTAATTAGAATCAATTAGAAAAGGCCTTCCATGAGCAGTTCTATATGGGCCAATGCAAAATTAGTCTTAAAGAACTAGCTAGCATTCGACGCAAGGGGGCAGAATCTGTTGATGATTATCTAATAGATTTAGACTACTCAAAGCAATGTGTTTTACCCAAGTGCCTGAGCATGAGTTAGTCGAAATGGCTGCTGGTGGTCTAGATTATACTATAAGAAAGAAACTAGACACACTACATTTAAGAGATATGGCACAATTGGCTGATAGAGTTCGACAAGTCGAAAGACTCAAAGCCGAAAAAACCAGAACTGGTAGATTCCAAAGTAAAAAAGAAAAGGTTGCTTATGTCGAAGCTAATGACAGTGATCAAGAATACGATATATCTTATGAAGATGTCGAAGAAGAGGTCGACATTGCAGAACTAAAACCAGGACCTCCTTATACTTGCAAATTGTTAAAACCTTCTAATGGAAAAAATCTTGTGGAACCTAAGAATGATAAATTTGTCGCAAAAACTTACACTTATGATGTATCTAAATGTGACGAAATATTTGATCTGCTTGTGGCTGATGGTCAAATCTTAATGCCTAAAGGCCTAAAGATTCCACCATTAGAACAACGACAGAAAAGAGGCTTTTGTAAGTTTCATGGTTTCTTAGGTCATAACACTTCCCGTTGTGTCATTTTCAGGGATTTGGTTCAAAATGCTATCAACGAAGGAAGGCTGAAATTTGGTGACAAATCTAAGCCACCAATGAAGATTGATACTGATCCCTTGCCAACAGCTGATGCATTGCTAGTTGAAGTTGATCTCAATGTGGTTGAGGTCACAGAGGTTATTGCAGAAAATGCCAAAATAGAAGAAGCTGTCGACAAGGTAGGTGTCGAAATGGTTACCGAAGACCAATATGCTGAGAAGATGAAGGTAGTGTATCCAAGGGCTGAAGAGGAATTGATTGACTTCCTCAATCGCTGCAAGATCAATAACACTGAAGTTATGCTTTGCCCAAGGTGCAGTGCTGTCTTCGACAAAGATTCTGCTAAGAGTTTTGAAGGATTTAAGCCTCAACTGAAACGCAAAGGAAAATGGGTGTCATACCCTAATTTTGTCCGCCTAGGTTTAAAACCCTAATTTTCCGCAAAAATAAATAAATTGAGAAGTGTGGTTTTATTTTGATGAGTGAAGAGCATTGTGCATGCATTTTTGGGTTTTAAAAGTCATTCTAGGGCTTTTAAATTCATTGTTAGAGTGGAAATGCATTTGTTGTTAAAAAACAAGGTTTTTAGGGCAAAAGGGTATTTTGGTCATTGTCAAAAATAAGATAATTTCTCATCAAGAATCATTGTGCAATTTTAGAGAAATTTATTTGAAGCAAAACATTTTTGGTCATGTATGTATGTATGCGCATGCATGCATACATTGTGCACAAAATTTCAAAAAGGATCAAAAGGGAATATTCTACAAAAAGTTCCAAGATGTGATTTTTATGACATTTTTGGTCATGGTGATCACATAAAATGGCATATTCCTCAAGATACCTTGTATGTGACTCAAATTGGTGCATTTTTGTACAATTATCTTGAAAAGAATAATCAAAAATGAAGGGATAATGGAATGGTCATATAATAGTACAATAGTACAAGATGACAACTAGCAAAACTTGGTCACCAAGGACCCCTCCCAATGTTGCGTCGCCTATCCCTCTCATTCCCTCTCATATTTTCATTTTTTGACCTCAATCCATGTGTGATTCAATCCTCACCCTCCATTCAAATTTTAGATGCAATCCTAGGGTGAGATGAGATGCACAATGACCTAACTACCCTTAAACCTAATTGCTTTCTATATATACCCTATTAACCTCACCTCACAAAAAAAGAGGAGAAAGCTTTTGGCCTCACCATTCACTCATAAACCCTAGCACACAACTCCCTCCTCACCTTCTCTCCATTTTATGCGCCACCCCCTCTCCCTTCTCTCTAACTCACTTCTTCATTTCTCATCTACCCACACACATTCAATCCATCTTCCAAGCCTAAACACTAATTTTCAACCATCAATCCTTCATAAAATCACACAAAAGTTCAAGATCAAGGGTCATTTTTTGGAGATTGGAGACCATGCTTGAAGATAAGTTGATTTGGTTGATTATTTCTTCATCTATTGTGTTTATTTGGAGCTCATCTTAAGGTATGTGATTCCTAGACCCCTTCTCTTGTAAATCCTTGCATAAAGTCATCATTTCTTGCATATTTGTGAGATTTCCACTTCCAAAAATGTAGATCCTCTCTTTTAACTTCATTTTTATGCTTGTACATATGTTAATCTCATGAATCTTTGTTTTGATGCTTTGATTTTGGGGTTATATGCATGATTTTGTTGTTTTAAGTGAAATAAAATGTTATTTGCTTTGATAATGATTTCGCATGCTTCAAATAAATATGTGTTTTATGATTTTTGTTGGTTATCATGGTTGAATCTTGTGAATAAATGCATCTATGTTTTGGTTATGTCACTCGCTTGCTTGATTTGGTTGACTTGTTAGAATAAATTGGTGATTGGCCATTAAACTTGCAAATATTCAAACCCATGTTGTTAATTGTGAAATTTGTGATTTGAGAAAAATGAATTTGGGTTTTGGTTCATTTATGATCCACAAATGATCTTGGGTTATGCTAAGTTGGCAAGAGATAGGTTACTTCAACCTTGATGCCTATGCTTGTAAGCATTTAAAAATTCAATTCCCATTTGATGTGCTTGTGAAATGTGAGCAAAAAGGGGTCTATAAACCATTGAATTTGCGCACATGATTGGTCTCCAATGACCTTGATGCATCCTCAAGTTTAATCATGCTTTCTTTGCTCTTTGAGTTTAATGTAAATTGTTGTTTGAAGCTTGTGAAGTTTTGGCAAAGGATAGGCCACTTAGAGCCTTGATGCACCATTGCATTGTCTTAATAAATTGCAAAGGAGAGACTACTTGGAGTCTTGATGCACTTTCCATTTCTCAATCGGCAAAGGATAGGTTCATTTAACCTTGATGCACATGCATTTTGCATATTCATGCATTCTTGAATTGAAGCTTGGTACTCAATGCTTGATATACTTGTTTATGTGCTTGTAGTGCATTAAAATGTTGAATTGGTGTTCACAATTTGCTTGTTTTGATTTCCACCAATTGTTACTCGTTAGTAACTCCCCAAAACTTCAAAACCATGTTGCATACAAAGAACAACTTGTTACTCGTTAGTAACGTTCCAACTTCAAAACATTTTTTTGCATTTACATAATCATTGATAAACAACTTCACTTCTTCTCATAACAATTTCAAACTATTTTTCACAAATCAAACTTTGTTGAGGATAATGCGAAGCCTTTGCTTGCACGATTGTCAACAATGGGGTGCTAGTGGTGATCACTTGGAGTCTTTGCTCAATTGATTATCATGAACACTCATTTTTCAAAAGAACTCTCATTTCACAAATTAAAAACTTTGTTGAGGATAATGCGAAGCCTTTGCTTGCACGATTGTCAATAATGGGGTGCTAGTGGTGATCACTTGGAGTCTTTGCTCAATTGATCATCATGAACACTCATTTTTCAAAAGAACTCTCATTTCACAAATTAAAAACTTTGTTGAGGGTAATGCGAAGCCTTTGCTTTCATGATCGTCAATAATGGGATGCTAGTGGTGATCACTCGAAACCTTTGTTGTTTGATCACTGTGAACATTCAATTTTCACAATTAAACAACTAAAAAATAAAAACCTTTTCTCGACAACCGAGAACTACGTAAGCTTTGAATTCTCCATCGCACTGGAAGATACGTAGGAGCGGGTCACATTCCCGTCAAGCACGACAAATAAAAACCATTTTCTTTTCAAAAAAAACAAACCCTTTTCCAAAACAAGGCAAATTCTAAAAACAAAACAATTTTCGAAAACAAGAAATACGTTGCTTTGATTCCCTCCCCGGGATACGTAGGCACGGTGCCCTCCCGTCAAGCGCAAAAGATTAAATTTTCCTTAAGTTTTTTCCATAAAGTAAGGAGAGATAAAGAGAGATAAAAACAAAGCATTTCTTAAATCAACCTTTTAAATCACACGTCAAATCGAGGTTCCCTTTCAGTAGAAAGGATGTGTGGGGTGCTCGTACCTTCCCCATGCATAACCGACCCCCGAACTCAAATCTCGTGGTTCCAAGGACCATTGTCTTTCAAGAAAGGTTTTTTTCAATGTTTTACCTCTAAAAAAAATATTGGTGGCGACTCCAATTCATGTTGTGCGAAGAGAAATCCCTCCAAAGGATTTTTCGGGGTGCAACAGCTGGCGACTCCACTGGGGACCTTTCTTTAGTGGGTTGAGCCAATCGATTCGACATGTGATTTATTTCGTTGATTTGAATGCTTTGTTATATCTCTCCTCCTTTCCCTTTCTTCTTTCTTTCCTTTGCCTTTAAAAACATGCTTGCATTATTCTTAGAATTGTCGTGTGCATTCTTGTGATGTTGTGCTTGCGTGCATTGTGTGTTAGCCTTCTTCCTCTTCTATATTTGCTTCTTGAGTAAAATAAGAGTAGTTTCTTCTTCTTCTCCTCTTACTTTCGTCGTTTATATGCTTGTCTCATACATTTCCCCAATCCTAGCATGTTCCCCTCTTCTTTGCTCCCTTTCTTGAGGTAAGCTCATGCATTTCCCTTAATCCTATTATGTCCCCTCCTCTAGGCTCCCTTTCTTAAGGTAAGCAATGCTTGCGATTGTTGTTGGAACCCTAGGTTAGTATACTTATGTTGAAATGATATTGAACCCTAGGGTAGACGACATGCTGTTGCTTGATATTGTCTGGACTGTTTTGGTTTCCCTTTGCAGGTGGGGTTTGGGTAGATTTTTAGGTGTTGTGCCCTCATCACACACTGCACACCTTATATTTGTGAGCATTGAGTGGGGCCTAAAACCCAAGGTCTGCAAAGAACCCTAGGAGAGTGGAAATGAGTAGTGACTGCCATTCGTAGACCGTTGTCTGTCTGGCTCTCATGAAAGTTTCGCCTAAGAGTGCGCTTTCTTCATGATACCTCACAATCGGTAGCTCTCTACGATTGTGGGTGTATTCATGAGAGAGACTTTAGCTCTTGGTTGCCATTGTGAGGCAGTGACCAGAACCCACATGGGAGGATTACCCTTGTCGTTGACTTTAGAGCCTACGATCTTTACCCATTTGTAGGACACGGGGGCACGCAAATTGTGTGTTGCATTAGCTTAGGCATCCTCTTTCGAAACTCTTTTACCAAAAATGTAGAAAATAATTTCCTTTTTCCCTCATAAACACCTATATGAGGTGGCATATAGCGGGTATTTTCAAAAATGTTTTGAACCGCCACCAATAAACATCATTTTCTTCTCTCTTTTCTATGTAAATAAAAGGTCATAATCATCACATCTGCGTCATTTTGCATCATCATCATTGCATTCGCATCTAACAAAAATTTTGAAAAAAAAAACCTCCATTCTTTGCATCCTCCATGCATTAAAGTTGTTTGCCGGAGATCGCAACGTAACACAAAGTCTTGTCATAGGTGTGTAAGAAACGGAATGGAATCAAAAGGCAAAACCGTTTTCAATTCATAAAGCACCTTTTTCTAAAATTTTTTTTCAATAAATCACTTACATCTTCAAATCATTTTTAAAATCTTTTTCTAAATCATTTTCCAAAAAAAAATGAAATGAAATAAGAGGAACTCCTTATGCAATCGTTCCATGGGTAGAAGTGCATCTTTGAATGATGAAGGGTAATATCTCAAATTTGTTTGTGCACTACAAATTTGAGGTGATACTCTACGATATCGGGGCACTTTGACCCAATCAGGCGTAGTTTGTTTTCAAATAAAAAAAGTGGAGTCAACCAAATGTCGAAGCATTTCAGTATATTACGTGAAGTATTGAGTCAGGATCCACTCAATGTTTCATGCAAGTTACTCAGAGTAACGACAATTGGTTGCCTCACGTCATCATTTTCGCAAAAAGGGGCATTGGTATTTCAGATCTTGCCGTGCTTCTAAAGAATAAAAATCATTTTGAAAAAATATCATTCTTGCATCTTGCATCATCCAAAAATGCATTGGAGTTTCGTATTTCATCTTGCATCAAAAACAAACAAAAAATCTCCTTTAGAATAATTACACTTTTCAAGTGGTCATTTTTCATGCATTTGCTTATCATGATTTGTTCATTCATACATTGCATAAACCAAATAAAAAAGTTGTGATGAGAGACGAGACGCTTTTGCAAAATAATCTGTTGAAAAAGTTTACCCTTACTTATTTGCAAACTCAAGATGTTCCAAGGCACTCAGTTTTTCAAATCAACAGTTCATTTGCATTTTCTTCAAAAAAGGCATTGCATCTCATCCATTCCATGATAAAAGACTGAAACAGTTCATCAAAAAAACTTTCCATCATGTTTTAACCAATGTTAACTCTCTACGAAGCATTCTTCTAGTGGGCGTGCATGCCATGTGCAGTTTCTCTTGTTTGAGTCTGTCAGTTTCCTTCCCTTATCATCATTCTCCATCCAAGTTTGATTCAACCCCATCCCCGTGTCATACGCCGACCTATGCAGCTATCTAATCAGTCATGGATGGATCACTCCTCGCAAGATGAGATCAGTTCAACCTCCATTCCCAAACGGGTACAATCCAGAAGCCACTTGCGAGCTCCATGCTGGGGCAATTGGGCATTCTGCTGAAAATTGCTATCTTTTGAAAAGTTTGGTTCAGGGCTTCATTGATTCCAAGCAGTTAACTTTTGAGAAGGGGGGAAGGATCAAGTTCTCAGGGTCTGTGGACTATTAAGCAAGGATAGCAGTTGTTGAAGAGGGTTGAAGTGGTGAAAGCGGCATCATCAAAACATTTGTGTCTTTGTCATGCATTTCATAGCATTTATGAGTGATTGTTGATTTTCATGTAGTTTTTCAGTTCAAAACAATTTTCTGTAATGCAATCCTTTGGCTCTGCCCAAGGCCTTAGGATATTTCAATAAGGGCACACATGTTTCCTTTTAGTATCATCATCAATAAAATGTTATTTTGAATTCCTCAATAAAATTTCTTTCTTTCATTTTGTCATGTGTCTGTTATTTGCTTTTCAATTCCTCCCAACGCGGATCAAAAATAATAATAAATGAGAATAATCTTTGAAAACAACGACGCCAATGGTTCATATTGTGACTCTGATTACCCGATTAACCAAACTGAGAGAGAGGCTGAAGACAACTGGGATGTTTCTTCGGAGTTAATAAGTGAAGAATTGGCTAAGGCTGTAGAAATTCATGATGCCACAACTAGGTTGGGCAATGAAGTCAAAGCACAAGTTCAAGCAAAGTGGAGCAATGCTGAGGAAACCAAACAAATGTTACAAGCGAACCTCTTTCGCGACCAAACCCTTTCCCTTCCTCAGATCAACCAACTTTCCCATTTCCCATTACAAGTACTCCATCACAAAAAAAAAAAAAAATTCATAACCAAATGCCTGCCATCGCCACCTTCCTCACTACCACTGGCCCTTCTACAAAATCAACTCATCTCATTTGCTCCTCCCTCTGAACCTCCTGTCACCCCAGTTAATACCAGGACCCAATCAAGCATCCTCCAACCGCTGCAGGGGTTTCATTGCCATTATCTCTCCAATCACCCCAGACAAGGATCACTTCAAATATCCAAAAATAGTGTATCACTTTTATCAGCTCACTCAACTCAAAAGCAAAAAAGGAAAAAATCAGAAAAAATGAAACAAAAAAGAACAGATTCAAAAAAATGAAAATCCCAAAAATGAAAAAACAAGGGAAAAAGAGACGAAAGAAATATAAGTTGTGAGCTGATACATTTGGCCATAAAGCGTAAGAGATCCTTGTCTCAATGAACCTTCCTACACCTTGTTGTGTATGACCACCCTTTCTTCCATAAACCTTCAAACACTTCATCATTCCTATACATCTCTCCTTTGATAAAACCGCAAACACTACCTCGACCTCGTCATCCCGCCCTCCACAAACCCTCAGTCATTCCTCAGACTCCACCATCAGATTTGCAATCAAGCTGTTGTGCAAGAATAAGAGAACAAAGTGGTCCGTCCTCATGAGGAATCAAGTGACATGATCAATTTGAGCAAAGGAGAGAATTGACGCCATGATAAAGAGCAATGAATCAACAAGTTTGTGTAAATCACCCTTCTGACATAAGACACTTGCCATTATAACAAAGTCTGTAATTACCAAAGTTCGGTCTGTTGCGCAGCTTTCCAAGCTAAGGTAGTCACAAATAACAGTATGAAGACTCCAGGTCAAGCACGAAAAATGGGGCAGTTAGAGACAATCAACAAAGGATATCAAGGACGATGATGACCTTCATGGAAATCAGGCTTCGTTTTACACTCTAACAGGGGCAAACCCCATATGATGGAAGTAATACTTTCATTGAGCCTTATCAAACCAAAGTAAATTTGTCTTATGTCAGAAGAAGAATAAGAGAAAGCTCAAACCGAAGAAAGCTCATCTTCAACAATTTCAAAGAAGACTCAATGCTCAAAAAGATCACGAACCTCCAAAGGGATTCCCATGGAGATGAACCCAGTATCATGAAGACGAAGAACTTATTCTCCGAAGGGGCCTTTAATTCTTGCAAAATGGGATGCAAGAAAAGAAAACCCCAGTTTCCAGTGAATTCAGATGCAGTCAGAAAGGAGTATGCCTAAAGAAATAAATGAAAAAAAGAGAAAGATGAGCCAAGTAAGAATTAGCTCGCTAGGTTGAAAACCCGCAAAGGGCGGCCTAGGCAAAACCAGAGCGACCCGGTGGATTGAAAACCCGCAAAGGGCGATCCAAGCAAAAATTAGGGTCAGAAAACATGGACTTGAAATGAAAAAGGCAATCAGCACTCCCAAAAGTTTGGATAAAGGGGTGATCAAGGTCATGAGTATGGACGATTGGCATCGTTACTTCAAAAGAAAAAACACAAGATCTGCTTCCCCTTTTTCTTGTATTTTTCCAGTTTAAAAATTTTTCAATGTACTTTCAATTGGCGTGACCTTCTGCACGTCCAGTTTCCATAACAATAAGAATTCAACTTTTTCTTCCATGTATTTGCTTTTCGTGTCTTTTATCTTCACTTATTCTGTCTCTTTGTTTTAAAATAAATGTTTTTATGATTGATGATACTGAATTGTGAAACCTGTGCATGAGTCAAAAAGCATTACAATTATTGCGAAATTTCTGAAAATCACAGAAAAGAGGGGATCCCTCAAATAAATGAATTGGCAAAAAACAAACGCGGGCACAATCACTTCAAATGGCAAGCAAACTTATGCGCGGCTCTGGCATTGCTATTACCCTAGATGGTCCTCATGTCTCAGGCCCAAAGGAAAAGATTTGCACCAAAGATTAAAACAAGGTTCAGTGATCACCAAGTGAGGCTTCTTTCATGCCAAAAGTCAAGACATTCATAGAGAACCAAAGATTTGCACTGAGAACACCACTCAGATCCAAAGTTGGGGCATTCTCTTCACCACCAACCCACCCTGATCTTGGGAAAGTTTGTTCATTGTCCATCCCATTCATATACCACCCTCAGTTCATAACCAGTACCATAACTTCATCCCCTTTCACAAACCCACTCAAAGAATCCATTTGAAATTGTCATTCTAAAGTGGGGCATTTCCATAACTGTTCACTCCCGCTCAAATGAGCAGAGTTCTCCCTAAAGTCATTCACATCCATAAATTCCTGTCAGGGCAGTCTCTCAACTCACTGTCCTAAACCAATCCCAAGTTAACTGACTCACTCGTCCACATCTGCACTCTTATGCATACTTACTAGTCAATGCTTCAGAGAGAGAGAATACAAATTGATCATGTGGTGTTTAAAGTTCAGTCATCATGGAAATGGAAAGGAAAATAAGTGAGCTTGTTAATAAAAACCTTGAGAACACCAGAGTTTGAATCAAATCTAGTTTTTCCAAAGAATGGTCCATAGCCATCTCAATTCCTTGCATTCAAAGTCTCGCGTCTCATCATTATAAAAATGTTTACAAAAATGTTTAAATACTCCAATCATTCATCCTCCTCATGCATATAGGCATTTCATGTTATTCAAAGCATTACATTCGCATCATCCACATTCATCACAATAAAAGCAAAAGAACACAGACATTCCATAGCATTTATCATCATCACATCAAACATCAAATCAGTTTTCAAAACAAAAAGAGGCATTCTTAATAAATAGTCATAGTCGTCACGATAGGACGCTTGAATTGATCACTCAAGAATCCTAAAGTCCCTATGCTAAAAGAAAATTAAAAACATTCATTGCATCCATGTGCATCCCAGCATCAAGAGCCTGCATTCCATGCATCATTCAAAGCTTCCCAATTTTCAAAAGAAACTCATTTGCTTTGGACTCGTTAGTCCCCAAAATTTTCAAAAAAAGTCAGTTACTTTGGACCAATGGGTCCCCGAAATCTCATTTTCAGAAAATCATCATGGCACCGAGTTAGTGAACTCCATCAGCACAGAGTTAGTAAACTCCCACAGAGTTAGTGAACTCCTTCCACAGATCACAACGTCGCGTACGAGCGCGCGGCAGATCCTACAGACTTCGTTAAGTCCATCGGATTAATTGTGTCAACCTAAGGCCTAGCGTAGATCCATTGATCATATCAGTTCCGGACCTGATATTGATCGGCCGCTCGAAAAGGCCACCCCCAGAACTCGGACTCGACGAGAGTCCATTAAAAGGTTTTAGGCAACCTCCGAATTCCCCAATTTACGGCACTTCCCATTTACTGCTTTCATTTACTGCTTTACGCAATTTACTGCTTTCTCGTCGACGCGACAAGTGTTGACTCTCTCTCTCTCAAAAGAAGAGAGATCAAAAAAAAAAAAAAAGAGAAAAAAGAAAAGGAAAATTCGGGTTTCTCTAAGTAGACAAAATTAGTATTATTTCTGAATTCTTTATTTCTATTTTGCCTCGGAATATGTTTCGACCAATTCATATTCCTTGGTAAAATCCAAATAAAGAGGGGCAGCTGTCATACCCTAATTTTGTCCGCCTAGGTTTAAAACCCTAATTTTCCGCAAAAATAAATAAATTGAGAAGTGTGGTTTTATTTTGATGAGTGAAGAGCATTGTGCATGCATTTTTGGGTTTTAAAAGTCATTCTAGGGCTTTTAAATTCATTGTTAGAGTGGAAATGCATTTGTTGTTAAAAAACAAGGTTTTTAGGGCAAAAGGGTATTTTGGTCATTGTCAAAAATAAGATAATTTCTCATCAAGAATCATTGTGCAATTTTAGAGAAATTTATTTGAGGCAAAACATTTTTGGTCATGTATGTATGTATGCGCATGCATGCATACATTGTGCACAAAATTTCAAAAAGGATCAAAAGGGAATATTCTACAAAAAGTTCCAAGATGTGATTTTTATGACATTTTTGGTCATGGTGATCACATAAAATGGCATATTCCTCAAGATACCTTGTATGTGACTCAAATTGGTGCATTTTTGTACAATTATCTTGAAAAGAATAATCAAAAATGAAGGGATAATGGAATGGTCATATAATAGTACAATAGTACAAGATGACAACTAGCAAAACTTGGTCACCAAGGACCCCTCCCAATGTTGCGTCGCCTATCCCTCTCATTCCCTCTCATATTTTCATTTTTTGACCTCAATCCATGTGTGATTCAATCCTCACCCTCCATTCAAATTTTAGATGCAATCCTAGGGTGAGATGAGATGCACAATGACCTAACTACCCTTAAACCTAATTGCTTTCTATATATACCCTATTAACCTCACCTCACAAAAAAAGAGGAGAAAGCTTTTGGCCTCACCATTCACTCATAAACCCTAGCACACAACTCCCTCCTCACCTTCTCTCCATTTTATGCGCCACCCCCTCTCCCTTCTCTCTAACTCACTTCTTCATTTCTCATCTACCCACACACATTCAATCCATCTTCCAAGCCTAAACACTAATTTTCAACCATCAATCCTTCATAAAATCACACAAAAGTTCAAGATCAAGGGTCATTTTTTGGAGATTGGAGACCATGCTTGAAGATAAGTTGATTTGGTTGATTATTTCTTCATCTATTGTGTTTATTTGGAGCTCATCTTAAGGTATGTGATTCCTAGACCCCTTCTCTTGTAAATCCTTGCATAAAGTCATCATTTCTTGCATATTTGTGAGATTTCCACTTCCAAAAATGTAGATCCTCTCTTTTAACTTCATTTTTATGCTTGTACATATGTTAATCTCATGAATCTTTGTTTTGATGCTTTGATTTTGGGGTTATATGCATGATTTTGTTGTTTTAAGTGAAATAAAATGTTATTTGCTTTGATAATGATTTCGCATGCTTCAAATAAATATGTGTTTTATGATTTTTGTTGGTTATCATGGTTGAATCTTGTGAATAAATGCATCTATGTTTTGGTTATGTCACTCGCTTGCTTGATTTGGTTGACTTGTTAGAATAAATTGGTGATTGGCCATTAAACTTGCAAATATTCAAACCCATGTTGTTAATTGTGAAATTTGTGATTTGAGAAAAATGAATTTGGGTTTTGGTTCATTTATGATCCACAAATGATCTTGGGTTATGCTAAGTTGGCAAGAGATAGGTTACTTCAACCTTGATGCCTATGCTTGTAAGCATTTAAAAATTCAATTCCCATTTGATGTGCTTGTGAAATGTGAGCAAAAAGGGGTCTATAAACCATTGAATTTGCGCACATGATTGGTCTCCAATGACCTTGATGCATCCTCAAGTTTAATCATGCTTTCTTTGCTCTTTGAGTTTAATGTAAATTGTTGTTTGAAGCTTGTGAAGTTTTGGCAAAGGATAGGCCACTTAGAGCCTTGATGCACCATTGCATTGTCTTAATAAATTGCAAAGGAGAGACTACTTGGAGTCTTGATGCACTTTCCATTTCTCAATCGGCAAAGGATAGGTTCATTTAACCTTGATGCACATGCATTTTGCATATTCATGCATTCTTGAATTGAAGCTTGGTACTCAATGCTTGATATACTTGTTTATGTGCTTGTAGTGCATTAAAATGTTGAATTGGTGTTCACAATTTGCTTGTTTTGATTTCCACCAATTGTTACTCGTTAGTAACTCCCCAAAACTTCAAAACCATGTTGCATACAAAGAACAACTTGTTACTCGTTAGTAACGTTCCAACTTCAAAACATTTTTTTGCATTTACATAATCATTGATAAACAACTTCACTTCTTCTCATAACAATTTCAAACTATTTTTCACAAATCAAACTTTGTTGAGGATAATGCGAAGCCTTTGCTTGCACGATTGTCAACAATGGGGTGCTAGTGGTGATCACTTGGAGTCTTTGCTCAATTGATTATCATGAACACTCATTTTTCAAAAGAACTCTCATTTCACAAATTAAAAACTTTGTTGAGGATAATGCGAAGCCTTTGCTTGCACGATTGTCAATAATGGGGTGCTAGTGGTGATCACTTGGAGTCTTTGCTCAATTGATCATCATGAACACTCATTTTTCAAAAGAACTCTCATTTCACAAATTAAAAACTTTGTTGAGGGTAATGCGAAGCCTTTGCTTTCATGATCGTCAATAATGGGATGCTAGTGGTGATCACTCGAAACCTTTGTTGTTTGATCACTGTGAACATTCAATTTTCACAATTAAACAACTAAAAAATAAAAACCTTTTCTCGACAACCGAGAACTACGTAAGCTTTGAATTCTCCATCGCACTGGAAGATACGTAGGAGCGGGTCACATTCCCGTCAAGCACGACAAATAAAAACCATTTTCTTTTCAAAAAAAACAAACCCTTTTCCAAAACAAGGCAATTTCTAAAAACAAAACAATTTTCGAAAACAAGAAATACGTTGCTTTGATTCCCTCCTCGGGATACGTAGGCACGGTGCCCTCCCGTCAAGCGCAAAAGATTAAATTTTCCTTAAGTTTTTTCCATAAAGTAAGGAGAGATAAAGAGAGATAAAAACAAAGCATTTCTTAAATCAACCTTTTAAATCACACGTCAAATCGAGGTTCCCTTTCAGTAGAAAGGATGTGTGGGGTGCTCGTACCTTCCCCATGCATAACCGACCCCCGAACTCAAATCTCGTGGTTCCAAGGACCATTGTCTTTCAAGAAAGGTTTTTTTCAATGTTTTACCTCTAAAAAAAATATTGGTGGCGACTCCAATTCATGTTGTGCGAAGAGAAATCCCTCCAAAGGATTTTTCGGGGTGCAACAATGGGTTGACAAAAGACCAAAGTTTAGTTACAATAACAGAGGTATCCAATACAACGATACTTCGACTAAGAATCTTCAGAAGGGACACATTAAAACTTATGTTCCTCCAACAATATCTCCTGTTGAAAAATGGGTACATTCCGGTGGAAAAAGTACTGGTTATTACCCAGTATATTATGCTGGAAAGTATGATGAAAAGAAACAGGATATGAAAAAGATGGTTAAAGGGAGCACAAGTGCTACTAACCAAAATAAGGCAACTGAATCTAACAAGTATGCCTATAACAATAATTACAAAGGGAAGAACCCTATGACGAGAACTCAATGGCGTAGATATCAACGCCAGAAAAAGGTTGCTGCTGTAGGCAAGGTGGAAAATTCCAACAAAGAGAAAGGTAAACAAATACCTTCAAAATCTCTTGAAATGGCTAGAAAGCCAGCAACTGAAAGGATATTTCCACCTCTCTCAGTGATTAAAGAAGGTCTCAATCTAGACGAAGAAATGGGATCTGATTTCGCAAACTCAGGGTCAGAATTCGACGTCCTGTGCGGTGTTGTCTCGATCCTACCAATTGAGTATGACGTGGTTTCTGAGGTGAATGATGCTGAAGAGGATTTCGACGAAGAAACCACTTACAAACCCATTTGTTACTATGTCTTGAAAAATGGATGTGTGGAAGAGCAACACGCTGTCTTTGAGAGACCTGATTGTGGGATGAGGAATCATCTTAAACTTTTGTATATCCAAGCAAAGGTGAACAATGTTGGGGTAAGCAAGATCTTGGTTGATGGTGGCGCTGCTGTGAACCTGATGCCACAACATATGCTAAAGAGGATTGGGAAGTGTGAAACGGATCTGAAAACACACAACCTAATCCTTACCAACTATGAAGGTAAAAGTGGCCACTCTCTTGGAGCCATTGAAGTTGACCTTTCTGTTGGAAGCATTAGAAAGCCAACTATGTTTATGGTGATTTCAACCAAGGCAAATTATAATATGCTATTGGGAAGGGAATGGATCCATGCTGTGGGGGCAATTCCTTTGACAGTTCACCAGAGGCTCATTATTTGGAGAGAAGATGGCCTAGTTGAAAACATTGAGGGTGATCAAAGCTATTTCAAGGCTGAAGTGAATACTATCACCAAGAAAACCTTCAACAAGAAACTGGCGAGCATTGCGCCATGCATTTCCTCTGAACATGGTTATGAAAGCAGAGATAATGTGAGGATCTCAGTGATTCTTGATCCCAACTATGGATTTATTTGGGATAGAGAGGTCATTGACGAAGACAACTACCCACAAGGCTATGTCAAGCCTACAGGGTGGGAAGGACCATAAATAGTTATTTATGGATAAACCCACTGTATGGGATAGGATTACGGACTATGTGGCCGAAAATAAGCAAAAAGCGGTTTTAGAAGCTGACTTACAACAACAATTAGTTGATGAAGCCGCTGAAGATAAAAATAAAGACAACATTGTCGAAAACCAGAGGCTTGATTGCGTCTATGATGACGAGCCTTTAGGTTTTGAAAAAGATCCAATGGGTTCAACCAAAAAGATCCAAGCACAAGATCCCTTAGATGAAATTGATTTGGGAGATTGCTCAATAAAAAGGCCAACATACATTAGTGCTAAGATTGATCAAGAGTTGAAGGCACAGATTGTTGAATTGCTAATGGAATACAAAGATTGCTTCGCTTGGGATTACAATGAGATTCCAGGGCTGAAAAGAGAGGTGGTTGAGTTGAAATTACATATTCGATCAGAGAAAAAGCCTGTGAAGCAAACACCAAGAAGATTTGCACCAGAAATCATGTCGAAGATTAAAGCGGAAATCGAAAGGCTATTGAAAAGCAAGTTCATCAGAACTGCCAGGTATGTCGAATGGCTTGCTAATATAGTGCCTGTAATTAAGAAAAATGGTACGCTTAGAGTTTGCATAGATTTTAGAGATCTAAATAATGCTACTCCCAAAGATCAATACCCAATGCCTGTGGCAGAAATGTTGGTTGATTCAGTGGCTGGTTATGAATATTTAAGCATGCTTGATGGATATTCTGGTTATAACCAAATTTTTATTGCTGAAGAAGACATTTCAAAAACTGCATTTCGATGCCCAGGGGCATTAGGTGTTTATGAATGGGTGGTGATGCCATTTGGTTTAAAAAATGCTGCTGCTACATATCAAAGAGCTATGAACACTATGTTCCATGATTTTATAGAAAATTTTATGCAAGTCTATATAGATGACATAGTTGTTAAGTCTTCATCAGAAAATGGTCATTTAGATCATCTACGACTATCATTCGAAAGAATGAGAAAATATGGATTGAAAATGAATCCACTCAAATGTGCCCTTTGTGTAAGTGCAGGTGATTTCTTGGGCTTTGTTGTGCACAAAAAAGGCATTGAGATAAATCAAAACAAGACGAAAGCTATCATGGAAACACAACCTCCTTCAACAAAGAAAGAATTACAGTCATTATTAGGAAAGGTCAATTTCCTGAGAAGACTTATATCAAATCTAAGTGGCAAGATTCAAATATTCTCGCCATTACTTCGACTGAAGAAGGATAATGTTTTCAAGTGGGATGTCGAACATCAAGTAGCTTTCGACTAGATCAAGACATATCTGATGAACCCTCCTATTAGAAATAAGACAATGAAATTGTATATAGCAACATCAGAATTGTCAATAGGTAGCATGTTAGCACAAGAGGATGAAAATGGTGTAGAATGGGCCATATATTACCTCAGTAGGGTTTTAAATGATTCTGAAACTAGATATCACCCTATTGAAAAATTGTGTTTATGCTTGTATTTCTCTTGTATTAAGTTAAAGCAATATATTAAGCCTGTTGATGTGTATGTTTATTCCCATTTTGATATTATTAAACATATGCTGTCGAAACCTATCCTACATAGTAGAATAGGCAAATGGGCTTTAGCTTTACTTGAGTATTCATTAACATTCCAACCTTTAAAGGCTATTAAAGGCCAAGTCGTTGCGGATTTCATTGCTGATCATTCAATAATTGAATCAGAAATTAATTTTGTGCACCTTCGACCTTGGAAATTGTACTTCGATGGCTCCAGCCATAAAAATGGGTCTGGTGTTGGGATGTTAATCATTTCACCTAAAGGGATTCCAACTAAATACAAGTATAAAATTAAAGAAAGTTGCTCCAATAATGAGGCTGAATATGAAGCCTTAGTAGCAGGACTTGAAATTCTGTTAAACTCGGGCGCAAAACAGGTCGAAATTAGAGGTGATTCTGAATTAGTAATCAAACAATTAACAAAAGAATACAAGTGCATTAAGGAGAATTTGATTACTTACTTTATTGCTGCCAATACTTTATTGAAACAATTCGACAGCGTTGATATTCAACATGTGCCTCGTATTGCAAATCAAGAGGCCAATGATCTGGCACAAATAGCTTCTGGTTATAAAGTTTCTAAAGAAAAATTAACAGAGCTAATCGAAATTAAAAACAAGTTAATTTCGACAGCAATGACACAAGAAACCTTGTCAAGAAAAAAACTGGAGGAGGCAGAGAGCTACTCTTTAATCTTAAGTCAATTACCTCCAAGTGAAAGTGAAAATTTTATTGAAAATTTTAATGATGAAGTTTCCGACAAAGGTTATTGTAATAATGTGTTTGAAGTTTTTGCCATTGACAGTATGTCAAATGATGATTGGCGAAGACAAATTGTTAATTACTTGGAAAATCCAACAGGGATAACTGATAGAAAAACCAAGTATAGAGCTTTAAGTTATGTCATCATGGGCAATGAGTTGTTTAAGAAAACCCCTGAAGGAGTTTTACTCAAGTGTCTTAGTGAAAATGAGGCATACTTGGCAATATCTAATACTCACAGTGGAACTTGTGGAGCTCACCAAGTAGGCCATAAAATGAAATAGCTCTTATTTCGACAAGGTGTCTATTGGCCGACTATGTTAAAAGATTGCATAGAGTTTGCCAAAGGATGCCAAGAATGTCAAAAGCATGCAGGAATACAACATGTACCTGCAAATGAATTGCATTCTATTGTAAAACCTTGGCCATTCAGGGGATGGGCTATGGATATAATTGGTGAAATCAAACCAAATTCGTCGAAAGGCCATCGTTTCATATTAGTAGGAATAGATTATTTCACTAAATGGGAGGAAGCTGTTCCTTTAAACAATGTTAATCAAGAAGCGGTGATTAATTTTATTCAAGACCATATATTATATAGATTTGGTGTGCTTGAAACTATCACCACAGACCAAGGTTCAGTTTTTATTGGTCAGAAAATGGTCGAATTTGCTGCCGAAAATGGGTATAAATTGTTAAGTTCGACACCATATTATGCTCAGGCAAATGGTCAAGTTGAAGCAGCCAATAAAATTATTGTTAGTTTGATTAAAAAACATGTTGGGCAAAAACCCAAGAATTGGCATAGGACACTTAACCAAATTTTATGGGCATGTCGAACATCCCCCAAAGAGTCAATCAATAGTACTCCTTTTAAACTTGTTTTTGGGCATGATGCAATATTGCCAGCAGAGATTTGTCTCCAATCAACTAGGATTCAAAGACGATTTGAAATCCCGTCGGATCATTATTGGAATATGATGTTAGATGAATTAGTTGATTTAGATGAAGATAGGCTCAGTGCATTAGATATGCTCACAAGACAAAAAGAAAGAGTGGCTAATGCCTATAACAAAAGAGTCAAATTGAAGACTTTCGACGTGGGAGATTTAGTTTGGAAAGTTATCTTACCTATGGATAGAAAAGATAGAGTCCTTGGTAAATGGTCCCCAAGTTGGGAAGGACCGTTCAAAATTTTACAAGTCTATTCAAAAGGCGCATATGAAGTCGAAGAGATTGGCGCTGATGAAAGAATTTTGCGTATAAATGGAAAATACTTGAAAAAATATAAACCAACATTGCAAGAAGTTAAGATAACGCTGGAATAAAGATAAAGAAAGCGTAAGTACGTGGCATTCAAAAGAAATTGTGATTGCCATATGAGCATTGTCAAAATTACAAGCAGAACGTGGAAGGCCACATGGTACACCAATATAGGAATAACGCCAACAACATTTAACAGTGATGACGTCAGGTAGGTGAGATATTCCGATCAAATGTAAAACCTATTTCGACATTGAGTTCAAAAATGCTCTTTTTCTGCCATTCACATAACTCCTGTCGAAAAAGACATTTTTGAAGGGGGCAATTTGTTAGCCTATAATTTCGACAGGCTAAATTAAATGCAGTCAACGAGGTTTGATTTATTTTTAAAGTTTGACCTTGTATTTCAAGAGACAAGTATCAATTTCGACACTGAAATGAATTAAGCTATCAAGTTACATCAAGTAGATTTCGACCTCAGATTTGGCTAAGTCGAAGAAGCTGCAGACAGATATTTCGACAAGAAGGAGTTGGAGGCTGATGTCGAAGTAGGATCAAGTAACCGTTACCAAGAGCACGTAGCAGTTACATTTTTTAAAATTTGTACAGTTATTTTCTATTTGTATAAATAGTAGTTTCTCATAGGAAAAACGGGTCACAATCTCTCATACCAAGTTCCCACGCTCAAAGTACCGACACGCACTGAGAAACGAGTACAAGGAACGCATGTATGATCTTGTGCACCACCCCTTTAAATTAATGCAATTTTAATTTTCCTTTTCTTTACGTTTCATGCAAATTTTCTCTTTGTTTTATCCTCCCTTATTTGGAGTAATTCGACGGTTTCGCGGAGAAATCGACGGTTATCTTCTTCTTTTTACTTTTAAACGCGCAATTCTGGAAAAACTTTAAACACAAACGATCTTAGGATTTACTAGTTGATCCTGCAAGCAGAAGCAATTTCAAACTAGTGGTGTTTACCAAAATCCAAGGTAAACAGTATGTCATATATGAGATATACATTTTATAATGCTATGGAAATAATTAACAGGGTTTAAAATTTGAACCATTAAAATAATACTCAACACTACAATTTCTCTGGTGCTAGGGTGAAAGAGCAAATTAAGTCTTTCACCAGTGAAACACTAAAATTGACCGTTAGATGTAGTATAAAATTCATCAATGGTTGAAATTTAATATTATTTGATTCAATCTTATCTATTCATAGCATTTTAAATAATAACCAACAATAAATTTTAATGTTTCATCGGTGAGAGATTTGATTTGCTATCTCACCCTAGAAGCACCTCAATTTCTCTATTAATTAAAATCGATTATTTTATCGCAAAAATACTTGAAGGTGCCACAGAAAATGAGCTCTTGGCAAAAGTCAAAATTAAGGAGGTGATGAATGGGGGAGAGTTCGAGAAGTCTAATTGCAACAGTGATGCGACAATGGAGGACGACATATGTTGTGCACTATGTCATATGTGTGTTTTATAACTTGTAATTTTATACAAAAATAAAGTCCCTATTTTTTATGCAAGTTATATTGTTTCTTAACTCGTAGCTCACATGTGGAAAATCAACACATAATAATGGGTTTTGAAGTTTGAACCATAAATACTACTTAACGACGTAATTTATGTGCTCATTGCATTTGAATGTTCTAGGTGGTCATTATAGGCTTACGATACGAATCTTGTACTAGATATCCACACATCTAGGTCCTCGATGGTACCTAGGTAATCAATACGTACAAATTTTGTACTAGATATCCACACATCTAGATTAAAGCTCAGCCCCAATTTCTCTTTGCTAATCCACACTTCACTTTGAAAGTTTCCTTACATTAAGACAATCATCGAGTAACCCAATTTTCATAAATTCTCTTTTTAACAGGATATGCTCAAAATTTTTAGAACCTTATGCTAAGCGTCCCATACCACTTAGCATAGTTTTCCGGGTATTCTTATCCTTTGACGGACAAGAGCACCACTTTGGGTTTTCGAAACTTTCCTCTTTTATAAAGTCAGAGTACTCAAATATTGTCTTTACTAACTGACTTTCGTCGTTAATGAACAACTCTTAATAATCTCTCTGCTTCTCCATGCCTAAGGTTTCATTTTCAAATAAAGAGCGCGTTTGTTCAAAATATGGTTACCCCGAAGATCCATTGAAGAAATTCGGGGTTTCACAATTTATACATTATTTCATAAAGTCTCATTCTTACTATTTCTCCCTAAAGTATTTATTTCCTTTTAATGCTACTTTACCCTATTAACTCTCGAAATTGTGTTGTTGTTCATTTCGAAAACCTCACGTGATCTACTAATATTGTCACTATCCCTTTATCTTTTCACCGCTATAAGTTTCCTTCTTAAGTTCAAATCAGGTCAATTTACAAAACAGTTGGTCATCACAATAGTTAGGCCTCCAATACTCAATCAATTCAACACAACAAATTATTCAGTCTTCACAATAATCAATCACAGAGATACACATTATCAGAAATAGTAGTACTACAATTATTACCGAGAAAAACAATCAAGAAGACAATTCAAGCAATCATACAACACCCATGAAGATAAAACTCATTATGCAGAAATTCCCTTTACCTGGAACGTTCTCCGACAAGTAGCGAGGTACGTGAGCTAAGGAAGGTCTATGTTCCGCGAAACCTTTAACGCAGAAACCTTTAATGGGTTATGGAAATAAGAAAGAAGAAGGGAAGGGAAGGTGTGTAAAAAACCCTAATTTGTTTTGGCATTTAATCGGTAATTTAAAATTGGTTAAAATAAAAATTGATGACATGACAAGACAATTCAGCTTTAAAAAAATTTAGAAATAAAAAAAAAATACACATCAGAATTCTGTTAGTCAACTCATTTTTTTGTAACGTTTGACTAACTGAAGGATTTTTTAAATTTTTTTTTTTTTTGCAGGGACCTTTTTTAAAAAAAAATTGAAGGGAGTTCCTAGAGATATAACAGACAAAAAACTATTCTGAGGCAGTTCCTGTTACAAATAAAAGAATAATTTATCATCATCATCATCATCATCTGTGATAACGAAAATGTAATTAATATATTAGACAACCAAAATATGATACACACACGTAATCAAATCAAATTTTTGTATGTTAGTACATTTTAATAATATCATTGAGTTTAGGTCCTACACCTCTTCCATATTTTAAAGGCTTGCAGTCACATTCATATTCACTAGATCCTTCATATTGTGACATAGTCTTTCAATAGCATGGATGAATGCTAGAGGATTCTGGTGAATACATATCTGAATGATGATGCATATTAGTTCAGGAAATTAGACAACCAAAATAGGATACACATGTGTAATCAAATCAAAATTTTGTATGCTAATACATATTAATATTATTAATATAATAGAATGAGTTTTTAAAACATCTAGTAATTTAGATTTACCTTTAACCTTTTGAACTTTACCATTAATATAAAACCATAAATCTAGTAATTTAGTCGCCCTCCAACCGTTGTAGCGGTACAAAAGGAAAACAATAGCTACGATAATAGAATGAGTTTTCAGAACATCATTTTATGTCGTAACCGTGAAGCTACTTTTGTTATATTCACTTGAGAAAGAGATTCATTGTTGTGATAGGTGATCTTAGTAAAAAGAATCAAGAACATGTAAGTGAGTCAACAAAGAAGAGCTATGATCTATTATTGTTTCAATCCTATGTGGAAAACTAAAGGAAAGAGAGTAGGTCTTTTCTCCAACTTTAGGGTTAGTAGAAGCTATGGAAGGTTCTAGAAAATAGTATTATGTTACCTGCCTTTGCTAAGTTGTAATCACCTGTGAATGAAAATCTTAAGACGTACTAAACACCACATTTAGTGAAATGAAATGAATTTCAAAACGAAAAGGGAAATGTCGAAGTAGTCAATATTGGTCGAGGTAATATTTTGGAGGAGTATGCAAGCAATTAGGTTTACGAAATGCCAACAAAGGTCACCAACATAAAAATGTAATTGAAAGAATTCCAACCGTGAGTAGGAAGAACAAAAAGATTCAACAAGTTATGCATTATCTTTTTTCCCTTAATCATGGTTCAACTTTTGTAGTTTCACGATTACGTGGTGACCTCACATCTTGTAAACTCATTTGCCCACATACTCTTCTATATCAATTTGTCGAGCAACTTTGATTTTTCTAGGATCTCCATCTTCGTTTGGAACTTCATTTTCATCTCATTAGAAGAATACTTAGTATGTTTGTGCTTTTGAATCCACTTGTGGCTACAACTTAGCAAAGGTAGGTATCATCATAATAATTTCTAAAAACAGTAGCTTTGTATTGAGGGCGGGGAACAAGCAAGTCAGGTGCATGAACGTAGTAGAATTATGGTTTTATATTGTATAAATAGTACAAAGGGTTGTCTAATCAATCCAAGGTAGACTTTCCTAACTTTGAAATTGTCTTTTTTCTTTATTTGCGGTATTTTTCTAGGGAACACTTCTAGTGTTATGATTAAACGGAAATCAGATATATGCTATTCTACACTTGAGAAAAAAATACTCTAAACACATTTTAATGTTGAATAATAAATATTAAACAAAAATGTTTCATTAGCATAAAGTTGTTTACTATATATATATTTGAAGGAGAAATACGAACCTGAGCATTTTAGAATGTCTCACACGACGATTGATGTTGGTGGACACAATGAAGAACAAATTAGTTTGCGATGTTTCTCATGGTTGACATTCAAAGTAAGTATCCAACCTGTGATATTAACATCATCATTTCTTAACATGGGTTTTAAAAAATAAAAGAATGCAAACATATGACATTCACAGTAATATGTTTAGTTATGCATTTTGATCTTCTTGCCTTGGTGACAAGAGAAACAAAGAAACAAATTCTTATAGCAACTACAATTAAAATATAAGGTTTATATATGATACTGTCTGAGTTAAATGTACAAAAAAAGAACATGAAACTTTATCAATTTATAATCTTCAAGAAGTTCATTGATCTAATTGAAGAAATTATTAATAAATATTTATAACTTTACAATAAGGCCATAACTTTAGAATAAAGCTCAAAAAAACAAGGAAAATAACAAACAAATAAAAACAGAACACTTGCACATCAGTAAGTGCAATAAGTGTTACAATAGTGAAGTACAATCTACTACGGTTTCAATCTTATGTGAAAAACGAAAAGAAGATTGAGTGGGTCCCTCTCTATCCTTAATGTAAGTCGTAACCTATGAATTAGATCGTTCTAGAAAATAGTACGATGTTAGTCGGCTTTGCTAAGTTGTAGTCACTTGTGAATGAAAATCTTGGACATAATAAAAACCACATTTATAGAGATGAACATGCCAGTAAAGATGAAAAGTTAAATTTCGAAGTAATCAATATTGATTGAGGGAGTACACCTGGAGGAGTATGCAGACAATTAGGTTTACGAAATCCCAATAAAGGTCGCCGTAAAAACATGAAATTGAAAGAATTCAAACCATGAATAGGAAGAACAAAAAGATTCTTAAAGTTATCCTTTTGACTGTATCCCTTAATATTGGTTTGATTTTTACAATTTCAGGATTACTTAGTGTCCTTACATCTTGTAAACTCAATTGCCCACGTACTCCTCTATATCAATTTTTCGACCAACTTTGATTTTTCCATAATCTTCACCTTCGTCTTAAAAGGCATTTTCATCCCACTAGAAGTATATTCTGGTATGTCCGTGCCATTGAATCCAATTGTAACTACAACTTAGCAAAGGTCGATATCATCATAATATTTTCTAAAAACATTTGGTTCATATTGAGGGTGAGGAACAAACAAGTCCACAATATGATTGGAGTTGAGTTTTGATTTTAATTTCTTTACTTTGAAATTGTCATTTGTGATATTTTCATTGAGGCCATTGTTGGTTATATGATTAAATGGCAATCAAATGTCAGTTAGTGTATACCTCAGAATGAATACTGTAAAACACAACTAATAATGAATGATAATATTATCCAAAAAAATTTGTCGTACTTATAGTTGTTTAATATGTGATATTTGATCTATATATATATATATATATATATATTATACATATGCATACTTGTACAACGAAACATGTATAAATCTATTTATCTATATATATTTATATTGCAGTGAGAAATACAAACCTGAACACTTTAAAATATCTCACCCGGCAGTTGATGTGGATGTACACTCTAGAGTAACATCGCCATGGCTTAACATCTGAAAACTGGATTTTTTAAAAAAAAAGGATGCAAACATATCAAAATATTCAATATAATATGAATAGGAAAGGGTGGGAAATGAACAAGGCTCACATCATCATGTTTATCCATGCATTATGATCTTTCTACATCTGTGACGAGAGGAGTAAAAGAGAAATTCTAAAACCTCATTTAACTATTATTTAAGTTCTATATGTGATATTGTATGAATAAAATGTACAAAAAAGAGAGCAAGAAACTTGATCGTCTTTTAACATTCAAGAAGTTCATTGATTCATTCGAAGAAATTATTAATCAACATTTATAACTTTATCACTACTAGATAGTGGAACAATATATATAGTTGAAAAACATATAAGCAATATGCACATCAATAAGTGCATCAAGTGTTACGACAAGAATATCAGTAAAATAAATATACTCCAAATAAGGGGATGTAGTGACCAAGCAATCAAGTTGTAGAAAAAGTAAAACTTGGCTGTTAAGAAGTGCATAAGAAGCTTTGACATAAAAGTATGCCTCAAAAAAGTTCATAAGAAGCTTTGAAGAAATTTACAGTATAATAAATGACCTTATTCAACTTATGAACATATTACAAACATAAAACAGTTGTTTAGGTATTCGAAAAACACATCTTGTTGGGGAGCTTACTATAATCCTTTTTAATATCCATTGAATGAACTCATTGTATTTACCTATTTCCCTCTTGAGCGTAGAGATATTCGATCTACTATTGGTTCCACCAACAATAAACATAAAAGCAAAGCCAATGGCTACTTCAAAGCTGCAAACCGTAACAACTCTACATGACCCAAATCGTACTAAAAATAAGAGCATATCAAATGATTGGCATTCAAATAGACTTGATAAGAAAAATAAAAGTTATATGCCACACCATTAAGAAAGATGAGTTTAGCCTATAGTTAAATACAATTTTTGAGAGTATATAGTTACCTAATGAGAAAAAAATTTGATTGTGCTTATTGCATTTTGAAATGAAAAATTAGTCAAAGCCCACCTACAAAACACATAATGGCACATGCAGCTGGCTCTCCATCATCAGTGTACAGATGCATGGAAGAGACTTGCAAATCTGAGTCATATAGGGTAGCGAAGAAGAGGTTGAGAGGAATGGGGACTAGGGGGAAGCGTGTAGATATATGTTGGGTTTCCAGGAGGAGGGGGAATGTAAGGGAAGGGAGTGGGGTTCAGAGAGGAAGGGAGTATGACTGGGGAAAGTGGAGTAGAGGAATGAAGGAGCTTGCAGATCTGGGTCAATTATTAGAGAAAATGGGGCAAGGGGATGCCGAAATGTGCAAGTGTACGTTAGATCTGACAGAGGAATAAGGGAAGCATATAGATCCTGGTAAATTATGTGGGGGTGGAGAGAGTAAGGGAAGCATGTAGATCTAAGTTAGATATGGGAACATGGGAGTGAAATTGGGGTTTTTGCAGATCTAACTGAAAAATAGGTTGAAGGAGAGATACGAGGAACCATTTCGAACTAGGTTAGATTTGACGGAGGACTTGGAAATGTAAGGGAAAGGAGCAGGGGAATGTAGATCTAGGTCAAATATGGGGGATGAACAGAGTAGGATTGGGGGAGTATGCAAATGTGATTCAATTATCGAGGGAAAAAGTGCACAAGAGGAAGGGACGATGTGTAGATCTAGATTAGATCTGAGAGAGGAGCAAAGAATGTAGTGGAAAGGAGTGAGGGGACCATGAAGATTTAGTCGGTTTTGGGGGAGGAAGAGAGTATTATTGGGGAAAGTGGCTAGAGGATTGAGAAACATTGCAGATCCGGGTCAATTATTAGAGAAAATGGGACTAGCGGGAAAGGAACCGTGCAAGTCTATGTTAGATCTGACGGAAGAGTAAGGAATGTAATTGAAGGGCGTGAAGGGAGCAAGCATATACTGGTAAATTATGTGGGGGAGAGGAAGGGATGCACATAGATATAGGTTAGATACGGGGACATGGTAGTGAAAGTTAGGTGTTTGCAGATCTAGGTGAATAATAGGTAGCAGAAGGGACAGTGGAGCATTTAGAACTGTTCTAGATTTGAAGGAGGACTTGGAAATGTAAGGGAAGAGAGGGGGAGATGAAGATCTAGGTCAAATATTAGGGAGCAAATATGGGGAAGATCTAGCAATATATTATTCTATTATTGTAACCAAATATAAGTTTATTGTAACCAAAAAAAATATATTATCTTATTATTATTATTATATATTATATATTATATAAAGGGAATTCATTTTTTTGGTGTCAGATTTTTCTGACCAAAATACCCTTATAAGTACCCACTAACACTATTTCATTATATTATTATTTATTATTTATCCATCAACTCACCAACAAATGAAAGACGGGCTCGAAGGGCCCGTCTTTCCCCCTAGTATATGTAAAGGAAGCTCCCGAAATTTTCTAAACATTTTTATGTATTAAATTTTTTATTTATAACTTACGGTTATTTATATTAAAAAAGGCATCTCGCCATCAATATAATAATATTGCTGAAAATAAATAATCAAATTTTTATATAAAACCCATAAACTATGACCAAAAAATTTATATCAATTTTTTTTTCATTGATGTCATACATGATAGAAAGATAAGATCTTACCTGTAGTCACTTCGATGAAAAGGCGGAAACACATTGTCATCGTAATTCTTATCTTTCGTATCGTACTGTTAAAATTTATCTTTTAAGCCATATTAAATGAAAAATCTCAAGTTCATCCTCATTTTAGTGGTGTAATTAAAAATAATATCATTAATTAAGAGTATAATTCACCATTTAACGAAAAATAGATTTATTGAAAAGAAGTAAAGCTTGATTTCAATATAAAAAAACTTTATATATCATTTTTAATATAAAAAAAAATGTGATTTCAATGTCATTATCTGGTCTTGTTGATGTAATACTTTATATCTTTTAATGGTGCATTATTTGTATAACAATATTTTACAGTATTTTTTATGTTTATTGAAAAGAAGTAAAGCTTTTAGATTTATAATATAGAAAAATTTATTTTCAATTTCATTCTTTAGTCTTATTGATGTAATACTTTATATCTTTTAATGGTGCATTATTTGTATAACAATATTTAATAATATTTTTTAAGTTTATCATAATTTTATTAAAAATAATATTAAATACTATTACTTAAATGATTTTGAGCAATAAATTTATATTGAAAGGATAGAGATGTAATGATTCCATTGTATAATTGTAATAATTATAGATACTTTGTTGACTAAATATAATTATATTATATATGCAGGATTTAATTTAATAAAACTTCCTAATATATTAATTATATAACATATATGTAGCATTTATTACAATTCTCTTTCTGCTTAATCTTTTTGACCAATCTTTCTGCTTTTTTATTAATAATGTTTTTTGAATTTTTCTCCACAAAAAGATTGAAGGTAAACAATACAATGTATAGTATTTCACTAATTTTGATAGTCAAAGATTTATATCGTCTTTCTATATATTCTAAAAACCCTTTTGGTCATAAATTATGAAAAATTAATAGTAAAGAAAAGTTGACTTTTCATTCTCTCACAAAAACCAATCTCTCTCTCTCTCTCTCATATATATTCTTCCCTGTCACCATCCATGTCTCAACCAATTAGCATTTTCCCTTTGCCTTCTTTCTAATCGTTATACCCGTGTTTAGTTATAATGGATGCTGGTGGATTCTCCATAAGGCATATTTCTATCTCTCTATGTTTCATTTTGTTTTCAATTTGTTTACACTACTATGATAATTGTGAGTATAACTAATGTGTTTCAATTTTCCGGTTACATTTGGTGTTATAGGGAATATACTTTGAATATGAGGTATGTAAACGTGTTCAAATGCTGGCCCTTTCCTGCTGACGACCTTACTCGGGAGCAAATTGAGTCACGACTACCCCCGGTGGAGGTTTCCAACATGAGCTCAAACCATGACCAAGAAGATGAAACAAAGATTCAACCTAAGGTTGAAGTTGTTTCTCCAAGTGAGGACAATCTGCCACCACCACCACGACAACTGCTCCCTCTAAAGAGGGAATTGCCCCCAATTGAAGACGACGATGGTGAGAATTTGGGAATGCGTAGCAACTACCAGCTGTTAGAGGAACGCCTCCGAGCATTAAGAACCAATGCTGAGTTGGTGAAATTTGAAAAAGTGAAAATGAATTCGGTAAAGCATGAGGAGGAATTTGACATGGTTTGTTCTATCTGTAGGGTTTTCAAAACAATAAGTACAACATTGATGGACACACACATGAGGGATTGTCATGAGAAGAAAAGGAGGGAAGAGAAGCGAAAAAGGATTCCAAGTTCGGATCACAATCCTAAACCGCGAAGGAGGTGCACACTTACAGAGATTTTCAAGTTGCCATCCCAAATTGAAGCCGTCGACGACAAAAATGTGTCAATAGAAAAACTAACGACACTTCCCAAAAATGAGTTTTGAGATGAGCTGCAAGACCATTGTAGATGACATTGACTCATCAAAAGTGTATGCTTCAGAATATGGTTCCATTATTTTGGAGTGTAGAAATAAAATTTTATTTTTTCAGATTGTATTGCTACACTCATTATCTTTGGAATGCAATAGTCATTTTCCAGTCAAAGAAAAAAGAAAAGAAAAAAATTGAACAGGATCAAAATGGAGAACAGTTCGAACAGTACAAACACAACAGTCCTGATATTCGTTTTTTACAAGGTTGTGTATGTTGTTAATTTAATTGTTTTTAATGTATGTCATATATGTGATATATATTTTATAATGCTATGAAAATAATTAACAGGGTTTAAAGTTTGAACCATTAAAATAATACTCAACACTACAATTTCTCTGGTGCTTCTAGCAAGGGTGCTTCTAGGTTGAAAGAGCAAATTAAATCTTTCACCAGTGAAACACTAAAATTGACCGTTGGATGTAGTATAAAATTCATCAATGGTTGAAATTTAATATTAGTTGATTCAATCTTATCCATTCATAGCATTTTAAATAATATCCAACAATCAATTTTAGTGTTTCTCCGGTGATAGATTTGATTTGCTATCTTACCCTCGAAGCACCTAAATTTCTCTATTAATTAAAATCGATTATTTTATCGCAAAAATAATTGAAGGTGCCACAGACAATGAGCTCTTGGCAAACGTCAAAATTAAGGAGGTGAATGCGACAATGGAGGACGACATATGTTGTGCACTATGTCATATGTGTGTTTTATAACTCGTAATTTTATACAAAAATAAAGTCCCTATTTTTTATGCAAGTTATATTGTTTCATAACTCGTAGCTCACATGTGGAAAATCAACACATAATAATGGGTTTTGAAGTTTGAAACATAAATACTACTTAACGACGTAATTTATGTGCTGATTGCATTTGAATGTTCTAGGTGATCATTATAGGCTTACAATACGAATCTTGTACTAGATATCCACATATCTAGGTCATCGATGGTACCTAGCTAATCAATTCGTACAAATCTTGTATTAGATATCTACACATCTAGATTAAAGCTCCGCCCCAATTTGTCTTCACTATTCCACGCTGCACTTTAAAAGTTTCCTTACGTAACGACAATCATCGAGTAACCCAGTTTTCATAAATTCACTTTTTAACACGATATGCTCAAAGTTTTTAGAACTCTATGCTAAGCGTCCCATACCACTTAGCATAGTTTTCCGGGTATTCTTATCCTTTGACGGACAAAAGCACCACTTTGAATTTTCGAAACATTCCTCTTTTATAAAGTCAGAGTACTCAAATATGGTCTTTACGAACTTACTTTCGTCGTTAATCAACTCTTAGTAATCTCCCTGCTTCTCCATGTCTAAGGTTTCATTTTCCAAAAAAGAGCGCGTTTCTTCAAAATATGGTTACCCCGAAGATCCATTGGAGAAACTCGGGGTTTCACAATTTATACATTATTTCATAAAGTCTCATTCTTACAATTTCTCCCTGAAGTATTTATATCTTTTTAATGCTACTTTACCCTATTAACTCTCGAAATTGTGTTGTTCATTTCGAAAACCTCACATGATCTACTAATATTGTCACTATCCCTTTATCTTTTCACCGCTTTAAGTTTCCTTCTTAAGTCCAAATCGGCTCAATTTACAAAACAGTTGGTCATCACAATAGTTAGGCCTCCAATACTCAATCAATTCAACACAACAAATTATTCAGTCTTCACAATAATCAATCACAGAGATACTCAATGTCAGAAATAGTAATACTACAATTATTACCAAGAAAAACAATCAAGAAGACAATTCAAGCAATCATACAACACCCATGAAGCTAAAACTCATTATGCATAAATTCCCCTTACCTGGAACGTTCTCTGACAAGTAGCGAGGTACGTGAGCTAAGGCAGGTCTGAGTTCCACGAAACCTTCAACGTAGAAACCTTTAATGGGTTATGGAAATAAGGAAGTAGGGAAGGGAAGGTGTGTAAAAAACCCTAATTTGCTTTGGCATTTAATGGGTAATTTAAAATTGGTTAAAATAAAAATTCATGACATGGCAAGGCAATTTAGCTTTAAAAAAAATAAGAAATGAAAAAAAAAATACACGTCAGAATTCCGTTAGTCAACTCATTTTTTTGTAACGTTTGACTAACTTAAGTACTTTTTTTTAAAAGCTGTTTTGCAGGAACCTTTTTAAAAAAATTGGAAGGGGTAAAACTAGAACACCCCATATTTGAAATAATGACCATAAACAAATTTAAGCCATTATTTAAAAAGGACGACATTATTTTAGAAAAGTTATTTCTACGTGTTTAGAAGTACCAAATGAGATTTCTTTTAAAAGAAAAAATGATCAATTATGAATTAGTATTTTAAACCAAAAAGTAGTATTTAGATTTTAATCTTAATACAACGAGTTTATGAAATGATATCTAGTTTATTTTTCTCGCAATTTTTCGCAAATACACTTTTACGTTAAAATAAGCAATATCTAAATAGGGTGTTACAGTAATAATATTTTAGTGGGGGAGAATATTGGTGTAATCTATCTATATATGTAAAACAAACCCTTATGGAGCCTCCACAATGAATCTTGAGTTTTAAAATTAATATTTCTCTTTTATATTATCTCCCTTTTATTAAAAGCAAATTAACACATATACAATTATACATATTAAAATGCAATTAACCAATGAGCAATGATTATAAAACAATTTTATCATTTACATATTTGGGTTCTTTTTTTCATACCCCTTCCTTATCACCCATACCCCCATAACTCCATTTTGGACCAAAATGCCCCCAATTTTTTTAACAAAAAAAACGCTTTTTTAAAAGTTTCCGAATTTACACATAAATACGGAATGGGGGTATGAAAATTTCCAAATTTACGTGTAAATTCGGAATACATTTTTTTAAACTGTATTCCGAATTTATGTGTAAATCCGGAAAATTTAAAAGATGTATTCCGAATTTAGGGGTAAATTCGGAAATAAAAAAAATTAAAATTGTGTTCCGAATTTATGTGGTAAATTCGAAATTAAAAAAAAAATTAATTTTTTTTTTTAAAAATCAGTTTCTTTTAATTACAAAATCATGATTATTACGATAAATAACAGTAAATTATGAAACTTGCTAAACTACGATAACGATAACAAACGAAAGAACGAATACGACTCAAAAATTAAGAAACTCGCTAAAATACGACTCAAAAATACTGTAACTCAAAAATACGGTAACGACAGCGCCAACGGTAGCACCAATGGAAGTGGCGACGGGAGCAGCGAGAGCATCGACGGAAGTGTCAAAAAGCAACAAAAGTGAGTTTCTTCTATCATGGATACCGTATTTTTGAGTCATATTCGTTCTTTCGTTTGTTATTGTTATCGTAGTTTAGCGAGTTTCATAATTTACTGTTATTTATCGTAATAATCATATTCTTTAATTAAAAGAAATTGTTTTTTTAAAAAAATTAATTTTTTTAATTTCGAATTTACCCCTAAATTCGGAATACATTTTTAAAATTTTCCGGATTTACATATAAATTCGGAACAGTTTAAAAAAATGTATTCCGAATTTACACGTAAATTCGGAAATTTTCATACCCCCATTCCGAATTTGTTCGGTACCGGAGTACGGGATGTGTCCTTGAGCTTGAGTGTTCCGCGAGGAAGGGAAGTTGACTTCAGATGGTTGAGCTTGGACCTCGGATTGGTCGAGGTGATCTTCTCCCGCACCTCGGGTGGGGTACTTGCAAGCATTCTGATGTCTAAGTCAGCAAGGAAAGAGAAGAGGTATTTTGGGAGAAATGAGTGCGTACCTGAAAATGGTGAGTGGTACGTGTATTTATAGACCACAGCACCGTACCCGAACCGTCAGATTAGGTGGACAAGCCCTGTCCGTTGGATGTAGATAGTTGATACTGTGGGATCTAGTTTCGTTCTTAGCAGCGTAAGTGGATTGGCCAGGCCCAAATGATTGGATTTTGGCCCAGTCCGAAATAGAATTTATGTGTAAATTCGGAAAATTAAAAAAAAAGTTTTTTTTTAAAGATGAGGGGCATTTTGGTCCAAAAACGATTTATGGAGATATAGGTTATAATGATGGGGGTATTCAAAAATTTGGTCGTGACCTTAATGGTCCTTTTCTAAGCCAAAAAAATGAAATTTTGGTTTTTACATATATTATATATTTATCTTATTAAAAAAATAGTTATTAATTTAAATTAATAATTTTAAGTCAAAATTTTATGAAATACCACATGTAAACTTCACCTTTACCTATACACTAAAAAAACATACCTTTAAAATATAGTTAGTAGAAAAATACCTAAACTAACTTAATTTATATATATATAGCAATATATTATTCTATTATTGCAACCAAATATAAGTTTATTGTAACCAAAATATATATATATATATATATATATATATATATATATATATATATATGTAAAGGAAGCTCCCGAAATTTTCTAAACATTTTTATGTATTAAATTTTTTATTTATAACTTACGGTTATTTATATTAAAAAAGGCATCTCGCCATCAATATAATAATATTGCTGAAAATAAATAATTTTGTAATATAAAAACACGACAACATATTTATATAAAACCTATAAACTATGACCAAAAATTTTATATCAATTTTTTTTTCATTGATGTCATACATGATAGAAAGATAAGATCTTACCTGTAGTCACTTCGATGAAAAGGCGGAAACACATTGTCATCGTAATTCTTATCTTTCGTATCGTACTGTTAAAATTTATCTTTTAAGCCATATTAAAAGAAAAATCTCAAGTTCATCCTCATTTTAGTGGTGTAATTAAAAATATTATCATTAATTAAGAGTATAATTCACAATTTAACGAAAAATAGATTTATTGAAAAGAAGTAAAGCTTGATTTCAATATAAAAAAACTTTATATATCATTTTTAATATAAAAATATGTGATTTCAATGTTATTAGCCGGTCTTGTTGATGTAATACTTTATATCTTTTAATGGTGCATTATTTGTATAACAATATTTTACAGTATTTTTTATGGTTATTGAAAAGAAGTAAAGCTTTTAGGTTTATAATATAGAAAAATTTGATTTCAATTTCATTCTTTAGTCTTATTGATGTAATACTTTATATCTTTTAATGGTGCATTATTTGTATAACAATATTTAATAATATTTTTTAAGTTTATCATAATTTTATTAAAAATAATATTAAATACTATTACTTAAATGATTTTGAGCAATAAATTTATATGGAAAGGATAGAGATGTAAGGATTCCATTGTATAATTGTAATAATTATAGATACTTTGTTGACTAAATATAGTTATATTATATATGCCGGATTTAATTTAATAAAACTTCCTAATATATTAATTATATAACATATATGTAGCATTTATTACAATTCTCTTTCTGCTTAATTTTTTTGACCAATCTTTCTGCTTTTTTATTAATAATAGTTTTTGAATTTTTCTCCACAAAAAGATTGAAGGTAAATAATACAATGTATAGTATTTCACTAATTTTGATAGTCAAAGATTTATATCGTCTTTCTATATATTCTAACAACCCTTTTGGTCATAAACTATGAAAAATTAATAGTAAAGAAAAGTTGACTTTTCATTCTTTCACAAAAACCAATCTCTCTCTCTCTCTCTCTCACATATATTCTTCTCTGTCACCATCCATGTCTCAACCAATTATCATTTTCCCTTTGCCTTCTTTCTAATCATTATACCCGTGTTTAGTTATAATGGATGCTGGTGGATTCTCCATAAGGCATATTTCTATCTCTCTATGTTTCATTTTGTTTTCAATTTGTTTACACTACTATGATAATTGTGAGTATAACTAATGTGTTTCAATTTTCCGGTTACATTTGGTGTTATAGGGGATATACTTTGAATATGAGGTATGTAAACGTGTTCAAATGCTGGGCCTTTCCTGCTGACGACCTTACTCGGGAGCAAATTGAGTCACGACTACCCCCGATAGAGGTTTCCAACATGAGCTCACACCATGATCAAGAAGATGAAACAAAGATTCAACCTAAGGTTGAAGTTGTTTCTCCAAGTGAGGACAATCTGCTACCACCACCACCACCACCGCGACCACTGCTCCCTCTAAAGAGGGAATTGCCCCCAATTGAAGATGACGATGGTGAGAATTTGGGAATGCCTAGCAACTACCAGTTGTTAGAGGAACGCCTCCGAGCATTAAGAACCAATGCTGAGTTGGCGAAATTTGAAAAAGTGAAAATGAATTCGGAAAAGCAGGAGGAGGAATTTAATATGGTATGTTCTATCTGTAGGGATTTCAAAACAAGAACTACAACATTGATGGACACACACATGAGGGATTGTCATGAGAAGAAGAGGAGGGAAGAGAAGCGAAAAAGGATTCCAAGTTCGGATCACAATCCTAAACCGCGAAGGAGGACGACATATGTTGTGCACTAGGTGATCATTATAGGCTTACAATACGAATCTTGTACTAGATATCCACACATCTAGGTCCTCGATGGTACCTAGGTAATCAATACGTACAAATTTTGTACTAGATATCCACACATCTAGATTAAAGCTCAGCCCCAATTTCTCTTTGCTAATCCACACTTCACTTTGAAAGTTTCCTTACATTACGACAATCATCGAGTAACCCAATTTTCATAAATTCTCTTTTTAACAGGATATGCTCAAAGTTTTTAGAACTCTATGCTAAGCGTCCCATACCACTTAGCATAGTTTTCCGGGTATTCTTATCATTTGACGGACAAGAGCACCACTTTGGGTTTTCGAAACTTTCCTCTTTTATAAAGTCAGAGTACTCAAATATTGTCTTTACTAACTTACTTTCGTCGTTAATCAACAACTCTTAATAATCTCCCTGCTTCTCCATGACTAAGGTTTCATTTTCAAAAAAAGAGCGTGTTTGTTCAAAATATGGTTACCCCGAAGATCCATTGGAGAAATTCGGGGTTTCACAATTTATACATTATTTCATAAAGTCTCATTCTTACTATTTCTCCCTGAAGTATTTATTTTCTTTTAATGCTACTTTACCCTATTAACTCTCGAAATTGTGTTGTTCATTTCGAAAACCTCACGTGATCTACTAATATTGTCACTATCCCTTTATCTTTTCACCGCTATAAGTTTCCTTCATAAGTCCAAATCAGCTCAATTTAAAAAACGGTTGGTCATCACAATAGTTAGGCCTCCAATACTCAATCAATTCAACACAACAAATTATTCAGTCTTCACAATAGTCAATCACAGAGATACTCAATATCAGAAATAGTAATACTACAATTATTACCAAGAAAAACAATCAAGCAGACAATTCAAGCAATCATACAACACCCATGAAGCTAAAACTCATTATGCATAAATTCCCCTTACCTGGAACGTTCTCTGACAAGTAGCGAGGTACGTGAGCTAAGGCAGGTCTGAGATCCGCGAAACCTTCAACGTAGAAACCTTTAATGGGTTTTGGAAATAAGGAAGAAGGGAAGGTGTGTAAAAAACCCTAATTTGCTTTGGCGTTTAATTGGTAATTTAAAATTGGTTAAAATAAAAATTCATGACATGGCAAGGCAATTCAGCTTTAAAAAAAATTAGAAATGAAAAAAAAAAATACACGTCAGAATTCCGTTAGTCAACTCATTTTTTTGTAACGTTTGACTAACTTAAAGACTTTTTTTTTTAAAAAATGTTTTTGCAGGAATCGTTTTAAAAAAAATTGGAGGGGGTAAAACTAAAACACCCTATATTTGCAATAATAACCATAAACATATTTAAGCCATTATTTAAAAAGGACGACATTATTTTAGAAAAGTTATTTCTACGTGTTTAGAAGTACCAAATGAGATTTCTTTTAAAAGAAAAAATGATCAATTATGAGTTAGTATTTTAAACCAAAAAGTAGTATTTAGATTTTAATCTTAAAGCAATGAGTTTACAAAATGATATCTAGTTGATTTTTCTCGCAATTTTCTGCAAATACACTTTTACGTTAAAATAAGCAATATCTGAATAGGGTGTTACAGTAATAATATTTTAGTGGGGGAGAATATTAGTGTAATCTATCTATATATGTAAAACAAACCCTTATGGAGCCTCCACAATGAATCCTGATTTTTAAAATTAATATTTCTCTTTTATATTATCTCCCTTTTATTAAAAGCAAATTGAGTCACGACTACCCCCGATGGAGGTTTCGAACATGAGCTCACACCATGATCAAGAAGATGAAACAAAGATTCAACCTAAGGTTGAAGTTGTTTCTCCAAGTGAGGACAATCTGCCACATGAGCTCACACCATGATCAAGAAGATGAAACAAAGATTCAACCTAAGGTTGAAGTTGTTTCTCCAAGTGAGGACAATCTGCCACCACCCCCGCGACCACTGCTCCCTCTAAAGAGGGAATTGCCCCCAATTGAAGATGACGATGGTGAGAATTTGGGAATGCCTAGCAGCTACCAGATGTTAGAGGAACGCCTCCGAGCATTGATAACCAATGCTGAGTTGGCGAAATTTGAAAAAGTGAAAATGAATTCGGTAAAGCAGGAGGAGGAATTTGACATGGTTTGTTCTATCTGTAGGGTTTTCAAAACAATAAGTACAACATTGATGGACACACACATGAGGGATTGTCATGAGAAGAAAAGGAGGGAAGAGAAGCGAAAAAGGATTCCAAGTTCGGATCACAATCCTAAACCGCGAAGGAGGCGCACACTTACAGAGATTTTCAAGTTGCCATCCCAAATTGAAGCCGTCGACGACAAAAATGTGTCAACAGAAAAACTAACGACACTTCCCAAAAAATGAATTTTGAGATGAGCTGCAAGACCATTGTAGATGACATTGACTCATCAAAAGTGTATGCTTCAGAATATGGTTCCATTATTTTGGAGTGTAGAATTGAAATTTTATTTTTTCAGATTGTATTGCTACACTCATTATCTTTGGAATGCAATAGTCATTTTCCAGTCAAAGAAAAGGAAAAAATTGAACAGGATCAAAATGGAGAACAGTTCAAACAGTACAAAAACAACAGTCCCAATATTCGTTTTTTACAAGGTTGTGTATGTTGTTAATTTAATTGTTTTTCATGTATGTCATATATGTGATATATATTTTATAATGCTATGAAAATAATTAACAGGGTTTAAAGTTTGAACCATTAAAATAATACTCAACACTACAATTTCTCGGGTGCTTCTAGAAAGGGTGCTTCTAGGTTGAAAGAGCAAATTAAATCTTTCACCAGTGAAACAGTAAAATTGACCGTTGGATGTAGTATAAAATTCATCAATGGTTGAAATTTAATATTAGTTGATTAAATCTTATCCATTCATAGCATTTTAAATAATATCCAACAATCAATTTTAGTGTTTCACTGGTGAGAGATTTGATTTCCTATCTCTCCTTGGAAGCACCTCAATTTCTCTATTAATTAAAATTGATTATTTTATCGCAAAATTAATTGAAGGTGCCACAGACAATGAGCTCTTGGCAAACGTCAAAATTAAGGAGGTGAATGGGGGAGAGTTCGAGAAGTCTAGATGCAACAGTGATGCGACAATGGAGGACGACACATCCTGTGCACTATGTCATATGTGTGTTTTATAACTTGTAATTCTATACAAAAATAAAGTCCTTGTATTTTATGCAAGTTATATTGTTTCATAACTCGTAGCTAACATGTGGAAAATCAACACATAATAATGGGTTTTGAAGTTTGAAACATAAATACTACTTAACGACGTAATTTATGTGCTGATTGCATTTGAATGTTCTAGGTGATCATTATAGGCTTACAATACGAATCTTGTACTAGATATCCACACATCTAGGTCATCGATGGTACCTAGGTAATCAATACGTACAAATCTTGTACTAGATATCCACACATCTAGATTAAAGCTCAGCCCCAATTTGTCTTCCCTAATCCCTGCCTCACTTTGAAAGTTTCCTTATGTAACGACAATCATCGGGTAACCCAGTTTTCATAAATTCTCTTTTTAACACGATATGCTCAAAGTTTTTAGAACTCTATGCTAACCATCTCATACCACTTAGCATAGTTTTCCGGGTATTCTTATCCTTTGACGGACAAGAGCACCACTTTGAGTTTTCGAAACATTCCTCTTTTATGAAGTCAAAGTACTCAAATATTGTCTTTACTAACTTACTTTCGTCGTTAATCAACAACTCTTAGTAATCTCCCTGCTTCTCCATGCCTAAGGTTTCATTTTCCAAGAAAGAGAGCGTTTGTTCAAAATATTGTTACCCCGAAGATCCATTTGAGAAACTCGGGGCTTCACAATTTACACGTTATTTCATAAAGTCTCATTCTTACTATTTCTCCCTAAAGTATTTATTTCCTTTTAATGCTACTTTACCCTATTAACTCTCGAAATTGTGTTATTCATTTCGAAAACCTAACGTGATCTACTATTATTGTCACCCTCGCCTTATCTTTTCACTGCTATAAGTTTCCTTCTTAAGTCCAAATCAGCTCAATTTACAAAACAGCTGGTCATCACAATAGTTAGGCCTCCAATACTCAATCAATTCAACACAATAAATTATTTAGTCTTAACAATAATCAATCACAGAGATACTCAATATCAGAAATAGTAATACTACAATTATTACCAATAAAAGCAATCAAGCAGACAATTCAAGCAATCATACAACACCCATGAAGCTAAAACTCATTACGCAGAAATTCCCCTTACCTGGAACGTTCTCTGACAAGTAGCGAGGTACGTGAGCTAAGGCAGGTCCTAGTTCCGCGAAACCTTTAACGCAGGCCTTTAATGGGTTTTGGAAATAAGGAAAAAGAAGGGAAGGGAAGGTGTGCAAAAAAGCCTAATTTGTTTTGGCATTTAATCAGTAATTTAAAATTGGTTAAAATAAAAATTGAGGACATGGCAAGCCAATTCAGCTTTAAAAAAAATTAGAAATGAAAAAAAATACACATCAGAATTCCGTTAGTCAACTCATTTTTTTTGTAGCGTTTGACTAACTGAAGGACTTTTTTTAAAAAAATTGTTTTTGCAGGGACCGTTTTAAAAAAAAATTGGAGGGACTAAAACTAAAACACCCCATATTTGCAATAATGACCATAAACATATTTAAGCCATTATTTAAAAAGGACGACGTTATTTTAGAAAAGTTATTTCTACGTGTTTAGTAATTATGAGTTAGTATATTAAACAAAAAAGTAGTATTTAGTTTTTAATCTTAATGCAACGAGTTTACGAAATGATATCTAGTTTATTTTTCTTGCAATTTTCCGTAAATACACTTTTACAGTAATAATATTTTAGTGGGGAGAATATTATGGTGTAATGATGATAGAAAGATAAGATGTTACTTTTAGTCACTTCGATGAAAAGGCGGATACACATGGTCATCGTAATTCTTATCTTTTGTATCGTACTATTAAAATTTATCTTTTAAGCCATATTAAATGAAAAATCTCAAGTTCATCCTCATTTTAGTGGTGTAATTAAAAATAATATCATTAATTAAGAGTATAAATCACCATTTAACGAAAAATAAATTTATTGAAAAGAAGTAAAGCTTGATTTCAATATAAAAAAAAATTATATATCATTTTTAATATAAAAAAACGTGATTTCAATGTCATTTTCTGGTCTTCTTGATGTAATACTTTATATCTTTTAATGGGGCATTATTTGTATAACAATATTTAACAGTATTTTTTATGTTTATTGAAAAGAAGTAAAGCTTTTAAGTTTATAATATAGAAAAATTTGATTTCAATTTCATTCTTTAGTCTTATTCACGTAATACTTTATATCTTTTAATGGTGCGTTATTTGTATAACAATATTTAATAATACTTTTTAAGTTTACCAATTGAGCTATTTTAATTGGTAGTGGGAATGCATTGAACACGTACTTGAGCCATAGAGTACATGGTTCGATTCCCACGGAAGGCAAAAACTCTACATAGGGGGTAGAGAAGGTCATGATGTGCATTGCTGGGTAGCCTACTAAGCAAGAAAAGACTCTGGGCTGTTACAATATATGTAGGATTTAATTTAATAAAACTTCCTAATATATTAATTTTATAACATATATGTAGCATTTATTACAATTCTCTTTCTGCTTTTTTTTTGACCAATCTTTCTGCTTTTTTATAATATAGTATTTCACCAATTATGATAGTCAAAATTTATATCGTATTTCTATATATTCTAACAACCCTTTTGGTCATAATTTATGAAAAATTAAAAGTAAAGAAAAGTTGACTTTTCATTCTCTCACTAAAACCAATCTCCCTCTCTCTCTCTCTCATATATATATATATATATATATATATATATTATATATATATATATTCTTCTCCGTCACCATCCATGTCTCAACCAATTATCATTTTCTCTTTGCCTTCTTTGTAATCGTTATACCCAGGTTCAATTATAATGGATGCTGGTGGATTCTCCATAAGGCATCTTTCTATCTCTCTATGTTTCATTTTGTTTTCAATTTGTTTACATTACAACGATTATTGTGAGTATAACTAATGTGTTTCAATTTTCCTGTTTCATTTGGTGTTATAGGGGATATACTTTGAATATGAGGTATGTAAACGTGTTCAAATGCTGGCCCTTTCCTGCTGAAGACCTTACTCGGGAGCAAATTGAGTCACGACTACCCCCGATGGAGGTTTCCAACAGGAGCTCACACCATGATCAAGAAGATGAAACAAAGATTCAACCTAAGGTTGAAGTTGTTTCTCCAAGTGAGGACAATCTACCACCACCACCACCGCGACCACTGCTTCCTCTAAAGAGGGAATTGCCCCCAATTGAAGATGACGATGGTGAGAATTCAGAAATGCCTAGCAAGTACCAGCTGTTAGAGGAACGCCTCCAAACATTGAGATCCAATGTTGAGTTGGCGAAATTTGAAAAAGTGAAAATGAATTCAATAAAGCAGGAGGAGGAATTTGATATGGTATGTTCTATTTGTAAGGTTGTCAAAACAATAACTACCATGTTGATGGACACACACATGAGGGATTGTCTTGAGAAGAAGAGGAGGGAAGAGAAGCGACAAGGGATTCCAAGTTCGGATCCCAATCCTAAACCGCGAAGGAGGCGCACACTTACAGAGATTTTCAAGTTGCCATCCCAAATTGAGGTCGTCGACAACAAAAATGTGTCAATAGAAAAACTAACGACACTTCCCAAAAATGAATTTTGAGATGAGCTGCAAGACCATTGTAGATGACATTGACTCATCAATAGTGTATGCTTCAGAATATGGTTCCATTATTTTGAAGTGTAGAAATAAAAAATTTATTTTTTCAGCAACTTTGCAATGTTGTGTTTGTTAAGAGGCAGACATATATGGTCGCTCACTCCTTAGAAAGGGTAGCCTTTGTTGAGTCTTCGTCTCAGTTATTTTTTACAATTACAGATTGTATTGCTACACTCATTATCTTTGGAATGCAATAGTCATTTTCCAGTCAAAGAAAAAAGAAAAGAAAAAACTTGAACATGATCAAAATGGAGAACAGTTCCAACAGTCCCAATATTAATTTTTATGGTTCAAACATCATAATAGACTTAATTGCATTTGAACTATAAATACTACTTAACGACGTAATTTATGTGCTAATTGCATTTGAATGTTCTAGGTGATCATTATAGACTTATAATACGAATCTTGTACTAGATATCCACACATCTAGGTCCTCGATGGTACCTAGGTAATCAATATATACGTACAAATCTTGTACTAGATATCCACACATCTAGATTAAAGCTCAGCCCGGCCAATTTCTCATCGCTATTCAAGCTTAACTTTGAAAGTCTCATTACTTAACGACACTCATCGCGTAACCCAGTTTTCATTAATTCTTCTTTTTAACACGATATGCTCAATGTTTTTAGAACACTATGCTAAGCGTCCCATACCACTTAGCATAGTTTTCCGGGTAATCTTATCCTTTGACGGACAAGAGCACCACTTTGAGTTTTCGAAACATTCTTCTTTTATAAAGTCAGAGTACTCTAATATTGTCTTTACTAACTTACTTTCGTCGTTAATCAACAACTCTTAGTAATCTCCCTGCTTCTCCATGCCTAAGGTTTCATTTTCAAAATAAGAGCGCGTTTGTTCAAAATATGGTTACCCCGAAGATCCATTGGAGAAATTCAGGGTTTCACAATTTAAGCGTTATTTCATAAAGTCTCATTCTTACTATTTCTCCCTAAAGTATTTATTTCCTTTTAATGCTACTTTACCCTATTAACTCTCGAAATTGTGTTTTTCATTTCAAAAACCTCATGTGATATACTAATATTGTCACTATCCCTTTATCTTTTCACCGCTATAAGTTTCCTTCTTAAGTCCAAATCAACTCAATTTACAAAATAGCTGGTCATCACAATAGTTAGGCCTCCAATACTCAATCAATTCAACACAACAAATTATTCAATCTTCACAATAATCAATCACAGAGATACTCAATATCAGAAATAGTAATACTACAATTATTACCAAGCAAAACAATCAATCAGGTAATTCAAGCAAACGTACAACACACATGAAGCTAAAACTCATTATGCAGATATTCCCCTTACCTAGTACGTTCTCTGACAAGTAGCGAGGTACGTGAGCTAAGGAAGGTCCAGGTACCGTGAAACCTTTAACGCATAAATATAAATAACAAAGGTATTAGATTTTAATACTAGTACTCGTTTAAAGGTGGTAACTAGAGTGTGATTAGCTACTAGTCCCAGTTTCGATGTTTCTTTTCCTAACGCTTTATCCTTTTTTTTTCCAAAAATCATTTGGAAACATAAAAAGCGAAAAATCTTTTTTCTTTATTTCAAAGATTCAGTTTTTATGACGATCAAAAGTTCTCTGAGAACATTACGAAAACTTTTGGCCACTCTAAATTTTAAACTTTACTAAAAATTCAAACTTTTACAAAAATCTTTATCTTCCTTTTGTGGAAACTTAAATAATGGAATTTTTGTGCATTATGGAAACTTAAAAATTGAGCATTTGAACAATGGAAATTTTGTGCATTATGAGGCTTCTATAGAAAAAGTATTTAAGCGTTTCTACATGGACAAATCTATCACGACCCGAATTGTACCATGACCGGCGCACAGACTACTAACCTAATCTGGCAAGCCTAAACAGAATCAAGTCAACCTAAAGAACGGTGATCATATGAAAAACTATAATTGTCCATATTACAAAATTTCTAAAGAAAAATCGGCAGAATCCCCTTTGGAATATGGACATTGCAAAATAACTTAGAGACCTGTATAAAAACAACAACAAAATCATACCAACCAATATAGGTCCTCATAGAGGCTAAAAATCAAGTTCGGCTTCATACCTCGCTACTTGTAATGTTCTCACACGCTGCTTCTAGATGACCCTTGTCCTCGAGCCTTCATTGGACACTAGCCTGTTCAAGGTCGCGCACAAGGCTGTGGACGGGAAGATCGTCTTCAAAGGCCAAGTGCTCTATGATCTGGCCTCAGTGTCTTCTCCGGCAGAGAACCAAGCCGACCTCGAGACTGAAGCTGTCGAGGACGAAGGAAATCCAGCTGCTGCTGATCAGAAGGCTGTCGAGGCCGAGGGAGAGAAGAATGCCGAGAATGTAGATTAGTCTGTTTTGTTTCTTTGTAAATTTTGAAGTTGGTCTCGGGCATGTTTGGGGCCAACTCTGGTTTGTAAAGTACATCGGGCATGTTTCGGGACAACTCTGGCTTGCAATTTCTAATTTCTTAATTTTAGCTTTGCTTGTCTTTCTTTGAATGCCTTATGTTGTTTGCATGTTTAATTCATTCTGATTGAAAGCCGAGACAGAATTACGATGCCGAGATAAGATAACCAAATTCAGACGTATGTATAATCAGTAGAATTCCGATGTAGACGTAATAATAGAATTCTGACGTAGATGTATTAATAGAATTCCTGAGATTGATAAACCATAGATGGGAAGGCCGCTGCGGGTCCCCCTCTCCAGAATGGTCAAGTGCCAGAGAGAGTTTGGCCTCGGTCCTCATAGATGGGAAGGCCACTGTGGGCCCCCATCTCCAGAATCCTCAAGATGGGAAGGCCGTTGTGGGCTCCCCTCTCTAATGATTCCTCCAATGGAGGTCGCTGTGGACCCCTGCCCTTCTGCCTCTGATGAAGTGCGAAGCTCGAGGATCAGAGGTCGGCTCGCACGAGGCGAAATTGGGATACCTTCGGTCTCTGATGGAGCTCGTCAGCTCGGAGATCAGAGAGACGGTCGGCTCGCACGGGGCGAAATTGGGAGGAAGTCGCTGTGGACTTCTTATCCGGACTCTCTGATGGAGCCAGAGCTCGGGGATCAGATAGCTGTTGAAGCCGCTATGGGCCAGTTGCACGAGATCTGGCTGAGATGGAAATCCGAGATCACATCCAAGAATTCCATGCAGAAATCCAATCTGATTAATAGATAGAAGTCCGAGATCACAGCGCAGGAAACTCATGGTAGGATGAAAATCCAAGATGAAGATCCGAGATAAGATGTCAATCCGAGATAGGAGCCTCTAGAAAGATGTGCTCAAGCCGTTTTGGAGGCGAGCTATGAAGATCCAAGACGGGATGAAGATCCAAGATGAAGGTCCGAGATAAGATGACTATCTGAGATGAAGATCCTCTAGAAAGATGTGCTCAAGCCGTATTGGAGGCGAGCTAAACCTGCGAGTGATGCGAGATGGTAGCAATTGATTTAGTAAGTGGAAGTCGGGGCTTACCTCGGGAAGAAGAAGTAGATAGAAAAGAATTCGTATAGCAAGAAAGATCTGAAGATAGAGAGTTGACAGAGTCCAGAAGCAAGCTGTTATTGCTTCCACTGTGGTCGCCATTGTTCGGTACCTAGGCTCTAGATTCGGCCGAGCCTGGGGTCCAAGGTTGAGTAGATGTGCTTCCAAAGGTTGAAGGTTGAATCCGGATGATTGAAGATTGGGCACGGACTGTCCGAGGTAGCTCGCACGTCCACGTTGGGAGGGGGTACCTGCAAAACACTCTGATGCTCAAGTCAGTAAGAGAGAGAGAGTTATATGGAAAAATGAGGATAATGTGAATGTGAATAATGTACCTGGGATTGGAGGGTGGAACCCCTATTTATAGGCAAAACACCGTACCTGGGACATTGGATACAGATATGTCAATCTTGACCGTTTGATGCAGGCACCAAGGGTTGAGCACGTGCCGGATGACCTGGAGTACGGGAATGGGCCAAGCCAAAGTCCTGCAAGGTATGGCCCAGTCCGGAACAATATATATAGACACACCCACACATAATTTAAGATTGGCTTAAATATGTTTTAGGCCCCTGCAAATATGTTTTGGTTTAAGCCCCTGCAAAAAAAATTTATTTAAAAACCCTTGCAAAATGACATGTTTGGCTATAAGCCCTTTTATTAGTGAACTGTTAGTGCGACGTTAAAAATTATCAGGCTATCTTCGACGTGTGTATTTTTTTTACACCAATGCCAGCTGTATTTTAAATTGTTGACTGTAACATAAAAATAAAGTAGTAAAATATTAAAAGAAAAAAAGCATTAAAATTTATGAAAACCCTAATTCCAGATTCATTACAGATTCATCTTGTTCTTCTTCTCCATTCTATTCTCAGTGCCTCCATGGATGATTATAGCCGTTTCAGTCGTGGTTCTCCATCAAATATCGCCAATCGTTCATCAAATGCAGCGAATCATTCATCAGATGCTGGGAATCGCACACGACTTCTAGTTTGTGGCTGTGGGAGTACGATGAGATTCTACATTTCTGGGTCATTTCAAAACCCTAGACGCCCATACTGGAAGTGCATCCACTGGGTATTGGGTTTAGTTTTGGTTTTATTGATTATTGATCTTTATTCCTCTCAAATTGTTGTATTTCATACAGTAACTGTTGTATTTCATTTCTTTTTAGATGATAGAAGACAGTTGCAAGTTAAACGTGTGGGATGATGAACTTAGTGAGAAACATTTAACATATAGAGATGCTACTTCATCAACAGACACAACTTCTGAAAGTTACAGCTGCAAAGGTTGCGTTTATACAGAGAAAGCAATTGATGCTGGGACCAAAAAGAAAGAGAAACTGAAAGCAAATTTGGTGTATGAAAGGGAAAGGGAAAGGGTTAAGGGGATTACAACTAGGATTCAATGGCTTCAATTTGTGTTGTTTTTGTTGTGGGTTATATTTGTTGTCTATGTGGCTTGACTTCAAGCAAATTAAGGGTTCCCTAGTTTGTGATAAGTGTAGGATCTATGGAATGGAGTTTTCCTTTCTCATCATATATGTGTTTGTAATTTGTGGAATGAATCTTAATTAAAGTAACTGTGATTTGGTTGTTATTGAGATTTGAGATTTGATTCACAGATGTTTCACAGATAGCTGATGTTGCACAGATGTTTGAGATTTGATTGTAAATGCGTTGTTTATTTAAGCCCCTGCAAATATAGGTTTTTTTGGATTAAGCCCCTGCAAATATAATTTTTCTTCTTAAACCCTTGCAAATATATATTTTTTTGGTTTAAGCCCCTGCAAAAATAATATTTTTTCTTAAACCCCAATAAAGTTGTGTTTAAGCCCCTGTCAAATATTGTTTACAGCCTTCAATAACGACTTAAAATAAGACAACAAATAAGACCTAAAGATAGTCAAGTTGAGACTTCAAATAAGACTTCAAATACTTGGTCAATATTACACATTAATACTGTCATATGAGTTCAAAATACCAAATACTTAAAACAAAATACAATCCTAAATGAGTTCAAAGTACCAAATACTTAAAACAAAATACAATCCCAACTTCTTAAACAAAGTTAAACTAACATACAACTTAAAATTAAACTGTTTTCTGTAACACCCCCCTTTTACTATTACAATTAAATAGACAATTATCAGAGTCACCTCGAAGGGCGCTACATTTTTCACCATTTTAAAAAAAGGAAATCTCCAAAATAATTTATATAAAAGAAATCACCAAGCAGCGGAAGTATTAACCAGTTTAAACATCTCCAGAATTAACAATTAAAGACATCTCCAAAATAAATTAAAACAATTTCCAATAACTAAAATAATAGTTCAAAACGATAACTAACGACTCCCCGGTGCTACATATCAGAGCTGACACAGACCCAAACGAGAGAGGAAGCAAAACCTAGCAATTCCTCCACGAGCACTAGCGATCACCTGCAGCGTTGCCGCATGAGAGCAACATTCCAAGCAGAAGGGGTGAGTCTAACAGAGGTAATAAGCAGATGATAAAAATATGCTAGCATCAGGTAACTACAGCAACACAATACAATTACACCATATCACAGCACCAGATACCAAAGGAAAAGTCCATTTGACAGTGAACCACCAAAGTTATAACATTCATAGACAATGGGATGATATGCAACCCCTCCAGTGGGCATATGCATGCGGTACCGATCACCAAAATGAGCCACGACGGGCATATCACCAACAAACACCAGAGGCAGAGCCTATATCACCAAAACATGCATATGACAATGCGACACCATGATTATGCACCAACTCACCATAACAAGTATTTAAAATAAATACTATATCACCAGAATCAAAACAAATGATTTCACCAAAAATAGCACCAAGTTGTAGCATCACAGCTACCACTAAACTCTCCTGAGCATACCAGCACCGCACCTGAAATATTAACACCAGACGGCTCCACAACGCGGACATAACGCACGCACACCACGCACAAGACTGGCGCACAGCGCCTAGGCACATCGCACCTACTTTAGCGAATTAATTAAAATAGCAAACGACATCGGATTTCAACAAATAAATACTTGTTGGAAAGCCCTATGGGTCTGGTTATCATCCCTAAGTTCAGTTTTTGAAGGAGAGTGTCCAATAGGTACAGTTTTCGAAAAGCACACAGGCTAGTTGCAAAAGAGGACAGTTTCTGTCCTTCAAATTCAAGCAATTCCAAAGTGACCAAAACTCAATCAAATTGCATGAAACTTGTGCATAAACTGGGGCAAATTTTGTCTAGTTTTCAAAGAAATTGGATTCGTTCGAAAAGGAGTTCTTTTGAAAACGTGGTAACCAAAACACTGACCCTGTGTCCAGATTGTTTCCAGAATCTTACTCTAACTTGTGGAATTCATATCTCGAGCTACACAACTCTAAACGCAACCAAACCAGTGCCAAATTAACAAGCATTAAGTCTATTTTCCAGAAAAATAAACCACATAATTTTTCGGTCAATACAACGTTCCCAGTCACCGAAATACCGAATCTATACCCAAATCGTTTCCAGAATTTTAACCTAACTTGTATAGCCTATAACTCGAGCTATACAACTCCGAATTTAACGAAACCAGTGCCAAAACGACCGGCGTTAAGTCTATTTTCAAAAACAATCAACCTCATAATTTTTGGATCTACCAAACAGCGCCAGTTTTAGAAAAACCGAACCTGTGTCCAGAATCGCTAAATTGCCAAACACCAAACCCTAACGGCAACGACACCGCAACCACCACAACAAAAACGACAATTCGACAACGCGACAACAACAATCAACCACGCACAGCAACAACAAAAACACGAACAATAACAACACCATCATCGTGATACAACAATCACGCAACAACAAATAACGAAACAAATCACAATAACGTGCAATAATCATCAAAGCACCAATCTCAACGAAAACACGATATGCAACAACACGAACAATTCAACAAAACCCTAGACTACCCACACATAATTATCATCAACCCATTATCAAGGTTAAGCCCACCCTTACCTCAACTATGGTGGCGCAAACTCCCTCCTAGCCTCGTTCCTCGATCTCCGAATACGGCGACTCCCCCAAACTGCAGCTTCAGTGCAAAGCCAATATCTCTCTCCTCAGAACTCGTTTCGAAGATCCGAACGGTGAAAGTGTAGAACTATATCTTACGAACCTGCTGCCCAAAAATGAAGACGATCCAACGGTTACGAAACCGGAATCGCAATTTTACGGTGACAGGTTTGAGAAAAACGGGAATTGTTTTCTCTCTTCTTTTCTCTCTCTTTGGTGGCTGCTCTAATCCGAAATTCCTCTCTCTCTCAACCCTAAATTAATCCTCTCCACTTATAATAAGTGAGAAACATAATGGGCTAAATTATTTGGGACTTTATCCACATAGGAAGGGAGCCCAATGCTCTTTTTAACTAGCCCACAATACGTGATTATCATCTAACTCGTTTTCAACATAGCTACTACGCCCATAATTTCAATTCTTACAATCATCCTACGGCAATCCAACTTCGAAATAATTTGATTAAATTTTAGGGCGTTACAACTCTCCCCCACTTAGAATATTTTCGTCCTCGAAAACATACCTGATTCAAACAGCTCCGGATAGGACTCTCGCATCTTGCTCTCCAACTCCCATGTCATGCTTTCACCAGCAGCTCCTAACCAGACCACTTTCACCGGGTTTATCTCTTTGCCACGTAAAGTCTTCACTTCACGATCTTCAATTCGCACAGGCATTGTCTCCACAGTGAGATTATCCCGCAAATGCACATCATCCATCGGAATCACATGGGACGGATCCGAAATATACTTCCGAAGTTGCGACACATGAAATACATCGTGCAAATTCGAAAGATTAGGCGGCAAGGCCACCCTATAAGCAACATTACCAATTCTCTCAGTGATCTGATACGGTCCAATGAAACGAGGAGTCAACTTCTTTGTCTTCAATGCACGCCCAACACCAGCCATAGGCGTGACTCTCAAAAACACATGATCACCAGCTTGGAATTCTAAATCCTTCCTTCTCTTATCATGACAGCTCTTCTGTCTACTCTGCGACGCTTTCATTTTCTCACGGATCAATTTCACCTTTTCAGTAGTCTCTCGAACAACCTCGGGTCCAAGAACAATACTCTCCCCAGATTCATGCCAACACAACGGAGTCCTACATCTCCGACCATACAATGCCTCGAACGGTGCCATCCCGATGCTAGAATGGTAACTATTGTTGTAAATAAACTCGATCAACGGAAGGTGAGTATCCCACGCACCTCCCTGCTCAAGAACACAAGATCTCAACAAGTCTTCCAACGACTGAATGGTCCTCTCTGTATGTCCATCAGTTTGAGGATGATAAGCTGAACTCAACCTCAATTTAGAACCCAACGCTTCTTGCAAACTCTTCCAGAAATCAGAAGTGAACCTAGGATCTCTGTCAGACACAATGCACAAAGGAACACCATGCAACTTCACAATCACCTGAATATAAATCTCTGCCAATCTCGACACCGGATACGTGATATTGATAGGAATAAAATGAGCAGACTTCGTCAATCTATCCACAATCACCCAAATCGAATCGTGCCCCCTCACAGTATTAGGTAACCCTATCACGAAATCCATAGAAATACTATCCCACTTCCATTCTGGAATCTCCAACGGTTGCATCAACCCAGCAGGCTTCTGATGCTCAACCTTCGATTTCTGACAAGTCAAGCAGGAATACACAAACTGCGCCACATCACGCTTCATACCAGGCCACCAAAACATCTTCTTCAGATCCTGATACATCTTTGTAGCTCCCGGATGGATACTCAACTTACTCCTATGACCTTCTTCTAAAATTGCTCTTTTCATCTCCTCATCATCAGGAATGCAGATTCTCCCACGGTACTTCAATACATTCTGCGCATCCAACTCAAAGTCTTTATTCTCGGATTGATCAATCCCAACCATCAGGTCAACTAATTTAACATCTAACTTCTGAGCTTCTCGAATGCTAGCCATGAATTCATTATCAATCTTCAACATCCCCAATCTGACACTCTGAGGCGTCACTTCACAAACCAAACTCATATCCCTGAACTGCTCAATTAATTCGAGTTCTCTAACCATCATTGCTGACATATGCAACGTCTTTCGACTTAAAGCGTCAGCTACCACATTAGCCTTTCCCGGATGATAGTTCAAGCTAAAGTCATAGTCTTTCAGCAACTCCAACCATCTGCGCTGTCTCATATTCAACTCTTTCTGATCAAACAGATACTGCAAACCCTTATGATCACTGAACACCTCAAACCTCGAACCATACAGATAATGTCTCCAAATTTTTAACGCGAACACAACTGCAGCAAGTTCTAAATCATGGGTAGGGTAGTTCTTCTCATGAGTCCTCAACTGTCTCGACGCATAGGCAACTACCTTACCATTCTGCATAAGCACACCTCCCAACCCCATCTTGGAAGCATCACAATACACCACAAACGACTCTTCCGGATTAGGCAACGTCAGAACAGGAGACGTCGTCAATCTCTTCTTCAATTCTTTGAAGCTCTCTTCACAACAGTCATCCCAGATGAAAGCTTTACCCTTGCAAGTCAACTGAGTCAACGGAAGTGCCAACTTCGAAAATCCTTCTATAAACCTCCTATAGTAACCTGCCAGACCCAGAAAACTTCTAATCTCAGTAACTGACTTCGGAGACTCCCATTGTAACACGGCATCAACCTTAGACGGATCCACGACAATTCCATTCCCCGAAATAACATGACCCAGAAAGCTAACCTCTTTCAACCAAAACTCACACTTAGACAGCTTCGCATATAATTTCCTGTCCCTCAGAATTTCCAATACCAATCTCAGATGTTCTGCATGCTCCTCTTCTGACTTAGAATAAATTAGGATGTCGTCAATGAATACCACCACAAACCGATCCAGATACTCACGAAAGATACGATTCATGTACTCCATGAACACTCCCGGCGCATTAGTCACACCGAAAGGCATCACGGAATACTCATAATGCCCATAACGGGTTCTGAAAGCTGTCTTCTGAATGTCTTCGTCTTTCACCTTGATCTGATGATAACCCGATCTCAAATCTATTTTACTGAACACCTGAGCACCCACCAACTGATCCATTAAGTCATCAATCCTCGGAAGCGGATACTTGTTCTTAATAGTCACCTTATTCAGCTGCCGATAGTCTACGCACAACCTCATACTACCATCTTTCTTTTTCACCAACAACACTGGAGCTCCCCACGGCGACACACTTGGCCTCACAAATTTCTTTTCAAGCAGATCCTCGAGTTGCTTCTTCAGTTCTGACAATTCAGATGCAGACATTCTATACGGCCCGCAACCCATTTTCAAACTTGATGCATTTGGAGAATTCAGCACCAGCCTCACCATAATGTGGATAGAACTTCGCCAATTCAATGAACTTGGCAGCATACTCAGTCACCGACATATTACCCTGCTTCAGCTCCAGAAACTCAATCTCTTTCTTCCCACGGACATCTTCAGGATAATACTTTCTCAGAAATTCTCTGCTGAACGCAGCCCAAGTGACCTCTTCATTCACAGTCGCCAACCTCTGCCTCACCTCCAACCACCAGTCATCAGCCTCCTCTGCCAGCATATGAGTACCATACCTGACTTTCTGCGCCTCAGAGCAATCCATAACACGAAAGATTCTCTCCATCTCTTTCAGCCACGCCAAAGCACCATCAGGGTTATACTTGCCCTTAAAGGTAGGAGGATTCTCCCTCTGAAACGTAGCCAAACGGCGCGACCCAGCATCACCAGCAGCACCTGGGTCATTCTCCACAGCTTGAGCCACAGCCTGCAAAGCAGCAGCGAGTGCAGCATCGTTCCGTCCTGCCATCTCAACCTAACACTGCAACAGAAACTATAACCAGAAACGAGTAACAATTACTCAAGTGTTACTCGACTCGACGACTCGACAACTTGGCCGGACAGACCGAACTGCTCTGATACCACTAATGTAACACCCCCCTTTTACTATTACAATTAAATAGACAATTATCAGAGTCACCTCGAAGGGCGCTACATTTTTCACCATTTTAAAAAAAAGGAAATCTCCAAAATAATTTATATAAAAGAAATCACCAAGCAGCGGAAATATTAACCAGTTTAAACATCTCCAGAATTAACAATTAAAGACATCTCCAAAATAAATTAAAACAATTTCCAATAACTAAAATAATAGTTCAAAACGATAACTAACGACTCCCCGATGCTACATATCAGAGCTGACACAGACCCAAACGAGAGAGGAAGCAAAACCTAGCAATTCCTCCACGAGCACTAGCGATCACCTGCAGCGTTGCCGCATGAGAGCAACATTCCAAGCAGAAGGGGTGAGTCTAACAGAGGTAATAAGCAGATGATAAAAATATGCTAGCATCAGGTAACTACAGCAACACAATACAATTACACCATATCACAGCACCAGATACCAAAGGAAAAGTCCATTTGACAGTGAACCACCAAAGTTATAACATTCATAGACAATGGGATGATATGCAACCCCTCCAGTGGGCATATGCATGCGGTACCGATCACCAAAATGAGCCACGACGGGCATATCACCAACAAACACCAGAGGCAGAGCCTATATCACCAAAACATGCATATGACAATGCGACACCATGATTATGCACCAACTCACCATAACAAGTATTTAAAATAAATACTATATCACCAGAATCAAAACAAATGATTTCACCAAAAATAGCACCAAGTTGTAGCATCACAGCTACCACTAAACTCTCCTGAGCATACCAGCACCGCACCTGAAATATTAACACCAGACGGCTCCACAACGCGGACATAACGCACGCACACCACGCACAAGACTGGCGCACAGCGCCTAGGCACATCGCACCTACTTCAGCGAATTAATTAAAATAGCAAACGACATCGGATTTCAACAAATAAATACTTGTTGGAAAGCCCTATGGGTCTGGTTATCATCCCTAAGTTCAGTTTTTGAAGGAGAGTGTCCAATAGGTACAGTTTTCGAAAAGCACACAGGCTAGTTGCAAAAGAGGACAGTTTCTGTCCTTCAAATTCAAGCAATTCCAAAGTGACCAAAACTCAATCAAATTGCATGAAACTTGTGCATAAACTGGGGCAAATTTTGTCTAGTTTTCAAAGAAATTGGATTCGTTCGAAAAGGAGTTCTTTTGAAAACGTGGTAACCAAAACACTGACCCTGTGTCCAGATTGTTTCCAGAATCTTACTCTAACTTGTGGAATTCATATCTCGAGCTACACAACTCTAAACGCAACCAAACCAGTGCCAAATTAACAAACATTAAGTCTATTTTCCAGAAAAATAAACCACATAATTTTTCGGTCAATACAACGTTCCCAGTCACCGAAATACCGAATCTATACCCAAATAGTTTCCAGAATTTTAACCTAACTTGTATAGCCTATAACTCGAGCTATACAACTCCGAATTTAACGAAACCAGTGCCAAAACGACCGGCGTTAAGTCTATTTTCAAAAACAATCAACCTCATAATTTTTGGATCTACCAAACAGCGCCATTTTTAGAAAAACCGAACCTGTGTCCAGAATCGCTAAATTGCCAAACACCAAACCCTAACGGCAACGACACCGCAACCACCACAACAAAAACGACAATTCGACAACGCGACAACAACAATCAACCACGCACAGCAACAACAAAAACACGAACAATAACAACACCATCATCGTGATACAACAATCACGCAACAACAAATAACGAAACAAATCACAATAACGTGCAATAATCATCAAAGCACCAATCTCAATGAAAACACGATATGCAACAACACGAACAATTCAACAAAACCCTAGACTACCCACACATAATTATCATCAACCCCTTATCAAGGTTAAGCCCACCCTTACCTCAACTATGGTGGCGCAAACTCCCTCCTAGCCTCGTTCCTCGATCTCCGAATACGGCGACTCCCCCAAACTGCAGCTTCAGTTCGAAGCCAATATCTCTCTCCTCAAAACTCGGTTCGAAGATCCGAACGGTGAAAGTGTAGAACTATATCTTACGAACCTGCTGCCCAAAAACGAAGACGATCCAACGGTTAACGAAACCGGAATCGCAATTTTACGGTGACAGGTTTGAGAAAAACGGGAATTGTTTTCTCTCTTCTTTTCTCTCTCTTTGGTGGCTGCTCTAATCCGAAATTCCTCTCTCTCTCAACCCTAAATTAATCCTCTCCACTTATAATAAGTGAGAAACATAATGGGCTAAATTATTTGGGACTTTATCCACATAGGAAGGGAGCCCAATGCTATTTTTAACTAGCTCACAACACGTGATTATCATCTAACTCGTTTTCAACATAGCTACTACGCCCATAATTTCAATTCTTACAATCATCCTACGGCAATCCAACTTCGAAATAATTTGATTAAATTTCAGGGCGTTACATTTTCCACCACTATTTTTTTCTCAGGTTGTACTTGGCTACTACATATTTGGTCACTTTTTCTTTGGCCACTGGAGGTTTTGTGTTTGATTCTTGGGTGTGATTCACATCAGCTTCTGCAGTAGCTTCATTCACATCAGGTTTTCTTCTTATTTGGAGCTTTGTTCTCATGACTTACTTATCTTTGAAGCTCTTGTTTTTGTTTGCAGCTATTTTAATTTGTTGAACAAGTGAAGCAGGAACAACAGCAGTACCAGGAGCTGGTACACCACTTGGTTCTGAAACACCAGAAGCAGCAGTAGGAAGTTGTTGTGAAACACTAGATGCAGCAGCAGGAATTTGCTGTGAAACACTAGAAGCAGCAGCAGTATCTGTACCTGAAATAACAGAAGCAGGAACTTGTTCTGATACACCAGCATCGGCAGCTTGTTCATCTGCTCTGGGTTTCTTAGGCTTCCTCTATAATGTCCAATAACAACAAAACACCAATATGCAATTTAAATTAGCACCAATACAAAACCATTTACAATTCAGTAAACACAGCAGTAAATAAACCTTTATTAATACCTTTCTTTTTTGAGCTTCTACACTCACTTCTGAACTCTTGCATCCATGTTTGCTCACTAATCAGATATTAGCGAATTGGGTTCACCAGGGGAACCGTGTAGTGGTTGTCCGACGTTGTGGTAAGCCATGTTACAAGTAGCTATCCACACTTGGGCTACGATGGAAAGATGAATAAAACACAGTGAGTCGAGTTGTGAGGGTTCACGAAAAAACTCACTGAGATTTGTAATCTCACCCTTTATGTTGTTGTTGTTGTTTTCAGATCAACAGGGCAAAGGAAAGCAAAAGGAAGAAAAGAAGCTGCTGGAGTAGTTACTTTGTTTATTAGTAGGTCTTACGGATCAAAGTATTTGTTGCTAGATTCTACCCTAGATGTATGAGTTTTACTCTAATATATTAGAAACTTTGGATTATGTACTCAAAGTTTAATGTATATTGTGAACTCTATTTTGGGTTTTGAACATCTTCGGTTATATATAACTGTAATAGATGAGTATCAGCTATATCGGTTGGCTTTCGTTTTTGGTAATTTTTGCCCAATGAAAGTTTTAGGAAAGAATGATACTCTATAAGGAGTGTTATGTCCAAATTCTGAAACAGGTTTACAACTCTGAGTTTTATTGAAATGGTTAACATTCTGATTTTATGGCGTCTAAAATTGAGGATGTTACATTAATACTTTTGTGCTGCGATTGTGAATATGTTGAGTGAATGAGTTTAAGTGCTACCGAATTTGTTTTAATGAATTAAACAAGTTGTGTATAACTAATTAGATTGTTGTGCAAAAGCGAGATATGAGTATGGCTACATGATTGGGCAGTCAATGTGTAATGCATGAGGCCTTGATGGTGATTTCCTTAACAACCTTGGTTGTTATTTCTATCATTTGTTGGTCCATACATGTTGATTGTTTTGAATTCCTGGTATTGCATGTGTGTTCTGAAGTGGGGATATGTTTTGAACTTACTTGTGCTGAAATTGTATGAACCAAGAGATTGTAAGTTAAGTGTGCTAATGTATCTTTGATTGAAATGTTTAATTCCTTAAAATTGGTGATTGAAGCTTCTTATTAGTGATAACAATCAAATATGATTGTTATTATCTCTTATTTCAAGCTTAAATCATTGTTAATTCTCAAGCAATTTAGGGATTAATGTTGTAAATAGGTTAGTTTAGAATAATTAAAGGTGCAAGCTGAATTATGTTATTAATGGGCACTTTGGTGCCCAATTGTGGTTTAATATGTGTGTTTAATTGCTGCAGCACCTGTTGTGGCAGCATTGCCATTTTACGCAACATGATAGAGAATGTAGCAAGAAACACGGAAATCAAGGCAAGGACAGCTGTCAGCGTGTGTCATGCGTGGGTGTGCGTGCCAATCATTGGTGATGCGTGAATGACCTAGGGTTTTGGGAAAAAAGGACATTGTGCCTTGAAAAGGACAAAATGTGCCTCCACCATCTAGGGTTTCTCTCATCCCAAGGCCTTCCCTATATAAAGGCACTCACCCCCAGAATTAGGTTAAGCCGAATTCCTGAGGTATAGACATAGCCTCAAGTTTTCGTGCCTCCATTGTTACTTAGAATCAATTGCTGGGATATTGATTGCTGCAGCAACGTTAGATCTACTTCAACTTCGAAGGAGCTACATTTTGAGAGCTGGAATTGCTTGGTGGATCACCATTGAAGCTGTCTCAGTATCAAGGCTTGTAGTTGAACTTCTCTTCTCGGGTTTTAGTATGAAATTTCTACTTCCCTTGATGTTTAGTTTAGTTGTAATGTTGTGTAAGCTCAATATGAGCTAAACCTCTGTAGTTGGGATGCTATTATGAATTTAATGAAGTTAATTTGTTCTTAATGCTTGTGTTATTGTGTTGAGCACTTTATCTTGTGTGTTTTTACTATTTCCATCTTAGATTAGGATTGGCCGTCTAATCTAAGTAGATATACATTCACAGACATGGTTTGTATATATATCTCACAAGATAACATGGTATGTTGCACTATAGACATATAGTTGTTTCTTGCTTGAGTCCTAGACATAGGAGAGGCATAAGCCATGAGGTAAAACACTTAGGTGTAATGCTGCTTGTTCTCCAGTAGCCTAGGGAAATAATCTCTTCCGAATTAGACATAATTTGGGGCGACTAAAGCCTAGTGTTAAGCATTTAGACATAATGCACAATTGCGGCAGCACCTAGTGCTGCAACACCTAACATAGCATTTTGAGCATTTTAATGGATTTATTGAAGTATTGCATCTCAACTTGTCCCAAATCTGATTTCCACTACCCTAATACCTTTTTAGTTGTTTGTTACTTGTTACCCAACCAATTGTGTGTCATTTACTTTTGTTACTAAAATCACTAATTGTTACTTTGATTAAACTCTTGTTTGGCAAATTAATCCTCGTGGGAACGATCTCTACTTTCATTATATTACTTGTTACGATTGTGTACACTTGCACAAAAGAACGTTCACGTTTTCAAGCAACAATTAGCTTGATTGATGATGGACTAAAGTTCTGTTGTTAACCTAAAGTTAGTTAAGGATTGATCGGGAAAGAAATCGGAACGAACGGAGTAGCAAAACTTGACGTAAACAGAATTTTTGGTAATGCCCCTTTTGTCCCATTTTTGAAAAATTCTTTTTCCGCTTTTCGTTCGACGGGAATTCCTTCCCAATCCTTTCCCTAACTTAACCTAAGCAACCCTAGCCCTAATTGGACTTAATTGAAGTAGGATTGATGGAAAATATTGAGATTATGATTATGCAAACGATTTCTTTCCACAAAACTTGTGTTTCTTAGTTCTCTTTTAACGTTTTAATTTTAAAAACCCTAATATGACTTCATCGTTTTATTGAAAAGTTGTGTGGTGAGTAACGTTGTTTTAAGTTGGGGTGAGTCAACGTTCACAAGCATAGTCTTTTAAAAATATCATTTGTTTGGAAACTTGTAAAAAGGATTTTATAACTTAGAATAAATCTTCCATTCCACTTTCTACAAAAGCTTGATGATGGTTAGGTGAACTTGTGTATGCACTACTGATTTTATTCCTTATTCTTCCTTCACGTATTTTGGATTACAAGGTTATTAAGAGTCCGGTTATGCATCAAAGCTGCTGTCCCAAGATTTTCTTTTTCGGTCCAACTCTTAAACTGAGTTCTCTTTAAATCCCATATTGACAGAGTTGTTGTTACTACAAATCTAAAGTGATATAGGATCTTTCTTTCACATAAATTGATGCACTTTTGCAAAACTTTTAACCCTAACGAACATTTTCAATTTCAGTTTTAAACCTAAGTATACTTATAGTGAGTTTCTCACTTTGTTGTGATTGCAAGAGTGTGTGGATTGGAGTCCTCAATTGTGCCAGGGGTAGTAAGGACACTTACATAGAATTTAATATAAGTTTCTTGCTGTGTGCAAGCTTAGGAAGAAGTTTTAGTGCTCGTCCTTTTCCTTAAAGGTCATTTGGATTAGTATGTGCCAAATTAAAATGAGTTTCAAGTCGATTAGTTGTTTTCTCAATCGAAATCCTTAGGGAGAGTGTTTATCCGCGTTTAGCAAATTGGTAAGACTTGAACAAATTTTTGAGGACAAGAATTTTTCAAGTTGGGGTGTATTGTAACATCCCCAAAGTAGCTAATCCTAATTCTTTATATTAACAGATGATTTTTTTAGTTGTTTTTCCAATTGGGTTAACAAATTAGTAATTTGAGTTATCTTATAAGGGGCTAAGCGAGTAAGTTCAATTAATTGTTGCTAATTGAGTTGGTTAATTATGGTTAGTTGTATAAGTAAATGATTGCTTTGAGTTAATGATTTGTGATTGAAATTGTTTAAATAGGATGCTTGTATGCTTTTGTGCTTGTGTGATTAACTAGATATGAATATAAGTGAAGGTTAAGTGTAGAAGTGGAGAGTAAGGGTAAAATAGGGAATTCACCCACAAAACCCTCACTTACATAAAACACCAGCAGCTGAACATTGCCCACACATTTATTTTTTCATTTTCCAAAACAAGACATAAAAACACATTTTTGAGAAAGTGAGAAAAGAGAGAAAGGGAGAGGGTTTCGAAGAGAGAGAGAGGGAAAGTGTTAAAGATATTAAAGCACTGCCAAGTATACAAGCCTAGTCAGCATCCAGCTGGAGCCTTGTCAACATAAGTTAATAAACTGGAATTGTAATTAGCTTATCATTATTCAGTTAGATTAGCTATTCATTCTGTTAGTTAGTTAGCTTGTTTGGAGATTAGTATATATCTCATGTAATTCTGTACAGTGAATTTAGATTGGAATAAACAACATTTCAGTTTTCATAACAAACTCTTCTTTCTCTCTCAATGGCTTCTCCATCTCCGATTGTAAGATGGTATCAGAGCTTCTAATCGGAGCTCTGTCGCCGTCGCTGCGCATCGAAGAAACGTCATTGAAGAATCACTCCTCTAATTCCAATCTCAATTTCTAAATTCCTTCTTCTTCTTGTATTCTCACTCTACAGCCATGGCTGCTGAAAACTTGAACTCTTTAGTTTCCGTTGATGAAAGCAGAAATGGATCTTCATCAAACTAGGCATATCAGAATGATATGTTGTATCCATACTTTATGCACCCTAGCGACAATCCTGGAACGGCGATTGTCACTCCACCGTTGAACGGAAGCAATTATCACACCTGGTCAAGGGCGATGATTATGGCACTGCGTTCGAAGAACAAGATACATTTCGTCGACGGTTCGCTTCCTCGACCTAACGACGAAGATCGGAACTCTCTTGCTTGGCATCGTTGCAACACCATGATAATGTCATGGATAAACAACTCGATCGTAGCTGAAATCTCACAAAGCATTTTGTGGATGGATATCGCCGCTGATGTGTGGAAGAATTTGAAGGATCGCTTCTACCAAGGAGACATGTTCAGAATCTTAGATCTACAAGAAGAGATCTATACAACGAAGCAAGGTGATGGCTCAATCTCCAATTATTACACGAAACTGAAGAAATTATGGCAGGAACTCAAAAATTTCCTTCTTGCTCCAACTTGTGACTGCGATTGCAGCACCAAATGCAATGCAGTTGTCAAATTCAAGGAATACAGAGAATGAAGCAAGGTGCTTTGATTTTTGAAAGGTTTGAACGAACAATATACACCTGTTAGGTCCTAGATCATGCTGATGGAACCTCTCCCTAACATTAGCAAGGTTTATTCTCTCTTAATTCAACAAGAAAGACAGAGGTGAACGTGGAGGAAGAGCCTCAGGAAGAGGAGGTAGAGGATCAAAATTGTGTACTCACTGTGGAAGGACAGGGCACACAGTTGATGTTTGCTATAGGAAGCATGGATTTCCTCCACATTATCAACAAGGAAGTGTGAACAATGTTGCTGCTGAGAATGCAACAGAAGGAGAGGATGAGAATTCCTATGCTGAAGAGCACAATGAAACAGCAAAGACTCAAGCCAATGCTAGTGTGAATTTCACTCTAGAGCAATACAAGGCCATCTTAGCACTTATTCAAAGCTCTAACACAATGCCTTTTCAAAGTGTCAACCATTTCACTACGGTGAAATCAGGTATTATCTGTGCCATTTCAAATTCTAAAAAGGAAAAATCCTGGATCATAGATACAGGAGCCACTATCCATGTCTGTTATTCCAAAAATTTGTTCAAATGTATTAGGAAAATAAAACCAGTCACTGTGTCTTTACCAAATGGAACCATAGTCCACTGTGAACTTGCTGGAACAATATATTTAGATGATAACCTTGTACTTAGTGATGTCTTATACATCCCTAAGTTCTCTTTCAATCTTTTGTCTATACCAAAATTGACTGATGATATTGAATGTGATGTGAATTTTAACAGAAAGAAATGCATAATACAGGATATCCAGAAGGGGAAGGTGATTGGGATAGCTGAAAGAAGGAATGGATTGTTCCATCTAGTCTCACCAGGTCCCAAAGGATCATCTACAAATAGCTCAAACTCAGTAAACAATTTCTCTTCTGTCAATATTTTCCATACCTTACACAATGTTAATAGTTGTAATTTGTCGCACATGAGGTTTGGACATCCATCTGTTGAGAAAATGAATGAAATAAGCAAAACTTTTCCACTAGTCAAGCATGCTAAATCTGATTTACCTTGTGAAATTTGTCAATATGCTAAAAAAAAACGACTTCCTTTCCCTAATAGTACTAGTATTTCTAAAGAATGTTTTGATATCGTCTACATGGACATTTGGGAACCTTTCGCAGTCCCCTCCATTCTTGGGTACAAGTATTTTTTAACTGTGGTTGATGACAAGAGTAGATTCACATGGATCTACTCCATGAGACTCAAATCTGAGGCATCTCCACTTATTAAGTGTTTTGTCAACCTTGTTGACACTCAATTTGGAATAAAGTTGAAATGCATAAGGTTTGATAATGGACCAGAATTCTTACTCAAAAACTTTTATGAAGAAAAAGGCATCATGCATCAAACTTCATGTGTTGAAACTCCTCAACAGAATGGAATTGTTGAAAGGAAGCATCAACATTTATTGAACACAGCAAGAGCACTCATATTTCAATCAAAGTTACCAAAAGTTTTCTGGGCTCATGCAGTTGCATATGCTGCACACATTATTAATAGAATACCTTCAAAAAATTTATCTCAAAAAACCCCTTTTCAAATTCTATTTGGCAATATCCCTGATTTGCATAGCATAAGAGTATTTGGCTCATTATGCTTTGCCAGTACTGTTAAAGCAAACAGGAAGAAATTTGATCCAAGAGCTAGAAAATGCATCTACTTAGGTTTTAAAATTGGAGTTAAGAGTCACATGTTATTTGATCTGCATAGTAGAGAAATTTTCATGTCTAGGGATCCTGTATTCTTTGAACATATATTTCCATATCATTCATACTCAACAAATGGAAACCAAACTTATCATGATACTACATTACTTGACTATACATCATCCATCCCTTACAATGATGACCTGCACACTAATGATACAGATCAGAACAACACACCAGAAACTATAACAATAAACCCCTCACAGTGTGACTCACCACCTGTTGCACATTCACAACAATCACCTCAAACAACCATCACACCACATCAACCAGAAAGTGCAACAGACATCACTCATTCCCAAATAGAACATCTTCCTTTTCAAATAGGAAACATGCCAGAAAATTTACCAGAAAACTTGTCAAACAATATACCAGAAAATGACTCAGTAAACAAGCCAGAAAATTTACCAGAAAACTTACCAAACAGTGCACCAGAAAATGATTCAGAAAATATACATAATCCACCTACTGAGACATTGAGAAGGTCCACCAGAGACAGAAAACCACCCAGTTATCTCCAAGACTATCACACAGACCTTCTCAACAGCACAATCCATGACTTCAAGTCAGCAATTCCATCATCAACACCCAAAGGTACCAAGTATTGTATTTCTAATGTTATTTCATTTTGACAGGCTATCATCCAAACACAAGCTTTATACTTTGAAATTGTCTGCTATAACTGAACCAACCTCGTATGAGGAAGCAATGTGTGATAGCAATTGGAAAAATGCTGTGATGGCTGAACTAGATGCTCTAATGAAGACTCAGACTTGGTCATTGGTTCCTCACCCTGCCAATAAGAGGGCCATTGGTTGCAAATGGGTATTCAAATTGAAATTAACAGCTGATGGTAGTGTAGAAAGGCATAAAGCACGCTTGGTAGCCAAGAGCTTCACACAAACTAAAGGGATAGATTACATAGAGACATTTAGCCCAGTTGTGAAGATGACTACAGTCAGGATGCTGCTTGTTGCTGCAGCAATACAGAACTGGCATCTGTGCCAGTTAGATGTTAATACAGCCTTTCTCCATGGGGAGTTAAAAGAAGATGTATATATGCAACCTCCTCCTGGCCTTGACATTCCTCAACCTAACCTAGTATGCAAGCTACAAAGATCTTTGTATGGGTTGAAGCAAGCAAGTAGACAATGGAATGCAAAGCTTACAGAGACATTATTGGCTATGGGATACTCACAATCAAAATCAGATTACTCACTGTTTACTAGTTCTAATGTTGCTGGCTTTACTGCAATTCTTGTTTATGTTGATGATCTAATATTGGCAGGTACTAACATGGTAGAGATCAACAGAGTTAAAGGAAATCTAGATGAAAAATTTAGTATCAAGGACTTAGGAAATTTGAAGTACTTTCTTGGTTTTGAGCTAGCCAGAAATAACAGTGGGATCTCTATATGTCAAAGAAAATATGCATTAGGTTTGTTGCAGGAAATAGGTCTGTTAGCAAACAAACCTTTCTCAACTCCAATGGAGCCCAGTCTGCAGTTACACAAACATTCTGGAGAGCCACTCAATGATGCAACAATATATAGAAGATTGATAGGTAGATTGTTATATCTAACCCACACAAGGCCTGAACTCTCATATGCAGTGAGGAAATTAAGTCAATTTCTGGACAAGCCTACAGATGTTCATATGCAAGCAGCAATCAGAGTATTGAGATTTGTGAAGAATAATCCTGGACAGGGACTTTTCTTCAAAAAAGATACTTCCCTGTCTTTGAAAGGCTTTTGTGTGTCAGATTGGGGAGCCTGTCTTGATACCAGAAGATCAACAACAGGTTTCTGTTTCTTTCTTGGAACATCTCTTGTTTCATGGAAAAGCAAGAAACAAGCTATAGTGTCTCGATCTTCATCAGAAGCAGAGTATAAAGCCCTTGCATAGGCCACTTGTGAGGCTCAATGGTTGTTATATTTACTCAAGGATTTGCATATTGCTCATGATGGCCCTGTTATTCTGTATTGTGATAATAAATTTGCCCTACATATTGCTGCTAATCCGGTGTTCCATGAGCGTACCAAACACATAGATATTGACTGCCATGTAGTTCGTGACAAAGTTCAGAGTGGAGTTCTACACTTACTGCCAGTGTCTTCAAAGGAACAGGTAGCTGATATTCTCACTAAATCTCTTGGACCTGGACCTTTCACAACATTACAAGATAAGCTAGGAATGATCAATATTCATTCTAGCTTAAGGGGGGATGTTAAAGATATTAAAGCACTGCCAAGTATACAAGCCTAGTCAGCATCCAGCTGGAGCCTTGTCAGCATAAGTTAATAAACTGGAATTGTAATTAGCTTATCATTATTCAGTTAGATTAGCTATTCATTCTGTTAGTTAGTTAGCTTGTTTGGAGATTAGTATATATCTCATGTAATTCTGTACAGTGAATTTAGATTGGAATAAACAACATTTCAGTTTTCATAACAAACTCTTCTTTCTCTCTCAATGGCTTCTCCATTGTATGCTTTTGTGCTTGTGTGATTAACTAGATATGAATATTAGTGAAGGTTAAGTGTAGAAGTGGAGAGTAAGGGTAAAATAGGGAATTCACCCACAAAACCCTCATTTACATAAAACACCAGCAGCTGAACATTGTCCACACATTTATTTTTTCATTTTCCAAAACAAGACATAAAAACACATTTTTGAGAAAGTGAGAAAAGAGAGAAAGGGAGAGGGTTTCGAAGAGAGAGAGGGAAAGAAAGGAGAAAAGCTCCAAAACCCTCATTTCAGCAAGTTCCAACTGAAAAATCCGTTAACCACTCTTCTTCCTTTTGTTCCTTTCATCACATTTGCATAGATTACCATACAAGAACTCAGCTAGTCCATTCTCTTTCTCCTTTTTCATAAATTTCGAAAATGCTTTTGTTTAGGAGTGGGTCTAGCTTGATTTTTCTGGTTTGCATTCAAGTTTAGGGAGTTAATATTGAAAAATTCGAAGACACATTGTTGATTGGAGTCACATAGAAGAGGGACTAATAGCCACATTGTTTCTACAAAGTAGAGTTGAGTTCTCACTTTGTTTTGTTGCTTTTTCAAATAGCATGTTGATGTTATGTGGGTATTCTGATTTTGATTAACTTGCATGTGTTGGTATATATCATTGATTGAAATTCGGTTTGATGAATGTGGAACAGTTTTTTTGTAAAATGTGCATGTTCTTGTTATTGTTGAGAATTCGAATTGCTCTCAATGATTGAACTATAATATTGATTTGGTTGTGTTTTGGATTGAAAATAATGTTGCTATTATGCGGTATTGGAGTGGGTTTAGCACTAGGAATGAAATGGAACCGAAAAGGAAACGAAAACCAGCTGAAAAACACAGATTTTGTAGTGCTGTCAAACTGGCACGGACCATGCCACTTTTGTCACGGACCGTGCCACCATCGGTTACCATGTTTTTAAAAATTTTAATTCTCATCCTTTTGTGTTCCAATTCCTTCTCAATGCTAACTCTAACCCTAATGGAGTATTAATGTATGATTGTGACTGGATTTAAGGCTCGAAAAAATTTTATTACTCCAGTTATATTAACAATAGTTGAGTTAAGGATATGTTATCGAATGAGAGATCAACCGAGTAGTTTTGTATCGAAAGAGCATATGAGCAATACTTATACCTATGTTTGAGATTTAAGTTGATTGACTGTTTAATTATAATTGTTGTTATAAACCGTATAGTTTACCAACAAGAGGGAACACATAATCTAATATCAAATAATGGACTTAGTGCCCGTGTAACGGTTTTGGTAACTGAATCCAAGATGAAATATGTGAGGTGATGACCTTAAGTTATAACACACTAGGGGAGGGAAGTCATGAACCCAAAACCTAGGCATGTTCCATGTTTGCTCGTTAATCAAATATTATCAAGGGGGTTCACCGGGGGAACCGTGTAGTGGTTGTCCGACGTTGTGCTAAGCGATGATATGTGTAGCTATCCAGACTTGGGCTACGAGTAAAATATTAATAAACACTGAGAGTGGAGTTGTGAGGGGTCACGAAAGAACTTATTGAGATTATCATCTCACTGTTTACGTTTGTGGTGTTTGCAGATTAACAGGGAAAAGCAAAGGCAAAGAAGAATGAGTAGCAGTTGTGCTATGTATTAAGATTTGAAGGATCTTGGAGATCCGTTTGTTATTTTGCTTAGTTCCCTAGGATTATGTTGTACTCGATATGATAAATTATATATTGATCAAGTTATGTATCGCTTCTATTAATTCTATTTTGAGATGTTGAACAATCGGTGTAATGACAATCGGTGTAACGACTTTAAACTTCGGTTTGTGTCATTTTTTTATGTAATCCTTTTGATAACTAATCTAACTGAAACGACATTTTTATGAGTTTTGTCAAGTTTAGATATGTTCAATATCTAGAAACAGTTGCGTCAAAAAAAAATATCTAGAAACAGAATTAGTACTCTGATGTATGCTAATGATGTGCGTCCCGATATTTCTTCCAAGGCGAAATATTAGGGTGTTACAATATATTTATGTCTTGCAATATTTATTAAAAGTTATTTATAGAAAAATTCATTAAAATAGTTGTTTTTCAAATCCTAAATTTTAGACGTCAATAATGTCTAGTATATTACATTTTGAGCTCAATCAGAGATACACAACTATTTAAGTTTGGATTAATTTGCTCCCTAATGCTATCCGTCATAATAAGCCACTTTAAAAAAAAAGAGAAATTGTCAAAAAAAAAAAAATAAACCTTCATATAATACTTCCTCAAGTTCTCCACAATTGGTCTAATAAATTTCAATAATCAAAATCCTTCGTTTAATCCAAACTAAAGAGAAGCGCAAATCCTAGTAAACCGATAAAATATTACATTGACACTTCAGGAAAACCCTAAGGGTTCCCATTACAATCTATGCATAAAGAAGAATGCATCATCAAAGAATGTTCGATTGAACTTCAACTTGTTAAGACATCAGCGAGCCTTTTCCCTTTGACTTTAATTTTCACTTGTTTATGTGTAAAAACACCACATAATATAGAGTGAGATTAAAATAATATCAGCGAGACCTTTCGTGACTCCTTACCATAGGCTTACACATCTGAATGCTATTAACATACACTTTGGGGAACCCACACTTAACACTTTATTTGAGTGAAAACCTCTCGGCCTTGAGATTAAATTCATGACACCCACCCCAAGTACATCATCTGTTCTTTAATTCAATTATGGGTGTACTTATGTATGTACTAAATAGTTTTCTCACAGAAGTTTTCGAGAAGAATTTGGATCAACACAAAGCCGTTTAACCGTAACCTCTAAACACCTCACAATCAATGAAAATGAGCTTAAAAAATTTCAATTGGCATTTAAGTTGGCATTTCCCTTTAATCCTACGGTTCTCCAATCTTTCCCAACTCGAAAAACAACATCCAAACAGACATAAAACACCAATTTAAGGGAAGTTTGAAGTGATTTAAAACATCAAAACTTTATTTCAAACATCTCATTCCTCTTTCAAATTACAAACATATTAAATGGTTTCGAAACATGACTATCATCACTTCTTGTGAACAAATATCCAGCAACCAAACAACACAAAGCATATGCAATTGTTAGCCAGAATTTTCCATCAAGCATACGTCTACTTGGTGAATTAATTAACCTATCAAACTGTATCGAAACTTATCAAACGACCACTCTTTGGAAATCTTAGAGTGTCTACTTCATAAACATAATTTGAATTTTATTATAAAATAAGCCAACTAGTGCATTTGTTCAAAACAGGCCCCATTTCCTCCATGTATCCTTTTTGACGGAGTGAATCTTTTCGAACCAGGCATGGTAGTCATCGGTAGGCTTGGCCCAACCTTTGATTTCTGACACTCTGACATCGATGGGGAACCAATCTTGGGTGATTAGTAGGCCAGGATGAGCCGAGGCGTTAAAAATTTGTTTGAAAGCATCAAAGCCCTCTAGAGGTAACCCCAAGAGGAGGGCTTGCCGATGATGAACCAGAAGAAGAAGAACTGACTTGGCTGGCGTCGCCACCATAACTTTGATCCTGGTTCTGGGAGTCGGAGTTCGAAGACATGGTGGTGAGAAGACAGTGGTGACAAAGCAAAAAGAATTTTGGTTCGTGAGAGAGGCGAAGCAGTGGAAACTATGAAACGTTTTCAAGAAATGTAATTAATCGTGCGTTGTAATGATGAAGGCTATTTATAGCTATGGGGGAACTACTTGTGAAACATTGGGAACTATTGCGCGACCCTATCGATTCGCGTGAGATTTTTTGTACCATCAGTCACATCCTCGCGGCCATATGCCAGCTCAAAAAGGGGGCCAATTGTTAACACCCAAAAGTAATTAAGTTGTAGGCCGAGGGCTGAGAGGAAACGGTGAGAAAAGACTAGGGCTCCGAGGCCGACCATAAGACAAATCCCAAACGATATTTGCTGAAAGAATGAAATCAAAGGAAAGCCTCGAGGCAAATTGTGATGTGAATTCCTCGAGGAAGGGGTAAGCTCGAGGGAGAGTGAGTGAGATCGAGGGAGAGCAGGTCTCAACCTATAGAGTACCACGGCATGATGGATTGGTTGCCTAGGTTTACGGCTGCAGACCAAGGACAAGGGTCAGTCGAGGAATTGAATTTCCTAAGTAAGGCATGCTTACTTGGAAGGAAAGGAAAGGAAGCACGTGTACGGAACGTGGTAGTTGTTGGAGATCAAGTGAAGAAGTGAAGCCTTGAGGAGTGGAGCGAAGACGTTTTTCCCCACTAACCGTGCTAGTGGGATCTTGGGTAGTGGCTCTGATATCTTAGAGCTTAGGACACACATCAATCAATACAAATATATTTTCCTCAGTTTTATCTTCCTTTACCGCATTTTTCTTTACTTTTGTTCATTAGGCTAGTAGATAATCCAACTCTCGTGTGTCTTTCAATCAACCTCACCCTTTCTAAAGGAGTCAGGAAACCCACTGTTGAGGAGTAGAGTTCACTGCTCGACGCAAGTGCTTGAAGAATATAGGAATCAAAGACTGTCCATACCTCTGGCCACCCCCACGGCTAGGACCTAAGAGTTTGACGACAAAAGGTTTTAATATAAAAAAAGTTGATTTCAATGTCATTCTTTTAGGTTCATATCTTTAAATGGTGCATTATGTGTAAAACAATATTTAATGTCATTGTTTAAGCTTATTATAATTTTAATATAAATAGTATTAAATACTATTAATTAAATGATTTTGAGCAATAAATTTATATTGAAAGGCATAGTGTAACATCCTAGATTTTATCCGTTTATAAAATCCAAAATATTACCTTCTACATTTTTTAAAGTACGCATTCATAATTTGGATTAACTTATTGGATTAACTAATATCCAAAGAGACTCACAATGATAGGATTGTTCGTATAATAAAATCTTGAATGGAACATAAAGCAACACTTTAGTTCAAAAGACGTATCAGAATCGACACATGGAACTTAAATTCAAAATATAAATACATAAACATCTTAATACAACTTATGTTATATCTTGAACATAGACCATATGCTTAAAACTTTAATAATCAATGTCCTCCAATATCAAAATCATTTGCTAAGAGTTACCTTCATTCAACTTGGAATCTGAAAAACAACAATGAGATCTGAGACTCAGTCATTTCAAGACTCCCTTACCAATACACTTCGTGATTACATAAATAGTTCATCAGACGTGTTTTAGAAACAACAACACATCAATCAACTTCAGAAACATTTACTCGCCACATTCAAGTAGATTTAAGACGTGTTTTAGGATTTGGGCCCTAATTATTGGGTTCTAATTACTAGCAACACCTCCATTCTACTAATATAGCTACCTTGATTCTACTAACAACACCACCATAAATTCCCCATCCCATTAAAATCATCACACAATAAGAACGAAACACAAAAGTAGACATGAGAAAATATTCTTGTTCCATTAGTAACTCAATCATTCAAAGACATTCAATTAACTATAAAATCAATCAAGCAAATAAAACATTTGATTTGTATAAATGTCAATAAGGGTAGTATCCAAAGTAATTAATTGATTACTTTGGAATTACTTTGGGTGTTATACATAGAAGTCAAATGATTACATTGAATAATTGTAATAATTATAGATACTTTTTTTACATACAATATCTTTTCTTTTTGACTGAATATAATTATATTATTGTTAACACCCAAAAATAATTATGTTGTAGGCTGAACTCTGAGAGGAAAAAGTGATAAAAGACAAGGGCGCCAAGGCAAACCACCAGACAATTCTCAAAAGATATTTGCTGAAAGAACAAACTCAAAGGGAAAGCCTCGAGGCAAATTATGACTTGAATCCCCCGAGGAGGGGGTAAGCTTGAGGGATAGTGAAGAAGACCGAGGGAGAGCAAGTCTCAATCTATAGAGTACCACGGCCATGATGGCTCGGTTTCCTAGGTTTATGGCTGCAGACCGAGGACAAGGGTAAGCCGAGGAATTGAATGGCCGAAGTAAGGCATGCTTGCTTGGAAGGAAAGAAAAAGGAAGCACGTGTACAGAACGTCGGACCAGTTGGAGATCAAGTGAAGAAGTGAAGCCTAGAAGAGTGGAGCGAATGAGTTTTTCCCCACTAACCGTGCTAGTGGGATCGTGGGTAGTGGCTCCAACTTCTTAGGGCTTAGGAGCATTATTAGACGTTAGGTAGGTAAATGTTGGCTCACATAGTGGCCAACGAGGGTTTGTGTGTGTGTGTGTGTGTGTATACAAAGATAAACAATTGTATAGAACATCAATCAATACAAATCTGTTTTTCTCAGTTTTTATCTTCCTTTATCAAACTTTACTTTATTTTTATGCATTAGCCCAATAGATAATCCAACCCTCAAGTCCCTTTCACTCAACCTGGCCCTTTCTAGAGGAGTCGGGAAACCCACAGTTGAGGAGCAGAGTTCCATCCTCAACGCAGTTGCTTGAAGAACAGAGGAATCAAAGACTCTCCAAACCTCTGGCTGACCCCACGGCTAGGACCTAAGAGTTTGACAACAACAAAAACTGGCACGCTTGGTGGGAAAGATACGGGTGAACAAAAAGTCATGTTTGTTTCGGTTGGACTAAATTATTGTTGGTGTACGCATCTACGCTCTGGTAGGAACCTAAGTATGGGGCCATCTTCGCCGTCAAAAAAGAGAACTGCCCCCAAAACGAAGAACACTGAGCCAGTAAGTGCTTCGGGGACGACCACCCCAACGGTTAATGCTGATTCAAGTGAACAACCCTCTCAAGACAATAAGGAGCTCGTGGTTATGACCACGTCGGTTATTAGGCAGCAAATCGATATGGGGATACATGGAATAATGTACCAAGTGTCCCAACAATTCGCTGACTTAGTGAAACCTATGGTGCACAATGAGGTGCAACTAGCAAAGGAAATGGAACAAAGGCGTGCTACGCAAGCTAGTAGCACAATGAACCCTGGTTTCCCCTACCAATCACAGGGAGGACAACCTAACTCTCTGGGAGGCACGCATCAGTGTCCACCGAATGGGAGCATGGCTGGGCCTTACCAGGCGTTCTCTCATCAGGTAAATCCTATCCTTATAATTCCTTAGCTCCTTAGCCAGAAACTTTTGCCACTCCCAACATGGGGGGAAGTTTATGGCAAATGTCACTAAGACAACTTCTTTCGGCAGGGACAAGTGCAATTCGCTAGGAGGTCTCCCGAGGCAACAAGCTTGACGAGTCTGACGCAAGGATCATCCTATGAATATTGTGGATATCTTGTGTTGCAGGTTAAGTTTTGATGATGAAGCAATTTAACACAAAGTGACAAGTGGAATTCCAAGGCACAACCAACTCAAGAAGTAAGTCTGTGTCAAGGGTAGTCCCTAGGAAGTCGGGTCGTGTCTTAGAAATGAATTGTAAACCTCTTTTGGGGACTGGCTTAAATCACTCAACACATTAGCACTCACACAAGCAAATGTCTTCAATTGATAAAAGTATGTTAAATAGGTTAGGCACTTGTTGAAATCGATTCATGGCTTGGCTTTTGTTTTAAAAGAACTTGTTTTTTTTTTTCAAAACAATCGATTCATAGCTTGTAACTTTAAAGCTAGAAATCGATTCATAGCTTGTTTAAAGCTTGAAATCGATTCACAACCTTAAAACTTAAAGCTAGCAATCGATTGAACTTGTTTTAGAGCCCACAATCGATTCATGGCTCACAATTCTAAAGAAGATATCGATTCTCCTCATAATTTTGTGAAACTTCATTTTGTAAAGCAAACAATCGATTGCCTAGTTGCCTTATTAAAGCTCCAAATCCATTTAGGCTTCTTCTTGGAAGCACATAATCGATTCTTTCCTCTTTTGCATTAAGCAAATAATCGATTCTTATTCTTCTTTCATTCAAGCACAAAATCGATTATCTACTTGCTTTAATAAAGCACAAAATCGATTTGTCACTTGTTCCCACCTCAGGCATCACCGCAGCCAGGGGCGTAGGGTCCCCAAGATACAATGTGGCAACCAACGCCTCCGCCTGAAAGACCATTAGGGGCCCAACTACTAGACCCTAATCTAATAGCTGACACCATTAAGAAGTTCTTCGGTGTCCAGTTGAAGCCGCTCGACAGGCCAATGTACAGGAAGCCTAACCCAGAGTGGGTGGATAGATTGGTGCCTCTTCCCATTGGATTTAAAACCCCTGACTTTGCCACGTTTTCCAGGGATGATGGCAAGCCTACAATGGAGCGCATCAGCCGATTCATGGACCAATGTAGTGAAGGGAACAAGAATGAACATCACAAATTGCAGCTATTCCCCTTGTCTTTGACATGGAGTGCTTTCTCATTGTACTCTTCACTTCCACCTGATTCTATATAAATCTGGGCAGACATGGAATGGTGCTCCCTGACAGATTTTATTGGCCACAGCCTGAAGTCACTGCAGCTGATCTAATGAATTTACGACAGAAGGTGGACGAGGTTGTGACTGACTTCATTGAGAGATTCAGAAAGATGGTCGGAAAATTCTTAGTACCTTTTCTAGAATCTCAACATACCTCCATGACCATCTCTGTAGTGCACCCTCAATTGAAGGAAAACCTTGTGGGACAAGCTTGTAGCGACCTCGGTGGCCTAGCTTCCAGGGCTATTCAGATTGAACAATTCATACACGAGAGAGAAAGTAAGAAAGCTACAAGGGGTCGAGGACCTTAGTTTGTGTCCGTGGTTAATGTAGCTGAAGATTCTAACCACGATGAGTCAGCCGATTACACGACAGACATATTGGTGGCCTAGATAATCAAAGGGAAAGCCCACTTATGTCCTGCTCTTAAGCCTGCCAAGGGAAAGGAGAAGGACGAGGTTGAGCACAAGGTCGAGTATTCCTTTGATATATCTAAGGCAGACCAGATCTACGACTATTTGCTGAAGGATAAGCAAATCAAACTCCTTGACAGACACACGATACCTCCTCTTGAGGAAATAAATGGGAAAAAATATTGCAAGTGGCATAACTCATTCATTTATGCCACTTCCAATGGTATCATCTTCCGCTGAGCCATTAAGGAAGCCATCAGGAAGGGAAGGTTTAAGATGGTTGACAAGGAGGCGTTAGAGTTACTGTTGACACTGACCTTTTCCCCATCATGAACATCAATATGGTCTCCTTCTCGGGAAGCGACCGAGGGAGAGGAAAGAAGAAGCATGTGTGGGTCCCCAAATAGGAGGTTCCCCCAAAAAAGAAAAGTGTTAGTTTTTGACAGAGAAACTGCAGGTAGGATGGGCGAGCCAGCGCAGGAAACCTCAAAAGAAACCTCCAAAGCCAGGGAAGCTTGTCCACGACCTCAAGGAGTTGCATTTGTCCAAACTCAACTTTGAGGGACAAGCTTCTCGACCCAAAGATCTGAGAGCGAGACTCCAACATTTCCCGCCTTGGGGGCACGGTCAGTCTGCTGATGAGTCCTCCGGGAAAGCCACGACACCAAACACAGGGGAAAAGCCTCACCCTAGGGAGGAAAGGAGGGCAGCACAAGTCACTACGGCACAAGACACAACATCAGTGGATATCACAGTATTGAACGATCGTGAATTGACCGCCACTAGAACTGTGAGACCACCCTCAGAGGTGGGAGAAGATCAGTGGATGATGCAGACAGTAGCAGATACATCAGCCCCCCGGGTGGCCTCCAAATCACGCTAGCAGAAGAGAAGGCTGCAGAGGGCAAGGGCTTTTCATAAAATGAGGGAGACTCTCCAGATGCTCACCTCGGCCAAAGAAGGGAATAAGCAGGCAATCCCCGCGGCTTTTGTAGATATAGTGCTGGAGCAAGCTTTCCCAAAACCTGCTGAGGACAAAACCCCGGAGCATCTACTGATAAAGAGGAAGAGCCTAACACCATGATAGCGTTGGTGGATGTAGTTGGTAGCCCTCTCACTGAGGCAGCGATAGAATACTTGTATAGCCCTCACAGTCCCAGACAACCTCAACCAGTCAGTGCTCTCCCCATCGAGGGAATCATAACTGAATAAGAAATTGCAGAGGATGACCTTTTGGGAGAAGAAGAAGAGAACCCCTTTGGGTCCATTGCATTTTGATGGTAATTCTCTAACGTGATCAATATTAGATGCTATAATGGACGGAGAGGGCGGGGGGGGGGGGGTTCAGCGCTGAGGAGGAGAAATAAGGACCAACCAAGAGCCCTCGAGGGAGATGTCTTTGCTGAGGAGGCCGAATGGTCTGCCTATTGACTCATGGTCATATGTATATCATTGCTCAGTTTTACAGCCATAATGCGAGTGTTTGTTTGTTTTTCAGGTAATTTCCATGGGGAAATAGCTTTGATTACAATTGATGTCATTAGGGTTGATTTGTAAGTTGTCACACTCTTTTCAAATGGTTGTAGTAAGGAAAAACCTTCAATTTGATGTTTCGTTGGCTAGCAAACCAGACAGCTTGCCTAGCAACACAGCAGAGAAAAGAAGAAAGGTTTTTGGTCTATATCGCCTCGCGACGAGCATGTAACGCCCTAAAATTTAATCAAATTATTTCGAAGTTGGATTGCCGTAGGATGATTGTAAGAATTGAAATTATGGGCGTAGTAGCTATGTTGAAAACGAGTTAGATGATAATCACGTGTTGTGGGCTAGTTAAAAATAGCATTGGGCTCCCTTCCTATGTGGATAAAGTCCCAAATAATTTAGCCCATTATGTTTCTCACTTATTATAAGTGGAGAGGATTAATTTAGGGTTGAGAGAGAGAGGAATTTCGGATTAGAGCAGCCACCAAAGAGAGAGAAAAGAAGAGAGAAAACAATTCCCGTTTTTCTCAAACCTGTCACCGTAAAATTGCGATTCCGGTTTCGTTAACCGTTGGATCGTCTTCGTTTTTGGGTAGCAGGTTCGTGAGATATAGTTCTACACTTTCACCGTTCGGATCTTCAAAACGAGTTCTGAGGAGAGAGATATTGGCTTCGCACTGAAGCTCCAGTTTGGGGGAGTCGCCGTATTCGGAGATCGAGGAACGAGACTAGGAGGGAGTTTGCGCCACCATAGTTGAGGTAAGGGTGGGCTTAACCTTGATAATGGGTTGATGATAATTATGTGTGGGTAGTCTAGGGCTTTGTTGAATTGTTCGTGTTGTTGCATATCGTGTTTTCGTTGAGATTGGTGCTTTGATGATTATTGCACGTTATTGTGATTTGTTTCGTTATTTGTTGTTGCGTGATTGTTGTATCACGATGATGGTGTTGTTATTGTTCGTGTTTCTGTTGTTTCTGTGCGTGGTTGATTGTTGTTGTCGCGTTGTCGAATTGTCGTTTTTGTTGTGGTGGTTGCGGTGTCGTTGCCGTTAGGGTTTGGTGTTTCGCAATTTAACGATTCTGGACACAGGTTCGGTTTTTCTAAAACTGGCTCTGTTTGGTTGATCCAAAAATTATGAGGTTGATTTTTTTTGAAAATAGACTTAACGCCGGTCGTTTTGGCACTAGTTTCGTTAAATTCGGAGTTGTATAGCTCGAGTTATAGGCGATACAAGTTAGGTTAAAATTCTGGAAACGATTTGGGTATAGATTCGGTATTTCGGTGACTGGGAACGTTGTATTGACCGAAAAATTATGTGGTTTATCTTTCTGGAAAATAGACTTAATGCTTGTTAATTTGGCACTGGTTTGGTTGCGTTTAGAGTTGTGTAGCTCGAGATATGAATTCCACAAGTTAGAGTAAGATTCTGGAAACAATCTGGACACAGGGTCAGTGTTTTGGTTACCACGTTTTCAAAAGAACTCCTTTTCGAACGAATCCAATTTCTTTGAAAACTAGACAAAATTTGCCCCAGTTTATGCACAAGCTTCATGCAATTTGATTGAGTTTTGGTCACTTTGGAATTGCTTGAATTTGAAGGACAGAAACTGTCCTCTTTTGCAACTAGCCTGTGTGCTTTTCGAAAACTGTACCTATTGGACACTCTCCTTCAAAAACTGAACTTAGGGATGATAACCAGACCCATAGGGCTTTCCAACAAGTATTTAATTGTTGAAATCCGATGTCGTTTGCTATTTTAATTAATTCACTGAAGTAGGTGCGATGTGCCTAGGCGCTGTGCGCCAGTCTTGTGCGTGGTGTGCGTGCGTTATGTCCGTGTTGTGGAGCCGTCTGGTGTTAATATTTCAGGTGCGGTGCTGGTATGCTCAGGAGAGTTTAGTGGTAGCTGTGATGCTACAACTTGGTGCTATTTTTGGTGAAATCATTTGTTTTGATTCTGGTGATATAGTATTTATTTTAAATACTTGTTATGGTGAGTTGGTGCATAATCATGGTGTCGCATTGTCATATGCATGTTTTGGTGATATAGGCTCTGCCTCTGGTGTTTATTGGTGATATGCCCGTCGTGGCTCATTTTGGTGATCGGTACCGCATGCATATATATGCCCACTGGAGGGGTTGCATATCATCCCATTGTCTATGAATGTTATAATTTTGGTGGTGGTTCACTGTCAAATGGATTTTTCCTTTGGTATCTGGTGCTGTGATATGGTGTAATTGTATTGTGTTGCTGTAGTTACCTGATGCTAGCATATTTTTATCATCTGCTTATTATCTCTGTTAGACTCACCCCTTCTGCTTGGAATGTTGCTCTCATGCGGCAACGCTGCAGGTGATCGCTAGTGCTCGTGGAGGAATTGCTAGGTTTTGCTTCCTCTCTCGTTTGGGTCTGTGTCAGCTCTGATATGTAGCACCGGGGAGTCGTTAGTTATCGTTTTGAACTATTATTTTAGTTATTGGAAATTGTTTTAATTTATTTTGGAGATGTCTTTAATTGTTAATTCTGGAGATGTTTAAACTGGTTAATATTTCCGCTGCTTGGTGATTTCTTTTATATAAATTATTTTGGAGATTTTCCTTTTTTAAAAATGGTGAAAAAATGTAGCGCCCTTCGAGGTGACTCTGATAATTGTCTATTTAATTGTAATAGTAAAAGGGGGGTGTTACATTAGTGGTATCAGAGCAGTTCGGTCTGTCCGGCCAAGTTGTCGAGTCGTCGAGTCGAGTAACACTTGAGTAATTGTTACTCGTTTCTGATTATAGTTTCTGTAGCTAGTGTTAGGTTGAGATGGCAGGACGGAACGATGCTGCACTCGCTGCTGCCTTGCAGGCTGTGGCTCAAGCTGTGGAGAATAACCCAGGTGCTGCTGGTGATGCTGGGTCGCGCAGTTTGGCTACGTTTCAGAGGGAGAATCCTCCTACCTTTAAGGGCAAGTATAACCCTGATGGTGCTTTGGCGTGGCTGAAAGAGATGGAGAGAATATTTCGTGTTATGGATTGCTCTGAGGCGCAGAAAGTCAAGTATGGTACTCACATGCTGGCAGAGGAGGCTGATGACTGGTGGTTGGAGGTGAGGCAGAGGTTGGCGACTGTGAATGAAGAGGAAGAGTCTGGTTTGTTGTCTGCTGGTCAGTTGCATAGGGTAATGAGGGAAGACGTCCAGTTGTTTTCATTAATGGCGTCATTGTCTGCTGAGAGCCAAGCGAAGGTTGATGAGTTGCAGGTGGTACGAGAGTTTTCTGAGGTTTTTCCCGACGAGATTCCGGATGTACCACCAGAGAGAGAGGTTGAGTTTGCTATTGATCTGGTACCTGATACTAAACCTGTGTCTATGGCACCGTATAGAATGTCTGCATCTGAATTGTCAGAACTGAAGAAGCAACTCGAGGATCTGCTTGAAAAGAAATTTGTGAGGCCAAGTGTGTCGCCGTGGGGAGCTCCAGTGTTGTTGGTGAAAAAGAAAGATGGTAGTATGAGGTTGTGCGTAGACTATCGGCAGCTGAATAAGGTGACTATTAAGAACAAGTATCCGCTTCCGAGGATTGATGACTTAATGGATCAGTTGGTGGGTGCTCAGGTGTTCAGTAAAATAGATTTGAGATCGGGTTATCATCAGATCAAGGTGAAAGACGAAGACATTCAGAAGACAGCTTTCAGAACCCGTTATGGGCATTATGAGTATTCCGTGATGCCTTTCGGTGTGACTAATGCGCCGGGAGTGTTCATGGAGTACATGAATCGTATCTTTCGTGAGTATCTGGATCGGTTTGTGGTGGTATTCATTGACGACATCCTAATTTATTCTAAGTCAGAAGAGGAGCATGCAGAACATCTGAGATTGGTATTGGAAATTCTGAGGGACAGGAAATTTTATGCGAAGCTTTCTAAGTGTGAGTTTTGGTTGAAGGAGGTTAGCTTTCTGGGTCATGTTATTTCGGGGAATGGAATTGCCGTGGATCCGTCTAAGGTTGATGCCGTGTTACAATGGGAGTCTCCGAAGTCAGTTACTGAGATTAGAAGTTTTCTGGGTCTGGCAGGTTACTATAGGAGGTTTATAGAAGGATTTTCGAAGTTGGCACTTCCGTTGACTCAGTTGACTTGCAAGGGTAAAGCTTTCATCTGGGATGACTGTTGTGAAGAGAGCTTCAAAGAATTGAAGAAGAGGTTGACGACGTCTCCTGTTCTGACGTTGCCTAATCCGGAAGAGTCGTTTGTGGTGTATTGTGATGCTTCCAAGATGGGGTTGGGAGGTGTGCTTATGAAGAATGGTAAGGTAGTTGCCTATGCGTCGAGACAGTTGAGGACTCATGAGAAGAACTACCCTACCCATGATTTAGAACTTGCTGCAGTTGTGTTCGCGTTGAAAATTTGGAGACATTATCTGTATGGTTCGAGGTTTGAGGTGTTCAGTGATCATAAGGGTTTGCAGTATCTGTTTGATCAGAAAGAGTTGAATATGAGACAGCGTAGATGGTTGGAGTTGCTGAAAGACTATGACTTTAGCTTGAACTATCATCCGGGAAAGGCTAATGTGGTAGCTGACGCTTTAAGTCGAAAGACGTTGCATATGTCAGCAATGATGGTTAGAGAACTCGAATTAATTGAGCAGTTCAGGGATATGAGTTTGGTTTGTGAAGTGACGCCTCAGAGTGTCAGATTGGGGATGTTGAAGATTGATAATGAATTCATGGCTAGCATTCGAGAAGCTCAGAAGTTAGATGTTAAATTAGTTGACCTGATGGTTGGGATTGATCAATCCGAGAATAAAGACTTTGAGTTGGATGCGCAGAATGTATTGAAGTACCGTGGAAGAATCTGCATTCCTGATGATGAGGAGATGAAAAGAGCAATTTTAGAAGAAGGTCATAGGAGTAAGTTGAGTATCCATCCGGGAGCTACAAAGATGTATCAGGATCTGAAGAAGATGTTTTGGTGGCCTGGTATGAAGCGTGATGTGGCGCAGTTTGTGTATTCCTGCTTGACTTGTCAGAAATCGAAGGTTGAGCATCAGAAGCCTGCTGGGTTGATGCAACCGTTGGAGATTCCGGAATGGAAGTGGGATAGTATTTCTATGGATTTCGTGATAGGGTTACCTAATACTGTGAGGGGGCACGATTCGATTTGGGTGATTGTGGATAGATTGACGAAGTCTGCTCATTTTATTCCTATCAATATCACGTATCCGGTGTCGAGATTGGCAGAGATTTATATTCAGGTGATTGTGAAGTTGCATGGTGTTCCTTTGTGCATTGTGTCTGACAGAGATCCTAGGTTCACTTCTGATTTCTGGAAGAGTTTGCAAGAAGCGTTGGGTTCTAAATTGAGGTTGAGTTCAGCTTATCATCCTCAAACTGATGGACAGACAGAGAGGACCATTCAGTCGTTGGAAGACTTGTTGAGATCTTGTGTTCTTGAGCAGGGAGGTGCGTGGGATACTCACCTTCCGTTGATCGAGTTTACTTACAACAATAGTTACCATTCTAGCATCGGGATGGCACCGTTCGAGGCATTGTATGGTCGGAGATGTAGGACTCCGTTGTGTTGGCATGAATCTGGGGAGAGTATTGTTCTTGGACCTGAGGTTGTTCGAGAGACTACTGAAAAGGTGAAATTGATCCGTGAGAAAATGAAAGCGTCGCAGAGTAGACAGAAGAGCTATCATGATAAGAGAAGGAAGGATTTAGAATTCCAAGCTGGTGATCATGTGTTTTTGAGAGTCACGCCTATGGCTGGTGTTGGGCGTGCATTGAAGACAAAGAAGTTGACTCCTCGTTTCATTGGACCGTATCAGATCACTGAGAGAATTGGTAATGTTGCTTATAGGGTGGCCTTGCCGCCTAATCTTTCGAATTTGCACGATGTATTTCATGTGTCGCAACTTCGGAAGTATATTTCGGATCCGTCCCATGTGATTCCGATGGATGATGTGCATGTGCGGGATAATCTCACTGTGGAGACAATGCCTGTGCGAATTGAAGATCGTGAAGTGAAGACTTTACGTGGCAAAGAGATAAACCTGGTAAAAGTGGTCTGGTTAGGAGCTGCTGGTGAAAGCATGACATGGGAGTTGGAGAGCAAGATGCGAGAGTCCTATCCGGAGCTGTTTGAATCAGGTATGTTTTCGAGGACGAAAATATTCTAAGTGGGGGAGAGTTGTAACGCCCTAAAATTTAATCAAATTATTTCGAAGTTGGATTGCCGTAGGATAATTGTAAGAATTGAAATTATGGGCGTAGTAGCTATGTTGAAAACGAGTTAGATGATAATCACGTGTTGTGGGCTAGTTAAAAATAGCATTGGGCTCCCTTCCTATGTGGATAAAGTCCCAAATAATTTAGCCCATTATGTTTCTCACTTATTATAAGTGGAGAGGATTAATTTAGGGTTGAGAGAGAGAGGAATTTCGGATTAGAGCAGCCACCAAAGAGAGAGAAAAGAAGAGAGAAAACAATTCCCGTTTTTCTCAAACCTGTCACCGTAAAATTGCGATTCCGGTTTCGTTAACCGTTGGATCGTCTTCATTTTTGGGTAGCAGGTTCGTGAGATATAGTTCTACACTTTCACCGTTCGGATCTTCGAAACGAGTTCTGAGGAGAGAGATATTGGCTTCGCACTGAAGCTCCAGTTTGGGGGAGTCGCCGTATTCGGAGATCGAGGAACGAGACTAGGAGGGAGTTTGCGCCACCATAGTTGAGGTAAGGGTGGGCTTAACCTTGATAATGGGTTGATGATAATTATGTGTGGGTAGTCTAGGGCTTTGTTGAATTGTTCGTGTTGTTGCATATCGTGTTTTCGTTGAGATTGGTGCTTTGATGATTATTGCACGTTATTGTGATTTGTTTCGTTATTTGTTGTTGCGTGATTGTTGTATCACGATGATGGTGTTGTTATTGTTCGTGTTTCTGTTGTTGCTGTGCGTGGTTGATTGTTGTTGTCGCGTTGTCGAATTGTCGTTTTTGTTGTGGTGGTTGCGGTGTCGTTGCCGTTAGGGTTTGGTGTTTCGCAATTTAGCGATTCTGGACACAGGTTCGGTTTTTCTAAAACTGGCGCTGTTTGGTTGATCCAAAAATTATGAGGTTGATTTTTTTTGAAAATAGACTTAACGCCGGTCGTTTTGGCACTGGTTTCGTTAAATTCGGAGTTGTATAGCTCGAGTTATAGGCGATACAAGTTAGGTTAAAATTCTGGAAACGATTTGGGTATAGATTCGGTATTTTCGGTGACTGGGAACGTTGTATTGACCGAAAAATTATGTGGTTTATCTTTCTGGAAAATAGACTTAATGCTTGTTAATTTGGCACTGGTTTGGTTGCTTTTAGAGTTGTGTAGCTCGAGATATGAATTCCACAAGTTAGAGTAAGATTCTGGAAACAATCTGGACACAGGGTCAGTGTTTTGGTTACCACGTTTTCAAAAGAACTCCTTTTCGAACGAATCCAATTTCTTTGAAAACTAGACAAAATTTGCCCCAGTTTATGCACAAGCTTCATGCAATTTGATTGAGTTTTGGTCACTTTGGAATTGCTTGAATTTGAAGGACAGAAACTGTCCTCTTTTGCAACTAGCCTGTGTGCTTTTCGAAAACTGTACCTATTGGACACTCTCCTTCAAAAACTGAACTTAGGGATGATAACCAGACCCATAGGGCTTTCCAACAAGTATTTATTTGTTGAAATCCGATGTCGTTTGCTATTTTAATTAATTCGCTGAAGTAGGTGCGATGTGCCTAGGCGCTGTGCGCCAGTCTTGAGCGTGGTGTGCGTGCGTTATGTCCGCGTTGTGGAGCCGTCTGGTGTTAATATTTCAGGTGCGGTGCTGGTATGCTCAGGAGAGTTTAGTGGTAGCTGTGATGCTACAACTTGGTGCTATTTTTGGTGAAATCATTTGTTTTGATTCTGGTGATATAGTATTTATTTTAAATACTTGTTATGGTGAGTTGGTGCATAATCATGGTGTCGCATTGTCATATGCATGTTTTGGTGATATAGGCTCTGCCTCTGGTGTTTATTGGTGATATGCCCGTCGTGGCTCATTTTGGTGATCGGTACCACATGCATATGCCCACTGGAGGGGTTGCATATCATCCCATTGTCTATGAATGTTATAATTTTGGTGGTTCACTGTCAAATGGATTTTTCCTTTGGTATCTGGTGCTGTGATGTGGTGTAATTGTATTGTGTTGCTGTAGTTACCTGATGCTAGCATATTTTTATCATCTGCTTATTATCTCTGTTAGACTCACCCCTTCTGCTTGGAATGTTGCTCTCATGTGGCAACGCTGCAGGTGATCGCTAGTGCTCGTGGAGGAATTGCTAGGTTTTGCTTCCTCTCTCGTTTGGGTCTGTGTCGGCTCTGATATGTAGCACCGGGGAGTCGTTAGTTATCGTTTTGAACTATTATTTTAGTTATTGGAAATTGTTTTAATTTATTTTGGAGATGTCTTTAATTGTTAATTCTGGAGATGTTTAAACTGGTTAATATTTCCGCTGCTTGGTGATTTCTTTTATATAAATTATTTTGGAGATTTTCCTTTTTTAAAAATGGTGAAAAAATGTAGCGCCCTTCGAGGTGACTCTGATAATTGTCTATTTCATTGTAATAGTAAAAGGGGGGTGTTACATTGCCTCGTGATCAAGGCAAAACTCTGACCATCGCGTCGCTAGGGCACTTTTTGCCGTGGCTGCGAAAAAGAGGTTTGGAGCTGCAAAAAGGGAGAAGAATTGGAGCTTCTCTACACTTGGGAATAAGGAATTGAAGGATCCAATGCACTCATCTTTGTGTAACTTCTCTTTTACTTTGTCTTTCAATACTTTGAACATGAGTAGCTAATTCTCTTAGGGTTGGGAAGAGATAAATCTCTCCAAAACTGTCATATGATTCCATTGTTATGATCAATACAATCTAGTTATTCCTTTAAATTTCCCTTTACCTCCGTTCTTATTGCTACACAATAATTATTGTTGTTGTAATGAATTAGGGTTTACTTGCACCTTTGGAAGATGGGTTATGTTTTCCAGATATTGGGGTTTTAGGTCATGAGTGTGATGATTATAGGAATATGACATTACTATCATGAATTTCGTTAATTCTCTATGTTCAATGCTTTGTTTAGTGGCGATACACTTAAGGAATTAGGGTTTCCCATTAGATAAAAGGAGTTTTAAGGCAAGGGATTATCCTTAATCTGTAATAGTTGAATTGAATCTTTTATTTGGGAAATTAAATTGGAATTGAACGATGGTACAGTGCATGATAGTGTAGGGAGAGGATTCGATTCCTAACCACTTTTACTCTCGCATTTTATTCTCATATTAATCTTTTTGGGTTACTATCTATCACTCCTTATTTTGAACATCTTAATAATTAATTAATTAAATTGATAATTAATAGCAATCCCTTAGTTCGACACTTGGTCTTACCATTTTAATATTACTTGCAACGATTCGGTACACTTGCTGAAATCTTAACACTGCCTTGACAAAGCCCGAGGGACCAGTTACAGAAGGAATGTTGTTTGAGAAACCTATGACACACATGACCAGACACTCGAAGCCCCTCTATATCAAAGCCCACTTAAATGGGAAACTATTTAACCAGGTCATTATGGATGGTGGAGCTTTATTGAATGTCATGTCATTGGCGACATTGAAGAAGTTGGGTAAGAATACTGAGTATCTCATCCCTACGACCATGACCATGACTAGTTTCATGGGCCACCCGTCTCATGCTTTAGGATTGTCGATGGCCGATGTAATGGTTGGGTATAAGGTAACTCGCTCAGCTTTCTTCGTCAATGAGGGGAAGCCTTCCTCTGCTGTAATTCTGGAGAGACATTGGTTCCATACCAGTGAATGTGTGCCCTCCACTCTGCATCAGAAACTAATGATATGGATAGGTGATAAAGTGGAGATAATGGAGGTTGACCCTAATCTGTTCCCTGTGGAGGGGAAGATGTTTGACGCTGTTTTCTACTCCCCTCATCTGCGCCCCATATCCATTCCAAGGAATTATGAGGAGGGGGTATAGAGTCATGTGAGTGGACAAAGAAAGGCTTTGAATTCAAAATGTTGGCCGACTCACAGCCTAAGATTCTATCACAAGTGCAAAGCCTGTTAGATTGGCCGCACATGTTCCAAATCAAATCCACCAATTAAGATTCTATGTTTGGTGCAATGTTTGAAGAAGAAGAACTCCTATAACACCCATGTCAGAGGACTTCGGATGACCCTGAGGACATATGTTGGCTGAACCTCCCCACAGAGAAGGGTACCGACATTTGGTACCGACATTTGAAGCTCAAGACCCTCTAGTGGAGGTTAACTTAGGGAGTGAAAATGAACCAAGACTGACAAAGGTCTGTGGCAAGCTGCATCCTCAGAAACGAAATCAGATAGTAGCTTTGATAAAGGAGTACCGCGACTGCTTTGTATGGGATTACCATGAGATGCCAAGTCTCGACCGAGCTTTGGTATAACATAGTTTGCCTATCAAGAAAGGTTGCAAGCCTTACAAGTAACCAGTCGAGGAGGATCCTGCCAATTCCTGGATTGGGATGTTGACAGTGTACCTCCGCAACCCAACGACTAGCACTGACTTCAAGGTCAAACAGAGGGCACTTAAGTACATCTTTATAGGAGACGATCTTTCTAAAAAAAGCACCAATTGAGTATTAATGTTACGATGCCTTAATATTCAAGAATTAAATCCCTTACAAGCTAAAGTAATTAAAATTACTTTTGGGTGTTACAACAAGGTAATAACCAATACCAAATGATATATTATGAAAAGGTTTTATAATTCAACAATTTTTTGGTTTGTAGACGAAGTGGCAAATACCACAAGAAACTCACGCACAGAACTATGAGGTCCCGGGTTCAAACCCAAGACATTATATCCAGCCTAACAATTTCGGCATTTGCCAGATGAGCTAGGCCTTACGGATTAAAATTCAACAATTTGAAAACGTTATGTTATTTGTTGCAAAAACTAAATTTTGAAAATTTCAACAATTGATGTTATTTCCCTGTTCAGTACCAGAGTACGGTCCTGAATCACCCGAGCTCCAAGGGTGCTTGAGGCCGGTGTTCAGGATAGGTAAAAGTGCTTCCGGTTGAGGTGCTCCGTGGAAATGGAGATTGACCTTGGTGTAGATCGAGCTTGGAGGTCGGAAGGTCCGAGGTAATCCTTTGTCCATGTCGGGTGGGGGTACCTGCAAGACACTCCGACGCCCTAGTCAGTAAAGAAAAGAGAAGGAAGAAAGAAGAGTGAGAGTTAATCGAAGAATAGTTGGATTATTTTTTGTTGTGGTAGTCATCGTACCTGGAATTGGAGGGCGGAGCCTCTATTTATAGACAGAGTGTCGTACCTGAGCCGTTGGATGCGTGGGAAAGATCCTAGCTGTTGAGTACGGTTGAAGCGCGTATACGAATGTGTTGGAGTACGGGAATGGGCTAGGCCCAAGTCAGTGAAGGTTTGGCCCAGTTCGGAACAGTGGCCCCTCAAGTCGGGGACGGGGAAGCATGAGGCCGGCCTCGGCTTGTTTTTCTTCCGAGGTGAGGATTTGTTGAGCCATGTCTTTTCCCTGAAAGGTGAGTGAGATAAATATGAGGTGCTTTGGGGAGCTCTGGTACCTGTTCGCATAGAGCTGAAGAGGCGCGCATTAATTTGTTGTGACGCTTTGCATCCTGCCTTTATAAAAGGCGAGTTGGAGGTCCATTTGATCATTCTTGCATATTTCGTCATTTTGAGCTCTGCAAAGAGAATCCTTTTTGTTGGTGCGCGAGATCAGTATTTCATCCGTTGACATCATTTTCTGGGATTTTCCGTCGAGATCAAGATTTAGTTCGACATCCGCAACTTTCTGCATAAAGGTTAGTTTCTTTCCACAAATTTATTAAATGCTTCAATATGCTTTTGTCAGCCGCAGACGTCGCCGCCTCGACAATTGTCGCTGCTCACTCCAGGGGGAGGAGGTAGTCCGGCCTCGGGAATTTCCGAGGCGGATGAAGAAGAAGTTGAAGCTAAAGAGCAGTACGATTGGGTTGCCAAGAGGATTTGTAACACTACTTCCAGATTGAAGTCGGAGAAGCCCATATCCTACTATGAGAAATTTATTGTCGCCCTGCTGAACAGAGATGGAAGCTGATCGAGGCCGAGGACTATCCAGTGTGCATGGAACATAACGGAGTAGGGTTCTTCTTTTACGAGGTTGTCCTTGAGACCATGGGGGTCTGGATTCCCCTTACTGGCTTTCAGAAAGGAGTGCTGAAGTTTCTGCATGTGGCTCCTCCACAACTGCACCCGAATAGCTAGGGCTTTATCCGAGGTTTTGAAATGGTCATGGAACGCCTCGGGAGGGCACCCATTGCCGAAGTCTTCTTTGGCTTCTTCAACGTGTTCCGTTCTCCGGAGGTCGGACCGTAGGGTAAGAGGCAAGGACACGTCGAACTCATGAGCAATGCTGGACGTTCCTATTTCTTCCTAGGCAATGACTCGAACCAGGACTTCAAGCTGAACTTCTTCTTCGTCCGGGCTCTGAGTAGTGCTGCCAAGCATTCAATTAGAGACTTTGAAGATGGAAATTTAAAGAAGGCGCACTTCCCACTGTCGTGGGATCATGGGCACTTTGTCCGGGATGGAGTGGAGATCAGGACCCAGAGTTACATGATGAACCCTGCCCAGCTGGAGGGAGAGAAGAAAAAATCATATGAACTGATTAATAAATGGGGAAAGGTGATGGTCAAGGCCGGCTTGAGATTTCACTGCGGCTCTATGATCGATGTCGTGGCCGATTCCAAAGCCAAACTGGATAGATACTTTGATACTTGTAATTTTCTTTTTATTTGATCTTTTCTTGTTGACTTTGAATTACGCCAGCTTCGGCAAGTCACCTTTGCTGATTGCTTCTCTGTTGTTGCAGGTAAAATGGAAGAATTGGATATTGATGCTCTTTTTCCCTAGTCTGGGCTGGACACATCAGCCAAAGTAGATAAAGCTGCTGTCAAAAAGACCATGAAGTCTCCGGCAGTTCAGTCCTCCACCCAAAAGCCGAACTTGGGGTCAGCCACCAAGGACAGCCGCAAGAGAAACAATGCTGAGGCTGCCTCCGATGAACCTGCTACGCTGAAAAAACAAAAACAAATGCAGCAAGAAAAGAGCATGGAGAAGAGGAAAGGCAAGGCTTCCCCGGCTGACTTCGAGATCTGCATCCAGGTCGGCCACACCGGCGCCGAGGTCATCAAAGAGCTACAGGAGCTGGCGGCAGGCAAAATGACGGAACGCCTCCGAGGTAAGATCTCTTCTCTTGATGCTGAAAATAGAAATTTACACGACCAGTTAATTCGTACATGTTGTGAGTTGAGTACTTACCGAGACCATAATTTGGTAGCTTATTCCGAAGACAATCGAAGTCTGAAAGAAGAGCTTCAGAAGTTGAAGGGAGTCCAGGTGCAGCTTGACGAGGCCAATGCCAAGGTCAGCCAGCAGGCGAAGGCTATTGCTGATCTCCCGACGCTGAAGGCTGATCTTAAGGCAGTCCGGGAAAGGCTGAAGGCTGCTGAGGCTGATAAGAAGGAGAATGCCCAGCTGGTGGGGAAGCTGAAGAGAGATAAGGCCGAGCTTACCATGAAGATGGCGAGGGCAGCCAAGTCTGGCTTCGATCGCTGCCTCAACATGGCCGTGGTCCTGGAACCTGGGCTGAACATCAACCTGTTTGATGTGAAGTACAAGGCGGAGAACAGGAAGACTGTTTACCAAGGTTCGGTGATCTACGACCCAACTTCTGCACTATCCCCTGCTCCTAAAGATGAAGCCGCTGCAACCATTTCGGAGAAGGCCGCCGAGGCGGAGGTTGAGAAAGAAGCAGAAAAAACTGCTTGACTCTTGTATCTTTTATTTTTGATTTGTTGGTTGGTCCCGGGCATGTCCAGGGCCACTTTTCATTTGTAAAGCACATCGGGCATCGTCCCCTTTCTCCGGTTTTTATTCATTCTGCACTTTATCCATTTTGCTTTGTACGCTGATAAGTCCAAAAATAGAGTGTTTTTAATGTTTAATTTGAATAAATATTGTGGGAAAGTAGTTCCATTATTGAACTATTTTACTACAAGTTATTAGTTTTATTTTCAGGGATTACAATTGAAGAAAGAATGAACATTGCATGAAGAATAGGCCAAGAATCTGAAGAGAATAAAAGAGGGTGCAAAGCAAGGAGAAAAATAGTGCCAAGATACAAGGAATATAGCATGGACCGTGCCACAACTCGTGCTCAACCTAAAAGCCAAGGAATTTTAGCCAGAAATGTTGCACGCCCCGTGCAGAAGCAGCACGATCCGTGCTGGTCAAGTTGGTTGCTGAAAAGTCACTTTTAAAGTGCACCTGAAACATTGCACGACCCGTGCTAATGTTGCACGACCCGTGCAGACCTTAAAATCTCCAATTTCGCTTGTTTTCTCACAAAAAAATTAGATTGGTAATCACAAAAACTCCCTGTGGATCGATACTTTTTATTACGCGATAGAACCGTGCACTTGCGGCCTATCAAGTTTTTTGGCGCCGTTGCCGGGGAGTAGTGATATTATTCAACCTTTTGGTACCGGTTAGACTGAAAATTTCTGTTTTCTTTTATTTTGTTACTTTTTCTCTTCTTCTTTGAATGCGAAAAGCACACAGTTTCGGAGAAATTGTTGAACCAATTCCTGAAATCGAAAGATACATTCACCAAAGAAGAAGAGAATTGCGCAATAACCAAAGAATGGCTGCTAATCCAAACCGTACTCTTAAAGAGTATGCTACGCCTTCTATGGCTGAGCCATATACAGTTATTGTGCATCCTAATATTGATGCAAACAATTTTGAGCTTAAACCTTCTCTACTTTCTATGGTCCAGCAGAACCAATTTTCAGGTTCAGCTACTGAGGACCCAAATCTTCATCTTTCAATCTTTCTTGAATATTGTGGTACTCTCAAACTAAATGGAGTAACCCCTGAGGCCATAAGACTAAAGCTTTTCCCTTTTTCACTAAGGGATAGAGCTAGAGCATGGTTACATTCATTACCAAATGAGTCTGTTACTACATGGGATCAACTAAAGCAAGCATTCCTTGCTAGATTCTTTCCCCCAAGCAAAACCGCACAAATGAGGAATCAAATCACACGATTCACTCAAAATGAAGGGGAATCTCTTTATGATGCTTGGGAGCGTTTCAAAGAAATGCTAAGGCTATGCCCCCATCATGGACTAGAGAAGTGGTTGATCATACACACTTTCTATAATGGTTTGCTTTACACTACAAAAATGACCGTGGATGCTGCTGCGGGTGGAGCTCTAATGAACAAGAACATTGAAGAAGCTTATGCACTAATTGAAGACATGGCTCAGAATCACTACTAGTGGACAAGTGAAAGAGCCATCACTACTACACCTCCATCAAAGAAAGAACCAGGTAAGTATGAAGTTTCTGCTCTTGATCATTTAGCTTCTAAGGTAGACGCACTTTTCCAGAAATTTGAAAAACTTAATGTTAATGCTGTCTCACCTTCTTCTACTCTTGCTGTACCTCCTTGTGAAATATGTGGTGTTGTTGGTCTTACCGGTGTTGAATGTCAACTAGGAGTGTCTGCTAATGGTTCTGAGCAAGTTAATCCTTTTTCAAATACTTATAATTCTGGATGGAGGAATCATCCAAATTTTTCATATAAAAATCCTTCAGCCAATCCCTCTTTCGAACCAGCAGCAAGAACACCCCCTGGTTTTTAAAATAATCAAATAGCTCCTCAAAAATCCAATTTGGAAACTTTATTAGAAAATTTTGTGATAACACAAACAAAGCAAAATGAAGAATTTAAAAACCAAATTGGATTTTTGAATGACTCTCTCATAAAATTAACATCAAAAGTGGACTCTATTTCTACTCACAACAAAATGTTAGAAACTCAAATTTCCCAAGTAGCTCAACAAGTTGCTTCATCCTCTAGGTCCTCTGGAATTTTTCCAGGGCAGCCTGAACCCAATCCTAAAGGCCAAGTAAATGCTGTCACCCTTAGGAGTGGAAAACAATTAGAGGAACCAAAGGAAACTAATGAGAAAAATGTGAGTGAGGAAGAAGAACCACAAAATGAGAGGGTAGAGGTTGAGGTAGAAAAAGAAAAAGAAACACTTTATGTACCACCACCACCATACAAGCCTAAAATACCATTCCCACAAAGGTTTGCCAAATCAAAGCTTGATGAGCAGTTTAAAAAATTTGTTGATTTGTTGAAAAAGCTCTACATTAACATTCATTACACCGATGCACTGTCTCAAATGCCATCTTATGCAAAGTTTTTGAAAGAAATTTTATCTAAGAAAAGAAAGATAGATGACAATGAGACAGTAGCTTTAATTGAATAATGTAGTGCTATTATCTAAAATAAACTGCCTCCAAAGCTTAAAGATCCTGGTAGCTTTTCCATCCCTTGTGTCATTGGAAGTGAGACTATTAAAAGAGCCATGTGTGATTTAGGAGCTAGTGTGAGCTTAATGCCCTTATCCCTTTTTGAGAGGTTAGGCATAGGAGAGTTGAAACCTACAAATATGACCTTAACATTGGCTGACCGTTCCACTAAATATCCAGCTGGTATTCTTGAGGATATTCCTATTAAAGTAGGAGAAATTTTTATTCCAGCAGATTTTGTTGTGATGGAAATGGAGGAGGACTCCCAAGTTCCAATTCTTTTGGGGAGACCTTTCCTTGCTACTGCAGGGGCCATAATTGATGTTAAGCATGGTAAGTTGGCATTCAATGTAGGTGAAGAAAAGATTGAGTTTGAACTTGCTAATTTGATGAAGAGTCCTTCAATTCAGGACTCTCTTGTTGCATGATTGATGTTGTTGACCATTCCATGAAAGAGTTCTCTTTAGCACCATCTGCAAGCGATGGTTTGGAAGAATGTCTGATTAACAATGCAGGTAAAGAATTAACTGAAGATGCCCAAGTCTATGCACAATTGTTGGATGAGAATCGTCTTATAAAAGACTTGGATATTGAAGAACTGGTTGAGGAAAAATCTTATTCTCTTCCAATAGAAGCACCAAAGGTTGAATTGAAAACTCTTCCGTCATCTCCAAGGTACGAATTCATGGGTTTGAACTCTAATCTTTTCATTACTAACAATACAAACTTGAGTAAGGTGGAAATTCTTGAACTAAAACCCAAACATAATGAATTGAAAGAGAACAAATCCCCACAAAAGATCAAGAGTAAAGTGGAAAAAGGTGCTCGCCGAAAAGGTGTTTTCATAAAGCCCACATGGGTAGATGATGTTGAAAGAAAAATGTCACATATAGGGGGAAAGATGAAGAAGCCAAAAATCCTCATGGTCTCGAAAGTTAAAGGGACAAGCATCCCTAGGTTGGATCCAGGATAATGACCATACTCGTCAAGCTAGTGATGTTAAAAGAGCGCTGCGTGGGAGGCAACCCACGGGTTAACGTTGTTTGTCTTTTTGTAGGAAAAATAATTATCACAATGTCTCAAGAAATTCTGGGCCGCCACAGTACTTGTGAGCTTTCTTACCCCCTTTCATGTTGTTTATATTGCAAATCATTGAGGACAATGCTTAGTCTAAGCATGGGGGGGGGGGGGGGGGTATTTACCTTGTTTTATTTCTTTTCCCTTTAAATTTTTTTCGTTTTTTCTGCTATATTTTGTTGCTTTTACTGCTTTAAGATAGTGAGTATTGATTTCTCCCATGTCTTGATTTCCATTATTGAACTATTTTACTACAAGTTATTAGTTTTATATTCAGGGATTACAATTGAAGAAAGAATGAACATTGCATGAAGAATAGGCCAAGAATCTGAAGAGAATAAAAGAGGGTGCAAAGCAAGGAGAAAAATAGTGCCAAGATACAAGGAATATAGCATGGACCGTGCCACAACTCGTGCTCAACCGAAAAGCCAAGGAATTTTAGCCAGAAATGTTGCACGCCCCGTGCATAAGCAGCACGATCCGTGCTGGTCAAGTTGGTTGCTGAAAAGTCACTTTTAAAGTGCACCTGAAACATTGCACGACCCGTGCTAATGTTGCACGACCCGTGCAGACCTTAAAATCTCCAGTTTCGCTTGTTTTCTCACTTAGCACGACCCGTGCGAATGTTGCACGGACCGTGCAACTCTTCAGGACCCAGAAAACAGTTTCAAAACTGTTTTGTTCCTCTCTTTATGGTCTTTATTGTATTTGATGCGAATTGATCAGCTTGTCTACTGATCCTAGCCTATAAATAGAATCTTACTTCAGTTGTAATCTCACCTTTGCATACTTGAAATTTACACTCAAAGTTTATCTAAGTTTTTGCTCTCATTTTAGTTCTTGCTTACTTGTTTTCTTTTACTTTCTTGTTCTTTATTTTTCTGCCATTTATCTTCTAGCACTTTTACATTTCAGTTCTCTATTGCTTTCTTTACATTCTTGTCATTTACATTCTGTTATTTATTTTTATGTCATTTTCTTTTATGTCATTCTCTTCTACTCCCTTGTCTACTATGATAATGTGTGAGTAGACTTCTTTAGTCTTGGGATTGTGGGACACAATCCAATGATGGGTCCCTAAAAAAATCCAAGACTAAACTCTATCTTATTTAGAACTTGAATTTTAATCTAATTCCATAGAACTGAGTTTTATAAAACAAATATCAAACGAAGTACCGAGAGGTGAAGTTTGATATTGGAACAAATGGAATTAGAAAAGGCAAAGTAAAGCATGAGAATAGCATTGCTAGCCTTGGGACAATAAGGTTGTGCTTAATGGGTCTCTGCGATGATCAACCATGAGAATAGGTTTGATCATTGTTTCGAGACACATTCTTGCATTCCGAAAGGAAGCTTGAATTACACCCAAAGAATACCTTGTCCTTACAACAATATCAAAATAAGATAGAGAATAGTTAATGGGTTATTTATTTCCATCATTGTGATCTAACCATGATCCCAAGGCGTCTTTTATTCTGAATTTTACAAAACAAAAATACTCTCTTTATTTAAACGATTCCTTTCAGCTAATCACCATCAAAAAAAATTAGATTGGTAATCACAAAAAGTCCTTGTGGATCGATACTTTTTATTACGCGATAGAACCGTGCACTTGCGGCCTATCATACGCCTTGAATTATCTGCAAAGTTTTGATTGAATACTTGCGGTAGAGTAGGGATCCGTTGCCGAGATGAGAGAATGAAATTTGTAGAAAGGCCAGACTCTGGCGCAGGTTAAAAAAATATAATTCCATCGCTGGTAGAAGAAGAGAGGTCCGATGTAGATAATAGAAGTCCGGACACCTGCGAGATTCCTGCAATTTTAAAACAAGATTCAAAAGAGAGTCGTTGGTGGCCGAGCTTCATAGATGGGAAGGCCGCTGCGGACCACCCTCTCCGTAGCGAAATTGCATAAGAGAGCCGTTGTGGGACTTAGTCTTCGTAGATGAGAAAGCCGTTGATTGCTCCTCTCTGGAGATTTCTCCTACGGAGGTCGTTGTGGACCCCCGCCCTTCAGCCTCTGATGGAGCGTAGAGCTCGAAGATCAGAGGTGCTGCAGGCTCGCTGTTTACCTTGGATTTTGGTAAACACCACTAGTTTGAAATTGCTTCTGTTTGCATGATCAACTAGTAAATCCTAAGACCATTTGTGTTAAAGTTTTTCCTAGAATTATATGTGTTCTTGCAGTTTAAAAGTAAAAAGAAGAAGATAACAGTCGATCTCGCGCATAACCGTCGAATTTCCTCAATGAGGGAGAATAAAACAAAGAAAAAATTGCAGAAAAAAAAGAAGAAAACAAATTAAAATTGAATTAATTGTAAAGAGAGTTAGTGCACAGATCATACATTCTTCTCTTGGCTCGTCTTCTCTGTAATGTGTTGGAAGTTAGAGCGTGAGAATTCTGTAATGAGATTGTAACCCCTTTTTCTCTGAGAAACTCCTATTTATATGAGGAGGGAAAACGCTAAAACTAACTAACTGTACAGAGAATTTAAAAAGGAAACTGCTACAGCCTTCGACTAGGATAACTACCAAAGCTTCGACAGCGAGCACTTGCTTTTGACTTGCTGTTGAATTCAATTTTCTTCTCGTCGAAATATCACCCTTCAAATCTAGTTAAGTCTGAAGCTTTGTCGAATTTGCCTTCTGATACAACTCTTCTGTGTTGAAACCAACACCTTCTTCGAAGAAAACCAAAGTCAAACCGCGTTGACTGCATTTAATTTAGCCTGTCGAAATTACAGGCTAACAAATTGCCCCCCAAAAATGTCTTTTTCGACAGTAGCTATGTGAATGGCAGAAAAAGAGCATTTTTGAAAACCCTTTTCAACTGCTCTGATGACGTCACTTGCATCATGTTGCAGAGTGATACGACGTTTCAGTGAAAAAAACAGCTTTTGGCGCCTCCGTTGTAAAGTTAGTGGGCCACGTTTCACCTTGAAACTCCCCACTACTCATTGCGAGTAACTGCTCCATTAAGAGGGAAACTCAAGAGTTTTCAGCCTTTGCACTTCAAACAGCTATAAAAACCATCGCTTCTCCTTTATTTCACTCTTTCTGAAACCTTTGTAACCCTTTTTTTTTCTTCGCGAGAACACTTGTGCTCACTCAACCCAGAAAACTAGACCTTCATCAACACCTTCCTTTCACGTCAATGGCAACTTCGTCTAAAACTCGCGCACCAATCACTGACAAGCAACAACCCTTCACAGAGCCTGCTCTAACAGATGAGGAACCAAAAATCCTCCAATCTCAGGTACTAATCCCTTTCCCTGAGCCTTTAAAGTACGCATTTTTAGGGCTTGTTCTATTTGCTTGCGATGACACACCTGAAGTTAAGGAGGATTTCCCAAGCTATCACCAATATAACCCTAAAATTTTCCAAAATGGGCCTTGGGTCATGAATTTCATGAATAGCCCAAGTAGGGTCTTTAGGTCATCACCTCCCGTCGACAAAAATCACCCACCTTACCTCAATTGGCTCAACAAAGTGGAATCCAAAAGGGGAAATATTTGGAAAGAACAGGGGATCTTTGACCTTATCCAACTGTTGAAGTGTGGCATGCTTACACCTACCTTGTTGGATGTAGCTGCCATCACAAGCATAAAACCAACAGGGGAAATTTTCGACCCCAGTACCACTGGGACTGACCATGAATTCGATTTCAAACGCCCTTCCTTCAAAAGCTATATCGAAGAACACCATATCACAGATAATGACGAAGTTTCTGATACTGAGTCTATCGCCTTCCTCACTTTCTCGCTTTCATTCTATGTCTTCTGCTCCTCTTCACTCCAAGTGGCAAAAATGTTGATTCCCTTTGCCATCCAACTACATGAGCGTCGAGAGGTAAACCTTGGGCAACTCCTTTTGGGGTCGCTCTATGAAAGTTTGCAACTAGGAGCCTATGAACTGAAGACTCTCAAACCTGATGGTACACTTCTGGTCTCTGGACCAATTTGGTTGTTCCAACTGTGGCTCATTGCCACTTTTGAGTCGAAACTCCAGATGTATATTCCAAGTGATTATACTGAAACTGTTGATCCGAGAACCATCGAAGGGATAAGGCTTGCACTTTTGAAGCCTAGGCAAATTGGAGTTTCTGATGAAGATTTATTCATTTCAGCATTCAGAATGTTCTTAGACTGTAACACTTTCACCCACACAATGGCTCCCTTTGCCCAAAGGACTATTGGGCCTGCTTGGTTCACTAGGGGTTTTTCTGCAACCTCGTTGGTCGAAGAAGAAGAGAGTAACCAAATTTGGGGCGCTTTCTTAACTCCAAAACTGCTTTCTGCAAGAATTTCACCTGGGAAGGCTGCTGCTTTGTTTGGAGTATATTCATACCACCCAAGTCTTGTCGCTCGACAATTCGGATTATGCCAAATTCGACCAAGTCCTTTCTTTAAGTCTAGAACAGAAATGATGATGCCCAAGAACGAGAGGGAATGGTGCAAATGCCTCAACAACTTCGCCAAAAAACCTTTTATCTTTGCACCTGTTAAGTTTGTGCATGTATTTACTTACACCAAAACCTTTTCTGAGTGGTGGAGAGATTACTTTATGAGTAAACTATCTGCTGTTGAAGAAGCCACGCTGCTGACAAATCTAATCTCTGCTTTTCCTCTTCAGCAGAAAAAGAAGACCAAGACACCAGGTATGCACATATAGGAAATTCGAGCTTTTCAAAAATACTTTGAAGTTGTCTATGACCCAACGCATCTTAATCGAACTATTTCTCAAGCTGCAAAAGTTTTAAAAGAAAAACTTGTCGAAAAAATTCCAACTATGGTGTTTCCACCATATGTGACCAACAGATATGCTTTCGGTTTGGCGCATAATAAACTTAAATTTCCAAGTTTGCCCACCAGTAAATTGGCTTTATCTTTTCACTCACCATTTCCACCATGGTTTATATATGGTGGGTTTCAGCTCTTAAAAACTTTTTAACAACTAAAACAGCTGAGAAAGTAGTTCCGACAAAATGTGACATAGATACCTTTGATGGACATCTCCATCTCGACATTCAACATGTCCGTGTTTTATCCGCCACCGCAGAAGGTGATACAAAGACTCTTAGAGCAAAATATTTCTTTTCATGTAAAAAACTACTAACATACTTGTCAAATGTCAGCAGCTATCCCCTTGTCACCTACTCCATCAGAAGAAACAACAACTACAACAACCAAGAAGGTTTCAAAGAAACACACAAACACTTTGTCGAATGAGAAACCACCACAACCAAAGAAACAAAAGGTAAACATTTCATTATTTCTCTTTAAATTGAATTACTAGACTCAACGCTTATCAAATTTCCCATCTTTTAGAGCAAGAAGAGATCAAACAGCTCAGCTACTGCCACTCCTCCAAAGAGGAAGAAAACTAAACAGATGGTTGTAAGCGACGATTCAGAGGTTGAAACGTTCAAACACTCTTTTTCTTTCTTTCAATACTTGTATACTTCTATGCTCTCTTACTAACAAAATGCATTCAATTCTATCAGTCTGATGAAAGCCCACCAAGGATTTTGAAAGTTGTCTCCAAATCTCCTCCAATAGAAACTATCGAAAAACAAACAGGGAAGGATGATGCGCCGCAAGAAAAAGCTCCAAAGAAACTTAGGAAGAAAAGGGAGATCCCAAAGCCTGCTAGCGCGCATTCACGTGTCGAAGGAGACACTTCAAAGGTAACTAACGCACCTTCTACTCACTTCTATTCAACAATTTGAGTTAACAAAGTACATAACTCTGTTTATACATTTTGCCCAGGATCTTGAAGATCAACCTGCCACAATCTCCACCAAACAAACAACACCAACTTCGACCCCCACCGTCTCTACACCAACTAATGATCCATTGGTCAAAGCAATGTTTGAAGAGAGTAACCTCATTGTCATAGTAGATGAAAGTACTCCAATGACTCTTGATGATCTCCCTCTACAGCAAGAACCAATAGAGGTCGAAAACCAAGGGCGTGGAAGAACTGATCTAGCAGTGACTGAGATTCAGGCCCAAGACCAGCCACAAGAGAAAAACGAAGAATTGGTCGAAAATGCCAACCAGAATCAAAATCCAGAAGGTGATGATCTTTTGGTCGAAAAATCTGACCAAGTTCAAGCAACTGAAGACGACGTTATTATGGATCAGCCACTCGTTAATGATCCAAATCAACCTCAACAACAAATCGAAGAAAAAGAAACAGAACAAGAGGAAAACATTTAAGAAGCAGAAAATGATAAAGAGATTGAAAAATCCAATGAGGATAATAACAATGATGATACCGCAGAACACGTCGACGAATCCCCCACTAAGGAAGATTGCTCAACTGGCCTCAACCTCTCAACTGGCATTACCATGAGTGAAGAAGAATGGAAGGAATTCAAGAGTAAAAATCCCCTTGAGGCTATTCAATTGATGCTAAAAACTAAAACCTCAAGTGAAAAGAAATCCATTTCTTCGACCACTTCTGCTGGAGAGCACTCTGAAAGCTCTAAAGTGAACCTGTTGCAAGAACTTCGCACTACAGTCCTTGAGGTGGACCTGTTTCAAGTAATCGAAGAGGACCATATGGTTGCGTTTAAAATCAAAGACCTGCTGCACAAACTCAACAACCCAATGGCAAGCACCTCTCTCATTGGATTTCTTGTTTCTTTTGAACCTCTTCTGGAACAAATCACTAAGGATCTTGAAAAGAAGAAGAAACATGCTTCACTCAAAGAGCAGGAGAGTGCCATGAAACTAGAAACATGGACTGCCATTGAAGCTTCAAAAAACAAAATCTCTTCCCTACAAACGAAAGCAAAGACTAACAAGAAAGCTATAGAGGAATATGATGCTGAAAGTGTTGGTTACCGAAAAGAGATTGACAGGTTGGAGTCACTGATCAGAGCAGCAAAAAAGAAGAAATCTTCGGTCTTGAGGGGCATGAAGACTTCAGAAATGTTGGAGGCTGAAGTTAATCAAGAAGCAACCCACTGCCTTGGCCTCTTGGAAAAATTCGACGCGCATGAAACCAGGGTCAACCAGTTGGTCGAAGAGGAAAACTTTATCGAAACGAGATTGGAGTAAGCTAGGGCTTTGTTCGAAGACTTGAAAAACAAACTCGTTTTGTAATTTGCGATTCCATTTTTCCTTGTATTGGCACTTTGTAATTTTAACTTCCAAATTCCAAGTAATGTAAATTAACAATAGCCTTTGTTGGCAATTAAAATTTTTAGCTTGCCAAATTCGCAATTTGCTCATTTTAATCATGCGTTATTTTGACTTCTTGCAAAATTGGCATATATTTCTTTAAGTACTTGCCATTTATTTGCAAAATTCGACCATCAGCGCCAAGTTCTTCGACTTCATAGGCACCGTTAGTATACACTTGTAGAATGCGAAATGGTCCTTCCCAATTTGGTGACCATTTACCCAAGACTCTATCTTTTTTATCCATGGGTAATATAACTTTCCACACTAGATCTCCTAAGGCAAATGTTTTTAGCTTAACCTTTTTATTGCAGGCTTTAGCCACTCTTTCTTTTTGCCTTATAAGAACATCCAACGCATGTAGTCTTTCTTCATCTAAATCAACCAATTCATTTAACATCATATTCCAATAAGAATCTGATGGAATTTCAAACTGTCTTTGAATCCTAACTGATTGTAAACAAATTTCGACAGGTAAGACTACGTCATGTCCAAATGTAAGTCTATAAGGAGTAGTGTTGATTGATTCTCTGGGAGAATTTCTACATGCCCACAACACTTGATCAAGCGTTTTATGCCAATTCCTAGGCTTTTGCCCAATGTGTTTCTTGATCAAATTGATAATAATTTTGTTGGCAGCCTCCACTTGACCATTAGCTTGAGCATAATATGGTGTCAAAGTTAGTAACTTGAAACCAATTTCAGAAGCAAAGTCAACCATTTTTCGACCAATAAAAACTGTGCCTTGGTCAGTCGTAATAGTTTCAGGAATTCCAAACCTATGTAAGATATGGTTTTGAATAAAACTTATCACAGCTTCCTGATCAACATTAGTTAAGGGAACAGCTTCCACCCACTTGGTGAAATAATCTATTCCTACTAAAATAAAACGGTGACCCTTCGACGAAGTTGGTTTGATTTCACCAATTAAGTCTAAAGCCCAACCCCTAAAAGGCCAAGGTTTTATTATTGAATGCAATTCACTTGCAGGCACATGTTGTATTCTTGCGTGTTTTTGACATTCTTGACAACCCTTGGCGAAATCTATGCAATCTTTCAGCATAGTTGGCCAATATACTCCTTGTCGGAATAAAAGCCATTTCATTTTGTGACCTGCTTGATGAGATCCACAAGCACCACTATGAGTATTGGAAATTGCTAAATATGCCTCACTTTCACTAAGGCATTTCAATAATACTCCTTCAGGAGTCTTTTTAAACAATTCATTACCAATAATCACATAACTTAAGGCTCTGTACTTGGTTTTCCTATCTGTCACTCTTGTTGGATTCTCCAAGTATTCGACAATATGCCTTCGCCAATCATCATTCGACATATTGTCAATGGCATAAATTTCCACTTCATATTTTTCAAAAAGTTGAAAATTTTCCACCAAATTTAACATCTCTGCCCCCTCAAGTTTTGGCATTGACAATTGGGCATTGGATGGATCTGTCGAAATCAGTTTGTGCTTTATTTCTATTAGCTCCAATAGCTTTTCTTTTGACACTTTGTACCCTGAAGCTACTTGTACCAAATCATTGGCCTCTTGATTCTCTATTCGAGGCACATGTTCTATGTGAACAGTATCAAATCTTTTTAACAACGTATTAGCAACGGCAAAATACATTATTAAATTCTTTTTGATGCATTTGTATTCTTTTGTTAACTGTTTCACGATTAGTTCTGAATCTCCTTTAATTTTGACATGTTTTGCCCCCAACTCTAACAAGATCTCAAGTCCTGCTATTAAGGCATCATACTCTGCCTCATTATTGTAGCATGTCCCTTCAATTTTAAACTTATACCTTGTTGGTATTTTTGTTGGTGAAATTATTAAAACTCCAACTCCAACACCATTTTTATGGCTTGAACCGTCGAAGTATAACTTCCAAGATTGTGTTTCCACTAAGTTTAATTCTTTTTCAACCCCTGAATGGTCAACTATGAAGTCAGCCACTATTGTCCTTTTACTGCTTTTAATGGTTGATAAGTCAAAGAGAATTCAGAAAGAGCTAAAGCCCATTTACCTATTCTACTATGTAAAATTGGTTTCGACAGCATATGTTTAATAATATCGTAATGGGAATAAACATACACATCAACAGGCTTTATATATTGCTTCAATTTTGTACAAGAGAAATACAAGCATAAGCACAATTTTTCTATAGGATGATACCTAGTTTCTACATCATTTAGAATCCTACTAAGGTAATAAATGGCCCTTTCGACACCATTTTCATCTTCCTGAGCTAACATGCTACCTATAGAAACTTCTGAAGCTGCTATATACAATTTCATTACTTTATTCCTAATTGGTGGTAACAAAATTGGTGGCTTCATCAAGTATGCTTTAATCTCGTCGAAAGCTTGTTGGTGTTCTGCATCCCACTTGAACACATCTTCCTTCTTCAGTCGAAGTAATGGCAAAAACACTTGGGTTTTACCACTTAGATTTGAGATAAATCTTCTAAGGAAATTGATTTTTCCTAGTAATGACTGCAATTCTTTTTTGGTCGAAGGAGCTTTCGTTTCCAAGATTGCTTTCGTCTTGTTTTGATTGATTTCAATGCCTTTTTTGTGTACAACGAAACCCAAAAAGTCACCTGCACGAACACAGAAGGCACATTTAAGTGGATTCATTTTCAATCCATATTTTCTCATTCTTTCGAATGATTGTCGAAGATGGTCTATATGACCATTTCCCAAGGCAGATTTAATAACAATGTCATCTATGTATACTTGCATAAATTTTTCAATAAAATCATGAAACATAGAATTCATTGCCCTTTGGTACGTTGCCCCAGCATTTTTAAGGCCAAATGGCATTACAACCCATTCATAGAACCCCAATGCCCCTGGGCATCGAAATGCTGTTTTCGACGTATCTTCTTCAGCAATATATATTTGGTTATATCCAGAATAACCATCAAGCATGCTTAGGTATTCATAACCTGCAGCTGAATCTACTAGCATTTCTGCCACTGGCATGGCATACTCATCTTTAGGTGTAGCATTATTTAAATCTCTAAAATCTATACACACCCTAAGTGTACCATTTTTCTTAATTACAAGCACTATATTAGCAAGCCATTCGACATACCTAGCAATTCTGATGAACTTGCTCTTTAGTAACCTTTCTATTTCTGCCTTGATCTTCACCAAGATTTCTGGTGCAAATCTTCTTGGAGTTTGCTTCACTGGCTTCTTTCCTGGTCGAATTGGTAGTCTGATTTCAACAACTTCACGAATCAACCCTGGCATTTCATTGTAGTCCCATGCAAAGCAGTCTTTGTACTCCTTCAGCAATTCAACAATCGGCGCCTTCAACTCTTGATCAATCTTAGCACTTATGTTTGTTGGCCTTTTTATTGAGCCATCTCCCAAATCAATTTCTTCTAAGGGATCTTGTGCTTGGATCCTTTTGGTTGAACCCATTGGATTTTTTTCAAAGCCTAAAGGCTCATCATCATAGACGCAATCAAGCCTCTGGTTTTCAATAATGTTGTCTTTATTCTTATCTTCAACGGCTTCAGCAACTAATTGTTGTTGTAAGTCAGCTTCTAAAACAGCTTTTTGCTTATTTTCGGGCACGTAGGCCGTAATTCTATCCCATACAGTGGGTTCATCCATAAATAACTATTTATAGTCCTTCCCACCCTGTAGGCTTGACATAGCCTTTTGGGTAGTTGTCTTCGTCAATGACCTCTCTATCCCAAATGAATCCATAGTTGGGATCAAGAATCACTGAGGTCCTCACATTATCTTGGCTTTCATAACAATGTTCAGAGGAAATGCATGGCGCAATGCTCGCCAGTTTCTTGTCGAAGGTTTTCTTGGTGATAGTATTCACCTCAGCCTTGAAATAGCTTTGATCACCCTCAATATTTTCGACTAGGCCATCTTCTCTCCAAATAATGAGCCTCTGGTGAACTGTCGAAGGGATTGCCCCCACAGCATGGATCCATTCCCTTCCCAACAGCATGTTGTAATTTGCCTTGGTTGAAATCACCATAAACATAGTTGGCCTTCTAATGCTTCCAACAGAAAAGTCAACTTCAATGGCTCCAAGAGAGTCACCACTTTTACCTTCATAGTTGGTAAGGATTACGTTGTGTGTTTTCAGATTTGTTTCACACTTCCCAATCTTCTTCAACGTATGTTGTGGCATCAGGTTCACAGCAGCGCCACCATCAACCAAGATCTTGCGTACCCCAACATTGTTCACCTTTGCTTGGATATACAAAGGCTTGAGATGATTCCTCATCCCACAATCAGGTCTCTCAAAGACAGCATGTTGCTCTTCCACACAACCATTCTTGAGGACATAGTAACAGATGGGTTTGTAAGTGGTTTCTTCGTCGAAATCCTCTTCGACGTCGTTTACTCCAGAAACCACGTCATACTCAATTGGGAGGATTGAGACTACACGACACAAGACGTCGAATTCTGACCCAGAATCAGCGAAATCTGAGCCCATTTCTTCATCTAAGTTGAGACCCTCTTTGATAACTGAAAGTGGTGGAAATATCCTTTCATTGCATCCATGTGCATCCCAGCATCAAGAGCCTGCATTCCATGCATCATTCAAAGCTTCCCAATTTTCAAAAAGAAACTCAGTTGCTTTGGACTCTTTAGGCCCCAAAATTTTCAAAAAGTCAGTTACTTTGGACCAATGGGTCCCCGAAATCTCATTTTCAGAAAATCATCATGGCACCGAGTTAGTGAACTCCTTCCACAGATCACAACGTCGCGTACGAGCGCGCGGCAGATCCTACAGACTTCGTTAAGTCCATCGGATTAATTGTGTCAACCTAAGGCATAGCGTAGATCCATAGATCATATCAGTTCCGGACCTGATATTGATCGGCCGCTCGAAAAGGCCACCCTCAGAGCTCGGACTCGACGAGAGTCCGTTAAAAGGTTTTAGGCAACCTCCGAATTCCCCAATTTACGGCACTTCCCATTTACTGCTTTCATTTACTGCTTTACGCAATTTACTGCTTTCTCGTCGACGCGACAAGTGTTGACTCTCTCTCTCTCTCTCTCAAAAGAAGAGAGATCAAAGAAAGGAAACAAAAAAAAAAAGAGAAAAAAAGAAAAGGAAAATTCGGGTTTCTCTAAGTAGACAAAATTAGTATTGTTTCTGAATTCTTTATTTCTATTTTGCCTCGGAATATGTTTCGGCCAATTCATATTCCTTGGTAAAATCCAAATAAAGAGGGGCAGCTGTCATACCCTTATTTTGTCCGCCTAGGTTTAAAACCCTAATTTTCCGCAAAAAATAAATAAATTGAGAAGTGTGGTTTTATTTTGAAGAGTGAAGAGCATTGTGCATGCATTTTTGGGTTTTAAAAGTCATTCTAGGGTTTTTAAATTCATTGTTAGAGTTGGAAATGCATTTGTTGTTAAAAAACAAGGTTTTTAGGGCAAAAGGGTATTTTGGTCATTGTCAAAAATAAGATAATTTCTCATCAAGAATCATTGTGCAATTTTAGAGAAATTTATTTGAGACAAAACATTTTTGGTCATGTATGTATGTATGCGCATGCATGCATACATTGTGCACAAAATTTCAAAAAGGATCAATAGGGAATATTCTACAAAAAGTTCCAATATGTGATTTTTATGACATTTTTTGGTCATGGTGATCACATAAAATGGCATATTCCTAATGTTCCTAGTATGTGGCCTAAATTGGGTGTATTTTTGTACAATTATCCTAAGAAGAATAATCAAAAATGAAGGGATAATGGAATGGTCATATAATAGTACAATAGTACAAGATGACAACTAGCAAAACTTGGTGACCACTCCCACTACCTCTTGGCCGAATTTCACCCCCTCTATTCTCTCATTTTGTGTTTTCTCAATGTCCTCAATGCATGTGAGCCTCAATCCTAGCCTTTGATTCAAAATTAAAATCAAATCCTAGAGCACAACTAGTGCATATTGACCTAACTACCCTTAAACCTAATTGCTTTCTATATATACCCTATTAACCTCACCTCAAAAAAAGGAGGAGAGAACTTTTGGCCTCATTTTCACTCACACAACCCTAGCACACAACTCCCTCTCCTAATTCCCTCTCTTGGCCGAAATCATACCACCTTCTTCCTCCATCAATTCTTCACTTCTCCTTCACCAAATCACCATTTTCTCACCTCATTTCCATTCCTACTTCATATATTTTCCTTCTCTCCTAATTTAATTCAAGCTTGCATCATCAAAGGGCATTTTTAAGCAAGCATTTCGTGGGTTTCATTGAAGTTTGGTGAAGATTCAAGTTGATTTGTGGTCTTGTTCTTCATATTAGTCATTCCTTAGCTTGGATTTGAGATAAACTTCTTAAAACCTAGCATCATCTTCAACTTTTTTGCATCAAAATGTAGATATCATGTTTCTAATTTTGCATCCTACCATATTCATGCATTTTAGTGTTGTTATATTGTTGATTTGTTGATTGTTGTTGGTGAGAGGTGTCTCAAGCATTTTGACAAACACTGTGGGAGGTTTGGGTGCTTGAGATGCTTCTCACCCTTGAATAAATTGTGATTTATGTTGTTTTCACTATGATCTTGCATTTTTGTTGAATAAAATGATGTGATGCTTCGCAAATCATGATTAGAATTTGGGTTTGTTAATTTTCTTGTGAAATGGGTTTGCAATTGTGATCAAAACGTTTTCTCAAGTTATTTTGATGTTAATAGATGGTATCTTGCTTGCAAGTCATTGTTATGTTGATGATTGGCAAGAGGACTCACACTTGTGTCTTTGTGCACTTCACTTTAAGTGATGAGTGTAACACCCCGGAAATAATTTAATTAAAATAGTTGATTGAATTATTAAAATAATTTGGAGGCGGGATATAGATAAATTAAAAGGTTAATATTTTATATGCGTAGGAGGTGAAACGAGTAAAGGAGGTGGTGACGTAGAGAGCCCAGTGTTTACTGAGCCCTCAACTTAAACCATGGGGGTTTAAGCCAAACCCTCATTCGCAGCAAGCAAAAGAAAAACGAAAGTGAGAGTGAGAGAGAGAGCACGCGGCGCAAAGAGGGAGAGAAGAGGAGGGTTTCGCGAAGAATTTCAAAAGGGGATCGTTCGTGTTGCTGTGGTTTTGTTCGTGTCTCGTTCGTCGTGTTCCGGAGCTTACGTTATTCGAGGTAAGGGTGGGCTTAACCTTGATAATGGGTTGATGATAATTATGTGTGGGTAGTCTAGGGTTTTGTTGAATTGTTCGTGTTGTTGCATATCGTGTTTTCGTTGAGATTGGTGCTTTGATGGTTATTGCACGTTATTGTGATTTGTTTCGTTATTTGTTGTTGCGTGATTGTTGTATCACGATGATGGTGTTGTTATTGTTCGTGTTTTTGTTGTTGCTGTGCGTGGTTGATTGTTGTTGTCGCGTTGTCGAATTGTCGTTTTTGTTGTGGTGGTTGCGGTATCATTGCCGTTAGGGTTTGGTGTTTGGCAATTTAGCGATTCTGGACACAGGTTCGGTTTTTCTAAAACTGGCGCTGTTTGGTTGATCCAAAAATTATGAGGTTGATTGTTTTTGAAAATAGACTTAACGCCGGTCGTTTTGGCACTGGTTTCGTTAAATTCGGAGTTGTATAGCTCGAGTTATAGGCGATACAAGTTAGGTTAAAATTCTGGAAACGATTTGGGTATAGATTCGGTATTTCGGTGACTGGGAACGTTGTATTGACCGAAAAATTATGTGGTTTATTTTTCTGGAAAATAGACTTAATTCTTTTTAATTTGGCACTGGTTTGGTTGCGTTTAGAGTTGTGTAGCTCGAGATATGAATTCCACAAGTTAGAGTAAGATTCTGGAAACAATCTGGACACAGGGTCAGTGTTTTGGTTACCACGTTTTCAAAAGAACTCATTTTCGAACGAATCCAATTTCTTTGAAAACTAGACAAAATTTGCCCCAGTTTATGCACAAGTTTCATGCAATTTGATTGAGTTTTGGTCACTTTGGAATTGCTTGAATTTGAAGGACAGAAACTGCCTCTTTTGCAACTAGCCTGTGTGCTTTTCGAAAACTGTACCTATTGGACACTCTCCTTCAAAAACTGAACTTAGGGATGATAACCAGACCCATAGGGCTTTCCAACAAGTATTTATTTGTTGAAATCCGATGTCGTTTGCTATTTTAATTAATTCGCTGAAGTAGGTGCGATGTGCCTAGGCGCTGTGCGCCAGTCTTGTGCGTGGTGTGCGTGCGTTATGTCCGCGTTGTGGAGCCGTCTGGTGTTAATATTTCAGGTGCGGTGCTGGTATGCTCAGGAGAGTTTAGTGGTAGCTGTGATGCTACAACTTGGTGCTATTTTTGGTGAAATCATTTGTTTTGATTCTGGTGATATAGTATTTATTTTAAATACTTGTTATGGTGAGTTGGTGCATAATCATGGTGTCGCATTGTCATATGCATGTTTTGGTGATATAGGCTCTGCCTCTGGTGTTTATTGGTGATATGCCCGTCGTGGCTCATTTTGGTGATCGGTACCGCATGCATATGCCCACTGGAGGGGTTGCATATCATCCCATTGTCTATGAATGTTATAATTTTGGTGGTTCACTGTCAAACGGATTTTTCCTTTGGTATCTAGTGCTGTGATATGGTGTAATTGTATTGTGTTGCTGTAGTTACCTGATGCTAGCATATTTTTATCATCTGCTTATTATCTCTGTTAGACTCACCCCTTCTGCTTGGAATGTTGCTCTCATGCGGCAACGCTGCAGGTGATCGCTAGTGCTCGTGGAGGAATTGCTAGGTTTTGCTTCCTCTCTCGTTTGGGTCTGTGTCAGCTCTGATATGTAGCACCGGGGAGTCGTTAGTTATCGTTTTGAACTATTATTTTAGTTATTGGAAATTGTTTTAATTTATTTTGGAGATGTCTTTAATTGTTAATTCTGGAGATGTTTAAACTGGTTAGTACTTCCGCTGCTTGGTGATTTCTTTTATATAAATTATTTTGGAGATTTTCTTTTTTTTAAAATGGTGAAAAATGTAGCGCCCTTCTAGGTGACTCTGATAATTGTCTATTTAATTGTAATAGTAAAAGGGGGGTGTTACAATGAGGATTGCCTAAGATGATTCAATTTTCTTTGTGCAATTCTTGCTTGAAAATGCAAATGCTAGTTTTCTAACTTGATTAATCAATTTTGGTTACGAAAATGACTTGTTAATGCCCTCTTTTGGTCACTTTTGGTCTTGCAAATGTGATGTTCTTTCTAGGTCAATGTTATGCTTTAATGTTGATGATTTGGTAAAAGGACTAGACACTTATGCACTTGTGCATTGTCTCAAGCGTCAAGGATTACTAAAAGGGATTCAACCTTGTGCTTTATCTTGTGTTGACACCTAATTGAATTGAACTTTTGTATGATCTCTTTGTGTGCCTATTGTTGATCTTACATATGCATGCCATTAGATGTTGATGACTAAGTGTCATTCTTGTGCTCAAATGTTGTAATTGGTAATGTTTATGCTTATGCTTACATTGTTGATTGCTTTGCTTGCAATTTGTTAAATGTTGCACTTTGGTTCTTGACTTGGAAATTGATTGAATGTTCTACTTTCTTTTCCTTTTGGATGCCACGCCATCCCAACAAACCTTTTGTGACCAATGTCACCCTCAAACTCGCTTCTCCTTTCTTCAAATCAATCATTTTCTAAAGCTTTTTCCAAAACTTCAAAACCATGTTGCATACAAAAAACAACTTGTTACTCGTTAGTAACGTTCCAACTTCAAAACATTTTTTTGCATTTACATAATCATTGATAAACAACTTCACTTCTTCTCAAAACAATTCCAAACTATTTTTCACAAATCAAACTTTGTTGAGGATAATGCGAAGCCTTTGCTTGCACGATTGTCAACAATGGGGTGCTAGTGGTGATCACTTGGAGTCTTTGCTCAATTGATTATCATGAACACTCATTTTTCAAAAGAACTCTCATTTCACAAATTAAAAACTTTGTTGAGGACAATGCGAAGCCTTTGCTTGCACGATCGTCAATAATGGGATGCTAGTGGTGATCACTCGAAACCTTTGTTGTTTGATCACTGTGAACATTCAATTTTCACAATTAAACAACTAAAAAATAAAAACCTTTTCTCGACAACCGAGAACTACGTAAGCTTTGAATTCTCCATCGCACTGGGAGATACGTAGGAGCGGGTCACATTCCCGTCAAGCACGACAAATGAAAACCATTTTCTTTTCAAAAAAACAAACCCTTTTCCAAAACAAGGCAATTTCTAAAAACAAAACAATTTTCGAAAACAAGAACTACGTTGCTTTGATTCCCTCCCCAGGATACGTAGGCACGGTGCCCTCCCGTCAAGCGCAAAAGATTAAATTTTCCTTAAGTTTTTCCATAAAGTAAGGAGAGATAAAGAGAGATAAAAACAAAGCATTTCTTAAATCAACCTTTTAAATCACACGTCAAATCGAGGTTCCCTTTCAGTAGAAAGGATGTGTGGGGTGCTCGTACCTTCCCCATGCATAACCGACCCCCGAACTCAAATCTCGTGGTTCCAAGGACCATTGTCTTTCAAGAAAGGTTTTTTTCAATGTTTTACCTCTAAAAAAATATTGGTGGCGACTCCAATTCATGTTGTGCGAAGAGAAATCCCTCCAAAAGATTTTTCGGGGTGCAACAGCTGGCGACTCCGCTGGGGACCTTTCTTTAGTGGGTCGAGCCAATCGATTCGACATGTGATTTATTTCGTTGATTTAAATGCTTTGTTATATCTCTCCTCCTTTCCCTTTCTTCTTTCTTTCCTTTGCCTTTAAAAACATGCTTGCATTATTCTTAGAATTGTCGTGTGCATTCTTGTGATGTTGTGCTTGCGTGCATTGTGTGTTAGCCTTCTTCCTCTTCTATATTTGCTTCTTGAGTAAAATAAGAGTAGTTTCTTCTTCTTCTCCTCTTACTTTCGTCGTTTATATGCTTTTCTCATACATTTCCCCAATCCTAGCATGTTCCCCTCTTCTTTGCTCCCTTTCTTGAGGTAAGCTCATGCATTTCCCCTAATCCTATTATGTCCCCTCCTCCAGGCTCCCTTTCTTAAGGTAAGCAATGCTTGCGATTGTTGTTGGAACCCTAGGTTAGTATACTTATGTTGAAATGATATTGAACCCTAGGGTAGACGACATGCTGTTGCTTGATATTGTCTGGACTGTTTTGGTTTCCCTTTGCAGGTGGGGTTTGGGTAGATTTTTAGGTGTTGTGCCCTCATCACACACTGCACACCTTATATTTGTGAGCATTGAGTGGGGCCTAAAACCCAAGGTCTGCAAAGAACCTTAGGAGAGTGGAAATGAGTAGTGACTGCCATTCGTAGACCGTTGTCTGTCTGGCTCTCATGAAAGTTTCGCCCAAGAGTGCGCTTTCTTCATGATACCTCACAATCGGTAGCTCTCTACGATTGTGGGTGTATTCATGAGAGAGACTTTAGCTCTTGGTTGCCATTATGAGGCAGTGACCAGAACCCACATGGGAGGATTACCCTTGTCGTTGACTTTAGAGCCTACGATCCTTACCCATTTGTAGGATACGGGGGCACGCAAATTGTGTGTTGCATTAGCTTAGGCATCCTCTTTCGAAACTCTTTTACCAAAAATGTAGAAAGTAATTTCCTTTTTCCCTCATAAACACCTATATGAGGTGGCATATAGCGGGTATTTTCAAAAATGTTTTGAACCGCCACCAATAAACATCATTTTCTTCTCTCTTTTCTATGTAAATAAAAGGTCATAATCATCACATCTGCGTCATTTTGCATCATCATCATTGCATTCGCATCTAACAAAAATTTTGAAAAAAAACCTCCATTCTTTGCATCCTCCATGCATTAAAGTTGTTTGCCGGAGATCGCAACGTAACACAAAGTCTTGTCATAGGTGTGTAAGAAACGGAATGGAATCAAAAGGCAAAACCGTTTTCAATTCAAGGCTTCCTGTTGTGAAAGAGATTGATATGGCTAGTCTGAAAGATTATGCATCCCTCCTAGGTCCTATTGAGGTCAGGTCTTTTGACAAAACCTATGGGAACATTTGCAAGCTGCTACAACTAGAAGTGCAAGAGAGTGCCATTGCTGCCCTGTGTCGGTTCTATGACTCGGAGATTCGCTGTTTCATTTTTAAGAATTTTAAAATGGCGCCTACCCTAGAAGAGTATGATAGGATTTTGGGCTTTGATCGATCCAAGTTTAAGCCTTATCAATACCAAGGGGAGTATTATTCTGATGAAAAGCTTGCTGCCTTGTTGCAAATCAGTGCTGAGAAAGTGCGGGCCCATAAGATAGAACGTAATAAGGTATTTGGGTTTCCTCAAGAATACTTTGAGAGTTTGATGACCAACTATGTAGTGTTTGATGATTGGAATTCATTCAAGCGAGTGCTAGCTCTGACCATCTTCGGCATTGTGCTCTTCCCTCAAATAGAGAGGCATGTGAGTGAAACTGCTATCGGTGTCTTCCTCGCCTTCAAATGTGCAAAAAATCCTATCAACCCGGTTCCCGTAATCCTCGCAGAGACATACCGTGCCTTCACTCATCACCATGAATTCCAAAAGAATAAGATGTGTTGCTCCTTCCCTGTGTTATATGCTTGGTTGATCAGTCATGTGTGTACCAACAAAAGTGATGTGAAGGATTTGCTTTCCTATGCCTTGGGTTGTAATCCGAAGACTATGAACTCTCAAGAGTGGGTGCATGCTTTCAAGAACCAAGATGCTCTCCAGATTCGTTGGTTCTCACCTAAATGTTGGGTAGACAGGCCTTCAGTGGTATTTCGGTGTGGGAGTTTTCAGAACGTTCCTCTCATGGGAACCCAAGGATGCATAAACTATAACCCCTCTTTGACCTTGCGACAGCTCGGATACCCTATGCGGGATTCACCCTCCGAAGCTATGCTGTTTCGTTTTTACCTCCACGCGGGGATCCCTAAAGACGAGAGTCTACTTCGGCGAGTCCTGCAAGCTTGGAAAACCGTAGTGCGGAAGGACAGAGAAGAGTTAACCAGGAGGACCACTGCTATCTCTTTTTCTCAATGGTTTGGAGGGAGGATTAGTGAAACTCGGTCATCCAACCAAGAAGTACCACTACCTGAGGAAAAGATACAAGAACCTCACATTCCTACCATTGAAGAATTGGAAGAGGTTAGGTTGGCCATGTCAAAGGTAGGAGAAGAGAAAAGGGCTCTGCAAGATAGATTGAGAAAGATGATGCAAGACAAGAAAAAGCTAGAAAATGAAAATGCTTTCCAAGCTGCAGCTATCGAGGAAGTCAATAGAAAACTTGAAATAGAGGGGAAAAGCAAGAGGGAAATGCAAAAGCACTTGAAGGGTGCCAAAGAGGAAGTGAAGAGGTGCACTACCAAGATGAATGAGGCTGTAGCGGAAGCAATTAAATGGAAGAGGCTATATGAGGATACATGAAAAGAAGAGCAAGCAGTCAGGCACGCACTAGTTAAGTCAAGAAAAGACTCTCGAATAATGAAGCTTGAATTGGAAGATCAATTAAAGAGTGTCAAGCAAGATCGGGAATCTATTGAAGGGATCCTGAGGGATTATCAGCAAGCACTAAGAAGGGAACAAGGGAAGTCGGAAAGCTTGGCCAATCATGTGCAGTACTTGGAAGGGTCTTACCTCCGGCTAAGGGAGAAGAGTGACTATTGGGAGAGTCAATTTGCGGAATTGCTCAGTAAGGTAAAAAGTCAACAAGTCTTTGAGGAATTGAAAAAGGAAGGCTTACATTGGAAAGACAAGTTCTCCAAGTTAGTTTGGTTAGCTAATCAGGCTGTGAGAGACATTCCCAAGAAGCTAAGAAAGGCGGATGCAGAAATGAATCCTTTCAACACCTCTGTCAAGGTGTGTGAGTTTGTTGAGTACTGCAAGATTCTCACAGAAGAACTCCTGGAGAAAGCCCGGGGGGCAGCTGAGAGCAAGAAGAGGAAAAGGAGCGAGGAGTTGAAAGCCATATGCCTTTAAAGTTCCCTTTAGAGTACTGTAGCGATCCTTAGGAAATTGTAATTTTCTTTAAGAAGTTGTAACTTTCTTTGGAAAATAGTACTTTGTTTAAAATCATTGTATTGCACTCTTAAGGAATATTGTACTTTGATTTGCTTTCTATTTGTGATACTCCTTCGCATTCCATTTAATTGAAGTACGTTTGTTTTGCCTTGTTGCTTCCAACTTTGTTGCAATCCTAAAAACACCTGAACCTTAACACCTATGACAAGACGAGCTGCACCGCGATTCCCGGCAATAAACATAATAACATGCTTATTGCATTGCATTTGCATCATTTGTCTTTGTGTTCAAAAATAAATGTTCCATCTTAAGAAGTAAGACAAGCTGGTTAATCATCGGTATTGGACGCGATCACAGGCAAGAAATATGGCCAACAATCAAGACAACGCGAATCTGGGCAATCATCAACCAATCCAGAATGATGCAGTTTCAGAAGGTCCGAATCCAAATGGTCAGGGTCAGCATGATCAGAATCAAGAGAATCGAGCAATCAGGGCTGGGATGGAAGTTATAAGAGCTCAAATGGCAGAGGTCATAAGAGTGTTAAGTGCCTTAAGGGATGCTGGCATAACTGAAGGTGCTGCTGCCGCAGGAGTGGATCCTCCTCCTGAACCTAGAGTCTCTCAGGCTCTCCAGAACGTGCAATGGCCTCCTTATGGTCTCCCATTAGGGTACACACCCCCTGCTGCCGGTGCAAACCCAGAAAGTGGTCCTTCGGGAACCACAAGACAGGCCCAGCCTGAATCAGCTGTGAATGAAGTTGGAACGGGGACACCTCAGGTTCAAATTCAGATTCCTACTCCTGCTATTACCCCGGGAACTCCGGTTGGCTTCAATTCTCCAGCAACAATCCATCCACAAGTTCAGGGTCCAATTCCTCAGATTATCGCTCACTCACGTGACCCACACGTGACCCCAGCTGTGGTGTTGATGAATAATCTTCACTACGGTGTGAGTGGTTTTCCGCCGAATTACCCTGATGAAGCTAGAAGTCAGTACCAGATGTTAGAAGAAAGATTGAGAGCTGTTGAAGGAACAGGTTCCCAGGCTAGGAACACCCATGAGTTATGCTTGGTCCCTAATCTAGTCCTGCCACCCAAGTTCAAAGCACCATTTTTCGACAAGTACAAAGGAGCAACCTGCCCGCGCAGCCATGTGACGATGTATTGCCGGAAGATGACTGCCCACGCCCGTGATGATAACCTGATGATACATTGCTTTCAGGAAAGCTTAGCTGAAGCTCCCCTTGAATGGTATATGCAATTGGAGCCAACTAATATCCGTTGTTGGAAGGATCTGGCGGATGCCTTTATCCGTCAGTACCAGTACAACAGTGATTTAGCCCCGGATAGGACCCAGCTGCAATGTATGTCTAAGAAGGATAATGAGACATTCAAGGAATACGCCCAGAGGTGGAGGAACCTCGCTGCACAAGTAAAACCCTCCCTGCTTGATAAAGAGATGGTCCATATGTTCATGGAAACTCTTCCCCCAGTGTTCTATGATCGTTTGGTCGGCAGCGTGGCTTCGAATTTCTCTGAGATGGTTGTCATTGGAGAAAGAGTGGAGAACGGCATGCGCAGCGGAAGAATAGCCCATGGCCCAACACCTCCTTCCCATCAGAAAAAGCCTTTTTCTGGTACCCACAAGAAGAAGGAGGGAGAAACTAATGCAATCAGCGGAGCTAGCGGTCCATCACACAACAATCCCCCACAAGCCATTCCAGTTCCTGCTCAGACACCGCCTGCTCAGCCATTCCAGTCCAACAATCAGTACAGAAACTACAATGAAAAAAAGCCTGTTGTCTTTGAACCTATCCCCATGTCGTACACGGATTTGTTCAATTATCTCATTGCCAACAAGTTAATCAGCACTCGTCAGATGAAACCATATCAGCCTCCCTATCCCAGAGGGTATAATGCAAATGCTACCTGTGCCTTTCATTCTGGGGCAGTAGGTCATGTGGTGGAGGATTATAAGGCGTTCAAGTACGTTGTGCAAGACCTGCTTGATGCAAAGAGTATATCATTTCAGCAACCTAATGTAACCACCAACCCGTTGCCGGGGCATGGTGGGCCCACTGCAAATGCCATTAATGATCAGGGTGGTCAGTACTTAATTAGGAAGGTGGAGTGCATTCGTACACCCCTGAGTATCATTCATGCTGCACTATGCCGTTGTGGTATCATCGAAGAAGGGTGTGCCAGAAGAGACATCTGCAATGACCCTTATTGTGTTGGGGCCTGTGAAAGCTTCAAACCTATCCTCCCAGTGCTGTTAGACAGACACCTTGTCCAGGTTGGGGTTCAGGAAAAGGAAGAAAGTGTATCTACTCTGCAATCAAACAACAGAGGTTTCAGGAGACCGGTTGAAATCCCTTGCAGTCTGAATTCAAGCTCGGTTGTGGCAAGACCTCTGACTGTTGTTATTCCGGTACCTACTGCTACCCCTAGTAGAGAGACTAGGGTTATTCCCTGGAGCTGCAACGTGCAAATGCAAGCAGAGGTCCCTCAGGGCGTGTTGGATATAACAAACATTGCTGGGAGTAGTGGAATTACAAGGAGTGGAAGGATGTATGTTCCTGAAAATCTTAGAAAGGAACAATCAAAGGAAGCTGAAGAAAGGGCCCGTAAGGGAAAAGATAAGGAAACTGTGGAAGTTAGAGAAGTATCAGACAAAGAAGCTCAGGAATTTCTGAAAGTAATGAGACAAAGTGAATACCGGGTGGTGGACCAGTTAAATCAAACCCCGGCCAAAATCTCAATGCTTTCGTTGTTGCTTAGTTCCGAGGCACACCGAGCTGCACTGTTGAAAATCCTGAATGAAGCACACGTACCCCATGACATTACGGTCAACCAGCTTGATGGTATTGTTGGGAACATAGTGGCATCCAACTACTTGACCTTCACGGACGCTGAGCTACCTCCGGCGGGGAAGAATCACAATCAAGCCCTTCACATCTCTGTCAAGTGTGGGAACTACATGCTGGCCAGAGTGCTCATCGACAATGGCTCGTCATTGGATGTGTTGCCCAAGTCCACAATGGATAAGTTGGATGTGGATTGCTCATATCTGAAGCCTAGCTCCACCTTGGTTAGAGCATTTGATGGGTCTGTGGAAGAAGTTTTTGGAGAAATAGAGGTGCCTTTGCAGGTGGGTCCTGAAGTGTTCTATGTCACATTCCAAGTCATGGATATAGCTTCCTCTTATAGCTGTCTGCTAGGACGACCTTGGATACATGCCGCTGGGTGTCATACCCTAATTTTGTCCGGCTTGGAACAAAACCTTAATTTTCCACAAAAAGCAATAAATTATGAAGTGAAGCATCATTCTGAAGGATGTGAAGAACTATGAGCATGCATTTTTGGGTTCTAAAAGTCATTTCAGCGATTTTAAAATCGTTTTTAGGATTGGAATGCCTTTTGGAGTAAAATTAGGGTTTTTTGGGCAAAAGGGGTATTTTGGTCATTTCCAAAATTAAGCAATTTCTCACCAAAAATCACTGTTCAATCTCAGAGGAATTTATTTGGATCTAGATGATTTGGGTTATGAATTTTTGTGCGCATGCATGCATGATTTTTGGCATAAAATTCAAATTTTAAGCAAAAGGGCAAAATGGGAATTTCCATCAAGGTGAGGTCTCAAATCAATTTTGGGAAGGGTGATATCATGGAATTTTGGGCCCAATCATTGATTCCTAGGACATGGCCCAAAGTGGCATGATTTTTATGGAATTATCTAGAAAAGAATAATCAAAAATGGTGAAAATAAGGAAGTGTCCCCAATAAGACAAAATGTACTATTTTTCTTGACAAGCTTGCAAAACTTGGGCACCAATGCCTCATTTGCTCCGAATTTTCCAGCTCATTTTCACCTCATTTTGTGTTTCCTCATGCCCTTGATCCATGTGAGTTGTATTCCTAGCCATTGATTAAAATTCTAGATCAAATCCTAGGCTACAACTTTGTGTAGAATGACCTAAGTGCCCTCAACAATTTTTGTGCAACAAAAACTCATAATTTTTGTGTATGACCAGCTATTCCTCACTCATTTGTGTTTTCTCCTTGTCCCTAATCCATGTGCATTGCAATCTTGGCCTTTGATTCAAATTCTAGCTCAAATCTCAATGGTTTGCAAAAGCACAATGTCCTATATACCCTTAATTTTGCACCTCATATAAAACCCAAAATAAGAGACCATGAGGGGGAGACTCATTTTTTACCCTAGCACCCAAATCTCTCCTCTCTTTCTCTCATTCCTTCGAAACAACCAGCCACCATACCCATATTCTTTTCTTCAAAATTCTTCCAAAAAATCAACCATCAAACCTTGTTTATTCTTCATCCTTTCAATAAATCTACTTCTAAACTTGCATAATCATCAAAGTTTCATCAAAAACCATCAAGAATCAAGCATTTGCAAAAGGTTCAAGAGGTTCTTGTGGTGTTCTTCAAGTGTTCTTGCTTCTATTCTCTTTCCTTCTTCATTTTCTAGCTAGATCTAGAGGTAAGCTCACTAACCCTTGCATTTTCTTTAATTTTCATCATGTAATCTCTCTTCTATTCCTCTTTCCTTCTTGAAAGAAGCTTTGAGGACTCATTTCAAACATTATTGGACAAGGACATTGGGAGCCTTGGGTGTTTGAGATGAGTCCTTGGCCTTGAAGGAAAGATTCTTGGGTTTTCTCATCATTCATTGCATTTCTACCTCATTTGCATGATTTTGGTGAAATAAAACTTTGTTTTCCTACCTATTTTGCTTCGGCCATAGCATGGATTTTAGGGTTCTTGTGTTCATTTTGTTCATTTCATGATTTTAAGTTGAATTTTGGCTTGATTTTGGTGTTGGGTGCCTCGGGTTGTTGCTTCAAAACCTAGGGTTTTTGTTGCCTTTTTACTTCTTTGATTTTGTGAAGAATAAAATACATGATATGCTTGATGCTTACTTTAGAACATGGCCTGATGATCTAGGGTTTAGTCTTGTGAATTGTTTCATGTATTAATTGTGAATTTTAGCATGAAATTTGATGGTGATTTGTGCTTAGCATTGCTTCGGCCTTAGGCCACTTTTGTGCATATTTTGTGCTTGAAAACGTGTTGTTTTGATCTTGTGTGAATAAATGCAATTGTGCAATTGTGTTTTTACCCTTTTACCTTTTTACTTTACCATCTCATTAAATAATTACCATTTACCTCATGCATTTTTACTCTACCATTTCATTAACTTCTCACTCAAACTTTTTACCACTTGTAAATTTGCATAAAAAAAAATCCCAAAACATTTCAATCATTTGCATTTTAAACGTTTACTACTTCTCATTTAAAACCCTAAAACATTTTTACCACTTCTTACTCAAAACATTTTCAAACTTTGCATTTCACTTATTTGCATCATCTATGCGACACCTTGCATGCTTGCACACACATTCACTCATACTTGTATACCATGCATAATAAATGCTCATGCATTCTTGTATGCTCATGCATTCTCTTGTATACTTATTCATGCATTCTCTTGTATGCTCATGCATTCACATGCTTGCTTAATCATGTATCATCGCTCACATGTTCATTCATTAAACCTAGAATACTCTGTGCCTATGATCAATTGTGTTCACTTGTTCTTGATGCCATTCGAATGACTTGATTTAATTGTGTGCCCTTCCTTCCACTAGTATGTATTCTTAATGAAGACGTAAGCCTACTTTTTCGGTTGTAGCATAGAGTCATTAAGGTATATGCACCCCTTTGAGATTGTTGCCCGTCCCGTAGCAATTCTCACACACACACACAATTGTCTTGAGAACTTTGTCTTGCATCCTTAATAATTGGATCTCTTGATTATATTGGCATGTTTAATCTTGGTTAATAATCAACATGTTTATGATTGCTTGATTGGTGAGTATGTTTGGATCTTGTTCATTCATTGTCGCATTTGGTTATGGACTTGGAATTGATTGAATAATGTTCTACTTGTTTTCCAAAACCCATTTTCTAAACTCATTTTCAAACGCTCCTTGCTTTGCGAAAACATTTTCTTCCTCCATTAAATAAAACAAATTGTCATTGATGATCACTCGCGCTGTTGCCGTTTAGATCGCTAATGATGATTTTATTTTCAAAAAAGAGTTAGTAGTGAGGCCATTCTAACCGTTGTTGTTCGGTCTTCACAAACGCTCACCCAATTGCGAAAAAACTCTTAAGCCGTTTTCAGACGCAAAACCCGAGAACTACGTAGCTTTGATCCCTCAACCCAGTGAGGGTACGTAGGAGCGGGTCCGTCCCGTCAAGCACCCTTTTAAAAAAATCTTTGTTTTGTTTCAACTTTTCAAAGATGACAAAAATATTCCTGTCTTCCGTTTTCAATAAAACGATTTTTCAAATAAAAAAAAAAGAAAAGAAAAGAAAAGAAAAGGAGTAGAACAAATCGCTTTCAACTCAAACCTTTGTCAAACCACACATCGAGTTAATGGTTCCCTTTCAGTAGAAAGGACGTATGGGATGCTAATACCTTCCCCATGCGTAACCGACCCCCGAACCTACATCTCTGATTTCGAAAGACCACTCGCTTTTCCAAAAAAAAAGGGTTTTTCCGATGTTTTCCCAAATAAATATTGGTGGCGGCTCTACTATTTTTCACGTTGCAAAACGAGAAGTCCCAAACCGGATTTTTCGGGCGCAACACTGGGGCAGTGCCATCTTCGCTCCATCAGAAACTCAAGTTTGTGGCCGAGGGCAAGTTGATAGTAATCTTCGGGGAGGAGGAGATGATGATAAACCGATCACTACCAGAATATTACGTTGAAGCAGCAGAGGAGTCTTTTGAGACTGCCTTCCAGGGATTGGAGATCTCAAATGCTATCTTTGTTGGGAGTGAGCCTCCCCAATTGAAGCCTAGGTGGTCCAAGGCGGACATGATGGTTGCAAAGGTGATGCTAGGATATGGGTATCAGGTTGGAAAAGGCCTGGGAAAAGCTGCTCAAGGAATTGTAGCACCCGTCCTGCTGAAAGGGAATACTGAAAGGTTCGGTATTGGGTACATCCCAAGCCCTGTAGACCGAGAGAGGCTAGCAGCTGATAGAAGAGAGAAATGGTTGGCAAAGTTCAGAGGAAGGACCCCCAACCAGGGAGGGATGGTCGTCGGTGATCTTAGGAACAACTTCCGAAGTGTAGGCATGCTGAACCCTGACCAGGTCAATGTGATTGAAGAAGATTCAGGCTCGGGTGACGGTGCTGTCGGCTTAGTGCGCCGTTGTGCTGCGAAAGAAAAGCTCCAGAACTGGGAGGCCCTAGATTTCCCTTGATTTTCAATTTAAAGTAATTTTTCTTTGTAATGCAAAATTCCTCGGCTTTGCCCAAGGCCTTGGGATATTTCATTCGGGCATGCATGTTTTCGTCAAACTTCATCAATGAATAAAATGTTATTTTGGAATTTTCAATAAAATTCTCTTTCTTCATCTCTCATTTGCGTGTCTTTTCTTTATTTTTATTCGCCACTCCATTTTAATGCAGATCGAATACAATTCTTGAAAGTAATAATGCCCATAACTCATACTGTGACTTTGATTACCCGGTTAACCAAACCGAGGAAGATGTTGAGGATGGTTGGGATACTCCTCCAGAAATTATGAGAATGGTAGAACAAGAAGAAAAGGTCATCAAGCCCCATGGGGAGCCCACAGAAATGGTTAATTTGGGTACTGAGGAAGATAGAAAAGAGATCAAGGTTGGTACCGTGATGGGGAATTGTGAACGTAAGAAGTTGATTCAGCTCCTGTTTGACTATGTTGACATTTTCGCATGGACTTACCAAGACATGCCGGGATTGAATACAGATATTGTTGAGCACAGATTGCCGGTAAAACCAGAATATCCTCCGGTAAAACAGAAATTGAGGCGAATGAGGCCAGAGATGTCCTTGAAAATCAGGCATGAGGTCAAGAAACAGTTTGACGCAGGGTTCTTAGCAGTGGCAAAATATCCTGAGTGGGTAGCCAACATCGTTCCGGTTCCCAAGAAAGACGGAAGGGTCCGGATGTGTGTCGATTACCGTGATTTGAACCGAGCAAGTCCTAAAGATGATTTCCCTCTGCCTCACATCGATGTTCTGGTGGATAGCACAGCGCAACACTCAATGTTCTCCTTCATGGACGGATATTCAGGTTACAACCAGATCAAGATGGCTCCAGAGGATATGGAGAAAACCACCTTCATAACCCTTTGGGGAACTTTCTGCTATAAGGTCATGCCTTTCGGATTGAAGAATGCTGGGGCAACTTATCAAAGAGCAATGGTGACTCTGTTCCACGACATGATGCATAAAGAGATTGAAGTTTATGTGGACGATATGATCACCAAATCAAGGACCGATGAAGAGCATGTTGTTAACCTGCAGAAGCTTTTCGAGCGCCTCAGAAAGTACAAACTCAGGCTGAATCCCGCCAAGTGCACATTCGGAGTGAGGTCAGGAAAATTGTTGGGCTTCATTGTTAGCCAGAAGGGAATTGAGGTAGACCCGGACAAAGTGCGTGCTATCCTCGAGATGCTGGCGCCAAAAACAGAGAAAGAAGTTCGTGGTTTTCTTGGAAGGCTGAATTACATTTCCCGATTCATCTTCCAGTTGACCGCTACCTGCGAGCCGATTTTCAAACTGTTGTGCAAAAACCAGGAGTTGAAGTGGAATGATCAATGTCAAGAAGCCTTCGAGAAAATCAAGGTGTATCTTCAGAATCTGCCAGTCCTAATGCCACCTGTGTCCGGCAGGCCTCTTATTCTGTACCTTACAGTGTTGGACGATTCCATGGGTTGTGTACTAGGGCAACACGATGAGTCGGGGAAGAAAGAACATGCAATCTACTACCTGAGCAAGAAATTCACCGATTGCGAGACCAGGTATTCACCATTGGAGAAGACTTGTTGTGCCCTTGCCTGGGCAGCGCATCGATTTAGACAGTACATGTTGAGTCACACTACCTGGTTGGTGTCTAAGATGGATCCAATCAAGTACATATTTGAGAAACCTGCGCTCACAGGTAGAATTGCTCGTTGGCAAATGCTTTTATCAGAGTATGACCTCCAGCATGTCACCCAAAAGGCGGTTAAAGGCAGCACATTGGCAGAGTATCTGGCACATCAACCGGCTGAGGATTACCAGTCCATGCAATGTGAATTCCCAGATGAAGACATCATGGCATTGTTCGACGAAGGAAAATCCCAAGATGATGAAAGGTGGAGAGTACTGTTTGATGGTGCCTCTAACATGTGGGGGCACGGGGTCGGAGCAGTGTTGATCTCCCCGGACAATCGTTTCATACCATTCACGGCAAGGCTGAGTTTCTACGTCACAAATAATATTGCAGAGTATGAGGCGTGCATCTTAGGCATACAAGCGGCCCTCGATTGGAAAGTCAAAAGGCTCGACGTGTCCGGGGATTCAGCTCTAGTTGTTCACCAAGTAAAAGGTGATTGGGAAGCAAGAAACCCTGATTTGATCCTTTACCGTGACTACATTCAAGAGCTAATCAAGCCCTTTGAAGAGATCACCTTCCAGCACATACCTCGCAATGAGAATCAACTGGCCGATGCCTTGGCCACTTTGTCTTCCATGTTCAACGTCAACTGTGACAGGAACTTGACGTGTGTCAGAGTCCAACACCGGGGTCTACCTGCTTATTACCATTGCATGGCAGTTGAAGAGAAATCAGGCAGTAAACCTTGGTACCATGACATCAAACAGTATATCACCAGCAGAGAATATCCCCCCGGCGCTTCAGAAAATGATAAGAGAACACTCAGGAGGCTGTCAATGGGTTTCTTCTTGAGTGGAGACGTCCTTTACAAGAGAAACCATGACTTGGTTCTCCTCAGATGTGTAACAAGGGAGGAATCAATAAAGATCATGCAAGATGTTCATGAGGGCTCATTTGGAATTCATTCCAGTGGGCACACAATGGCTAGAAAGATCCTGAGAACAGGTTACTATTGGCTGCAAATGGAATCTGACTGTTATAGCTTTGCAAGAAAGTGCCATAAATGTCAAATTTATGCAGATCACATCCATGTACCACCAACCTCTCTGAATGTCCTGAGTGCACCTTGGCCTTTCTCAATGTGGGGCATGGACATCATTGGTCCTATTGAACCCAAAGCTTCAAATGGTCATCGTTTCATCCTGGTTGCTATCGACTACTTCACCAAGTGGGTAGAGGCTGCTTCTTATCCCAATGTAACAAGTTCAGTGATTGCTAAGTTCATCAAGAAAGATTTGGTTTGCCGCTACGGCCTTCCGAACAAAATCATCACAGACAACGGCAGTAATTTGAACAGCAAGGTGATGAGGGACTTATGCAAGGACTTCAAAATCCAACATCACAACTCTTCTCCATACCGTCCAAAGATGAATGGGGCAGTTGAGGCAGCCAATAAGAATATTAAGAGGATAGTACAGAAAATGGTAGTAACTTACAAGGACTGGCATGAGATGCTCCCCTTCGCCTTGCATGGGTACAGAACCTCGGTGCGTACATCTACAGGGGCAACCCCTTACTCGTTGGTTTATGGGTCAGAAGCTGTTCTCCCCATTGAGGTTGAAATACCCTCGCTGCGGGTATTGATGGAGACCAAATTAGAAGAAGTAGAGTGGGTTCAGGCTCGTTTTGACCAATTGAATCTCATGGAAGAGAAGCGAGTAGCCGCCTTGTGCCATGGTCAGCTGTACCAACAGAGGATGATGAGGGCTTTTGACAAGAAAATCCGTCCTCGGGAATTCCAAGAAGGAGACCTCGTGCTCAAACAGATCTTGCCAATCCAGACGGATCCCCGTGGCAAATGGGCTCCCAAATACGAAGGACCTTATGTGGTGAAGAAGGCATTCTCCGGAGGGGCATTAATTCTTGCAAACATGGATGGAGATGAAATCCCAAATCCAGTGAACTCAGATGTGGTAAAGAAGTACTATGCCTAAAGAAATAGACAGAAAAAGAGAAAGATGAGCCAAGTAAAGTTTAGCTCGCTAGGTCGAAAACCCGCAAAGGGCGGCCTAGGCAAAATCAGAGCGACCCGGTGGATTGAAAACCCGCAAAGGGCGATCCAGGCAAAAATTAGGGTCAGAAAACTTGGACTTGAAAAAAGAAAGGCAACTAGCACTCCCGAAGATTTGGATAAGGGGTTGATCAAGGTCACAAGTATGAACGGTGGGCACCGTTACTTCAAGGATGGAATCACAGGATCTGTTCCTTTTTCTTGTATTTTATCAGTTTAGAATAAAGATTGCAATTGTACTTTCAACTGGCGTGACTTTCTGCACGACCAGTTTCCATATCAGCAAAAGTCCAACTTTTCTTTCATATGTGTGCTTTTCGTGTCTTTACTTTCATTTATTCAGTTTCTTTCAAAATAATGATTTTATGATTGATGAAATTGAATTGCAAAACATGTGCATACATTCAGAGCATTACAGATTATTACGAAATCTTTGAAAATCACAAAAGGAAAAATGGTTTCCCAAAATGGGTAAAGTTGCAAAAAAAAAACAGTCACATGCACTGCCACCTTAAAAATAACAAGATCATTGCAAACCAGCGCGCAACCCTTGCGTTATCATCATCCTGGAACGGTCTTCGTGTCAAGTGCCACAAGTCCCGCGGATTGATTTAACCAAAAAAAAAACATTTTCATATCATTCATCATTCCTATATCATCCATGTCGTCAAACAGTAGAGCATTATACTTTCATATTCGCATCCCAGAAGGGCGAAAAGATACAGAAGAAAAAGAAACAGAAGAAAAAGAAACAGAAGAAAAGAAAAAGAAAAAGGAAAATCAAACAGAAAAAACCTCTCACCAAATCAATCATTGCATCCATGTGCATCCCAGCATCAAGAGCCTGCATTCCATGCATCATTCAAAGCTTCCCAATTTTCAAAAAGAAACTCAGTTGCTTTGGACTCTTTAGTCCCAAAATTTTCAAAAAGTCAGTTACTTTGGACCAATGGGTCCCCGAAATCTCATTTTCAGAAAATCATCATGGCACCGAGTTAGTGAACTCCTTCCACAGATCACAACGTCGCGTACGAGCGCGCGGCAGATCCTACAGACTTCGTTAAGTCCATCGGATTAATTGTGTCAACCTAAGGCATAGCGTAGATCCATTGATCATATCAGTGCCGGACCTGATATTGATCGGCCGCTCGAAAAGGCCACCCTCAGAGCTCGGACTCGACGAGAGTCCGTTAAAAGGTTTTAGGCAACCTCCGAATTCCCCAATTTACGGCACTTCCCATTTACTGCTTTCATTTACTGCTTTACGCAATTTACTGCTTTCTCGTCGACGCGACAAGTGTTGACTCTCTCTCTCTCAAAAGAAGAGAGATCAAAGAAAGGAAACAAAAAAAAAAGAGAAAAAAAGAAAAGGAAAATTCGGGTTTCTCTAAGTAGACAAAATTAGTATTATTTCTGAATTCTTTATTTCTATTTTGCCTCGGAATATGTTTCGGCCAATTCATATTCCTTGGTAAAATCCAAATAAAGAGGAGCAGCTGTCATACCCTAATTTTGTCCGCCTAGGTTTAAAACCCTAATTTTCCGCAAAAAATAAATAAATTGAGAAGTGTGGTTTTATTTTGAAGAGTGAAGAGCATTGTGCATGCATTTTTGGGTTTTAAAAGTCATTCTAGGGCTTTTAAATTCATTGTTAGAGTTGGAAATGCATTTGTTGTAAAAAAAACAAGGTTTTTAGGGCAAAAGGGTATTTTGGTCATTGTCAAAAATAAGATAATTTCTCATCAAGAATCATTGTGCAATTTTAGAGAAATTTATTTGAGGCAAAACATTTTTGGTCATGTATGTATGTATGCGCATGCATGCATACATTGTGCACAAAATTTCAAAAAGGATCAATAGGGAATATTCTACAAAAAGTTCCAATATGTGATTTTTATGACATTTTTTGGTCATGGTGATCACATAAAATGGCATATTCCTAAGGTTCCTAGTATGTGGCCTAAATTGGGTGTATTTTTGTACAATTATCCTAAGAAGAATAATCAAAAATGAAGGGATAATGGAATGGTCATATAATAGTACAATAGTACAAGATGACAACTAGCAAAACTTGGTGACCACTCCCACTACCTCTTGGCCGAATTTCACCCCCTCTATTCTCTCATTTTGTGTTTTCTCAATGTCCTCAATCCATGTGAGCCTCAATCCTAGCCTTTGATTCAAAATTAAAATCAAATCCTAGAGCACAACTAGTGCATATTGACCTAACTACCCTTAAACCTAATTGCTTTCTATATATACCCTATTAACCTCACCTCAAAAAAAGGAGGAGAGAACTTTTGGCCTCATTTTCACTCACACAACCCTAGCACACAACTCCCTCTCCTAATTCCCTCTCTTGGCCGAAATCATACCACCTTCTTCCTCCATCAATTCTTCACTTCTCCTTCACCAAATCACCATTTTCTCACCTCATTTCCATTCCTACTTCATATATTTTCCTTCTCTCCTAATTTAATTCAAGCTTGCATCATCAAAGGGCATTTTTAAGCAAGCATTTCGTGGGTTTCATTGAAGTTTGGTGAAGATTCAAGTTGATTTGTGGTCTTGTTCTTCATATTAGTCATTCCTTAGCTTGGATTTGAGATAAACTTCTTAAAACCTAGCATCATCTTCAACTTTTTTGCATCAAAATGTAGATATCATGTTTCTAATTTTGCATCCTACCATATTCATGCATTTTAGTGTTGTTATATTGTTGATTTGTTGATTGTTGTTGGTGAGAGGTGTCTCAAGCATTTTGACAAACACTGTGGGAGGTTTGGGTGCTTGAGATGCTTCTCACCCTTGAATAAATTGTGATTTATGTTGTTTTCACTATGATCTTGCATTTTTGTTGAATAAAATGATGTGATGCTTCGCAAATCATGATTAGAATTAGGGTTTGTTAATTTTCTTGTGAAATGGGTTTGCAATTGTGATCAAAACGTTTTCTCAAGTTATTTTGATGTTAATAGATGGTATCTTGCTTGCAAGTCATTGTTATGTTGATGATTGGCAAGAGGACTCACACTTGTGTCTTTGTGCACTTCACTTTAAGTGATGAGGATTGCCTAAGATGATTCAATTTTCTTTGTGCAATTCTTGCTTGAAAATGCAAATGCTAGTTTTCTAACTTGATTAATCAATTTTGGTTACGAAAATGACTTGTTAATGCCCTCTTTTGGTCACTTTTGGTCTTGCAAATGTGATGTTCTTTCTAGGTCAATGTTATGCTTTAATGTTGATGATTTGGTAAAAGGACTAGACACTTATGCACTTGTGCATTGTCTCAAGCGTCAAGGATTACTAAAAAGGATTCAACCTTGTGCTTTATCTTGTGTTGACACCTAATTGAATTGAACTTTTGTATGATCTCTTTGTGTGCCTATTGTTGATCTTACATATGCATGCCATTAGATGTTGATGACTAAGTGTCATTCTTGTGCTCAAATGTTGTAATTGGTAATGTTTATGCTTATGCTTACATTGTTGATTGCTTTGCTTGCAATTTGTTAAATGTTGCACTTTGGTTCTTGACTTGGAAATTGATTGAATGTTCTACTTTCTTTTCCTTTTGGATGCCACGCCATCCCAACAAACCTTTTGTGACCAATGTCACCCTCAAACTCCCTTCTCCTTTCTTCAAATCAATCATTTTCTAAAGCTTTTTCCAAAACTTCAAAACCATGTTGCATACAAAAAACAACTTGTTACTCGTTAGTAACGTTCCAACTTCAAAACATTTTTTTGCATTTACATAATCATTGATAAACAACTTCACTTCTTCTCAAAACAATTCCAAACTATTTTTCACAAATCAAACTTTGTTGAGGATAATGCGAAGCCTTTGCTTGCACGATTGTCAACAATGGGGTGCTAGTGGTGATCACTTGGAGTCTTTGCTCAATTGATTATCATGAACACTCATTTTTCAAAAGAACTCTCATTTCACAAATTAAAAACTTTGTTGAGGACAATGCGAAGCCTTTGCTTGCACGATCGTCAATAATGGGATGCTAGTGGTGATCACTTGAAACCTTTGTTGTTTGATCACTGTGAACATTCAATTTTCACAATTAAACAACTAAAAAATAAAAACCTTTTCTCGACAACCGAGAACTACGTAAGCTTTGAATTCTCCATCGCACTGGGAGATACGTAGGAGCGGGTCACATTCCCGTCAAGCACGACAAATGAAAACCATTTTCTTTTCAAAAAAACAAACCCTTTTCCAAAACAAGGCAATTTCTAAAAACAAAACAATTTTCGAAAACAAGAACTACGTTGCTTTGATTCCCTCCCCAGGATACGTAGGCACGGTGCCCTCCCGTCAAGCGCAAAAGATTAAATTTTCCTTAAGTTTTTCCATAAAGTAAGGAGAGATAAAGAGAGATAAAAACAAAGCATTTCTTAAATCAACCTTTTAAATCACACGTCAAATCGAGGTTCCCTTTCAATAGAAAGGATGTGTGGAGTGCTCGTACCTTCCCCATGCATAACCGACCCCCGAACTCAAATCTCGTGGTTCCAAGGACCATTGTCTTTCAAGAAAGGTTTTTTTCAATGTTTTACCTCTAAAAAAATATTGGTGGCGACTCCAATTCATGTTGTGCGAAGAGAAATCCCTCCAAAGGATTTTTCGGGGTGCAACATAAGGTCCTCGTCCCCAAAGGAAACGGGCGGCCTCTTCGAGAAGGCTCTTGGGGAGGAGGTTGACGTGACACTCATGATCTCGTCCCACCTTCTTTTCATCGATCTGTTCGTTTCTCTCCCATAAGTGGGAATGCCTCCTGTGATTACCATTGCGACTGGCCTTCCCTTAGATTTTCTGGTGTCGGGGACATCATCGTCCCATCCTCGTCCTCTTCGAAAACTTTGGCCACCTCGTTAGCTGGGGCCTTTCCATTCCTAGGCGACCGAGCATCGGCTTGGCTCTTTTTCACATATTGGGTCAGCTTTGCCCTTCTGATTAACGCCTCAATGTTGTCCTTGAGGACCATGCAATTGTTCGTGTCATACCCGTTACTTTGGTGGTAACGACAGTATTTCTTGGTCGGGCGCTGCCCCTCCTTAGGAACGAGGGGTTCTGGTCTCTTGATATCCCTGAACTCAGTGTTCGCACATTTCGAAAGGATGTTCGCATAGGAGGTGTTCAACTTCGTGCGCTCTGTGAACTTTCTAGCTTCAGGGTCTCTGGGTGGTCGACCATAATCTCCCTTTGGTCTCTGATCGCGCTCTTCGCGAGGCCGCTGATTCATCCCTGCTTCAGCAGCTTCGATGGCTATCGTCCTTTCTTCATAGTTCATGAACCTCTGAGATCTGCGGAGGAAGGTTTCTAAATCCTTTGGCAAGTGCAGGCCGACTTTGACCTCAAATCGGCTTCCCCTAAGGAGTCCAGTTCTCAAGAACCATGATCGTTGGTTGTCATCTAGATTTCTTACTTGGTCGGCCTCACGGTTGAATCGTTCCACGTAGCTTCGAAGTGGCTCATCGGGGGTCCTTGTCTGATCGCAATTAGGACATCTTGAGACTTAGGCTTGACCCTTGAGGTGGCGAAGCGGGTAGTGAACACTCTGGCCATCTGTTCCCACGAGGAGATAGTGTTGGGTCGCAACTCAGTGAACTATTCTAAGGCCGATCCCTCCAAAGTTAAAAGGAAAATCTTGCATTTTACTGGTCTGGGCGCCCCCCTATATTTCATCATTAGATCGAAGTGTTTCAAGTGGGCGTCTGGATCTTTGACCCCATTGTACATCTTAAGGTCAAACGGAGGTTTTTCTAGAGAGCTAGGGATGCAGTACTCATCTATGTCTCTAGTGAACGGCCCCAAGCTCATATGAACTCTTCCTTTACGATGTGGTCGGTCCTCGAGGTGTCGTCCCCGATGACCACGTCACTCTTCATCAGAATAGTCCTTCGAATGGTTGCGTGTGTACCGCTCGTTGGATCGACTACGCGATCGTGTGGGGGAACCAGATGAATCATAAGAGGACTCCTAATGTGAAGACTCTTCTGGCCAGTAAGTGTAGTCGGAAGTGGACGGGATCGTCCTTGGTGGTGTAAGTCCTCCTCCTCGTCCCGTCTGTCGGGGTGGAGATCGATGGACAAGCTGTAACACCCCGGTTTTAATAAATATTTATTAGGAGATACTTTAGAAATCATTCCATTTTAAATTGTGTGCTTTAGGACTTAAAAAGAAATTATAGTTATTATTATTATTAGTTTGAAAACTTAGTTATTATTATTATTATTATTATTATTATTATTATTATTATTATTATTATTATTATTATATATGTTTGTATGTTACGTGTGTAAGGTTGCTACCTCATATTGTAACGTAATTTATATTATATATAGTGTAAAATGATATGCCGAGTATTAGAGTTCAAATATGAATTCCATATATGTGCTACGTGGGAGTTAAGAATTAACAAGCATTTTCTTTGTACAAGCTTTCTTCTAAAGGAGGAACTAACACCTCATGCTAGCTTAAGATGAATCACCATTTCTACCCATGAAAGCATGCCACTTAAAAGAGATTACACCTCATCCTTGTACATGCATCATGAGAGTCTTCCACTTACGTGCTTGCTTAAGATTACTCATCACCTAAGCTTATAGAATCATGTCACCCAAAAAGTGAGTTTTACAACTCATACTTAGCAAGGTCCATAGAACTACTATAAATAGCTAGCCAAGTCTTTGTTTCATTCATCATTCCATAACAAAAATACTTCATTCTCATATTCGCTAAACCTTCAACCACATAAAACAACTAGCTTCTTGTGTTCATAGTTTCGAAGCTTTGTTCGAGTATGTGTCGGTGTTGCCGGAGCAAGTGTACGTTCGTGCTATATTTCAGGTGGGGGCAAGATATTGTATTCGTCGGGACGATTAGAGTAAAGTTTTAATTTAAAAATGTGTAGAGTGACCCAAGCTCTACTAGAGTTAAAGAGTCAATGACACCTAAAGATCATTTGACTACTCTTTGGAGTTAAAGTTAAATGGAGTTTTGGTCGTCGATGACCGGTTAACACATAGGAAAGTTCTATATTATTATTTGATTGATTGAGTGATTGATTGATTTCTTGAATGCTTTGATTGTTTTAAATGTTATGAAATGCTTATGTGCTATTTGTGATTATTTGTGAATTGTTAAAATGTCTTATGGATATAGTTAAGTTTGAGAAGCATGACTTTATTTAATAACAATAATGAAGTTAATATTTCATAATGAACTTAGGCGTGCATAGTGAACTAAGAGTCATAAGATATAAAATGGCATGAATACTTAATCGTAGTGCGGGAGATAGTACGAGGTACTGATTAACAAGATAAGCAAGGCATATGGGTTAAGATGTGATCAAACAGAATTATATAGATTGCATATGTGTTGTAAGTCCACAGCTGTGTGGTATGGGACACACGAGGTCAAGTACTGAGTCGGGATCCTTAGTAGGACATATTGATATTTATGCCGGCCAGGTGGAGCAATGATAGGTTTAGATTACTCTGATCTATTTCCGATAGGGATCTGATCTGTTTCCGATAGGGAAAAACTTATAACATCCGGACTCTGTGGTGACAGTCGAATGGCGTCCTTGGCGGATGCGGGACGTTGTGGCATCAGGATATGGCCAGAGTCAGCATATAGTATTGACACATATTCATAGATAGAGTCAGAGGCATAAGATATTAATAAAGAATAGAAGATAAAAAATAATATGATTTAATGTACCTGTAACATGTTTAAATTAAGCTTTACCTTATCTTTCCATTTTTCTGACTTATACATGTATCTTAGCCCTACGTGTTTTTCTTTTGTGTATTTGTTGTATCATTTAGACCCAGTCGAGGAGCCCCTGGTAGCTGAAGGAGATACCTTTCCTTCCACGATGGACGTTGAAGGCACCGGGGATATCGATGTGATATGATGGAGCAGACAGGCGTCTCATTGAGAGGACCTGAGTTCGTTTAGCCAGTGTGTCAGTCATTCGAGTCTTGCTAGTTAGCTATTTGGCTGACCTTGTTTTATGTTCTTACTTTCCGTTGTTTTGCCCTGATATATATATGTGTGTGTGTGTGTGTGTGTGTGTGTGTGTGTGTGTGTGTGTGGCTTTAGTATTGCCACACATTTTGTAAAAACTCTTAAAACATTATGTTTTTATATATGTGATGTGTGTTTATTTATATATGTTTTAAGTTTTATATTTATCCATTTTTAAGATTAAGAGATTAAGTGTCAAGGGTTACTATGATGAAGACGAGGGTCGTCTCACAAGCTGTCTCGAGGGGGTGAGCGATGCCCCCTGGATGGGTTTGCTCGTGGAATGGGTGAACCATTGTTGCGACGTCGTGGCTCAGGTGCCGTGTTCGCCCGTTTGGAGGCTACTTGGTCTTCTACTTGGGTAAGGCGATCATTTTGACTAGCAAGGGCTTGTTCGCGATCACGGAGTAAATCTCGAAGCTCCTGAACCAAGTCTGCAGGAAGGGCTACAGTGACCTGTTCGGTCGTGCCTGGCTGAGGACCAGCGCCAGCGTCCGCAACGTTGGTCGTTGTTCCTTCCGGGACGGGTGGTGGTCGAACTGGGATCTCGGCCACACTCTGAAGGCGGTTCGCCTGGGGTCTGCCTCGAGGAGGCATGAGGAGTTTTGGTGGGATAGCGCGTGGGCTTTCACTGTGGTCGCCACTGAACTGTACCTCAAGGTCGCTCTGCAGAGGGTGACTGAGGTATCAGGTCGATCTGCTTGATTGTTGGTCATATCCAGAGCCCGGGTTGTACCTGCAATGACACTCCAACGCCCAAGTCAGTGGGGTAGAGTTTGGCAGAGTAACGGTAAGGGTGAATAGTCTACCTAACAGGTGGGGTAGATCCCCTATTTATAGTGTTAGTGATTCACGGGGAGCCGTTAGATCTGGCATAGGTCGATCCTGACCATTGAGGCCTGATCTGCTCTCTTGCTTTGCTTATGGGTCGTTTTTGGCAAGCTCTTCGATGGGGTTGGGCCTTCGTCCCACTCCAGAACACTATGTTAACACAATAGAATATTTTCAATTATCATTTTTATAATGACATAATCTGTGTGATTACATTGTCAATTATCCATGTCACTATCTATGTAATTCATAATTAAGACTTCACTTAACAGAATAATTATTTTAATAACTATGAAAAGTTAAAGGACGTAAATAAATATTTAAATAAAGGAAAAAAATGAATATTTTAATAAAGATAAAGTAGGTAAATGAACATTTAAAAAAATAAAGGACCTCCGTCAAAAAAATAATAATAAAGGACCATTTGATGGTCTAATAACATAGTCTTATGTTGGGATGGCAATGGGGCGGGGCGGGGGTGGGGAGTACTTCCCCGCTCCCCGTCCCCGCCTCCCATTTTGCCCCCATCCCCATCCCCATTCCCCGCTTCGGAGAGTTTTCCTCCCCTATCCCCATCCCCGCGGTCCCCGTTGGGACCCCAAGAATCTATTCAAAGTTAGAAAAAATTGAAATTAAAATATAATAAAACTGAAAAAATGTATAAAAGTAAGACTAAAAAACATAAATTTAACATTAAATATAAAATTTAGTCTTACTTTGATATTTTAAAATTTAAAAAGTATAAAGGTAAGAATAAAAATAGGTTTAAATATTCGTTCGGCCCCTGCAAATACACACAGAATCCAAATAGGCCCCTGTAAAAAAAACTTTAAAATAACCCTTGCAAATATAAATTGTTTACGGTTAAGCCCCTCGGTCAGTTTTCCATCCAAAAAAATTTTAAAATAATAATAAATGCCACGTGTCATAATCTCATTGGACCATTATGCCACGTGTCATTGAACGCCACATCATCAACTCATGTCACCATGGACACATGGCACTAACAAGTGCCACGTCAGCAACCAATGGGTGGCTGCCACGTGGTACCTCACATTGCAATGAAGAGAATAGTGTGTTACTAAAAAAAATGATTTTGGCATGAGTGGGGTTTGAACCCCCAACCTTGGTGGCATTGTCCAACAAATAACACTAAACCACTTGATTGCTTGAGTAAATATTGTCAACTACAAATATATAATATGTAAAACGAAAATGGGATTTGAAACGTTTAATTTCAGATCTGAAAACGAAAATATGCAAAACGAAAATGGGGTCTGAAAACGAAACGGATCTGAAACTAATTCCAGTTTCCTTTAATTCAAATCGAAAACGAAACGGATCTGAAACCTCAAATGGTGATTTCGTTTACTTCAGTTTTGTTTAAATTCAAATCAAAAACGAAAATGGATCTGAGAAAAACGAAAATGGATCTGAACTTCCGATTTCAAGAAAAAATTCGTAATTTCTTTAGGGGCTTTTGTTCGATTACGTAATACCTAGTTGCTTAAAATCATGCATTATATTTGCTTAAAATGATAGATAAAGTCGGGTCAAATCGAGTCAATTGTGACCCGTTTATGAGTTGCTGGGTGAAGAAGATAAATAGTGTCTTTTTTATTACCCAACGTTTTGATTCATATTAAATAAATGTAGTTGGCTATTGTTTCACAAGTTATCAGGTAGCAGAGTGGTATTTGATGTTGTACTCCACACCCAAGTCAAGGGTTTTGATCACCACTTCTGCCAAAATCTTTAATTTTTTAGTAACACATTATTCTCTTCATTGCCATGTGAGGTGCCACGTGGCAACCATCCATTGGCTGTTGACGTGGCACATGTATCCATGGTGACATGGGATGATGACGTGACATTCAGTGACACGTGACATAATGGTCCAATGAGATGATGACACATGGCATTTATTATTATTTTAAAGTTTTTTTTGGATGAAAAACTGACCGAGGGACTTAACCATAAACAATTTATATTTGCAAGGGTTATTTTAAAGTTTTTTTTTACAGGGGCCTATTTGAATTGTGTGTATATTTGCAGGGGCCGAACGAATATTTAAACCATAAAAATATAAAAATTAGCACAATTAAATATTTTATTAATATTTTTATTTAAAAACATATATTAAAAGTCCAAAAAATCTATTACTTAGAATACAATATATATCTATAATAAGTACATTTATGTAATATATTTGGGGCGGGGTCCCCGCAGGGCGGGGGATATGGACCCCGTCCCTATCCCCAAATTGACTGCAGGGGGATTTTCTCCCCCATCCCCGTCCCCACGGGAAAAAATTCCCCGCCCACAGTGCCCTAAACAGGGCAATCCCCGCGGGGATCCCCACTTGCGGGTAGAAATTGCCACCCCTAGTCTTATGTGGCAAATCGTCCATGTCACACTGTTTACCTGAGTCATAACTTTTTTGGTATAAACCGGGTATTCTCTGCGCGCAACTGCAGAGACTAATCTTCCTTGAGCTGGGTAGGACCACGATGGACGGCAAAGCTCTCCCTCAAGAGATTTAACACTGTTGCATGCCTAATGCTGGATTCGCCTAGGTCACATAATTAACATTTACTTAATAAATTGACCATTTTTTTACAAAAATTGACCAATTTTTTGTCGAGACGAGGGTATCCACCGCCGAAAGCGGTGACTAATCCTTTTGCTGAATTGGAGACACCTCGAAGGGTGGGACAGTTGGCCCAGGGACTAATTCCCTTGCTGGATTGGAGGCACCTCGAAGGGTGGGACAGCTGGCTCGGGGATTTAAAATTGCTCAATACCCTATGCGAGGATCAAACCCTCAACACTTGGTTAATGGAGGATGAGTGCCGACCGCTCAAACAAAAAAATTGACCATTTTAATTAACTATGAAAATAAAATAAAGGCTAAATTATACCAAAGGTTCTTTAAGTTATTTAATTGTAACAAGTTGGTCCTTTAAGTTTTTTTCATACCACTTAGGTCATTCAAGTTATCTTATTGTAACAAGTTGGTCCTTTAAGTTTTTTTGTACCACTTAGGTCCTCTAAGTTATTTAATTGTAACAATTTGGGGCTGAAAAATGTAAGTTATTTGGAGTTTAAAAGTTACAATTAAATAATTTAAATGACTAACTTGTTACAATTGAATAACTTAAAGTACCTAAGTGGTACGAAAAAACCTTAAATGACCAACTTGTTACAATAAAATAACTTAAAGGACCTAAGTGGTACGAAAAAAACTTAAAGGACCAACTTATTATAATTAAACAACTTAAAGGACCTCTGGTGTAATTATCCCTAAAATAAATAAATGACGTAAAAACGAAAAACGTTAGACGATAAATGACCAAAAGAGTATTTTACCCTATTTAATGCATCATAGAATTGAAGATTTTCACTTCAAACCGTTTTTGGGTTTTTGCGGTTCTCGCTCTCTCTCTCTCTCTCTCTCAAATTCGCCAAGAATCACTCGAACGAAGTGATGTAATGCAGATGCTGTTCATAGAAGCCGCATCAATTCGGTAATCAAATTCAAATTTTCCTATCTGTTCACCATCTTTATCTGCATTAAATTTATGCAATAACCTAGATGGGTATGTGAATAGACAAAAGAATAACAAAAAAGATGAAATTTTTCTCCATATTAGGAATAGCTATTAGTGGATTTAGAAACTTTAGCTCAAAGGGTTCTTCTTATTCAAAACCCTTATATAGTTCTAATTACACCAAGAAGAAGAAAACATCAGAGAATAGAAAACGTGTTCCTAGGACTAAGATTCAATGGACTGAGGAACAAAATAGTGTGTTGTCTGCTATAACACAAGGGAGTTCTGTGTTCATCACAGGCTCCGCTGGTACTGGAAAGACCAAATTGCTCACTGAGGTTGTTAAATTGCTTAGGAAATTGCACACAAAATCTAAGGTTTTTGTTACTGCATCAACTGGGGTTGCAGCATTTGCTATAAAGGGGCAAACTTTGCACTCGTTTGCCGGGATCAATTACCTTAGTTTTAGTGGTGATCCTCAAAAATTGTTGGATAGGATTATGTCTAACCGCCGGGCGTTCCGGAGATGGGAAAAGGTTAAAGCTTTAGTCATAGATGAAATTGGGATGGTGGATCCGAAGTTGTTTGATAGCCTTGAATTTGTTGCAAGAAATTTGAAGGGTGTGGATGAAAGATGGGGTGGAATTCAGATTGTCGCGGTTGGGGATTTTTGTCAGTTATCGCCTGTATCGGAAACAAAGCCAGTGAAATATGCTTTTCAAGCTGATTGTTGGAATGATAGTTTTGATTTGCAGATTGAGCTTACTAGGATCTTCAGGCAATCCGATCCGCGGTTTATCGAGTTGCTTCAAGGGATAAGAATGGGAGAGATTGATCGCATAGACACGTCGTTCCTAGAGAGTTATTGCTCGAAGACTAAGCCTGATCCCTCTGCAGTGCAACTCTATCCATTGAATAAAATTGTGAAGAAAGTGAATGAGGAGAAGCTTAGAAGCTTGCAAAAAGATGTTGTCTACTATAGAGCTGTTGATGTTGGTAAGAGTCCATTTGTGAAAGGAATAGCACCTGATGAGATTTCCATTTGTGAAGGTGCAAGAGTTATGCTGATAAAAAACTTGCACGCTTGGAAAGGGTTGGTTAACGGAGCGACCGGTACGGTGGTGAAATTTGAGAAGGCAATTGATATTGATGACATCTGTTATGAAAAACTGCTGCCAGTAGTTGAATTTGATTCTGGGAAAGTTTTGACTATTGAACCAGATGAATGGCATGTAATGGATGGAGATAAAGTTCTTGCTTCAAGGAAACAGATACCACTAATATTGGCATGGGCTCTAAGTATTCATAAGTGTCAAGGTATGACTCTTGATAAAGCTTATATCAATTTATCTGGAGCATTTGGCTATGGAATGGTGTATACGGCACTTTCGCGTGTTAGAAGCTTGGATGGTCTTCATTTATCTGGCTTTAAGCCCTCACAGATTCAAGCACACCATAAGGTTACAGAGTTCTATCGGAATTTGGCTTTGCAACGCGATAACAAAGATCTCGACAATAGTTGCATTGGAAGTAATGACAGCTCTAACAACATAACTGGTGTTTCAAAAAAAGCAGACACATATTCCTTTTCACTTTCTGATTTCCTATCTAGACGCCTGCAAAGATCAACATGAAAATGGTCCTTTTTTGTCCATATTCCTTATAATTTCAATGTATAAATGGTACTTATCTGAAATTGTCATGACGTATATCTCTTCAAATTCAATTAATACTGAAGAATAACAGGTATCTTATTGTATCAAGTATGTTTCATGTCTTTTTGTAAATAAATTAAAGGTTCTTTGTGATAGTATTACTATTAACTATCTTTACTGAGTGGCTAATCAAATAGCACTTATAATAAGTGGATTTTAGGAGAGAGATACTTGATATCAACTACTTCCAATGCCTTGGCAATGCAGAACCTTTCATTCTTCTTGGTTAACTGTAGAATATCAATTATCTTAGTGTGTCAAGTGTTTCATGTCTTTTGTAAATAAATAAAAGTTAAAAGAATTGAAGTGAACTGTGCTGGTTGTTAGTGGACAACAACACAATGATAATGCAAAAGCTATGTTCTAATTATAACTGGTGGATGCAAAACAATGGCTTGTGTTATCAGAACTTTCAATCTAGTCTCTAATCTTTAAATTGGGTTTTTATGATGATACCAACCATTAGCCTTTTGTTGTGATCTTATGTTGGAATTTCCTTTACAATTCAGTAAAACAATTTGCAAGAAAAAGAACATAGAAGAATTAAACTGAAAAGGATGAAAAAGATGAGAGATCGGTCTTCTAACGAATTCTTCTAATAAAATTTTTCTTGTCAAGTGAGTTATAGGGCATGTTTGGATGGCTTATTGGACTTATCCACTGGTATAAATACTTGTAAAATTGTTTGAGAGAACTTTTAAAAACAACTTATGACATGTTCGAAAGTGTATTCAGTATAAGCTCCCCAGCATAGCTTATGAAAATAACTTATGAGTAGTTTAAACTCTTTAGAGCTTGCTGGGATTTTTTGAAAGGTGACATTTTGGGACTCATGCAAGAATTTCACTTAAACAGTAGGTTACCAAGGGCCATAACAGCTTAATTTATTAGACTCATCCCTATGACTGATCACCCCCTCTCCTTGTCAGACTACAAGCCCATTTCTCTAGTTAGTAGCATGAATAGGATAATTGCAAAAGCCTTATCTAGGAGATTAAAGAAGGTGATGAGCAAGTTCATCTCACATTGTCAGACAGCATTCATCTCTAAGAGACAAAATCTTGGATGGGGCTCTTGTGAAAAAAAGGAAGGACAATTGTCTTATATTGAAAGTTGACTTCGAGAGAGCTTGACTTCGTCTCTTGAGAGTACTTGGATTATATGCTAACCCGATTGGGGTTTAATGGGTTGTGAAGGAAGTGGATTAAGGCTTGTGCTCTTTCTTCTACTATGCCGGTGCTTGTAAATGAAACCCAGTTGGGGACTTTGCTACTCAGAGAGGCATTAGGCAAGGCGATCCGTTAGCCCCATTCCTCTTTCTAATTGCAGTAGAAGGCTTAGCGTGGCAGGGGTCTAGTGCAGTTAGTAAAGGTTTCTTGAGACCATATTTGGTGCAAAGGGAGATTCAGATCCCTCTACCTCAATTTGTGGACAATACCATCCTTAAATGTGAAGAATCTTGGGAGAATGTTTGGTGTCTGAAGGCCATCCCGAGGAGGACTAGTGTCGGGTCTGAAAATAAATTATCACAAAATTAATCTGATTGGTATTCATTTAGAGGAGGACAGGTAAATGCTGCCACCACATTCTAATAAATCTGCTACAGTAGCAAAAAAAATCGTGTTTGCACAGATGTTGGTTTTTCTTGACAAATTATTTGGCGCCGTAGGCTATTTGGCTGGGAGATTGGTTTGCTTGGTGATCTTGGGTTTTCGATAATCAGATTGGTGGAACTCACCTTGGACATGTATAGAAGCTGTAAAATCAGGTTGTAATTCGGCGAAAGCCCTAGGTTGGAGTATCTCATTCTCATGTACTCTGTTTAATAAAATTTCGTTTATAAAAAAAGTAGTTTAACTTTATTTTATCTTTAATATTATAGAAATCATTTATGTGTAAACTTTTATATTATAAACGTTTATGTTATAAGCACTTAATTAAGTTATTTATCTAAATAGGGCTATAATCTTGGCATATACGAGTCTTGTTGACAAATATTGGTTTTCTTTGTATGTCAGGTCGATACATCTCACTATACAAATTTTCCAAGAGATTGCAATGGTTTGAATACTGTTTGTTTAAATATAGATGGTAAGACCCGTTAGTTTGTATATATAGATAGTAAAGTCCATTAGTTGGTTAGTATATAAGGTAGATGGCAGGCTCATTACTGATTAACTCTTCTCATTTTGTAATATTTCACCATTTTTTAATATAATAGACTTTTAGAGCTTTTCTCTTTAATTTCCATAGGTGTCATGTTTTTTAACACTGATCGACTTTACCCAAAAAATGAATGTGATAAAGTTAAATCTCTTAAAAAGTGCTACTTCAGTAACAAAATATAAGTAAAAACAAATTATTTTCATTCTATATTTAATTTAATGATAGTGTATCAAAAATGTCCTTTATTTGATGTTGAATATTATTTTGAATGTAACCGTTAGAGATTTTGTTTAGATAAGAAGTAATTTAGGTAATGAAGTTAAATTTTTAAATAAAATTAACAAAAATAAATGTAAATAACTATTATTTTAATAGGGGCACAAACAGTTAATTTTACTTGTATTTTGTCGGAAATGATGTATTGCATCAACTTTATTGATTTATATTAGATAGATTAGACTTCTACTCATCGTTGCATTAGTTTTTTTATTTATCATGGTCCCCATTGCATTTACAGATAAATGACAGTTCAAGCCAACTTAATTTCAATAACAAAGGACCTGAATTTGCATTTCTGTGCTTGAACTTAATTTCAATAAATGACTTCAATTTGCATTTCAGTTTTTAATTTTTTCTTTTTTAACTAAAAAATATCTATTCATTCAAATTGAGATGGATTGTTAGAATGTGGATTGGATCTAACTCAACTACACAAAACCGGGTTGTAAGGTGAGTTGCCTCTTGTGGGTGAGCAAGAAAAGAGAGAAGAGTAGAGAGAATGTTGAAAGGGACGACAAGGGTTTGAGAGTTCAGTTTATTAACTTGATTATTCGGAAATTCCGTTATTAATATTTCTATTTCATTTTATTATGTCAAATACAAAGTTTTGACGGTATAAATATGATAGTGTGAAATTCAACTATCTTTTGGATAAATGACATTCTAATCCCTAAAAGTGTTACTTGTTGTCAGTTTTGTCCTTCACTTCAAAGAAGCTGCAATTTAGGGTGTGTTTGATTTGCTAAAAAGCAGAAGATTGGACCGGACAACTCCAGTTGTGCCCTGTTTGATTTGAAAAACTGTTCATGGTACTGGACAGCAGTGAGGGCGAGAGACTGGACAAAACCCCAAATTCCAGACCCTCACAAAACCACAATACAACTTTCCGTCCACCCCAAAAATTACAAAAATACTATTTTTATTTGATACTCAATAATTTTTTTCTCTCCTATCTTTCTTCTCTATCTTCTCTCTCTCTTACTCTCTATTTCCTTCTCGCTCTTTCCCCTCTATCCCCCCCCCCCCCCTCTCTCCTCTATCCTCTCTCTTCTTCTCGCTCTCTCATATCTCATTCTCCTCTCCCTTTTCTCTCTACCTCCCATCTCTCTAATATATGTCTTCCCATATCATACCCTCTCTTTCCCTTCCTCCCTGTCTCTCTCTTATCATCTCTCACATATTATTTTCACTATAATTTTCTAATTATATTTTAATATAGATTATATAAAATCATTATAAACCGCATAAAGAGAATTTTAGTAAATTTTACATTTTTTGTTCGTGTTGTCCGGTGTTCACCAAACAGTGTACTGGACAACATGTTGTCCAGTCTAGTACTTACCTATTTGCGAGTCGAATAGACCCTTAGTCCCTCAATTTTTCATATGTTAGCCAAGTTGGTCCTCAATGTTAACTCATCTCACTAATTTAGTCAATTTGGCTGAGTATGTGGCACCTCTAAATTGATGGTCAAAAGGGACACATCATGAGAGATCATTTTGACATATAAAAGAACCATTTTGACATACTAGAATGAGGTAACGATGTTCGGGGTCGTCACGCTCTCGTTCGGAACTTTTGAGTTTGAGCATTCGTGTAGTTCTTCGAAGACGAGCGAGTCGAGTGGACGGGGATCAAGTGACTGACCCGTTTGAGATCGGGTGCAAGGGCCCGCCCTTGACCTTTGAGACTTGATTTATGAGGGGACACCATTCCTGAGCTCGCGAGGGAGCAGATCCAAACCGGAGCTTGTGCTGGGATGAAACGCGTTGAGTTCTTCCTTGTGAAAGAATGCTTAGTGAGTTACGCTAGGCTCGACCTCGTTATAGAGATCAGTCGGCCACGATAGGCTCGACCTCGTGGAAGAGGTCAGTGAGCCACGATAAACCTGACCTACTCAAAATGAGAGGTCAAATTCCATGCCCCATTCAGCAAGGGCGAATTCCATGTATTATTTGAGTCAAAGAAAATTATCCACGCATTATAAATTCATTTTGACATTTTTATAAATAGAATACACAATATTTAACATAAAAACTTATTTGTTGTAAAAAAAATAAAAAATATAAACTTATTTTACCAAAATAAATGCAGAATATATAAAAGCATTTTTTTTTACGAAATAAATCCAATTAAAATGTATACATAATAATTGATAATTCTTTGGTCAATCAACATAATTGATAATTCAATCTATCATTTGGAATTTAATCAATTCGTTAATTAACTAATATTTAATTTAAGGAGGTAGAAAAGAATCGCAAAGTGGGAAGCTGAGGAAGGAAGTGATTACTATTAGGGTCTCTCTCTCTCTCTCTCTCTCTCTCTCTCTCTGTATATCTCATAAGTCGCCAAAATCCTCTCACTGTTTCAGCCTCCAGCAGTCACACCGGTGAATCTCTCTCTCTCTCTCGTTTTCAATTGTAGCCATGGCTAGATCTTCTTATTCTTCTTTACAGTGTTGTATTTCTCTCCAACTACTCATTGGGGATTCAAGTTAGCTTCTCCCACTGATTAGAATCTCTAACAACTCATAAAACGGGTTATTCATATTTGCATGTGTTGTTTCAATGCTATTGATAATGGAAAAGATAGTGTTTGGTTCCTTTTTTGACATGCCCATGTGTGTTTGTGTAGCTGAGGAAAATTTTGATGATGCCCTTTTAACAAGTTTTGATCTTTTTGCCTGTAATAACTTTTGTTTTGAGTTACTTTTTTGTTGGTGTGTGTGTTCTGGAAGCCCCTTTGATTTAGTTGTTTTTTGGGGGTTAATTGTTTTGGTTTGTGGCTTTGGGAGATGGAGAATGTAAATAGACTCTGAAGGTGTTGGGTTTGATAGTGATGGTAATGTGATTATAATGATTAGATTAGCTTTTTAATGTTTACATTAGAAGGACACACAAATAACAATTGTTTAAAGCTGTGTGTTCATATAACAATTGTACTTACCCTTCCACTCTGTTTCTTCAACATTTTTTTAATCTTTGCAAGACCGTTTTCTAGGATTTGGTAATTTGAAGTGAGCAATGTAAATTAAAGGCTGCTGAATTTGGATATAGTTTATTTACTAGTTAAGTATTGCCGTGCTGGTTACTTTTATACTGTTAAACTGATAATCCTTTTCATTGTTTTAATGTAGCAGTTCAATTGTTGTGAGGAAAGGATTGATAATCTTATGTTCTGAATTTCTTCACTTTATACAACCAAAGTTTCAATTGGAATGGAAACTACTGAAGAGCATAATGTTTCAAAGGCTGAACAACTTAAAACCCTTGCTAATGACGCGTTCAAGGGTAATTAATACTAATTTTTTTCATGTAATGATTCATTTACTATCTTCACCATCACTGTGATGTTTGTGGTGAACAAATTTTAGCTGAACCATAGATTCAGGCTCAATTTGGTTAGTAGCACTTTGTACGTTGTTATCGGTTATCACTTATCACACAGTTCAAGCAAATATTGGATGTGATTTATGCTGACATTTATGTCTTTTGTGTTTTCCACTTACATATTATTGAATGATGGGGATGCTATATATAAGAAAAAGAGACTGTGAATGGTTTTTGCAGTGACTTGACTTGCTTTGCTACTGCTTATACTTTCCTTTGGTAAAACTTGCTGATCCTGTGAGTTCATTTTTCAGCTCGGAAATTTTCCCAAGCTGTTGATCTATATACACAAGCAATTGAGGTAGACAGTCGAAATGCAGTTTACTATGCTAATCGTGCCTTTGCTCATCTTAAGCTTGAGGAATATGGCAGTGCAATACTCGATGCCACAAAGGCTATTGAAGTCGATCCTAAATATTCAAAGGTTCTCTGATTCCTAAAACTTTATAGTCTCTCCTGTTTGGAGTTATCTTTAATACAAATATTTGTTTCATTTGTGTTTTGTTATAGGGTTATTACAGGCGAGGTGCTGCTCAACTTGGCCTGGGAAAATTCAAGGAAGCACTGAAAGATTTTCAGCAGGTAACTATATGCAATTATATATGTCTTGTGTCAGTTGCATTGCATTGTTGGAGAACATTGATGGACCAATATTAATAGTCCTTTCGGTAAATAGAAGCTGGCATGTGAACACACAATCTAATTAGAAATGGTAGTTTTGAAAAAGGTATTTACTAGTTGCTACTGCTTGTTTAATTTAAATTATTGGAAGCTCGAAATTTTTCTTTTGCAGCAAACTTACTGAAATGTTCTCACACGAAAGCCATTGGCTGAAACAGAGAGTTCTTTTACCCTTAATGTTCTGTGTTCTTGAGACTTGTTTTGATGTTACCTTGTTTGGAATATATTTTTAGTCGGGCTCTATTTTAGGATTTTAGTTTCCTTCAAAATACCACCTCCGGTCCATTTTACATCAGTTATTTAATAAACTTAAAACTGCATTGTTTCTTATAAAATGGACCAGAGGGAGTAACTTTGAGTGTCTTGCTTCTGTTGTTCTGTAATATCTACTTGTTTCAATATCCAAATATGCTAAATTTCATATTCTTATATTGACTAGGTCAAGAAAATGTGTCCAAATGATCCTGATGCAACAAAAAAATTGAAGGAATGTGAAAAAGCAGTTATGAAACTGAAATTTGAAGAAGCAATATCGGTGCCACAGTCTGAAAAGCGTTCAATAGCTGAATCCATAGATTTCCATTCAATAGGTACTATTTTGGGATTGTTTCTTGTACTTGTATATTTGTTTTATCAAATTTTCTGTGCCTCCCTAACTTGTGTACAGTATTGTTTCTAAGTTTCTTATGCTATGTTTTATTATTTCGTAATGCAGTCATGCTATATGTCTTAACTTTTAGTTTACTTTGGATCTCTGTGTATATGAAGGGTACTATGCAGCTTCATTATTGTAGAACTTCAAACTACATGCTCTTAGGAGTATAACTGTAACTTTTTCATGATTGAGTTAGTACAATGTCTCCTGTTATGAATATCTTTTGACTTTGAATTAGCATTCTTTCATGTGTAGATGCACATTTTCATGGATCCGGATTTCCTTGATGTTAATGTGGAAAATGGAGACTTATGTTTATTATCATTTCAATAAGAAGTTATGGATGTGACTTTCAGTTATTCGTTAGATTACTTGGCTAGTCTCTTCATTTAACTGTATTGCTGACATGATTTCCTTCTTTGAACACTGTTCGTTTTCACGGAGTAGATTAGATAGATTAAGATGCCAATTAATATCGGGTTTCAGTTTTTTTAATTTCATTTGCATTCTTTGAGTTAGTAGATGTTGTGATGACAGTAGTCTGGGAAGATATGAGAACAGTTTGATGGATAATTTGTGACTTCCCAAGTTCTTGGTTGTTTTTGTAAATTGTTGTGGTATTTGTTTTCAATCTTAATCAAGAAATATACGAAGTGTGAAGGGCTAAAGGCAAACAAATCGATAATTTTTGCTTCCGAGTTTTCTTCAACTAAGATTTCTGCCTTGCATTTCCTCTCCCCGCCTCTTTCCTTTTTGCTAGCTTAAAAGGCAAAAAAAAAAAGCCTAAACAGATAAATGAAGAGGAAAGTTGTCGGAAGTTGTGAGTCTCATGTTTGCTGAACGCTCCTTGCCAGTTACAAAATGTTCAAAAAGTGATCACATTGACCACCCCCTTTCACCTCTTGGTAGCAGTAATCTCATATTTCATAACATACCTTAAATCGTCCAATTTTTTTTCTCGCAAACCCGTTTCCATAAATTCTAGCAACATCTATGCTTGTTTACTTTTGGATGTTTGCATACTTCAATATAAATTATCACTCTTTGTATATATTGTATCATTATAGGAAAGGGCCGCAATTCTTCGGTGCCAACCGAAGTGGCCATAGCAGCAGTGACAGTAGCAGTTATGGCAGTGGTGGTCATGTTGTTCTGGACATCAAAGACCACAAAAGCAGCAGCAATTGTGGTTGGTTTGCTGTTGCTCCTTGGGGCTTGTTGGTGGAGTGGCTGCAATAATACTGGTATATTTAGGAGTCATTTACAAGACCTAGGCCTAAGCTTAAAATTAATCAAGACCTAAAACCAGTTAAGCATAGGATGGTTGATCCCAATACAATTGAGAATTTTGAATAAGTCAAATGGAATCATTATCAATAATCAATAATGAATTAGAAAATGGAATCATTATAAAAAAACGAGTTAGACAGCAAATTGTTTTTCAATGCAACACAATTCTGATGCCTAAGAAATGAAAAGCCATATCATGTCTTTAAGGTAATACATATGTGATTATTACCTGCCCCGGGCCTTCTGAGACTAACATAGACTCATGCTTTTCGGGGCATCGCTGTTGGGTTTCAAACTTTCATTTTGGTTTGTTTTCCAATAAAGGTAGTGGGTTCACTATGTATTTCTCACTTTACTAGTATTTTAGGATGATTCATTACCCCACTAAACAAATTAAGAAAAGATGCATGTCATGTCTATTATTATTTTCAGCTGCTTGCAACATTGTTTGAATTTTTTCTCTGTGGTGTTCAATTGCTTTGCGGCCTGTATTGGCATCTACAAACTATAACCGCGCTGTTTGAAAGATTGTGGAGTGTGCATTTTGTTGATGTCTTCAGAATTGATAGAGGGAATAAATTTCCCTGATCTTCAACCCCCTTTTATTGGATTAGTAATTTCAAAGATTGTTAATCATTCCTGTTAGTTTTATGTTGTCAGTGGTCCATAAAATTCATACCCTTGTTTTGTCTATATTATTATCATTAAGCTAATTCACGTGCCATCATAGCATCTGATTTCATTCATGGACATGAACAAATATTGGTGTTTTATTTTAATACTAGATGTCGAGCCACAGTATTCAGGAGCAAGAATAGAGGGGGATGTTATAACTTTGGATTTTGTGAAGAAAATGATGGATGATTTCAAGAATCAGAAGTGCTTGCATAAACGGTACTGAAGGAAGAAATTTCGTTGTATGTGTTTTTAGTTTCTTTTGAAGAGTCTTCACTTTTTCCTGCTTCAATGTTTTAGGTATGCATTCCAGATTGTATTGCAATTAAGAGAGATGTTGCAAGCTTTGCCTTCTCTTGTTGATATAAGTGTTCCTCACGGAAAACATTTTACTGTTTGTGGCGATGTGCATGGTCAGGTAATTGGTTTTACTATATTCTTTGAATTGTTTAGGGTATTTTTGGGTCTCTAACTTGATTTTGAATATAAGCACTACTTAAGTTGCTAGGTGATTTCTCAATAGGGCAAAACAAATTGTTGCTAATGTCATCAAGATGGCTTTTAGCTACTTATAGATATTTAGAGGATAGGATTGTTAATCTATTGCATAGAAAGTATTATAAAAAAACGGCATATTATGACGGAAAAAATTAACCTTACACTCCGGCTGCTGTGAAACAAAGCCTCTCCCTTTTCCTCTGGATGCAGAGAGGGGAGGGGGAAGTACATTCTGGAATTTCAGATTAAACCAGCCACATAACTTTATTAATTTTGAAGATAAAAATTGTCTTACCGTGTTTGTGTTGTACCTCAAAAAAAGAAAGTATGCTGTCATAGTGAGCAAGGTGCTTGTGTTGTGTAATCTTAGCCGGTAAAATTTTAAACAAAAATAGATTAGTAAAGGAAAGAACTTAGAAAAAGTGGGCCTCTGTTGAAAAAGGCTTAGCCCAGTATTTGCTGGAAAAATCAGCCAACAACGTCATGGATTGTGTTTCCGGAGTAACGTGAATGGTAACAATCATATAAGCAAAACAAAATTTGATTTCCATGAAAGATAAATCCTCCCACCACTGCAGTTATATGTTGTAGGTACCAAGAAACATCTTCAAATAGGCACAAAGTAAAGCTTTGTATTAATGGCAATAAGGGCTTAATCAAGTGATTACAGACCCTGATTGCAGGAAATACAAGAGCAGTAATGGAAAGAAAGAGGATGCAGAATCTTAGGTTATTCGAGAGTGTGTAATTTCACCCAATTCCAGCCTACCTTCCGTAACCCCGGCTCCCTCTCTAAACTCCTCATACTGTTACACGTGCTATCCCTCTCCCTATTGTCAACTTAGCAGTTGGTTACAAACAAATCAATTCTATTCTCTCTCTTGGCTATAATTCCTTGCATCACCTACTCTTTTTCTCCCATACATCCAATTTATTTAGAGCTCCGTAACAGCAGGGCATGCGATTTTTAAATACCTGTTCTTTTCTCCAGTTACATTTCTCTTAGACATATTTGAAAATTTATTAAATTGCACTATATTACTTGGCTCCTGTGATTTATTTTTTCCCCCCGTAATTCTTAATCGTTCAATTTTATTTTTCACGACTCATACAGTACTATGATCTTCTAAATATTTTTGAGATCAATGGGCTTCCTTCAGAAGAGAATCCATATCTATTTAACGGTGACTTTGTGGATAGAGGATCTTTTTCTTTGGAAGTCATTCTCACTCTGTTTGCATTTAAGTGCATGTCTCCATCAGGTGAACCCTGAATCTTTATCTATCTGTTACGTTTTTTTATCTGTTTTTTGGATATGGTTTGAATTTATTTAATTTAGTGTCTCTTAATCAAACCATCTGATTAGATACTTGTGAAGATCTGTTAGAATCGAAACAATCTTTTTTGAAATCAAGCTCATAAATTGCAGCATTTCCTTTATTATTTCAATTGAATTGCATAGTGCTTTTTTTGTGTTATTGGATTCACTTAAATATTTATTTACTCCTTTCTCCATTTCGCTCGTTGACTGGAATATACTCTCTTTTTTCTGGGATATCATAACATTTTTTGTCGTCATATGATTTTCAGCCATATATCTAGCTAGAGGAAATCACGAGAGCAAGAGCATGAACAAGATATATGGTTTTGAGGGCGAGGTTCGCTCAAAGTTGAATGAAACATTTGTCGAACTATTTGCTGAAGTATTCTGCTGTTTACCTTTAGCTCATGTGATAAATGGGAAAATTTTCGTAGTCCATGGAGGTCTTTTTAGTGTTGATGGGGTCAAACTCTCTGATATCCGATCAATTAATCGGTTTTGTGAGCCTCCTGAAGAAGGTATATGCATCCCTGTGGCTTTCTTCCCACTTCCCTTTGTATTTTAGTTTTATCTATCTCTGTTATGTTTGTGTAGGGTTGATGTGTGAGTTGCTATGGAGTGACCCACAACCTCTCCCTGGAAGAGGCCCAAGTAAGCGTGGTGTAGGCCTTTCTTTCGGTGGAGATGTTACGAAAAGGTTCTTACAGGAAAACAATTTAGGTATGTTTTCCATTGGCCCTTTCTTTGTATTTGCTCTTTCATCAGTGACTTCATGTAAGTCACCGATTTGCAGACTTAGTTGTGCGATCACACGAAGTAAAGGACGAGGGTTATGAGATTGAACATGACGGTAAACTCATAACTGTGTTTTCTGCTCCAAATTACTGTGACCAGGTAACCAAATCCCTTTTTTTTCAAGTTTCTTTCTTGAATAGGCATTTGCCTACTTGATCCACACCCAATGAAATAAGACTCGTATGTTGTTGTCATGCATTCTTTTAATTTTATTCTTTAATCATTTATTTAGGCTCAGCCTGTCAGCCATCAGGCTGTGTTTTGTGTATGTAAATATATGAATAAACATCCAATTTGGTCCCTAAATTATCACTCTCTCCTATTTAGTCTCTAAACTATAAAAGTATAATAAATAGTCCCTAAACTATTCTAAATCCATCAATTTAGTCCTTGAACTATCACCGTCTCTCTATTAAGAAAGTAATTGAGGGGCCTATATTGATGGATTTAGAATAGTTTAGGGAATACATATTATATTAAGAGAGTAATATTTTAGGGACGAAATTGAAGAATTATTCGTAAACATATTATTGAGATGGACGGTGCAATTTTATGTCGCGTCGTTTGCATGGACACTGCATGGCCTGCTTATATTGTTATCTAAGCAATCATTTATCCTCCTGTCAAGTACATATATGTGCTGATTTTTCATTTTATGCTGCAGATGGGTAACAAAGGCGCCTTTATTCGATTTGAATCACCTGATATGAAACCTAACATTGTTACATTCTCATCAGTGGTTAGTATCTTTTGCATTTTGTAGCCTGCTATGATATATCATGCTTTATCATAATCAAAAAAAGGAAAAATAAACTAATGAACAAAAATATATCTTCATTTTATTTATTCTGATGCATTGTGGTTATATGCATATATTTTAGAGTTAACTATGTTTTTAGCTCCTATAAAATAACGATGTCTTAATTTTAGTCCATACAAGATCTTGTTCATTTTTAATCCTCCTATTTACCAAAAACAGCTTGTTTTAGTCCCTATGTTGAGATTAAACACCAGTTTTACTTCTTTTTTTGTTACACTTTTTATATTTCACAAGGACTAAAAATGATAAATTTTTATAGGGAATAAACTTGAAAGGTCATGATTTTATGTGTACCAACATTTATAACCTTATCTTTTATCAGGAAATCAAGTTAAAGTTCATTAGACCCTATCATACAATTTGTGAAAATTATGTGGTGTTGACTATTGACATGCTTTTTTCTTTGGTTTGTTCACTTTGATGACTTTGCAGCCACACCCTGATGTCAAGCCAATGGCTTATGCAAACAACTTCCTCAGAATGTTCTCATAATTCAGAATGGCTGATCTCAAGCCAATGGTTGGTGAAGCTTTGCAGTCTCTTATGTTAAGCCCTAAGGGCAACATTCAGAAGGTGGCTAGAGAAGATTTAATCTCTGTTGTTTTGTATAATATTTTTGGCTTAACAGTTAAACAATATTCATTTTTCCCCTCCAAATGATGCCACTTCTGTACTTTTTATCTTTTGGTAAACAAGTGTAAAACTGATTTTTTTTTTGGTCCAAAAAGGTTTAGTAGAAACTGTTACATGAATGTTAATGTAAGACTATTTACTTATTGTGTTTGGGGCTAATATCAGGTTGTTGATTAGACTTGACTGTCAGCTTGAGTTTTCATATCTATATCTATAACAATTGAGAATGCATCTCAATAAATAACATTACACATGTCATTTTCTCATGCATTCCCTAATTAAGTCGCTTTTTTAGGAAATAATTTCATATTAAAATAATTAACTGAATTTAAATATTCAAATTATGCAAATAATGAAATTCATCTAACACACATGCAAATAATTTTTGGGTTTTTGTTTTACAATTAAACATTATCTCAACCTGCCAAATCAGCTACAATTTTCGAATTTGAAGTGTCAAAGATTTCCACCACAATGAAATGAAACTATTTCTATAAATTTTGGTCATTTCAATGGGTATGCATATTCTTAATTGCATTTGAGTGTAGACCTAATTGCATTAATAGACCTATTTGTATTTAAAAATATAAAATCTGCAAAAAAAATGTAGATTAGTTTTTTTTACTAGAAAAAGAATATAGATTAATGGAAATTTAGTGACAACTTTTTACAAATTGACAACAAATTAAACGTCAAAATCAAATCAGCTTATCTCCAAAATCAAATACCGTAACAATCATTTTACAAATTTTAGTAAAAACAATTTTATGCTTTAATATGGATTAAATGACAACCAAATCAGCTTTTTTCCATTTTCAACTATAGAATGTCCCTACTCCACTTGCTGGAAATATCAGAAAATCAACTTTCAATCGAGTATAAAAATGAATATAAAAATGAATTCAATTTGAGAAATCCTTAATTTTGACATAGTAATAAATATTTCTAAGTGGTAATTTTTTGACCACATATATAAGGACAAAGGGTTGAATATTAATATTTCTAAGTGGTAATTTTTTGACTACGTAAATAAGGATAAGGGCTGAATATTTTAATTTCAATTGATGAATTTGTTTGAATCACATATTATTGACACCTTCTTACATATGCAATAGAGTGATTCAATTTGCCTACAAAACCAAATAAACCTTTTTTTGATTTAAAAAAAAGACCATTTGATATTTTGGACGAGAGAGAACAATGGTACTAAAAAATGCATGGCTAAGCAAGTGACGACAGTTCCTTAGTTGATGCCATTCATCTTATTCTATAATACTTCGCTTTAGTATTCCTCATGTTACCATTCCTTTTTTGGTGTGTCGCAAAGATGAGTGTTGATGAGTTTAATGATTGAAGTTCTGAGCGGTGAGAGGAAGACAACCTAAAATACTAACACATTAAGGTTCGCACCTTGAAATGGAGGGTGAAGCATTTCTCAATCCCCACCTTCTGTGAATCCATGCAAAAGATGAAAATGTACAATCTTAATCTCGCCATGAGAAACGGGATTTGTTCTAATGCACTCCACATGCGCTTTTTCTCACTTTAATCCTTCTTTCTATGTTGATATTATCTATCATATATTTTCCTTTTCTCCTTTATTTTTAAGGCGTGTTCTACGATTTATAAATTTGTATTTTAGTTACCTTCAATTTTAGATTACACTCATTTATTTGGAGTACCATTGTAAAAATATCTTACCTTTAGTCTGTTGCAGATTTTGGTATAAGATGGATATTTTCTTTCAAATTTAAATGGTTTATATGGATGAAAAGGTAATGCTTTTTTTCCTCTTTTTTTTCCTATTTTGCGCAGTGTTGCGAGCTTTATTGCTCACAGTTCATCAATTTGAGCTTTTGTGTTGTAAGATTTTGAAATGAAATAAAACTTCAATAAAGAATGCATTTGGTGGATTTTAACCGTGTATCCTTGGAAAAGAATACTCCAAATACGAGATGAATGAGTATTTGGAAGCAATTTTTTTAAAGCCGTCATTTTTTTTATTTCACATGTTCTCAGCTAGGTGATATTGTGTCAGCTTAATGCCAACAAGAGATGAGTTTTGCATCTATTGTTGCAGTGCAACTATATTTTTATTGTGACTAAGCGGGATTCCAATTTAATCAACCAAGTTTTATTATGATCTACTACGCAACTGGATTTCAATTAGTATTACATTCCCTAATGCTATTTCTGATGTTATTTCAGATGCTGCATTCTGGAGTTCACTTGCCATTCTTTTAAAAAATACTTAATATGCATTCTTTTACATATGACAGTTTAATGTATAAATTGTTATATATATATCCCTCCTTTCATTAAGCCTCTTTTACATATAGTATCTTAGTGACAATATTGTATGACCAACTATTAAATTCTATTGGTATAAAAATTAGTGAAATTCATTTCTGACCAACTGGATAATTTTCTCCCGAGTTTAGTTGGTTATCAACATGATGATATTTACATATAGGCTATTTTGCAGCTACGAGAAGGAATTAGTTACAAGTTAATGAAATTTGGAGGTTGTTGCATTGCAGGATTGATTTATACAGGTGAAGACAAGGAGCCAAAGAGTTATCTTGCTGAAATTCAAGGTACATCTGGGAGGGAGCTTTTTAAATTGATAATTGCATGTGTATGGGGGTTGATGCAATATTTGATATAAAAGTTAGTAGGATGGGTTGAAAATGATAGATAACAGAAATGCAAAAGGGGAAGGAATTCAAAAACATGTAAGGTTGATATTAAGAATCTCTGTTACAAGCACTACTCCGTAAACATTAGATTTCTTACTAAATCTTGACCAGAGGTTTCGCAAAAGCTGTGCAAATGAAGCAGGTAAAGGACGTGAGACTGGGAGGTAGACGACTCAAAAATTGTGCAATCCCTTCACCAAATATATGACCCACATGACCATGTCATGACATGCTCATTAATATCGTTATTATTTAGAGATAGTGTATGTGATGAAGAACTCTAATCACCATAATATGATATCGTTTGTGCTTAAAAAAATAATAAAATTAACATGAACTTTTAATAGTGTAAATATTATTTTCAAATCACAAAAAATACCATACATGCATTAATTTTGCTACTAGCTTACAAAATATAAATTATTCGACAACAATTTTCAATAACATATTAATACCCGTGCAGGGCACGGGTTAATTATTCTAGTGATAAATACATTTGAAGATAGTACAAGATGTGAATTATGTATTTTTTTTGATTTTCTAGACCGGTTAAATACTTTGTGGTTCTATATAAACTTTTAGGATACGAACATATTTAATCTGAACTCTCTTTGCTTGGTTCAGTTTTTTATTACAATTACAATGAGGCATTAATTGATGATTTCTTCTATTTTTGACTGGAAAACATTATGACGGCTAATCTTCTCTAATGGAAGCATTCCTACTGGGAACCGAAAGAGATTCTTTAGAGGATTGAAAATATTGTCAATACTAGAGTTCAATCTGAAAACTATACAAAAAGTTGTGAGGCATTGAATTGAATTTCAGTTATTACACTGTTTTTTGATTTAGCGCATGCTATGTCGTTCTGTCAAAGCACACAAAAACGATACATCATTGAGTAATAGTGTAACTATACACCAAGTGATAAACTTTGACTTCTTTCCACTTTCACAATTTTTGATTGTTAGTTAGAGTTTGATATTAATCTTTTAAAACAATACTATTCACAATTGTATGTGTGTCTATATATATATATATATACACACACACACATATATAGAGGGAGCATATATCATGCGAGGAGTTTTATAATGAGATGATGAGATGAACCAAACAAGTACACAAATACTCAGGATGAGTTACAGATGCATAACTGAACTTAATCGAATAAACAAATATACTTGAAGAAAGCTATTTAATCTCCTAATTATGTAGAATTGCTTATTCACTTAACGCATTGCAACTATTAAGACCAACTTCATAAAACCAAAACAACGGTGGTCTTTTGGTCAGAAAAAAACAACGGTGCTCTTTCCACAGCTTCTAAAACGAAAAATGTCATGTTCTTGCCATAGCTTCTAAAACGGAAAATGTCATTGGGTAAATACAACACATAAATAATTGTTTTTTAAAATGCTAGTCTACTGTGAATTTTACATTTGAATTTGCATACCAAGATTTTAATATATAGTTTGGGGACGCAATAAATTGAGAATTTAGTTTGAACTTTTTTTATACTGTATCACATCATAATCATTTTGATGATACAATATTTAATATTTAAAAGTATATTGATTAGGATATAGTAACAATAGAAATTGTAATATGTCAAAAAATATTAAAATATCATTATGACAAACTTTATTCCAAGGGATCACAATGAGGCAGAATGAGGGCAGGGAGTACTTCCCATTCCTGTCCCCATGGATTACCATGGTATGCGTGAGACTCCTAAAATTTATCAACATTTATCAAATGTGTAAATTAAAATATATTAAAATTTTAAAATATATAAACGTAGAACCGAGGAAATGAAATTTTAACATTTTAATATAAAAGATAGTCTTACTTTTATATTGTAATATGTAAAAAGTATAAGAGCAAGACTAAAATTATAAAAATTAGCACAACTCAATATTTTATTAATACTTTGAATTTAAATTTCATATAAAAAGTATAAAAAGATTTGATTACTTATAGTATAATATTTTTTTAAAGCTATAATATATATATATATAATAAGGATATTTTTAAATATATATTCTAGGGGGTTTTATTGTCAATATATATATATATATATATATATATATATATATTCTAGGGGGCATAGTCCCCCTCCCAATCCCCAAATTGACTGCAAATGATTTTTTTTCCTATCCCTATAAAGAAAAAATTCCCGCCTGCAGGTCCAAAATGGGGCATCACCTACAAGGATTCCCACATACGGATAGAAATTGTCACCCCTATTTTTATTTGTTTCTCATTTTACCTGAATGTAACAATTAGATAATTATAAACATCTACGATACATATACATAATATTTTAACAATAAAATAATTTCAAATTAAATTCAAAAAATAAAATGTATACCCGTGCACGCACGGGTGATACACACTAGTTCGTATTATTTGCAATGCCAACAATTTTTGTAAGCAACGACATTTAAGTGTTTCACGATTAATTAAAATGAATATTCCCCTGTCCAATTCGCACGAAATCTGTAATCTTTCATCTTTATTTGATAATTCCCCACATGCAATGCCATTTAGAGACTTCTCATTTTAAGTTTAGCTTGAAGCTATTAGAAGTCTTATGTACGTATACTCGTGCATCGCACGGGTCATGCACACTAGTATTGTTAATTGTTGATATTTGTTGATGAGAGCTTATTTATTTTACCAATGTAATTTTATGTTTAATTACCAGATATTAAAAGAGATGTAATTTATAACTAGAGTTTCTTTTACAGTAATTTGAATCAGAAGTCTATGATAGCTATTACACTCAACTTAGGATTTTTTTTATTTTATTATTTAAGCTTAAATAGTTTTTTTTCCCCGACAAATTTAGTGGTTTATGTTTTTCACAATTAAATATTTTTGTCCTTGCGATTTCCACATTTTTGTTTTTAACCCTCTCTGTTAGTTAAAGTTTGATATGTAATATAGACTCTATTGAAGTATGAACTAATGACTGTGTAAGTATTTTTTTTCTTTTTTTTTCTCGAGGTTCATCTTTTTTCCTTTCTCACACTCCACGTGTAGCACCCTTATGTGCAACATTAACTTGGCACATAAATATTAGAATATGAGATATATCACCGCAAGAAATAATTGATTTACTGTCCAAAACTTTCCGGCGGATATAAATCCGTCGGAAACTTTCCGGCGGAAATGAGGGATTTTCGGCGGATTTGATCCCACGGTAGTTTCCGGCGGATTTTTTGGACTTTCCGGCGGATTTTTATCCCACAGAAATTTTTCGGCGGATTTTTTGGACTTTCTGGCGGAATTTTAATTTTTTTTTTTTTTGCAAAAATCCGCCGAAAATGTTACCGGTAATTTCCGGCAGATTTTCCAAAAAAATATTTTTTTTTTTTTTTTGGAAAATCCGTCGGAAATTTTAATAAATCCGCCGGAAATGTTACCGGAAATTTCCGGCAAATTTTTGGTAATTTCCGGCGGATTTTCAAAAAAAAAAAAAAATTCGAAAATCCGCTGGAAATTTGAAAAAGTCCGCCGAAAAATTTTGGAGGGAAAAAAATCCGCCGGAAAAATTTAGAGGGAAAAAAGTTCGTCTATAAATACAACTTTCTCCTATACTCATCTCATTCTCTCATTTATCTCTTTCTTTCCTTCTCATTCTCTTCTACATTTTCTCTATCTTATCTTTCTTCTTCTTTCTCATACTCTCTAATCTTCAAAAATTTCTCTACATATCCATCTTCTATAATTCTCCTTTCTTCTTCATTCTCACTTCTTTATTCTTATTCCTTCTTCATCTCACTATTTTATTCTTATTTCTTCATAATTCCTCATTCTTGTTCTCTCATATATTATTTCTTCTCATATTCTCTTTTATTCTTTCCTATTTCAACAATACCATTTAACATTTGATTTTACTTTTGTTTTTTGACTTTTATTTAAAACACATATTAAGTTATAAAATTCACAATTTTTTTAAAAATATTCGGATTTTTTTTTTGTCAAAAAAGTTTTTTTTTTTTTGGAAAATCCGCCGGAATTTTTTTTAAAAAAAAATAAATTTTCCGGCGGATTTTTGGTAATTTCCGGCGGATTTTCCAAAAAAAAAAAAAATTGACAAAAAAAAAAGACTAAAATCCGCCGGAAATTACCAAAAATCCGCCGGAAAGTCCACATTTTCGGCGGATTTTGGTCGCCGGAAAATCCAGTTTTTCTTGTAGTGTATGAGATATGAGATGTGACTATAACCTTGAACACATTACAGCTTCAACACATTAACTGCATGTTGTTTTACACCTATCAATTTAGACGAAGGCAAACTGCGGAAAAGAAAAGAGAAAGGCACATTAAAGGTGCCCAAAGTAGTTTAGAGAATATCTAGAATAATCAAAATCTAGTGTTCCCTATGTCCTAGTATTTGCTTTCTTAATTGTAATGAACTTTGACTTTTAGCACAATATAGATTACTTATTTGCTTAATTTGGTTGAGAATTGAAAACTTTGGGAATCAAGGTTTAAAGCTTTTGGATCTCCATCTTTAACGTCTATCTTGCAGAATCACTTTTCTGCATAAGTGTTTTTTGCTTCTGAAAGTTGCATAGTTGAATTCCTTATGAAAACTTGAATGAAATGGAGTACAACTTTGTCTGATTTTGTTGACTATTCACTGAGATATCCATATTTTAAGAAATCAAACATTCAAAGTGTTCTTGGTCACATTCATATTGTTCTTGAATTTCTGAAATTTCCAAAATCAGTTTGATCCAAATTTCTGTTTTTAGAACTTCAAAATTAGTTAGGGAACTCAATACTAATCGAAATCAATTGTTTCAAAAGCCAGGTAGCTTGGCTCAATACTAGTTCAAATCAACTGATTCAAAATTAGTTAGAGAACTCAATACTGGTCCCCTCATGAGTACTATGAAAAGAGGTACAAAATAGATAGGTGTGATGACGAGGTAATGAGGTATCGAAGAGATAAGTATGTTGAGGAGGAAGAGGATGAATAAAGACATAGAAGAAGGGACACCAATGAAAATATGGAAGAAGTTTTTAGATCTAAATTTGTAGATTATAAAGCTTTGGCCATGGTGCCAAATGGTAAGGAGAAAATCTCTACTTCTTTTCTATTGCTAGTACTTCTTATTTCTTTCATGCAAGGTGTCGAGTTCAAAATAGTATATGTAGTTTGCAAGTGGTTGGAGAGAGTCGTGTTAATATGGTTAGCACCCTCTCAGTTACAAAACTCAACCTTCACACCTTTGACCATCTAATACCATATAAGCTCAAGTGGCATAAAGATAAAGAATAAATTCTTGTGAATAAAAAAGTGTTTCTTAGCTTTTCCATTCATAAGTACAAAGACATAGTCTTATGTGATGTTGTACATATAGAGACCATCTACCTAATCTTAGGTAGGCCACGACAACTTGATAAAAAAGTATTTCATGATGGATATGCTTACAAGTACTCTTCTAAGCATGACAATCTGAAAATTCATCTTACTTCTCTTAGCCTTCTTGAAATGCTTGTGGACCATATTTCTTTGAGGAAGAAAATAGAGCAAGAATCAAAGGAAATGAATGTAAAAATCCATAGGGAGGTTGTAGCAACTAAGGTTGGCCAAGAGCCTCTAATAAAGGAAACCTCTAAAGAGGTTCCAAAAATTGGAAGTAAGGAGGAACTTGGACCAAAGTTGGAAAAGCCATCCAAGCTTCCATCTTCTAATGACTTTGTTTGCTTGGCCACTAATGCTAACTTTCCTTCTAGTTTTGTTGGTTCCTCTTTGAAGGTGAGTGAAGATGATGTTCCACTTTAGAGACTTGCAAAGAATAATGTTCCACAAGAATTGGACGTTCACGAGAATTTAAAAGGTGAAAAGCTTGATGGTGGCCGAGAGCACCATGTTGCCTCTAAACATGAAAATTGTGAGAAACATGAGGAAAAGAGCTTTAAAAATGTAATTGTGGTAGGCGAATATAATATTGATGGTACTTCCAAAGGAGAGCAAGTAAATGGTAGGACCAAGATAATGAAGAATGTAGTTAACGTTTGTAAGTTGCAAAGGTATAATATTCTTTCTCTTGTCTCCATTCCTTCCCCTAGGTCCTTTTCTTTTGCTTGGAAGGTTACTATTCTTTGAATTGTGTTGAAATTAGTGCTTAAACTTTGCATGATTACATTTTTATTTGAAGTAAACCACTTCCCTTTTGATCTCGGTGGAGCCTAAATAAATCTTGCATTAGTGTAGTTATTTTTTGTTATACAAAATAAAGGGTTTTGTCCATCTTTGATATAGGTTATACCAAGAGGGAGAGTTCACTTGAGCACAATTGAAATTTAAGAGGGGGAGGATGATTTCAGCCCACATGCATGGAGCTAGGGTGAAGGTCGCATAGATAAAAGACTAACAAGATCAAAAGAAGACTCAAACTTTAAGGGAATATACTTTAATGTGTTCACCCTATCAATTGGCTCGTAGACATCCTCCCTCGGCCACTCTAGAGGTATATAAGTACCTTTTTTCCCATCTTCTAAAAACATCATCATAAGAAACTCCAAGATATTGGACTGAGGCCTCTATTACTTCAATCTTAGAATAGGCGGGGAAATAGAAAAAAGTTCCCAACCATCGGAATGTGCAGCAGCTGAGAGATTTAATCCAACATGATGGTCAACTCACTTATGGGAAGGTGGAAGCTAGACATGTTGGGGTACCAGTGCTCCACAAATGCACATATAAAGCCCCCTTGTCGATTTACTTGAACCCTAGGTTGATAAGGGGAAGAAGGACCGATCTCCACGCAAAGGCATCAGTCAGTGTATATAGCTGAATCTTCTTTGTACTCTGGTCGTGGGAAATGACGCGTAGCTTTCCCTAGTCCTGCATTGTCATGGTCTTCGTTAGTGAACCATTCAAAAAACTTAAAACATAAAATAAATATGAACACTAGCTCACCTGATCATCCCATAAGTCTCTTGCTACGTGGTCTTCGTAGCAAGCCAGAAACGATTGGTCCTCCAGACTGCCCGGGTATGGGTGCATGCTAGATGGTGACGTCCCAACAACATCATCAGCAAGAGCAACCTCAACAGCAGCGAGCTCAATATACAACAACAATATTAGCATGTTGTTACTCCTCAAGTGGTGGGTCATCAATATACACGCGGGTGCGGTCGCCCCGACCACACATTCTCATATGGCAAACAGAAGCAGTAAGTTGTTGCTCACATTCCCGTGGCTGATAAAAACCATCACCCCTAGTCTTTGCCATACCTAAAGTAGCAAAAACAATGTTAAAAGACAAAAATTTAACGCAATAGAAGTCAGACACACAAAACAGAAAAACAGGTAAGATACTAAGGTTTTGTACTGGTTCAATACCTTAGTACCACACGTTTTTTAAAACATTTGAAAACAGAGGTACAATACTAAAGTACAGTACCAGTTTGGTCCCTTACTGCACCTGTGTTTTTCAATTTTGAAAGGGTTTAGTACTTTAGTACCGAACCATACCTAAACTAGAATAAAATACAACAAAACGACGAGAGAGAGAGAGAGAGAGAGAGGATGGAGGACTCGCAGGAGGATGAATGAGGAGGAAGGAGGAGGTGAATGAGAGAGATTAAGGTTTGTTAGAGAGGGAGTCTGTGAGAAAGAGCGCGAGAGAGAGAGAGAGACTGAGGGAGAAAGTCGCAAGAGACAAGTGAGGGAGGGGGAGGGGGAGGGTGTGGGTGAAGAGGGAGGGGAGCATGCAAAGTGGTAGGGGAAGTTTTGGAATTTTTTAAAATTTGAGGGTGTTTGTGAGTAGGAGGGGGAGTGGGGAAAAAAAGGCCCATACTTCGACCAACCCTCCTCTACTAAGTGGACACCCTCAAAACACTTAAAAAGACCAAATTGCCAATAATGAATCTTGTGCGCGCTTATTTTTTTTCTGGATTTACGATGGTTCGGACCTTAAGTACCGAACCAGTTCGGAACTTCTGCACTGAGTATGTTATTTTGCACAGACACACCCCTTTTGCCCAGAACAGGTTCATATTACTGAACCACCTCGGACTTTTCCCACTGAACCAGTTCGGACCACCGTGTGTCGAACCGTTCAAAAATAACAGGTCAGGGAAGAAACTGACTTTGGTTCGGACCACGCTCTATCGAAATGGTTCAAGGGTTATCCTTCGAACCATGCGAAAATGCAGAAAAAAAACATAACGCGAAGGGAAGAAGAATGATTTTTTTTCGATAAGTGAAAGGAAGAAGAATGGTGGTTACCTGTGCTTCCGAAGGCGACGAAGAAGCAATGTGGGAGAAGAACACTGCGAGATTGATGGAGGAGAGTGGGAAATTGATGGAGAAGAGAAGAGAAGGGTAGGGTTCGGACTTGGTAGAAGAGAAGGAATGGAGGGGGTGTGTGTGAGAGTGAGAGGGAAAGGGAAGGATTTTGGTGTTTTGAAGGAGGGGTATTTTGGGGGTTTTGAGAGTGAGGGGGTGTCTACTGAGTAGCTAAGAGGTTGTAAGAAGTATCAGCGAAAAAAAGCCCTAGCTGAAAACTGGCCAATATTGAAATGTAGTTTGGGCCTCAGCCCAGGTTCAAAGATGAAACCCAAAAGATCCTCTAACGAAGTAACCAAGCCACTATTGAGTTCCACAGATACCCTTTTGCGTGATTTGCCCTCAAACCTGTGCTAAGCCAAAGAACGCGACGACGACGGTGGAAGTCGTATCGTCTTCTCATCCTTTTCACTGTAAGCCTCTCTCTCTCTCTCTCTCTCTCTCTCTTTCTCTCTCATCACTTTTCTTTCCGTTTTTATTAAAATTCTTAACGCAATGACAATTCCAAGCCCAAAAAACCATGCAGATCTCTCTTCTCACCATCTCCTTATTCTTCTCTCTCTCTCTGGAGCCTCAAATCTCAGTGGGACTCAATTGCTTCTCTTATGTGAGAATTTTTAACGATTCTCAGTTAGACCCTTTTATTGAATTTGCTTAAAAATTGCGTTTTTTCTTATGGGGTGTGTGTTGTTTTGTATAACTGTGTTTTTTTAGTGCGGAGAAGCAATCCTAATTGACGGGCTTTGCTTTTTGAACATGAATGATGATGCTCATAATGCTAATGTTTTCAATGAGCGAGTTTCATTTACTTCTATGAAATGGCTAGGGTTGTTATATGAAGTTGTTGAGCTTGACTCTTTAGGGAGACTACACTGTTTTGTTTTGAGTGAATTGTTCTTTGCCTTGGCTTCTTTTAGTTTTCTTTTGCTGAAGATAAATAGTAATGTTTGGTTCAGAAGACTGAAATTAGATTGAAAGATGAAAATGTTGGAGTTTTGGACTAGCAGTTGATAGGTTCTGTGAAGCAATATGATTCTTTTTTTTTTCTAAGTAGCAGGTTCATGTTGAGTTCAAGGAAGACACGGCAAATGAGATTTAAGAAACTGGTTTTTGATAAATTAAATGAGCTTTTTCTTTTGTTCCTCTTCTTGTTTAGGAATAGCGCATTGAATGGTTTATTTTTTTTGACAATGCATTGAATGGTTTTTATAAATATAAAATGTTTCAAATTTTTAACTCTTGGTATATGAAGTTTATTTTTTCTCATTGATTTAGTTTTATGAGGGATCAGTGTGGGATGTGAACTTTAAGTTGGAACTTCTGTTTAGTACTTGCTCCAGCTGTTAAGACCTCTGTAGCATTGACACTTCGGGTTGAAGACGTGTCCGGTGTCGTGTCGGACACCGACACCAACAATGACACTTCCACTACTTCCATTTTTCAAAATAAAACTGGTGTCTGTGTCTGTGTTTGTGTCGGTGCTTCATAGGTTAAGACTTCAACTTTAACAATTGTGGGATGCTACTCATGTGTCTAGCTAGAAAATTACAACAACCTGTTGCTTCTTGTTGTTTACCATATCTTTCTTCAGTTATTTTCTCTATCAAACATTCTTATTTTGATGGCCGCCTATTACTCATACTCATGTTAATACTAAAACACATCATACAAGTTCAGCCAAGTAGTATAAAACTTGACCATTGTATCTCATTTCATTGAAATGATATCTATACTGCACACACCAATGTCCTTTAACATGTGATCTTTAGGGCGTGTTTGGGAGTTTGGAGGGGAAGGAAAAGGGAGGGCTTAGGACTAATGTGGTAGTTGATTGGTATAGGGGAGAAAAAGTATCTCCCAAGCCCCTCTAAAACCCCCTCCTAGTGTATTTTTTGAGTTCTCCCATATTTGGAGGGTTTTGGAGGAGCTCAAAAATACACTAGGAGAGGGGCTTAAAGGGGATACTTTTTCTCACAACGACTAATCAATTAGTACTATTAGAGTCTTAAGCCTTCCCCTCCCCCCCCTTCTCCAAATTCTCAAACACACCCTTAAAGAATGAATTGATCTTAGTCTTCCTCAAGGGTCCACTTTAGTGATCATTATATCAAATTCTTACTATTTTAAGCGTGACTCTGCTGGCCTTAAAGTAAAAGGAGAAATATTTCACAAACTTTGGATGACCAGACTATAGCCTATTCCAAGCACTTGAGGCTTTTGGATAGGGCAATAGATGATGGTCCAATTATTTTCTGATGCTTGTAATCTTTCCTATGTGTTATTTATAAACTAACTGCATCAGTAACGCGTTTCCTCAGATTTTCTACTGTGGAAGCTTTCCCTCAGATGCTGCTCACACAAGGAAAAGAGAATTTGGTAACTCAGTGAAACGTGGATAGATGGCAGTCAAAGCTGAGGGTTGTCAATTACTTCCTTTGGATTACAGGAAGGATCCATCCCTAAAATCTCCAGTATAAATAAATCAATTTTCCTGGTAAGGAAAGTTCAACTTTATATTTATGTAGGTTAGTTGTCAAGACATGTGAGTAATGGAAAATAAAAAAACTACCCATGTAGGTTGTTTATTCCTATGTAGTCAATGACATATAGTGTAGCGTACAACCACCAAAATGCTATAGTGGTGTAGTGGAATGGCCGTTACGCGGAAGTCTAGGGGACAGAAAAACATGGCAGAATAAGAGATTTGGTCACACGGAGAACATCTAGCATTTCTGGCTTTTTGCGATAAAAAACGAGGGCTTTTTGGCTTATCCGCTTGTCTTCATTGTTTTGCTTGTCTTCTCTGCGGTTTCTCCGTCATTCCCCCCACAATTTCTCTGCCACGGGCAGTGCATTGGCCGCTACGTCAAACTGCTTCGCCATTGCATTTAGCGTGGCATTGGACCTCTGCTACGCCACTCACCTATGCAATTGCGGTCACCACGACTGCTATTTACCAGAGGTTTATGCCTATGATGTATTGACGATTTCCTGTCTTTCTTGCTGATAAACTTCTTTTTTAAAACAAGATGAGAAACATTTGAGGTTCCTTTTATTTATTTTACTTTTTTGCCTTCTATTTTAGTTGTCAGTCATAGTAATGGAAGTTGGAGCAGCGGACCCTTACACAACTAATCCAGGCCCAATTGATGGTTCAGTTCTGTATGACCAAGACAAGCATGTATCAACTGCAATATGGGATGGGCAGGTGCAGTTTGCTAAATGACAAAGGCTTTGTACTTCCATCATTTATTTAATAGTTTTCCCAAAATTCCTGTCGATAAATTGATTATTTATATAATTGTTCTCTCATTAATGCATTAGCAGGAGCGTGGTGCTCTCAGATGTCACGAACATACTTCAAAGCTTGACCAGTGGACACTTACGCCTAAACAGATTGAATTGGTTGAGAAGGCTGGATTTGGATACTTGAGGTCAATTCCAGCAATTAGTCTTGACAATCCACTTATCTCTGCTCTAGTTGAAAGATGGAGAAGAGAAACCAATACTTTTCACTTGAATGTCGGTGAAATGACGGTAACACTTAAAGATGTTGCACTCTTGCTTGGGCTGGCAATTGATGGAGAACCTGTAATAGGTCTTACATATACCGCGTGTAGTTCTGTTTGTGAAAGGTATCTGGGCAGACTACCTGAATCTGGTTACACTAGTGGTGGGATGGTGAAGCTAAGTTGGTTGAAAGAATTCTTTTCTCGCTGTCCTGAAGATGCTCCAATCGAAGTGATAGAGCAACATACTCGTGCCTATCTTCTGTATCTTGTAGGTAGTACCATATTCTCCACCACTACAGGGAATAAGGTCCCTGTAATGTATTTGCCATTATTTGAGAATTTTGATAGATGTGGGCAATATGCCTGGGGCGCAGCAGCATTGGCATTTTTGTATAGAGCGCTGGGAAATGCCTCGCTAAAAACTCAAAGCACCATTAGTGGGTGTTTAACACTACTGCAGGTTGTTATCCTCTTCGTTTTATGTCCTCTACTTTTTCTTTTAAAACTGCAGTTTTTCATTCTTCAAAATACTGATTTAAACCGATTATTATGCACTTGCAGTGTTGGAGTTACTTTCACCTAAATATTGGACGACCAAAGATCAATCTTGATATGATGTATGATCGATTTCCGTTTGTACTTAGATGGAAAGGAAAACAAAGTGGCCCAACTGCAAATCGCGATGTAGTATTTTATCGGAAGGCTCTGGATTGCCTTAAACCATGTGATGTAAGTCTTATTTTCATTTGCATGTTTAATGTTGTTCTCAGATTATAATATGCTATATGTGTATTTTAAAAAACAGACTCCGGTTTCACTAGTATAGATCTACAGGTGGAGTGGCTCCCCTACCGAAACATGGACAGTATGGTGATTCCGGAACATATCAAAAGCACTTTAATTCTTGGGAGGTCAATGACAATGTTGATATGCTTTGATAAGGCAGAAAGACATCTTCCGAATCGATGCTTAAGGCAATATGGCATGCTTCAATCGATTCCAGATGACGTTGAGAGATGGGAGAGGAAGAGTAGAGGAGTTGATGGTGGGGTTGATTTGTCAGGGAAGATGGAATCTGAGCTTACTGAATGGATGGACCGTCAGCTTCACATTGTCGATGGGGATGAGGGTGTAGATGAAAGTGAGTACATGGAGTGGTATTTGAGAATTACCCGCAAGTTCATAGGGAGGCCTATTTCTCTGTCGTCTGAGTTTCAGCGAACGGTAAGGATATGTTTCACGAATTCAATTTTATATCATATTGCAATTATAGATTAAGTTTAAAATGCTTTTTAAAGAAAATAAACAAATGCTTTCAGAATGCTGGTCTGAGGGATATTGCGCACATAGCAGATACCTTTTCAACAAAGGGACTAGATCCGCAACAAATCGAGTCAATATCAAGGATAAGATGTATTGCTCATGAATGTTTGAGAGACCAAATTGGTGGTCCAGCCATAGTATCAGTGACACCCCAAGCTGATCATGGAAAAAGGGCTAGAGGAAAAGAGAGGGTTAGAAGAAGAGGAGCGGGTAAACGAGTGCGTAAGGATGGTGCTGTTCAATATAATGCTGTTAGTGTTAGTGAGGATGAACAAGTTCAGTTCTATGGCACAGCCATTGAGGTTGGCCAGTTACATATTGCAAGGGAGATGGAACGTGCACAATTATGTACTGTGGTGGACAGTTCAGTTAGTCCCGTCCATCTGATTCATGCAGATGCTGCAGATACTGAGAATCTGCACCTCTGCGATGCACACCTTGAGGTTGATCAATCGGAACTAGGCTATTCAGATGGTGAAGAAAACGAAGACGATGATGTAGTTGCTGAGTTTAACCATGCAGATCTAAAGCAAGAAGCTGGTGATGAGGAAATAAAGGAAGAGCTTAATCATGGGATTGGTGTGGAGGAGCTGCATGCAGCCAATGAGTTTCAAGATTTACAAGCCTGTGATAATATTGTGATAGATAATTCACAGCTTTGCGATGCGAGTCACGAAATCGATAACACAATGCTTTCAGATGATGCTGTAGTTGCAGAGATCAATCATCATCACACACAACTTGGTGACTCAGATGAAGATTTTGTTAATTCTCAACTTTCCCACGTTATTATTAACAATGAAAGTGAACCATCATCTGCTAAAGCAGCAATACAAGTGTCTCAACATTCTTCTTCTATTGAAACTCATGGGGATATTTCACAGAAAGGTGATTGTAGTGTTGCTGTATAGGGTGAATAGCTTACACTATAGTAGGGAAGTAAAAAATTTAGGCACACTCAATTCTATGTATAAATAATATTAATATTCATTTTTTGATGCCTAACCTGCATTTCCTTATAGCACTGTCTAGGTGGATCATTAGTCACAATCATCATTTGATATATAAAAAGTGGAACTGTATATTAAAATTATTAATATATGTAATGGTTGTATTGATGGGCTAGTGGTGGATCAAATTAACCCTATTATTGCCCTTTCTATATGCTTATGAATATGATTCAAGAGGCATCGAGTTTGGTTTTTTTTTTTCATACCCCCATCATTAAACCCCATACTCCCATATTAGTCAAAAACCCTAAAATGCCCCTGATTATTTTAAAAAAAAATGTTTTTTTTTTAATAATTTCCGGATTTAGGCCATAAATTCGGAATATAAGTTTTTGAAATTTCCGGAAATACGTCAAGTAGACGTATTGCTAGAAGTCAAAATGGCTTCTGGCAATACGTCTATTTGACCTGTACCATGATAGGTAATCATCCGCCAGCTCATATGGCTCGCGTGCCCGTCTACCTCTATCCTTGAAAGTTCGTGCCGGGCTCTGATAGAAGGCCAACAACTGTAAAATGGAGGTGGTAGATGGATGTGGGCCCGAAATGACGTACCCAAACTGTCAGCGCACCCTGTCTGCCATATAGGGCACATCGATATCGCCCCAGAGCAGTCAACTCCTGAAATATGAAATGCTATGGAGATGCCCAGATAGTCCTCTCCAGCCCGAACGGCATCAGCAGTGGTATAATGAAGATGCTCTACCAAAGGATTGCCGGTGAGCGGCAAGTGGAGCAACGCGGACACGTCGTCCGACGTCACCGTCATCTCCCCCACGGCATGTGGAATGAGCTAGTCTTAGAATGCCACCTCTCAACAAAAGCAGATACGAGCTCATGGTTAATGTTGTTGAGAGGTGTGGCGTCCAGATGGAATAACTTCGCCTGCTGCAGCCATCTGGCAACATGTGGGTGCTGCTGCTCCGGTCTGATAGTCAAAATCTTGCCCCCATTAGATGCCACCTTGAGCCTACCTCGGTCTTGTAAAAAAATAAAAGTAATTAATAAATAAGTAAAACTAATTAAATAATTATTGGTAATAAATAAATAAATTAATTATTATTACCTCCCCAATCAGTAGCTTACTGACGCGGTGATCCACCAACCGGTGCAACAAAGGCTGCACAACAGCAGCCTGAGCGTCAGGCTGAGCAAGCTCTACCGGCTCATGCTGAGCGTCCTGCTGGAAGTAGTCCTGCTGAGCAGGCTCCTGATAATACTGCTCATGATAATGATGCTGAGCAGTCTCCTCATAATGCTGCTCAGGCTGCTCAGTAGGCTGCTCCGGATCAGCCTCGCGTGTATCGTCTCGCTGTCGGACACGCCTCTGACGCTCTGAAGCGTGCCCAGCCAGTCTCGTCCTCACCCTAATCCTCGTCCTAGTGTTGGGACCAGGAGTCTCATCATCTCGTGGTGTTGCTCCAGAAGACTCGCCTCGCTCGATGTTACCTGATCTGGTTGCCATTGATAAAGCAAAAAAAAAATTAAAATGAAATTTTTAAAAAAAAATTCAAAAAATTTCGGAAATAGGCGTAAATTCGGGAAAAAATTTCCGGATTTACGCGTAAATTCGGAAGATGGTTTTTTTAATTTTTCCGGATATACGTCTAAAAGGCGTATATCCGGAATTTAAAATGCATTCCGAATATACGCCTTTTGACGTATATCCGGAAATTTGCAAAAAAAATCCCAAATTTTACATTCCTAAAATATGTGTATTTCTGGAAATTTTACAATTTTTTTTCCAGAAATACGTGTATTTCCGGAAAATTTAGAGACTTTAACTTACTTTTTTTTCCGGAAATATACGTAAATGAGGATAGATTATCTTTTTTAAAGTTTTTTTAGGGGCATTTTGGTCCAAAACGCATTTATGGAGGTATGGTGTTTAATGAGGGGGGTATGAAAAAAAAAAACATCGAGTTTTAGTGATGATGCCGAGGTTGAGAATTAATCTAGTCTTTTTTTTTTTAGGATTTTGGTTTTCAATTGGTTGATGGGTATGTATGTATCGGCTAAAATGCACAAAATTGTTCTTCATGTGGAGAGAATCGGATTTTTGGTTTTCAAATTTTAGTGATGTTTTTTTTTCTCTGTTTTTTTGTTAAAGCTTCAATTTCCCTCTTAAAATTCATCACTATAATGACAAAGTTGTGATGTAAAAGGTTCAATTTCCCTCTTAAAATTCATCATCACGATAATGACAAACTTAGCAATGGTAGAAAGGAGAAAGACACCAAACTAGGGTTAATTTAGTCTTCCAATCATTCAACCTTTTTGTACTTTATGCTTTTCTTAAATTTAAATTCTAACATGACCAAACTAGGGTTAATTTAGGAAAAAGAATATTAATCGCGACCAAATGGATTAATAGCTTTAGTAAAGGGACTGGTAATTGAATAAAATAAGGGAATTCAGGTAGAATTAGATATAGAGGAATCGAAACTTGTAAGTGAAACCGAGACCCTAGGCTTCTCTCCTGATCGAACTTTACAATTTAAATTCTTGTTATTTATTTCTTCGTATTTTAGTTTCTACAATCACCAACATTCGTTCGTCTAAATAATAATTAATCTTAAGTAGTTTGGTACTTATTAATTAATCCCTATGAAAACGATATTTTTTATACTACTTTTGCAAGAGAGTACACTTGCTCTAAAGTGTATATATATATAAATGTTGCACAATAAGTTACATTCTTACGTCGTGGTGGTGTGGTTGAAGTTCCATCCATTCACTGAACAGTCCCATGTTTGATTCCTCCTGGAATCATTTTTTAATTTGTTTTCTTTTTTGTCTAGTAAAGGGCGAAAAACACAATGCCTAGTTACAAATTAGACCGTTGTTTCGAATTGAGAAATGAGAACCAAATGCTATTGTTAGAAATTGCTTTATGCTTCCTGTCATGGAACTTGAGAATTACCAAAGAGTTTGGAGAAACATTGTTGTTATGAGTGATATGGGAGTCGAACCGGAGATTTAAGGTTGAAGATGACCGGGGATCGTTGTATTCATTACCAGGCTTTGGATGGAGCTTGAGAATTACAAAACAGCCCGGAGAAACATTGTTGTTATGAGTGATATTGGATTCGAACCCATGACTATAGGAATACTACCGGCACAAACTACCACTAAGCCGTCGGCGGCTATTGTAATTGAATCTACAATTTTTTACTATATAAAATACTTAAGCTAAATATGTTTTTTTATGCATTAATATTTTTTTACTCAAAGTATATATATATGGTGATTGCTCCCATACCCATTCTATAATGGAGGGGTATCATACCTTCCTTACTTGTTTTAATTTGATTGGGTCATGTGTCAATTGTATTCCATATCACTTTGAAGATGTGTTTTTCAAAATATGCCCAAATGTTTAAAGTAATTATGGTAGAGCCCAACTAAAGTTTCATACAAATCACACCAAAACCCTATTTTTTTCAAAATTAAGTTTTGTAACCATTAAAAATCAAACTGTCGTGTTTCAACCTCTCTCTCTTCTTCTTTCTCTCCCTCTTTTCTCTCTTTCAAAAAAAAAACATTGTTCGTCTCTTTCATTAGGGTTTGCCATCGCCGCCGCCGAGCCAAGCCGTGTACGTCTCCATTTTCCTGTTCAACCACCGCGCCTCCAACATAGAGCATAGCTGTTGCAGATGAGGAAGGTCGTTGGAAAAGTTTCAAACTTCAGGTCCTATAGCTACCACTACCATGATTTAAAAGCTAATTTAATTAATAAATGGAGGCAGCAATCATTGAACTTTGCATCACATGGTCTGACAGGCTTTGGTACCATGTTGAAGAAGAACTTTACTTAAACAATTATACATCAGATGAAAAAGGGTACTTCTAACTTAAGATATGGCATCAATAGGGTTTATGACGAGAAATAGCTATTTGTTTAGAATCTTTTTTACATATCATATTCAGGAACCAAATGAAAGGTGCTTGGAATGAAAGAACTTACTCGTACAAATTATTACTACTATACTTTTTGTGCTTCAGACAACCATTTGACTTTGAAAATTTCTTATAAAAGGGAAGATATTTTATCCTCCCTGAAGAAATCAATTAAATTGATTTTGAAAGAGAGAAAAGAGGGAGAGAAAGAAGAAGAGAGGTTGAAAGAGACGGCAGTTTGATACTTTGATTTTACTGGGTTACAAAAAGTGATTTTGAAATAAATAGGGTTTTTGTGTGATTTTTAGTTAGACTCTAACATAATTACTCTAAAGATTTAGGTAGATTTTAAAAATTACATTTTAAAAGTGATATGGAACACAGGTGACACATGACCCAATTAAATTAGGACAAGTAAAGAAGGTATGATACCCCTCAATTATAGAATGGGTATGGAAGAATTCACCTATATATATATATATATATATATATATATATATATATATATATATATATTTGACACCAGGTGTAAGTCAAAAGACTTACACCAAATCTTAACCATCCAAATTAAAAGATCCTACGGTCAATAAATATTTTATATTATGAAATTAAAAAATATAAACACAGGGCACGTGGAGTGGATCCCTTTCTCGCCTCCTCCATTCAACTGCAATCGCAGTACACAGTTGCCGCGATAGAAGGCCATCAATTGAGAGCAAATCAGTAACTATAGAAATTATATTGCCATATTTGTTGAGATGTTCTTCAATTCCGATTTGTCTTGTATCGTAATCTCATCATTTTTCACCTTTCTGCAACAATTTTTTTTCTAACATTGAAGAATAAAGTCGTAATTTTTCCCACATTGGAATTTGCAAATTTCTTCAATGTTTACTTGATTTAATTATTTATTGATTGTGTCAAGTGTTTACGTTACTAAAACACTGGGGAGAAAGACAAAGTGGACCGATGAAAATGGAGGAAAGTAGGATTGATTAGCAGCATTAAATGGACATCTTGAAAACCTAACGAACAAAAATCATCGGAAGGGATCGGAAGGGCTTACCTGAGAAGAATCAAGACTCGATGGAAAAGGAGTCACGTGCATGTCTAATTTATTTCCGGTTTTTGATGAACACCGTGAATCGTTCGATTTATTTGTTTTAATGGTTGGGATTTGGTGTAAGTCTATTTGACTTACACCTGGTGTCAATATATCTTTTATATATATATATATATATATATATATATATATAAAAGCATATCAGGGAAGTAAAAATTTGGATGCATCTACTCCTTCGATTGGGCATAGAGGATACAATTGACTTCGCCTGAGTACATGACTTTCTCGAAGATAGGACCTCAGTAGGCCTTATTTTCTTTTCTTGTGAAGAGGAACTAGGGTCTGAATCTACAAAGCAAAGCGCTCAACATCAACAAGTGATAAAAAAAATAGAGCATGTGAATTAAGGTACAAGACGAGAATTTACCTTTTCTCTTCATGACAGCTTTAGGTTCTCTCTTTAACAAAAACTTAGCCAAGTTATACTCAAGAGATGGTCGAACTTTCTCCACACAAGCATTTCAACATGCCTCAAAGTTTCTAGACTTAAAATTTGATGGTTCAAAGGGAACCAACTGGAGATCAAGGAGCTTACCTTCAAGCTTCGAAAATACTTCTTCGAAATCCCCAACGGAAATGCCTTCGAAATGACAATATAGCCATCAGAAGTGGCTAAATGTTTGTTAGGAAAGCATTGACTTAACCCGAACTATTGAGAGAAGAACTGAGGGTGAACCATAAAGACCTTCACTAAATAGTAGACTACGTAGTAGGGCCTAAGAATTTTTTGCCTTATGGCAAGAAGGGTAGAAGGTTCAAGTGTAGAGGAAAACGAGAGTCGAAACCAATCAGGTCCAACTTGTTTTGAAGCAAATGGGGTGAGGGAAGTTTCAAATTTGGTCATGGAAAAAACAGAGTAAAACACTCATAAAAAGCTTATTTCGAAGTATCTCCTTTAGTGCAGGTAGTGAGACCATGGCATGCTATGTGACTAGGAAAAGCTGTGGGAACAATGGAGACCATATGGCTTTGAAACATATAATTTAGTCACAAATGAAGGAACCAAAGAGGACCTTTAAAAATTTTGACCTCTCCTCCGTCGCTTAAATTCGAACGGCCTTGGTTAGACCCTCATACAAATGGACTAAAATAAAGGATCCTAGGCAGATAGCCTTACCTTCATGAAGAGACCGAGCAAAGGGAAGCAAATACTTGGGAATCTGTAGCGCTTTGCAGCAGATAACAAAATAAGTTAACCAACACCACAAGAAGGCCACATGTCCAGAATCGGTGACCGGGGGGTCATTTGTTTTGACATGGCAAACTCGTTGAAAGTAACTTTACCAAGATTTGGGTGAACTGAATCATCATCTAGAGACACCATAGGAGTGTACTGGAGACTAGCTGGTGTAAGGCCAAGAATGACCACAACAACCTCAAAGATTGTAGGACTAATCATCCCGCATGGAAAGTGGAAGCTAGTGGTCTCTGGATGCCATAAATGAAGGGTAGCAAATACCTCAGCCTCATTAAAGTGGAGATCATAAGCACTAAGTTGAATAAGATCATAAATGCCTTGTCGTTTTCACTAGTGTTCTTTGGCCTTAGTCACGCGCTTTAGCCATTTACAGAAGACATTGTTTGAAGATGAAGGATTTCCTTTAAAGACCGTCTAAAAATCCAAAGAAAATCGGTTCCCAAGATTTTCTTTAGCCCCAAGAATTAGTAGGTCATCCTCGGAAAAAAAACAAGGGAAATCTCCAAGGTATCTACATATGTTAGGTTAAAACCTAGAAATCTGTGAGTAACCCCATCATGAACAAAGATTCGAATGGAACTACTAGCTGGAGAATCTTGAGAGAAATTATCGACGAGCGACTTTGTAATAACGGAAGAACCCCCATCAAGATTTGAATTCTTGAAGCTTCGGGTATTGGACGAAGAAGCCATTTGATATTAAGAAATTGAAGACAGAGTTAAAGTGCTGAAGGTTTTTTTTGAACACAATGAGCGTAGGAAGAGATCAAACAACAAGTGCGTGATTTATTCAAAGAATAAAGTATTTATAAGTTTGAGTTTTTTGTAACATCCCTAGTTTGGTTAATTTCGGTTTATGAAATTAACTAGTGATTTATTATTCGAGTAAACGATAAGTCGAGTCACGGACACGTGAGAGGTGTGGAAGTAATATTTAATTACTTAGAAAGATGATTTAAATGCATTATTGATTTAATTGTATGAATTGTTATGTGATTGTTTGGATAGAAAATGAGTTTAAGTGAGAAATAGAAGCCATGGGTATTTTAGACATTTCCTTATCCTTATAAACCTTCAGCTCATTAACTCTTCCAAGACACACACACACACACACACTCATAATGTCATTGTCATTGTTTCTGAAATTTAGAAAAGAAAAGAAGAGAGGGTTGAGAGAGAGAGAAGATGAGAGTGAGAGGAAGAAGAGGTGGAGATGAACACCATCAAATCGTCATGCATGTGAGAGTTATAGCTAACATTCTCTCCCATTTTCACTCCTCCTTCCATTGATGTCCATTTCACTCATAGATTCAGGTTCCACCATCTTCTTCCATCATCCATTTGATTTGAGTTTTAGTGAGAAACAAGAGAGTTGGCTCCAAATCATTCTTCTACTAGTTCTTTCACGCTAAAAGGGGGTTTTGGAAGTTCAATCAAGCACATTTTAGCTGATATAAGGGGTAGGAGTTTATGGATTTCGAGTTTGGGTTGTTTCGGGTTAGCTTCGGAGCGATTTCGAGTTCGCGGGATCATCCGAGTCGTTTCGGGGACCGTTCGTGTGATTTTGGTTGTTCGTGAGCTTTGTTTTCGTGTTGGTTTGTGATTTTCATCACAAGAGGTGAGTTTTACTCATGCTTAGGGTTTCATTTTATTGCCTTTGAATAACTTGAAATTCTGTTTTGGAAGATTTTACGAGTCGAAAACCGTTTTCGGAAAAATAGCGTTTTACGATTTATTTATCAAATTATACGATGTTATGTGATTTGAAACTTGTGTTGGATTGACTTGTATTGTGTGAATTTGAAAGCATTTTCGGAAAAATAGAGTTTTACAGTTTATTTATCAAATTATACAATGTCATGAGCCCTTGGGTTAGTCCCATAAGAGGTTGTTCACCGAGATCCATATAGTGGATTGGGTTCACCGCAAACCGAAGAAAAGAAAAATGGTTTAAGGTGTTATGCTAGATTAATAAAAGAGGATAGTACAGGAAGGGCCCATCAAAAAGTTCTTTGGTGTTCAGTTGAAACTGCTCGACCGTCCAGTGTACAGGAAGCCTTACCTCGAGTGGGTGGACCGTTTGGTGCCTCTGCCCAGAGGATTCGAAACCCCTGATTTTGCCACGTTTTCCAGGGACGATGGCAAGTCTACTATGGAGTACATCGGCCGATTCATGGCCCAATGTGGGGAAGGAAACAAGAACGAGTATCACAAGTTGCAGCTGTTCCCCTTGTCTTTGATAGGGACTGCCTTCTCGTGGTATTCTCGTCTCCCACCTGATTCTATACAGACCTGGGCAGACATGGAAAGGTGCTTCCATGACAGGTTCTACTGGGCGCAGCTTGAAGTTACCGCAGCCGATCTCATGAATTTACGGCAGAAGGTGGATGAGGCAGTGACCGATTTCATTGCGAGATTCAGAAAGATGGTCGGAAAGTGCTGAGTACCTTTCCCAGAATCCCAACTTACTTCCATGGCCATCTCTGGAATGCACCCTCAATTGAAGGAGAAGCTTGTGGGACAAGCTTGCAGCGACCTCAGTGGCTTGGCTTCGAGGGAAGTTCAAATAGAACAATACGTCCAAGAGGGGGAGAGAGAGAGAGAGAGAGAGGAAGAGAGCCATTAGGGGCTGAGGGCCGCAACTAGTATCAGTGGTGGATGCAGCTGAGGATTCGGACTATGATGAGTCGGCCGATTACACGACTGACATCTTAGTGGCCGATGATAAACCCCAATTTAGTGTATTTTTAGAGACATTTTTGAGTCATTTTTAGAGCTGTTATTATTAATAATATAAATTAGTGACTTAAGTTGCTCTTGTTTTGCAGAAAAGAGAAACATATGAAAAAGAATGAAAAGTCCAATTTAGAGCCACTTATATTTGAACTTCCCTAATGGCTTGGCTTCTCTTGGTGATTTCAATTGAAAGTGATGCACATGTGACTTGGAGAGAAAGAAAGAGGCATGGAGTGGATAGCAAGCAACAAATATTTAGGAAGGATCTGAATCCTAATATTTAGGGATTGAGATAAAAAGATGCTCTGGCAATTAAAAGAGGAAGCAAGCTTAACTTGAGGAAAAAGGAATACCACACTACCCTTGCTTGGAGAGAAAGAAAATGAACTAATATAAAAGAGGGTTTCATTTGTGAATGAGGGGAAGCCACTCATACACTAACACTAAATTAGGAAAAACGGTAGGATGACAACGCATAGGAGAGGAGAAAAGGAGTTTTTGGGCACCGTTCTTGACACCGTGAAAGAGCTCTGAAGCAGAAAAGGGAGATTGAAGACTTAGACCAGAAATTCCTCTATTTACCGGGTTATTCTTATCTCTGTAAATCATCAACCTTATTTCTATTTTACTGTTCTTTATTATTATGGATACCTAAATCCTCTTCTAGGGTCTTAGGTGGATCTTGCAAGTTTAGAGACTTTTATGTTCTAGTTTCTTATTTGAATTCATGTTTTTATTTCAATTAATATTGTCCTATTGTTTTTATAACATAACTAGGATTAGCTACCCTTTTCATGTTCATAATCAATTAGTTGATCAACGACCGTACTGCAATTAGTTGGTGGACCTATAGTATTATTGGGTCTATAATTAATGCATGACCAAACTTTAATTTAGTCTTCCAATCATTCAACCTTTTTTGTTCTCTATGCTTTTCTTAATTTAAATTCTTGCATGACCAAACAATGGTTAGTTTAGGAAAAAGAATATTAATTGCGAATGACCAAACAGATTAATAGCTTTAGTAAAGGGATTGGTAATTAAATTAAATAAGGGAATTCGAATAGAATTAGACATAGGGGAATTAAAGCTTGCAAGTGAAACCGCGACCCTAGACCTCTCTCCATTTATTAATTCTTGCATTTTATTATTTGTTATTTATTTACTTTTATTTCTTTGTTTCAATTACAACTCAATTATCCACTCGTCTAAACAATAAATAATTTTAAGTAGTTTAGTACTTGTTAATTAATCTCTGTGGATACAATATTCTTTTATACTATTTCTGCGAGAGAGTACACTTGCTCTAAGTGTGTTTTTAACGCAACAGCCGAGATAGTTAAGGGGAAGGCTTGTCCAGCTCTTAAGCCTGCCAAGGGTAAGGAGAAGGGCGAGGAAAGGGTTGAATATTCCTTTGACATCTCTAAGGCTGACCAAATCTTTGACTACCTCCTCAAGGACAAGCAGATCAAACTCCTTGACGGCCATAAGATTCCCCCTCTTGAGGAAATACAAGGGAAGAAATACTGCATGTGGCATAATTCCTTCAATCAAGACACTTCGAATTGTATCATCTTCCGCCGAGCCATTCAGGAGGCCATTAGAAAAGGGAGATTCAAAATGGCCGACAAAGGGGCATCAGAGATGATTGTCGACACTGACCCTTTCCCCAGCATGAATGTCAATATGGTCTCCTTCTCGGGTAGTGATCACGGGAAAGGGAAGAAAAAGTATGTGTGGGTCCTGAAGGGAGAGATTTCCCCAGAAAAGGGGACATCTGTGTTTGACCGTTTGAGCTCACCACCCCGGGGATCCACAGTAGCAGAACGAGTGGCCCTGCTACGAGGAAAATTGCAGATAGGGGCGCCGAGTCAGCCTCAGAGACCGCAGAAGAAACTTCCTAAGCTAGGGAGGCTTGCCCACGAGCCCAGGGAGTTGCATTTGTCCGAAATCCACTCTGAAAGACAAATGCCCAAGACTAGGGACCTGAGGGAAAGACTCCAACCCATTCCACATGGGGGCACGGTAGGCCCGCCGATGACTTTATCGAGCAAGCCACCCTGCAAACTCCAGACGGGGGAACTTGCTCCAAAGAAGAAAGAAGGGTAGCACAAGTCACCAAAACCCAAAGCTCAACTTCGGTAGACATCACGGTCCTTAATGACCGAGAGCTAAGGGCCACCCAGACAGTCAAACCTTCGGCGGGCGTACCGCAAGACCAATGGATGACTCAAGCGGCCGTTGAGATGCTAGCCCCCAAAGTGGCCTCCAAATCTCGCTCGCAGAAGAGGAGAATACAAAGGGCTAGAGCTTTCAACAGGATGAGGGAAAATCTCCAGATGCTCACCTCCGCTAGAGATGGGAATGCCCAGACCACCCCCGCAACATCCGTTGCTATGGCGTTGGAACAGACCTTCCCAAAATCGGTCGAGGACTCAGCTCTAGAGCAGCTTGCCGAACAGGTCGTTCCTGAGCCACCTGTTGATCACGAGGGAGGAGACCAAGCAATGGTGGGCATGGTGGATGCACCCCATAGTCCACTCAACAAAGGCGGTGATAGAATGCCTTTACGGACCTCATAGTCCAGGACGACCCCAACCAGTCAGTGAGCCTCAGGGTGGGGGTGCGATGACAGAGCAAGAGTTGCAAGAAGATGACCTCCTGGGGGAAGAAGAGGAACACTCTTTCGGACCCCGAGATTTCGACGGGAATTCCATGACTGAGTCAATACTAGACGATTTGATGGACGAGGCCGATGGGGAATTCTACGAAAACATAGAGATGGTAGGCCTCCTTCCACCAGAGTTTTGGGGAACCAAGGATCAGCCAAGGGCCCTCGAAGGAGATGTCTTCGCCGAGGAGGCCGAATGGGCCGCCTTGACGGAAGACGAAGGACCAATCACAGAAGGCATGCTATTTGAAAAGCCAACTGCAGACATGACCAGACACCAGAAGCCATTGTGCATCAAAGCCCACCTCAATGGGAAGTTGTTCAATAGGGTCTTCGTGGACGGTGGTGCTGTACTAAACATCATGCCACTGTCGACTATGAAGAGGTTAGGGAAGAACACCGAGGACCTCATTCCTACAACCATGACCATGACCAGTTTCATGGGCCACCCCTTGTTGTGCTAAAAGCGTGATAGTAAAGTGAAAGTAAAGTTCGTTCCCACGAGGATTAGCACTTTAAACAATGAGTAATTTAATCAACAAATTAGTGATGGTAAAAATAAAGTAACTGACACAAATGTTTGGTAACATGCAAGGTAATAAAAAGGTATCAGGGTAAATAAGATCAGATGATTGGAACAAGTTGAGATGCATTCACTTTCAGTAATTTCATTAAAATGCACAAAATGTTATGTTAAATGCTGCAGCACTAGGTGCTGCCGCAATTGCGTATTTTCTCAAATACTAGACACTAGGTTTTTTTCCCACAAGTTTATCTCTAGACCTGAAAGGAGTATTATCCTAGGCTACTGAAGCACCCGCAGTGTTCACCTCATGGCTTATGCCTCCCCTATCTCTAGGGTTAAGACAAGGAACACTAATATCTCTATTATGCAACATACCATGTTATCTTGTTAGGTAAATTTACAAACCATCTCTGTGAATATAAATGCTACTTAGATTACACGGCGAATCCTAATCTAAGATGGAAATATTAAAAGCACACAAGATAAAGTACTCAACACTTAAACATAAACATTAATAGCACAATAAATCCATTACATTCAGTTAAGCATCCCAACTACAAAGATTTAGCTCATGTTGAGCTTTGACAACAAAGAAACTAACTTAAACATTATGATAAATGAAGAAGTCATACTAAATCCCGAGGAGAGAGTTTACACTACACTCTTGAACGAAGGAATAGCTTCAGTGAATATCAATGAAGCAAACCCAGCTCTCCAATGCAGCTTCTTCCACGAAATGAAGCTTTAGTGTTGCTGCAGCAGTCGAAATCCAGCAATTGATCTTTTGGTAACTTGAAGAAGGCACGAAGTTTGAGGATATCTCTATACCTCAATTCCGGCTTAACCTAATTCTGGGAATGTGGTCCTTTATATAGAAGAGGCTAGGGATGAGAGACAACCCTAATTTGGGAGGCGCCTTTTGTCCTTTAATGAGGGCAAAACTTTTTACCCAAATCCCTAGGTCATCAGCGGATATTCCATGATTGGTACGCACACCCACGCCAGACACTGACTAACAGTTGTCCTTTCCTCAATTTCCGTGTTTCCTATTGCTTTCTCTCACATGTTGCGCAATTTGGCATTACTGCCACAATAAGTGCTGTAGCAATTAAACAAACACATTAAACCACAATTGGGCACCAAAGTGCCAATTATAACAAATTCAAGCTTACACCTTAAGCTACTCCAAACTAACATATTTACAACATTAATGACTATATTGCTTGAGAATTAACAATGATTTAAGCTTGAAATAAGAGGTAATAACAATCATATTTGATTGTTATCACCCCTCTCATGCATTGGGAGTGTTGGTGGCCGATGTAATAGTTGGGTCAAAGGTAACTCGATCGGCATTCTTCGTCATCGAAGGGAAACCCTCATACACGGTGATCCTGGGGAGAGATTGGATCCACACAAGTGAATGCGTTCCCTCCACTCTGCACCAGAAGCTCATGACATGGGTGGAAGACAAAGTAGAGATAGTAGAGGCCGATCCTAATCCTTTCCCAGCAGAGATAAAGATGTTCGAGGCCGTGTTCTACTCCCCCTACCTGCGTCCTATTGCCATCCCGGGGGACTACGAAGAGGGCGGTATTGAGTCATGCGACTGGACCAAGAAGGGCTTTGAATTCAAAATGTTGGCCGACCCATGGCCTAACAATGAGAATAATGGTTAGTCTTCCTTCGGAGGTACAGAGCCTGCTGGAGCGATTGCACCTATTTGAAATAGAGTCCAGCATTGAAGAGGCTATGTTTGGTGCCGTGTTTGGAGAGGATGAAAGCTCAGAAACTCCTCCTTTGGAGGTTTCGGATGACCTTGGCAGCAAGATGTCGGCCGAACCCCTGTATATAGAGCCCATCCAGAGGAAGATACCTACATTTGAAGCTCAAGACGCCCTAGTCGAGATAAATTTGGGAACCGAAAGTGAACCAAGGAGGACTAAAGTTAGAGGTAAGCTCCAACCGCAGCTACGTGATCGGATGGTAGCCTTGATACGGGACTACTGTGATTGCTTTGCATGGGATTACCATGAGATGCCAGGCCTTGATAGAGCCTTGGTGGAGCATAGGTTACCCATCAAGGAAGGCTGCAAGCCCCACAAGCAGCCACCGAGGAGGTTCAACCCACAACTAATTCCGTAGATCAAAGCCAAAGTGGAAAGACTCTTGAAGGCAGGGTTAATCAGAACTGCCAAGTACGTAGAATGACTGTCTAATATAGTCCCCATGATAAAAAAAGAATGGCCAGGTCAGAGTCTGTATTGATTATAGAAACCTGAACTTGGCCACTCCGAAAGATGAGTACGGTATGTCGGTGGCTGATATGCTCGTCGATGCCGCGGCAAACAATGCCATCTTAAATTTTATGGACGGCTATTCTAGTTACAACCAGATTTATGTGTCCGAGGCTGACACCCATAAGACTGCCTTCAGGTTCCCAGGCACCTTAGGCATCTATGAGTGGCTCGTGATGCCTTTTGGCCTCAAGAATGCTGGGGTGACGTACCAAAGGGCAATGAATGCCATCTTCCATGACCTTATTGGTAAAATCATGGAGGTGTACATTGACGATGTGGTGGTCAAAACCAAGAGCTTCGAAGACCACCTGATGCATCTCGAACAAGCTTTGAAACGGATGAGGCTCCACAATCTCAAGATGAATCCTAATAAATGTGCCTTTGTCGTGTCTGCAGGTAACTTCTTGGGGTTTCTGGTGCATAATCAGGGCATTGAAGTGAAAAAAAACAAACCTCGAGCTATCCTAGAGGAGAGGCCTCCTAGAACAAAGAAGGAACTGCAGAGTTTACTTGGCAAGATCAACTTCCTAAGAAGATTCATCGCCAACTCGGCAGGGAAGTTTAAAGCCTTCTCACCGTTGCTACGAATGAAGAATGACGAGGAGATGATTTGGGGACCTAAACAACAGAAAGCCTTTGACCAAGTTAAGGCTGCCTTGACCAACCCCCCTGTCCTGGTGCCTCCACAGCCTGGGAGAACTTTAAAGTTGTACATTACGGCCGAAGACCAAGCCATCGGCTGCTTGTTGGCTCAAGATGATGATAGTGGCACCGAGCGTGCTATATATTATCTTAGTAGGATCCTCAATGATGTCGAGACTAGATACTCTCCTATCGAGAAACTTTGTTTGTCCTTGTTTAATGCTTGTACAAAATTTGAGTACTATCTTTTACCTAAGGAAGTTTTGGTTGTATGCAAGGTTGACATCATTCGATATCTTCTTAATAGGCCCGTCTTACAAGGTGTTAACACCCAAAAATAAATAAGTCGTAGGCCGAGAGCCAAGAGAGTAAAAAGGGAGTCATGGTGTGAAGGCAAGCCACACGACAAGGGCAGAAAAGGTATTTGCTAGAAAGACTGAAGCTAAAAGGAGGTCATCAGGGCACGTTGAATGACAAAACCCCCGAGGGAGGGCTACGTACCGCAGGGCCAATGCATGACTCAAGCGGCCGTTGAGATGCCAGCCCCCAAAGTGGCCTCCAAATCTCATTCGCAGAAGAGGAGGGTACAAAGGGCTAGAGCTTTCAACAGGATGAGGGAAACTCTCCAGATGCTCACCTCCGCTAGAGATGGGAATGCCCAGACCACCCCCGTAGCATCCATTGCTATGGCGTTGGAACAAGCCTTCCCAAAATCGGCCGAGGACACAACTCTCGAGCAGCTTCCCGAACCGGTCGTTCCTGAGCCACCTATTGATCACGAGGGAGGAGACCAAGCAATGGTGGGCATGGTGGATGCACCCCATAGTCCACTCACAAAGGTGGTGATAGAATGCCTTTACGGACCTCATAGTCCCGGACGACCCCAACCAGTCAGTGAGCCTCAGGGTGGGGGTGCGATGACAGAGCAAGCGTTGCAAGAAGATGACCTCCTGGGGGAAGAAGAGGAGATGATTTGGGGACCACTATGTGGAAATAAGGGGTGACTCACAACTGGTGATCAAACAAATTACTGGGGAATACAAGTGCTACAACGCCAAACTCAAAGAGCTAAAGGCTCGGCGCACGACTTATTGAAGTTGTTTGCCAATGTTATCATCCTATATGTCTCCAGGAGTGAGAACCAGGAGGCGAATGACTTGGCCCAACAAGCCTCGGGATACAAGGAATGGGTGGTCGAGGTACTACAGCAAAGTACCAGAGCCCTCGCCGAGGAGGATCCTGCCGATGCCTGGATTGGGGTATTAACGAGGTACCTCTATAACCCAACGGTAGACACTGACTTCAAGGTCAAACAAAGGGCATTGAAGTATATCTTGATAGGGGACGACCTATACAAAAGAAGTGCCAACGAGGTACTGTTAAAGTGCCTCCAGATAAAGGATGCTTATATGGTAATGGCACAGACCCATGCAGGAGTTTGTGGTGCCCACAGGTCTGGCCCCATCATGAAATGGCTTATATATCGGCACGGATACTATTGGCCGACGATCACGGCCGATTGCTTCTAGTTTGCCAAAGGATGTGAGGCTTGTCAGCTGCACGGACCGATCCAAAGGGTGCCGGCAGATGAGCTACACCCCATCGTCAAACCTTGGCCCTTTAGAGGATGGGCCATGGACTTCATTGGCAAGATATACCCTCCAAGTTCGAAAGGGCACAACTTTATTATCGTTGTCACCGATTACTTCACCAAGTGGGTGGAAGCTATGCCATTAGGGAACGTTGATCAGGCCGCGGTGATCAGATTCATCGAAAACCAAATCATTTTTAGGTTTGGAATCCCTGAGACCATCACAGCCGATCAAGGCACAATGTTCACCGGGGAACAAGTGGTAGCCTTTGCCCAGGAATACGGCATTAAGATGAGACATTCGTCTCCTTATTATGCCCAAGCCAACGGCCAAGTAGAGGCCACCAACAAGATCATCATTGAACTCATCAAAAAGAACATAGAGGACAAGCCTCGGTGGTGGCACGAGACCCTTATCGAGGTCCTGTGGGCTATGAGAAATTCTAAGTCTACGGCCACGGGGGTGACCCCCTATCGTCTAGTCTACGGGCAGGACGCCATGCTACCACTGGAGATCAGTGTAGCCTCGTTAAGAGTGGCACGGCAGCACTCCCTTAGCATAGATGAGTACCAGCAAGCCATGTTGATGGAGTTGGACTCGGTGGATAATGATAGGCTGGCTGCCCTCAGCAGAATAGAGATGAACAAAGCTAAAACGGCCCGAGCCTACAACAAACACGTCAAACCAAAGAAGTTTGTTGAAGGTGACCTCGTATGGAAGGTCATTTTGCCACTAGGGAGGAAAGACCTCAGTTGGGCAAGTGGTCCCCGAATTGAGACGGGCCCTACATCGTTAAAAGCTTTAAACTCACTCAACCGCTCTTGTAGTTATAACTTCGCCTTTTTGTTATGGATTCTGCTTTTGGAAATTAAACTAACTATCATTGTGTTAGTCAATAGTTGTTGCTCCGACTTATGCCATTTCTTCACTTTGCTTGATATCAATCTCAGAGTTTCTCAGTGTCAGAGTTTATTTTGCCGCGTGATTTTTAATTTGGACTTTTAGATTGCTGCATGACAAGCACGTTAAGGCAAACCAGCTTCTGCATGGAAAATCTGCGCTTCCTTGTTTGATTTCATTGATATTGAGCCCGTCCATTGCGTTTTGAATGGTTTTTGTATGTGCTGTGCAGTGCTACAAAATTTCATGCCTTTATTTGGAAATTATGGTTGGAGAAGAATGATGGAGTTTTACTTTTAAGGATGATTTATTTTTCCTAGGCTTATTATGTCTTCTGCGCAGTTGATAGGCTAATTTAAACATGTTTTGAATCATTGAAGTGTTTACTTTTTGAAACATGCTATTATTTCAAGTTCCAACCTTTTGCCTGCATTGCAGGGGCTGCATCATTTTGTTATTCTGTTTTCTTTTAACATTTTTAATAGTTTCTGATCGGTAAGCTCATTTGATCTCTGTGTGCTGATATTGTCTTCAGGATTATTACATGAAATGCTCAGATCAACAAAAACAGGGGATTCCAAATCGACTTGGAAGGTATGTGGGGCCATTAGTTAAATCAAAACTGAATACTGTATCCATTCATTTATTAGTTAAATCAACTTTATTGTCGTTTTCATAATTCATATAAAGTTCATAGCTCATTGGCAATTATATGATTCAAATGTCTACATTGCCTGCTTTATTCATTGGATTATACCTATCTATATCTCACAGGCTTTAGTTCCAATAGGGATCATCCTTAGCATTTTGTCTGTTTCGTCTATATATCTATAGTCTATACTAGTATGTACTATGGACTGGTTTATGTACCCTAAATGCATGTAGATATACAATCACATAGAATAATGTTGTATATTTATTCAAGTGTTTTTTGTGTATGCAGATATGTTCTTGGAATCTCAAGCAGAAAGACTCGCTGATGAGAATAAAGTTCCAATCCGTCCAGAATGTCTTCAATGTTGCAAAAATAATAATAGGGTTTGTCAGAAACCTTGTGTTTGTTGTAGACAAGACATTGATTGCGACGAATTTAGGGATCGTCGCATATTTGGTAGGGCACATTGCTTTAAGCAAAGCTATTGTCAACGTCAGTTTGCAAAATGAGATAAAATTCGAGTCCAACACCGATAACGTCTAAGGGTCCGTTTGGTTGGAGCGAAAGAGAAGGGGAAGAGAGAATGAGAGAAGAGAAAATGATCTTCTATTGTTTGGTTGAAGCGAGAGAGAAAGAGAGAAGAGAGAATGACTTTTTATTGCACTAAAAGTGTGTTTGTTTGAGGTGAAAGAGAGAAGAGAGAGTAAGAGAGGAGAGAAAGAAATAAGAGAGTGTACCAAACAATAGAAAGAGAAAAGAAATAAAAGATTCTCTCTTTCTTTTTTCTCTCCAACCATACGGCTCTCTTCCATCAACAACATTAATAATTAATAATATTGTAGATGGTTTTCTTCCGATAAATGCACCGGGATACCCTTTCCTTCTTGATGTTTTTTCTTTAAGGAGGGATTTTCATCTGAATGTTTTAATTAGACTTCATAGCCCTTTGTTTTGCAAAAAAAAAAGTGGATCTATCAATTCGATCGGGACAAACACCACCGTAACATGATGGAAAACCAAATTACATCTCACGTGAAGATGCATTCAATCAATATTAAAAAAAATATTGAAAACATTTATGATTGTGCATTGCTGGTTATGTGATCAACTTAATTAAGAGATGACACATTTAAAAATCAAATTAATTCTTCATTCAACATTTATTTTCATCGATAACAATTTTTTTTGGTTGGCACCATTACTAACGCCAAGTTATTTTAAAAACATCATTATCCACAAATTTAAGGGATTCAAATATAAAAATGTACTCCCTCTGTCTCATATTAAGTGTGATGTTTGCCATTTTTTTGTCTCAAATTATCTGTCATTTTAGAATCCCAATACAACATTTATTATTACTTTCCAACAATACTCTTACTTTAGAATATCAATAACCGTGCATTTGCACCAACCAAGAAAAGTGTAAGGGTATTTTAGTCCTACCACATTTTTTTACTATAAAATTTAGCATATTCAACCATTTTCTTAATATCTGCGCATTGACACTTAATATGAGACGGCGGGAGTATTAGATTAAGATTAGTGGTCAATAAGATTTAAAATAGTGATTGATGTAATAGAAACGTGATGAAACTCTATTCAACTCCACTTTCCAATTAGTTTTTACACATACATTCCAATTTCTAAGCAAACAATACAATCTCTTGTTCTCAAATCAATCAAATAATTTCACAAAGAACAAATCACAAAAATCAATCGCATCAAAGTTCACAAAACAAGATTGCATAATGTCAACAACAACAACTACTACTTGTGAATCATCATCACGCGTTCACGACGCTGCACGCAACCGTATAGCCACTCTCACAGCTCATTTGCTTCCTTCAACCGCCACCTCCGCCGAACTCCTCCATCCTCTCCGCCTCTCCGCTTCCTCAGGGATCTCTCCTCCGCCCAATCTTAAAGGAACTCTCACTGTCGTTGATGATCGCACCGGCAAGAAGTACCAGATCGATGTCTCTCCTGATGGCACTATCAAAGCAAATGATTTCAAAAAGGTTCTAATATTGCTTCTTCTTCTTTTTCTTCTCGTTGATTAGATTTCCAATTTGGCCACCTGGCTCATGATGAATTTTACTTGTTTTCTTCTTCTGTTGAATCTATTGCATATTTTTGAATTAGCGTTTGTTGTTTATTACGGTTTGGGGATGTTGTGTTGTATTGATGAATTTTCAATTCTGAACTTTCACTCGAAAGGATTTTTAATTTGTTGAGTTGTGTGTTTTTCAATTTTCCTCCTTTTTTATATGCTTGATTAGCTTTTCTGTTTATCAAAATTAACAAAATACCAAATTTGTTTTCTTTGTTAATTTTTAAAGACAGAGAACCGTCTTTTAAAAAGTATGATGAAGCAGGCCCTTAATTGTCTAGAATTGGGATTTCTCTTTCTGTAATTGGGTCTTTATTGTTTAGTCTTTTTGGTTACCTTCAACGTTTAGTTTATAAGTAAGAAATTTAAGTTTCTTTTTTTTAATAAACATGTTGTTCTGAGTTAGTGAGTTATATGGTGAAATCATAATTGATCAAAAAATAAACATTGATAAAAAAGAAATATGCTGAAATCATGCATGATTTCAGCATATTGTTGTTAGTTTTACAATATCACGGAGAGCTCTAATTTTTGGTTTGCAGATATCAACAGGGAAGGATGACAAGGGACTCAAACTCTATGATCCTGGCTATTTAAACACTGCTCCTGTTCGATCAACAATTTCTTATATTGATGGTGATGAGGGGATCCTTAGGTATAGAGGATACCCGATTGAGGAGTTGGCGGAGAAAAGCACCTATACGGAAGTTTCATATCTCATATGTGAGTAGTTTTTGAAACTTTCTTCATGTGCATGGGAATTTCGTGGCCTTTGCTTACGATATTGGACCAATTTATTTCACTGATGGAAATTTTTTTGTTAGAGAAGATTACAGTATTTTAGAGAAAAAAAATTTTGTCGTCTTTGATGTTTGCCAACTGTATTTTTAGTGTATGGAAATTTACCTACTGAAAGTCAGTTAGCGGATTGGGAGTTTGCTATTTCTCAGCATTCGGCTGTACCACAAGGAGTTTTGGTGAGTTTTTCTGCTATCAAACAACTATGTTATTTAACTCAACTGGCTAGTTGATAGATTTTAGGTGTGGCTGTTATTTATCAGTATTAGTGTTGCTCACATTTTATGTTATGTGTGTGTGTCTTCTTTACCTGACTGGTTTGAGTTCCAATTCATAGGCTTACGTATATACTTTGCAGTCCTTCTACAAAGCTCCTTTGTCATGATTATTTAAAGGAGAGTGATTAGGTTGTTCATTTGTTTTGTAGGATCTCATACAATCAATGCCTCATGATGCACATCCTATGGGTGTACTTGTTAATGCTCTAAGTGCATTATCTGTTTTTCATCCTGATGCAAATCCTGCTCTCAGAGTAAGTGTCACAAACTACTGTCAAGTTCTAGTTACTCAACTTTTGAGCAGCTCAGCTTTGATTCACGTGTATTATACATAATCTGGAACTTTTATACCCTACTACTCTTGTCATTGAAATATATTCTTCACTTTATCTTCCAGAACTTGCTCCTATTTTTTCCGTTTCTACATTTACACATTTCTTTTGACTACTTTGTGGATTATGTACTGGAATGAGCTTTGGTTCTGTTTCCAATGGGACTTAGATAGGAGAGGAAGAGAGAGTGGATTCTGAATAATATTCCCTTGTATATAATGACATACTGGAGGAGATACAGAAGACTAATCACCAAGCTTTCTCTATAAGAATAAAAGATTCCTAAATCCTAATCCTAATCCTGATTCAATATGGAAACTACTTCTAATAAGATATGAAGATGATATAATGAGATATCGTCGATATCTCATCCTCTAAATGTCCTAACAGATTCTAAAAACATTATGAGTTCCTGAAATTAATCTCAAATAACGACACTTGTAGCAATTTAGAATTTAATGCTATTTTTCTTTATGTTACCTGAAAGTGCTGAGTGTGTTGGAATTATCTGAGGTGATTTCTCTGTTTAAGTGTATTGTGAAACAATTAAACAAAAGAAATGCATTTTGTGTTGATTAAGAAACAAATATTCATGCTATATTTTTACCAGTCAATTACTACAATTTTGACCTACTGTCAAGTAATGCCAAGTAGTGTTAAGTAAAATGACGATTTATTTTTTAGTTGATTTCTACAGGACTTATCATCAGATATTGCTTCTTTTGTGTTGGAAAAATGGGTTCATCCATTCTTATAATTGTTGATTTTACCATCCCGTCTCTATTAGTTTTGATGCTTTTCATTATTTTGGTTAGTGATTCTTATGGGATGTGACCTTTTCCTATGCATGTGGGTACTAAATAGAGTTTCATTTCGTATTAGGATTTGTTTATAGTCCCACATTAGATAGTGATAGGGTCTAAATAGTGGTTATAAGTGGGGGTGCAACCGTCACTCCATGAACTAGCTTTTGGAGTTGAGTGGGCTCAAACGCAAAATCTAATATCAAAGCTTATTCGAGATCCACTAGGCCACCCATAGATGTGTTCAATCCTGCAAGGCTCACACTAGATGTCGCCTTTGGCATGAGAGGCCACCCATAGATGTGTTTTATTGAAGATTTTAAATTTCAGCTTTTTTATATGATGGTTTTAAATAACACTTACGTTAAAGTTTACTCGTTTTGCATTTTCTCAATTGTGTACTTAGATTTTGATAACTCTATATTTGGGTGTGTGCAGTGGCGGATGCACATAGAGAGGTGTGAGGGCAATTGCCCCCACACTTTAAAAATATTTTACTAGTGATGCTTAATAAAAATATCTTTTGCCCCCATAAGCTACTAGCTTGTTAAAATGTTTGCACAAAATTATAAGAAATATAAGTGAGAATAATTAGTACTAATATTACTGCTCTCTTAAGAAATGGGAAGTATTAGTTTAATCATTAAAAAATTAAATATCAGTCAAAAACTAGTCTCTAAAGAAGACTAAAATGTCCCTAAGTTATTTTAAAATGATTAATTTGACTTATATTTGATTACCAAATTGATACTTTTCATTTCTTACGGACTAAATAAGTGTTAACTTTTGTATCTATTGGGGTATCTACTCTTTTTTTATCGTCAGAATATGTATTTTTTAAATATTTATAATATTTTTCTTCTAAGAGATATATCAGATTTTTTTTTTGCCCCCACCACTAAAGATTTCCGGATCCGCCACTGGGTGTGTGCGCACATCTTACGCTAACATTTTCTTTCTCGTTGTTTGCATTGCATTGGACAATTTTCCTACATACAAATTGTTAGTTTTGTTTATTTTGTTCTTTATGTTAGCCATTAACCATCCTTTGCATTTCACTGTACAAATAGTATTGCATTGTTCCAGAACCATTTGTGAGTGAAGGATTATTTTTGGCTATGCTTACTTTTCAATCTGAAATTAATACGTATTATAGTAGAAAAATTAATTGGTAATGTTTTAACATAATTCAGTCCTCAGGCCCGCGGGCTGGCCCGGTGGGCTGGGCTAAAATAAATTCAGGCCTAATTTTGTTAGCCCAACCCATGTTTTTATCGGGTTAGATGGGTTGGCCCATCAGGCTGGGCCTATTTTGACACCACTAATTTTGATGCAGGGTCTTGATATCTACAACTCAAAGCAAGTGAGAGATAAACAAATAGTGCGGATTATTGGAAAGGTCTGTTATTCTGTTCTCTGGGTTCCTTAATCTTCTGTTGTTGTAATATTTATTATGTCATTCAATTATCCTAAATGCTTCTTGCACTGGTTAAGCATAAGCTTTTGTCTTCTGCAATTTTATGCAGTGTTGATGCAATTTTATGCTTCTACTGCTTTATTGCAACATTTTCCTTTTTAACTGCAGATAACAACAATTGCTGCTGCGATTAATCTTAGATTGGCAGGAAGGCCACCCGTGCTTCCATCCAACAAATTTTCTTTCACAGAGAACTTCCTATACATGCTAGATTCTTAGTAAGTCTTTCCCAAAGTTACATGGTATACAGCCAAAAAACGAAGTTTATGATTTAATATTTGATGATGGTTACCACACACAATTTGATTTTTGTTATCATAATATTCATCAACATAGAGGTAACTTAAATTAAATGTCCACTATGCGTGTTTTCAGTGGCAATCGGTCATATAAACCTAATCCTCGTCTTACTCGTGCGCTGGACATCATCTTCATCCTGCATGCAGAACATGAAATGAATTGTTCTACATCCACTGTACGTCACCTTGCTTCAAGGTAGGCCTCTTACGACTTTGCAAAAGAGTGCTGCTAATCAACCTTACCGGGTCTTCCTGGGTTGCTTTCCAGCAGACACGGTTTGGTCTGAATAGCAATTTTCAAAGACAAATATACCAGCCTCTTATAAAACTGCTTAACTATAACCTTATTTGCAGTGGTGTTGATGTATACACTGCTATTACTGGGGCTGTTGGAGCTCTTTATGGACCTCTTCATGGTGGAGCTAATGAGGTAAAACGAAGGGCTCCAGACACTCATGATCATTTTCGTATTTCTTATTTGAATACTAATGTGTGACATTGCTAATGAGACCTTCAATTATACAGGCTGTCCTCAAAATGCTGAGTGAAATTGGAAGTGTTGATAACATTCCAGAATTCATTGAGGGTGTTAAAGCCAGGTTACTATTACCTTTTATTCATCCCGATCTTATGTTTTCCCTATCTGTAAATGGGCTGATGGCATGAGATTTGTTATTTTTCCCTCATGCTTTTTGGAGATAGTTTTGTTTGATATTATTGTCCTGTGCTTTTCTCTAGGAAACGAAAGCTCAGTGGTTTTGGACATCGTGTGTACAAAAACTATGATCCTAGGGCGAAGGTCTTAAAAAGACTGACAGAAGAAGTGTTCTCCATTGTTGGCCGGGATCCACTTATAGAGGTGTTCATCCATTTTGTATTCCCTGTCTCTGTTATGTCTGTTACATATTCCTTAAGCTGAATATGTTGTTCATGATCATGCAGCCTCTCTGATCAGGACTACGAATCAAAATAAATTTTTAATTATTAATGTTGACCCGGTTCAATATATTTACTTTGAACTTGAATGTTTTATACGCAATTATTTGATTATGCAGGTTGCAGTTGCCTTGGAGAAGGTTGCTCTGTCTGATGAGTATTTCGTGAAGAGAAAGCTATATCCAAATGTTGACTTCTACTCTGGATTAATATATAGGTAATCTGGTTCTTTATCCTCCTATCAAAATATTTGAATAGCATTGATCTGATCCAGTTATGCAATCAGGGCTATGGGGTTTCCACCGGAGTTTTTCACTATTTTGTTTGCTATCCCTCGTATGGCTGGATACTTGGCACATTGGCGGGAGTCCTTGGATGATCCTGATACAAAGATTATGAGACCTCAACAGGTTATTTCCTTCTTTAAATTATTCCTCTGGTTACGATCTCTTGCATATGGAAAATATTAGCAGAATCATATGCCTGTGTGTTTTGTGCACTATCTAGTATCCTGGAAAATGATTCGCTAGCAGTATACTCCCTCCGGTCTCAATTATAAACAATCATAAATACTTTCACACTTTTAAGGATGGTAGTTAATTGTATTTAATTTTCTTGATTTCATGTAATTAAAGGAAATACATTTACTTAACAAATGAGATGATCATGCATTTTGTTGTGCAGTCAGTTTTACATAAATATTAAAGACATAATTGGTCCATTGACCCTACATTGTCCTGTAATGTGATTCAATTAACCTTGGTCTATTTTTCCTTTTTTATGAACTTGTTTTTCTCAATAACTTTTTGATTACAAAGCTACCATGTTCCAGTTGGGAAAATTAGCTACTATGCAATGGCCTTCTCCAAGCATGTTTTGTATTTCTGTTCCTTCATATCACCCATGTATTTCATGTTCCAGGTTTATGTTGGGGAATGGCTGAGGCATTATACACCAGTCAAAGAAAGAACTGTATCAACCAAAAGTAACACTGACAAGCTTGGTCAGTTAGCTGTATCGAATGCCTCGAAGAGGCGACTTGCTGGATCCGGAGTATAACCGGCCTATAGGCTCATCATGAACTCACTAGTATAATTGTCAAGAGTTGATGCATAACTATCAATAAAGTCCAGAGAAGTAATGTTTTCATTTTTTTTGTTGGTGCATAAAAATCAAGTTCTATATGTATATTGTTGATGATAACTTCTAATTTACTTTGGCATAATCAGGATGAGGCAAGGAATTTCCTTTAGGAGTATGTCACTACATAATAATGCAAATTGATTCTGTTACCTACTATCAGAATGATGGTATGGGATTTGCAGTTCCAAGCCTCTAGCCTTCAATTATACATGTAGTACATATGCCAATTGTTGTGTAGCAAATTTTAATTAATGGAACTTACTATGTTTGAAAATAAAAGGCCATGGAGTATTTCATTTTTTGTGGATTTGAAGTTTGTTTTTAATTGCTAATTCCAAATTGAAAGAATAAAATATCCTTCCTAATTCAAAATCATTGCCTTGAAGGAGCTCTAAAATATCCTTCCGGTTAGTCTAGGGGTATGTTTCGATGGAAGATTTTTGAAGGGGAGGGAGGGAGGGGGATGATTTATTTTTATCTTTTAAACTACTAAAATTTTAAAATATTTCAAAAAAAAAAAAAAAAGGTAAAGGGTGTACTTATGCATAGAAAAATGAAAACCAACAAAAAAAGACTCGCTCTACAAAACAATTATCCATGGCACACAAGGCCCCCACCTGCCCAAAAACAAAGAAAATCAGTCGCTCTACATACAATGGATATATACAATAACTAGAAAATGTTAAAATCGGATTTAGCACAACAGTTGATCTCCTCTCCTCTGCAGGGTGGAACACGCCGCCAAACTCCAAAGGCGGTGTGCCAGCAAAAGACACTCCAATGTCTAAGTCTGTTTGACTTGAATTTCACTTTTTAGACCATGATTGTTAAAGAAATAAGCAAGCACTATTGTAATACGATCTCTAAAAAGTGCTTCCATAAGCAATTTTCCCTAGACAAGCTTTAGCCAAACCATTAATATTGCATCCACTTTGACTTCTTCTTAAGAATACCACAAGGATGACCATCCACTTTGAAGGAGTTCAAAATTAATAGCTCATCGGCTGAGGAAGACAACTACCTGCACTAGGAGTGACTTTGTGTATCACCCCCACGGTGTCACATTTTGAAACCGAAATTTTGTACTTAGATAAAAAAAAATCGAAAGCATACGCAATAGATTGATTGCAAAAAATCACAAACATATAAATACAAGTTTAAAACTTAGTCCTTAACAAAATTCAATCATGGCCTCAGGCGTGCATCCTTTCTATACTTTGAGAACATAACATATTTGGTTATAGTAAATACTAAATAGACCTAACTAAGAGTTGGTTTGATTAAGTACTCTAAGTCTACTGATCTAGATCACTAGTTAGAGGCACATAAACAAGGTGTACAAACAAACTGGCAAGGGTAAATCACCCATTCATAAGTTTATCATAAGAGAAATACTAGCTAATACACTAACACTCATCTAAAGATATAAAGCGGAGCTAGTGGCTCCAACCTCCTTTTGTAGGGAACCCTCCTTTTGGAGGGAAAAATAAGTCAAGGGTATTTTTGTAATTGCGATTTTTTTTGAGGGAAAAGCGCCAAGGGGTATTTTTGTAATTGCGATTTTTGGAGAGAAAAGCGCCAAGGGGTATTTTGTAATTTTCTCACTATTTTTTGTTACATGTCGGCCAAGTGTCTCCATTTTTCTTCTTCTATCACATCTCTTTCAACTACTCATTACATGTCAAACAAGTGTCTCTCTTTCATTGGTCATGTTTTCTTTCATCTGCCACATGTCAAACTATCTATGTAAAGCCAAAATTTCTTTTGTTGCATCTCAGTCAAGTGTCTCTATTTTTCTTCTGTGTCTTTCTTTCATTGGTCCTGTTTCTTCCATCCCCCACATGTCAAATGGAGGGAAGCCTCCTTTTGGAGGGAAACCTCAATTTGGGAGGGAAATGGGCCAAGGAGTATTTTTGTAATTGCAATTTTTAGAGGGAAAAGCGCCAAGGGGTATTTTGTAATTTCCTCACTATCTTTTGTTGCATGTCGGTCAAGTGTCTCTATTTTTCTTTTTCTATCACATCTCTTTCAACTACTCATTGCATGTCAAACACGTGTCTCTCTTTCATTCGTTCTGTTTTCTTCCATCTGTCACATTTCAAACTATCTATGTAAAGCCAAAATTTCTTTTGTTGCATGTCGGCCAAGTATCTCTATTTTTCTTCTTCTATCACATCTCTTTCAACTACTCATTGCATGTCAAACACGTACCTCTCTTTCATTGGTCTTGTTTCTTCCATCCCCCACATGTCAAACTATTTATGTAAAGCCGAAATTTGGCGCCAAAATTTAGGGGTATTTTCGTCATTTTGGTTCAACTACTCATTGCATGTCAAACACGTGCCTCTCTTTCATTGGTACTGTGATGACAACCTAGAAAATAAATTCCCATTAGCTACTATAATGACTTAGAAAGTCTTTAAAACCCATAAACCTACTTAGGGAAGATCATAGGACACTTAAACTTATTCAACCAAAACAAATCCGAAAATTAAAATATCAAAAATTAGGCAACCCTTGAATTCTCCTTGATCATGTGCATTGGGCTTTTCCAAATTGTTGTCATCTAGTTGGGCTAAAAGGATCTTCATAGAATTGTAGAATTATGGCCCGATTTGATGCAATCTTCAACTGAAACAACTCCTAGTGCAAGTACTTGTTGGAGTGATTTCTTATTGTTAAAGTTGGCCCTTATTGGTTGTCATCATACTGTTTTTTTCTATCCGCCACATGTCAAACTATCTATGTAAAGCCAAAATTTGGTGCCAAATTTCAGGGGTATTTTCGTCATTTCGGCTCAACTATTCATTGCATGTCAAAAATGTAACGCCCTAAAATTTAATCAAATTATTTCGAAGTTGGATTGCCGTAGGATGATTGTAAGAATTGAAATTATGGGCGTAGTAGCTATGTTGAAAACGAGTTAGATGATAATCACGTGTTGTGGGCTAGTTAAAAATAGCATTGGGCTCCCTTCCTATGTGGATAAAGCCCCAAATAATTTAGCCCATTATGTTTCTCACTTATTATAAGTGGAGAGGATTAATTTAGGGTTGAGAGAGAGAGGAATTTCGGATTAGAGCAGCCACCAAAGAGAGAGAAAAGAAGAGAGAAAACAATTCCCGTTTTTCTCAAACCTGTCACCGTAAAATTTCGATTCCGGTTTCGTTAACCGTTGGATCGTCTTCGTTTTTGGGCAGCAGGTTCGTAAGATATAGTTCTACACTTTCACCGTTCGGATCTTCGAAACGAGTTCTGAGGAGAGAGATATTAGCTTCGCACTGAAGCTGCAGTTTGGGGGAGTCGCCGTATTCGGAGATCGAGGAACGAGGCTAAGAGGGAGTTTGCGCCACCATAGTTGAGGTAAGGGTGGGCTTAACCTTGATAATGGGTTGATGATAATTATGTGTGGGTAGTCTAGGGTTTTGTTGAATTGTTCGTGTTGTTGCATATCGTGTTTTCGTTGAGATTGGTGCTTTGATGATTATTGCACGTTATTGTGATTTGTTTCGTTATTTGTTGTTGCGTGATTGTTGTATCACGATGATGGTGTTGTTATTGTTCGTGTTTTTGTTGTTGCTGTGCGTGGTTGATTGTTGTTGTCGCGTTATCGAATTGTCGTTTTTGTTGTGGTGGTTGCGGTGTCGTTGCCGTTAGGGTTTGGTGTTTGGCAATTTAGCGATTCTAGACACAGGTTCGGTTTTTCTAAAACTGGCGCTGTTTGGTTGATCCAAAAATTATGAGGTTGATTGTTTTTGAAAATAGACTTAACGCCGGTCGTTTTGGCACTGGTTTCGTTAAATTCGGAGTTGTATAGCTCGAGTTATAGGCGATACAAGTTAGGTTAAAATTCTGGAAACGATTTGGGAATAGATTCGGTATTTCGGTGACTGGGAACGTTGTATTGACCGAAAAATTATGTGGTTTAGTTTTCTGGAAAATAGACTTAATGCTTGTTAATTTGGCACTGGTTTGGTTGCGTTTAGAGTTGTGTAGCTCGAGATATGAATTCCACAAGTTAGAGTAAGATTCTGGAAACAATCTGGACACAGGGTCAGTGTTTTGGTTACCACGTTTTCAAAAGAACTCCTTTTCGAACGAATCCAATTTCTTTGAAAACTAGACAAAATTTGCCCCAGTTTATGCACAAGTTTCATGCAATTTGATTGAGTTTTGGTCACTTTGGAATTGCTTGAATTTGAAGGACAGAAACTGTCCTCTTTTGCAACTAGCCTGTGTGCTTTTCGAAAACTGTACCTATTGGACACTCTCCTTCAAAAACTGAACTTAGGGATGATAATCAGACCCATAGGGCTTTCCAACAAGTATTTATTTGTTGAAATCCGATATCGTTTGCTATTTTAATTAATTCGCTGAAGTAGGTGCGATGTGCCTAGGCGCTGTGCGCCAGTCTTGTGCGTGGTGTGCGTGCGTTATGTCCGCGTTGTGGAGCCGTCTGGTGTTAATATTTCAGGTGCGGTGCTGGTATGCTCAGGAGAGTTTAGTGGTAGCTGTGATGCTACAACTTGGTGCTATTTTTGGTGAAATCATTTGTTTTGATTCTGGTGATATAGTATTTATTTTAAATACTTGTTATGGTGAGTTGGTGCATAATCATGGTGTCGCATTGTCATATGCATGTTTTGGTGATATAGGCTCTGCCTCTGGTGTTTATTGGTGATATGCCCGTCGTGGCTCATTTTGGTGATCGGTACCGCATGCATATGCCCACTGGAGGGGTTGCATATCATCCCATTGTCTATGAATGTCATAATTTTGGTGGTTCACTGTCAAATGGACTTTTCCTTTGGTATCTGATGCTGTGATATGGTGTAATTGTATTGTGTTGCTGTAGTTACCTGATGCTAGCATATTTTTATCATCTGCTTATTATCTCTGTTAGACTCACCCCTTCTGCTTGGAATGTTGCTCTCATGCGGCAACGCTGCAGGTGATCGCTAGTGCTCGTGGAGGAATTGCTAGGTTTTGCTTCCTCTCTCGTTTGGGTCTGTGTCAGCTCTGATATGTAGCACCGGGGAGTCGTTAGTTAACGTTTTGAACTATTATTTTAGTTATTGGAAATTGTTTTAATTTATTTTGGAGATGTCTTTAATTGTTAATTCTGGAGATGTTTAAACTGGTTAATATTTCCGCTGCTTGGTGATTTCTTTTATATAAATTATTTTGGAGATTTTCTTTTTTTAAAATGGTGAAAAATGTAGCGCCCTTCGAGGTGACTCTGATAATTGTCTATTTAATTGTAATAGTAAAAGGGGGGTGTTACAAACGTGTCTCTTTTTCATTGGTCCTGTTTTCTTCCATCCGCCACATGTCAATCTATCTATGTAAACTATCTATGTTGTAAGAGTGGGATTATGATTTGGCTAAGGTGTTGAGCCACATGTCCTATTGCCCTAAAAAATTGGATGGCAATTAAAATGGGGACTAAAATTGCAGATTCGGTAAGAAAAATAGCCAGGGGTATTTTTGTCAGTGTGTTTCAATTTTCCATTGCATCTCACACACATTCAGTTACTTTTCTGAAGCACACCCACCACATCTTTCTCTCTCTCTTCATCGACTCTTCTCTCTCTACAATCACATCTCACTCTCAACTCTTTCTTCTCTGCACTCTCTACTCTCTTCCCAGTCACATCTCACTCTCAGTTCGCTCTTCACACTTACATCTCACTCTCAGAACAACTACAAAGGGAAGATTGATGTTTAGGGTTAGAGAGAAAAAAGAGTTTCGAGAGAAAAAAGAGTTCGGAGGGAGAGAAAGAGATAGCGGTCAGAGAGAGATAGAGAGCGATCAGAGAGTGAGAAACGGAGAGAGGTGCGAGAGGCGGGTGGAAAGGAAATTAGGGAAGCGAGAGGGAAAAGGACCTTGAATGAGCAGCGGCCAAAGCTTCGGCTCCAAACATTCGTGGGTGTGGGTGAGTAACTACAATTTCCATGGGAAGAATCATATCTACTTTTTTTTTATGGATTTGTGATTTTTAAGAGTTGTGGTTCCTCCTTCAGCTTCGATGACGACACAGCGGACACGGTCAATGAGTCACCGTTCTTAAGACATTTTTAGCCCTTTCTACTTTTGTTTACTCTATTATGCACTACTTTATTATATTAAGTCTATCCACAATCTTATATTTTATTATCTTAATTCCGGTACTTATATTTTATTATCTTAATTCCGGTACTTATTTCATCGGACGGGTAGTGAAGCTAGTTTACATTTATATCTAAAAACATAAATCCAGAGGGTGTCTCCAAGTGGGCCCTCTCCCTCCCCCCTTTGGCGCCAAATTCCCCTCTCCCTCCCCCCTTTGGCGCCAACTTCCTCTCCCCTCCTCTTTTTTTGTTTTGTTTCTATCCCAAAAAACCCTCATTTTTTTTGTTTCTTTCCCCAAAACCCCCCCACTCTTTTTTTTGTTTTGTTTCTTTCCTCAAAACTCCCTCATTCTTTTTTCCCTTTTTCTCCCTTTTTTTTCTTCATGTGTTTTATTTTAGGGTAATTTATCGGGTGCTTCTAGGGTGAGAGAGCAAATCAAATCTCTCACCGGTGAAACACTAAAATTGACCGTTGGATATTGTTTAAAATGCTATGAATGGTTACGATTGAATCAACCAATATTAAATCTTAACCATTGATGAATTTTTATATTACATCCAACGGTCAATTTTAGTGTTTCACCGGTGAAAGATTTAATTTGCTCTTTCACCCCAGAAGAACCCTTATAATTCATCCAGCAAAAAATTTTGTTGACATAGGTGAATTTTGTTCCCCTATAATTCATAATTTTATATTTTAAGGTACTTTACGGTTCAGTAAAAATTTTAGCTGTTCAAATAGCCGAAGTTGATTCCTCCATAATCAAATTAGTGAAAATGAAAATTAATTTTGTAACAAATTACGTAAAGTTATTTTTATTATATTTATAGTGGTAAGCTCTCCCATTCCCTCCTTTTTCCCTTTTTCTTCTCTCCCCATTTTTCCTTCAAAGTTCATGTTATTTTCGGAGATATTTCTGATCGTCGTTGTCTTCGTGTGTTGCGTAACCAACCACTACCCCTTCAAGTGGAATTTTTTACCAAAATGCACATAAAGGAAACCCTAATCATCCTGTTTTATTTAACTTAAATAATAATTAGGTGAATGATGATCTTGAACGTATGATTTTCTATCTTTGTATTATGCATCTTATATCTTTTAACTTTCTACTTGAAATTATGATTATAGATTATGTGTATAGAACAATTTGTCTGGATTATGTTTGTACATCAAAGACTATACATCCTATGGGTGTCTCCAGCTAAGCAATGGGTGGGTCCTACAACGAATTTTGGCGCCAAACATCCCTCTTTCCCGCCCAAAGCTTCCAGCCAGTTAAACGCCACCACGTGTCACACCATTTGCCAACATCGGCGCCAAAGAAGAATGTGAGACTGGTTACCAATGCTTACACTCAAAGCTGCTGTGCACAGTAAAACAATTCTCACACGCAAAAGCTTCAACCACAGCCAAACCCACCTTCTCTTCTCACCTTCTCTCCTCGCCATCTCTCTCAATGTTCTCTCTCCTACTTCTCCTTCTGAACACAACTCTCTCTTCTCTAACCCTAAGAATTTCATTTCCAAATTCCATCAAAAATCATCCACAAATCACCACCATGAGTCCCACGAAGGCGGCGATGACGTTTTGGGACCAACGATCACTGTCACCGTCTACGTTGGTCGGAACTGACGGGTACGGTTCTGGTCATGTTGTTTTCATTTCGTTTTTCTCTGTTCTTCTTCTTTTGTCTACTGAATCCTAACAAAAACTTGGTTTCTGCCTTCAAGTTATTTTTGTTGTTCTTAAACTTTTTTTATTTCTGGGAATGCTTTTTATTGTGTATGATTATCAGTAAGGAACGCAAATATCAGTCTTCATCTGTATTTCTCTGATTCTCCTTTTCTATTTTTTTGGGTGTTTTGGTCACAATCCTTTTTGATGAACTTGTGAGGGAGTGAGAAACAGAAAGCCACATTAGCAAGAGATGAAGAAGAATTCGGTGGAGGAAGAGACGCTTCATGGAGAGGGAGAGATGGGAGAACGGCGGCGCAAACGACGTTTGAATGAGGCTATGCAGACGACGTCTGCGGTGACCGAATCGGCGATCAAGGCGGAAAGTTGGGTGCCCCTATTCTTTCCTCGCTCTTCTTCTTTTTCTCTCTTCTTCTTTTTCTCTCTAAATTGTTTGTCTCTAAATTGGAAGGTCTCCTCCTTTGTGTTGCTGCCATGGCGTTTGATGAAATGCCTAAGCTTGGTTTAGGGAGGATTGGTGGTTCTGTGGTTGATTCTATAGTTACATTTGCAGTGGTATTACTATTTCGTGGTTATCGCGTTTAATATTGCCTACTCATTCTGAAATTTCATCTTGTAGGAGTGGTTTTTCTGCTGTTATAGCAAACTGGCAATTATGGATACCTTTCTAATTTCTCAACTTCAGATTTGTTCCGCAACAATTTCAGGTTAGCCTAGCTGACTAGACTGTATAAGCAAAATTGGGAATTGTATTCATTGACCTTATCATCAATAATTTGTTTTAAGGTTTTATGACTTGCCTCTTCCATTTTATTTAATGTTATTGTTAAGTTTAATATATATATATATATATATATATATATATATATATATATATATATGGAAATGATTTCAGGTCCTTGCTGCTAATGTTGTTGCTTTGGTTTGGAATGTTATTCTCTCATTTAAAGCACACAAAGAAGTTACATCATCAAAAGTTGCTTATGCTAAAGTATTTGTGCCAAAATAAGTTGTTGATCTTGTGACCTCATATCATATGCCAGTGATTTAATCTGCTTTGTTGGTTTTGTTACTGAGTTTCTTAATAAATTTGCTACAGACTGTAAAACGGAAGAAATATCACAAGTTCTTTGGATACATCATTGTATAGTCTGCAGAAGGTGTGTTCTTAAAATGGTAGGTCAGTTGCTTTCCAAATTGGATGCTATTTTAAGTTTCAACTTTGCGTTTGAGTTTGCAATTTGGCAAGTAGTGTTACATCCATTATTTAAAGGTTTTGAGGTGTTTAATTAGTGAAAATCACAATACTACTCATGACTCAAGAAACATGAACTCTTAGGGTGAGTTTCAATGCTTGGTAATTGTGATTTTAGATAGTAGATTACATAATTTGGGGTTTTGACATGCTTCGTGGTTTGGAGAGGTCTTCAACATTTGATATATTCTCTCTGACTCTTATTGTTTGCTCATAATCCAACCTATATGATGTGAAAACAAGTAACATTCCTTTTTATGCAGCTTTGATTTTCTATTTATTGAGCTACTACTAGATTAATTATGATTTGAGTTTGTACAGGATCCCAACTCTGATTTTCCTTTTTATATTGTAGCCTTTTGGGATGGAGATAATTGCAAAGGTGCTTGGGATTGATGAAAAGCATCCTCATGTACAGTAGTTATATCTAGCTATATACGTAAACTTTGTAGAAGTATCTAATTTTATTTGACACTTTCATTTTCAGTCTTGAAATCTTGGTGGTGAACATTATCTATTCATTTACTCCATGAACATAATATGCTTCTGTTCTGTTGGTTAAAATACTGTTGTGTTTATAGGCAATTGATGTTGTGGATAATGGAGTGAATCAATATGACCTGAATGAACCACCTAAATATGTAATCAGCACAGGCCTGTCATCTAGAATTCAGCGAATGAATTTGAATTGGATGGATTCTGACCAGTCCTCTGATGCAGAAAATGAGGCCTTTCATAGGGCAATGGTCCTTGCTGGTAGTGAGTTTTTGGAGGTGAGACTGAGACTGTTTTGGAATGTCATGTGTGTATACTGTTTATCACTGCCTGCTGAATAATCATTTTAGTTTAGAAGCTTATTCCTATGAAATGATGAATCTAAAAAGTCATTGGTTAATTTTCAAGTTGTCTTACTTTAAATTTCCATTAGGTGATGGTGTTTACATTGTTGTTATCAGTTCTTGGCAGGGGTCCATTTTCTTTGGACATCTCATTTTCTCATGAATTGTGGTTACTTTTCAGTGATTTGTAGTTAACCTATATATCATCAACAATTCAAAGGACTGCAATTTTTCTAATCCACATGGTTGGTGCAACTTAAAGTTGTACTTTTTATAAAAACATTGTTTCTGCATTTGTTTTTAAAAATATTAGACTACTTGCACTTTAAAATTCTATGAGGTTTTTGGGATTCCATGATACTGCCACTTTCTAAAATTCTTTCCTTATTATTGGCCTTCTAATTGTCTCAGATTGTGGTTTATTGCGATGATACAGCTGCTAGATGTTAAATGGCATTTTTAGCATTTATATCATTGTGCTAATAGGTTCTATGTTGATTATGGTTATTTGAGTTATGACGGCCCTTAATAATGTGCTTGGCTTTTAATTATGCAGGAGCAGAAGATAAGCAATATGTGACGATCATCTTTATGTGATGCCTTTTATGTCTGTGGGGTGATAATCTCATTGCTAATGCTTATTGAATGTCATGTTTTCTCTTCTAATATTTTTTGGCTCCTTTTAATTCAAAGTAGTATCTTGCACGACACATACTTCATCTGATGAGTTTTGATTTAAATCATCATTCTTATACCCCACAATCAGCTAAATCAGGATTCTGTTAAGGATTAGGGCTTACAATGCAATATGATTGATTGTGTTTATATTTCTTCTTGCGGCTCTTTATACTTGAATCTTGCTTCAATCAAATTGTATAAGATTTTCTGAAAGTTATCATCCAAACATGTTCTTCATGCCAAAATCTACTTAATAGACTGTCGACCACAGTGGTTCCCAACAAGTAATAATTTTAAAATTCTGTTGTGCTTATTTTGATTGTTTATCTTATCTCCTCCTGGTGTACTATATTAAAATTTATATATAAAGGCAAATATAAAAGATTAGAGTTCGATTTTAACAAAACATTGTGGCAGTAGACTGTTACAACTTTTAAAACAGTTGGAAATGCTTAGAAATAATCCTCATTCATATGATTGTCATATTTTGGATGTTTATTCTCATGGAATTATATTATGAGCAACAAGTGTTTATTGGTGGATTTGCTGTTAACTGGTGGACTTTAAATGGTATAGGTAGAAGGAGTTAAGCTTTCTTGCTATCAAACAAAGTTCTTTTTCACTCTTATGTTCAGAAACCATAAACAACCATGTCACTGCGCCAGAGCAATATCAAGATAAGAGCAGCTAAGGTATTCAGTATTAGACATTGTGATTTTGTATTTGATTTTCAAAATTAACTGCAGTATTCAGTACAAGAACACAAGCATAGTAGATGCTCTATTTTTTGGGACTGATTGCTTTGGAATTTGGCTATGATCATTGTCTCACTTTGATTGCTTGGTGCTATATGGAACATGAAAATGGTTGGATTTAGATCAATGTTCACTTTACTTGCATCATTATTTTCATATCAGCAAACCAATTGCACATTCTTTTGTGATTAGTTCTTTTACTCATTATTAATTTGTGTTCCGATTAGATTGCATATCTTTATTAATCATGCTTTTGTAGATCTTATCCAAAGTTCTGTTTTTCATGCTTATGTATTGTTCTGCCACATTGGATAAGTGTTTTTTTATGAGGTTGTGTTAATGCTAATTTAGAGTGAATTGCATTATTTGGCTGACTCTTTTGCTCATCAATTAGGTTTATATTGGTGCCGTTGAGAATACAAGCTTACTTTTGAAGTGAATTTTTGTCAGGAAAGAAAATTCAGGCGTAAACAAAAAGAGAAGACAAAACCAAAACACATGAAGAGCGTGAAGGTGAAAGAAACAAACTAAAGGGGGGAATAGAACAAATGCTACACACAGGTGATATGGTACGCTCTAGAGCTTCCTTCCAATCGAACCATGCTACTTGATTCCATTCAAAATTATTGGCTTTTTGATGGATACCCCAAGACTTATGACATGGTTATCACTCTTAATTAATCGATTTGGTTCCTTCCTCATTTTTTTACTTCTTTTTTTTTTTAGATAGGCAAAGTGGTTAGTAATTAGTGTGTTAATTGTTAGAGGGGAGGGGGCAGCAGGGTTCGAACCCCGTACGCCTACATTTTTCCACCAACGATGTCCCTTTCACTCAACCATGTGAGCTACCCTTCTGGGACTTTTACTTCTTTAGATTGTTGCAATGCAAATTCACAGGGAATAACCTCTCATTTTATGTATCTATGAATTTGATATTTTGAATCATGACATGATATCTTTTTTAAACTGATTTGCTTGAACCACGACACGATATGTTAAAGGGAAGATTTAATTAATGGTTTCTTCTGGGTATTTAGGCTTCAGTCAATACTTCATTTTTAAATGAATTGCAAGTTAAAATATTTTAACTTAAGCTGAACTTTCTATATCTGCAGGATGAAAGGCAAACTCAACAAAAACTGTTAAAATCTTTATATTTTAAAACTAATATTACTTGATTGCCACTTGAAATTGTTTTGTCTATATTTAAACAAGAGTTCTTTCAAATTACAGTTTAGGCGACAAATTTTAGTATTACAATAATTTTGTATTAACTAAAGCTTTGACCCCGTGCAACGCACGGGTCACGACGCTAGTTTTAACTTAGCTCTTTAGCTCTCGCAATTGTCTTTTTATGTTTTATATTTGCTTCTCTCAATCATTTAGTAAATTTGGTTATGATTTGTTTAATGAGACATTGTCAACTACATTTATTTTCAATATTTGGTAGCTTAGGATGTCATCATATTTTTAAAATACCTTTGAAACTTGGTGTCTAAGTCAATAGTTTGGTGTCTTATTAGTAATTTAGTATCTGTTTGGAAATTGTATGACTTAGGGGAAAATCAATCTCAAATTTACATGATATACGTAAAGCATCTGTTTGAAGCTAAGTCAACATTTTCATGTAAACACTCAACATCAAGGTATGATATACAATTCTCATGTAAAGCATGGAAGACATAACAAGATATCAAATCAATCTCAAATTTACATTCACAAAAGTGATCTTAGCTTGAACGTTGTTAGTCTTAAAATCACGTTCATTTTTTCCAAACCAATAAAATAGCCCTAGATTGTCACCTAGGATAGAAATTACAATACTAGGTGAATTGAGCATCCAGATCGACACCAGAGACATAAGCCACTTGAGCGTCTACGCTGACAATGTCCTCCATAATGGCTCAGGGACAAGGGAAGAGTAGAGAAAGAGAGAAACTCTCTAATTACTCAAGAGAACTTGTTATTGCTTGAATTACTTTTGACCAATGATGACACCACGTGGTCGTTGGTTCGTTTCCCACAGACGGCGCCAGAATGATGAAGAATCATATGGAAGTTATGAAGAATAATATGGAAGTCTCTAGATATAGAGAATACTAAAGAATATTAAGGAAGCTTCTAGACACTCTACTAAATAAGATGAAATTAAGCACTAGGAAATCTTAACTTTTCTAGATCTTTCTAGTCATAGGAACTAGAGTATTCATATCTCTAGAGTTTTCTTTGTAATAAATGCTTCTAGATCCTTCTAGTTTGTAATGTAAAGCCCTATAAGAGTAGTATAAATAGGGCTCATCACCATGCATTTTGTCATTCAAGCAATATCCAAGTAATTCAAGCAATAACAAGTTCTCTTGAGAAATTAGAGAGTTTCTCTCTTTCTCTACTCTTCCCTTGTCCCTGAGCCAGATTTGGCATCAGAGCAGGTTACGATATCTCGGAGTTGAGTTTGAGCAAAGAAATCAACGGAAAGTGAGTTTTCAAGTGAGCAAGGAGTTGCTTTCACAAAACTTCACTTTGCGGCCATTTGTTTGCAAAACTAACACCGCCAAGAAAACATCCACGCACCGCCACGATCTTCATCAAAAAGATTATCAACCACTATTCTCAAAATGCCACCTAGAAGACAAAACGAAAGGTCTTTACATGAAATCGAGATGGAAGAAATGATGCGACAAATTCAACAACTACAAGAGACTGTCAACGCTCAACAAGCCTTGTTGGAAGCGCAAAGAGGAAGATTTGAAGATGATGGCTCTGGTAGTGACTCTTCATCATCTAGAAGCAGTCGCTCACACCGACGTCAACTTTGGATGAATGATATCAAAGTAGACATTCCAGATTTCGAAGGGAAGCTACAACCCGATGAGTTTGTGGATTGGCTACAAACCGTTGAACGCGTATTTGAGTATAAGGAGGTTCCCGAGGAGCAAAAAGTAAAGATCATCGCTGTCAAGCTGAAGAAACACGCTTCAATTTGGTGGGAAAATCTCAAAAAGAAACGAGAGCGTGAAGGGAAAAGCAAGATCAAGACATGGGAGAAGATGCGTCGAGAACTAACTCGTAAGTTTTTACCTCCTCATTACTATCAAGACAATTTTATTCAATTACAAAACCTTCGTCAAAAGTCTTTGTGGGTAGAAGAATACACTAGAGAATTTGAGAAGTTAATGATGAAGTGTGACATCCAAGAAAAGGAAGAGCAAATGATTGCTCGATACCTTGGGGGGCTAAACACTGAAATTGCACACCCAATCCAACTCCAACAATATTGGTGCTTGGATGAGGTCATTCGTCTAGCCATTCGAGTTGAGAAACAATTACCTAAAAAATCTTCATACCAACCTCTTTCCTCCACCAGAAATTATGTCCACCATAACAAACTACCAACCCAAGAACCTAGTTCCTCAATCAAACCCCAACAAAAGACAACCAAAGAGAACAATTCGAAGACACCCAAATGCTTCAAATGCCAAGGGTTTGGACATATTGCTTCTGATTGTCCAAATCGCAAAACCATCACCATCATTAAAGGGGAGATACACGAAGCTTCTGAAGAAGAAGATATTCATGAAGCGTTGGAAGAAGAGGAGATAGGCGAGCCAATATATGATGAAGAGCCCGTTCCTGCAGATCATGGTGAATCACTGGTAGTTAGAAGAAACTTACACACAACGACAGCCAAAGAAGAACCATGGCTAAGACACAATATTTTCCACACTCGTTGCACCTCGAAAGGCAAGGTTTGTAATATCATCATTGATAGTGGAAGCTGCAAGAATGTTGTGTCAAACTATATGGTGGAAAAATTGAAGTTGCCGACAAAGGAGCATCCACAGCCATACAAGCTACAATGGCTCAACAAGGGTAATGAGGTAAGAGTATTTAAGCGTTGCCTTGTATCTTTCTCCATTGGTCAAAAGTACAAGGACAATGTATGGTGTGATGTTATTCCTATGGATGCTTGCCACCTTCTACTTGGAAGACCTTGGCAGTACGACCGCCATGCCATATACGACGGTCATGCCAACACTTACACATTTGTGAAGGATGGAGTTAAAATCAAGTTGGTGCCTTTACCACCCAATGAATTTGATGAAGGGAAAAAGGATTCCAAACCACTAGTATCTTTGGTCGCAAAGGAACCATTCAATGTGACAGCAGAGGAAGCACATACCATGAGTTTTGTTCTACTGGTCGAATCAAAAGAAGAATCGATCATCCCGAAGAAAATGGAGCAACTACATGGTGAATTCTCAGATGTTGTGCCATCGGAAATCCCATCAGAACTACCTCCAATGCGAGACATACAACATGCCATTGATTTAACCCCTTTAGCTGCTACTCAATAGTACAATGCATATGCAGAGCAAAGAGAAAATGATATCAAGAAGTTGCATGAGAAAGTTCGTGAGAGAATTGAAAAGAAAATTTCAAGGTATAAGAATACTCAGCGAGATAAACATCGCAGGTTGCAAACATTTAAAAAAGGAGACTTGAAGACCAATGACAATGTCTACAAAATAAAGCTGCAAGGTGTGGAGTCTCTGCAACCTTCAATTTTGCTGATATTTCATCGTACTTTGACTATCAAGAAAATCAAGACTCGAGGACGAGTCTCCTCCAAGGTATCGAGCAAGACTGGGTGTGCAATTTCAGTGTTTAGCCCCCCAAGGTATCAAGCAATCGTTTGCTCTTCCTTTTCTTGGATGTCACACTTCATCATTAACTTCTCAAATTCTCTAGTGTATTCTTCTACCCACAAAGACTTTTGACGAAGGTTTTGTAATTGAATAAAATTGTCTTGATAGTAATGAGGAGGTAAAAACTTACGAGTTAGTTCTCGACGCATCTTCTCCCATGTCTTGATCTTGCTTTTCCCTTCACGCTCTCGTTTCTTTTTGAGATTTTCCCACCAAATTGAAGCGTGTTTCTTCAGCTTGACAGCGATGATCTTTACTTTTTGCTCCTCGGGAACCTCCTTATACTCAAATACGCGTTCAACGGTTTGTAGCCAATCCACAAACTCATCGGGTTGTAGCTTCCCTTCGAAATCTGGAATGTCTACTTTGATATCATTCATCCAAAGTTGACGTCGGTGTGAGCGACTGCTTCTAGATGATGAAGAGTCACTACCAGAGCCATCATCTTCAAATCTTCCTCTTTGCGCTTCCAACAAGGCTTGTTGAGCGTTGACAGTCTCTTGTAGTTGTTGAATTTGTCGCATCATTTCTTCCATCTCGATTTCATGTAAAGACCTTTCGTTTTGTCTTCTAGGTGGCATTTTGAGAATAGTGGTTGATAATCTTTTTGATGAAGATCGTGGCGGTGCGTGGATGTTTTCTTGGCGGTGTTAGTTTTGCAAACAAATGGCCGCAAAGTGAAGTTTTGTGAAAGCAACTCCTTGCTCACTTGAAAACTCACTTTCCGTTGATTTCTTTGCTCAAACTCAACTCCGAGATATCGTAACCTGCTCTGATGCCAAATCTGGCTCAGGGACAAGGGAAGAGTAGAGAAAGAGAGAAACTCTCTAATTTCTCAAGAGAACTTGTTATTGCTTGAATTACTTGGATATTGCTTGAATGACAAAATGCATGGTGATGAGCCCTATTTATACTACTCTTATAGGGCTTTACATTACAAACTAGAAGGATCTAGAAGCATTTATTACAAAGAAAACTCTAGAGATATGAATACTCTAGTTCCTATGACTAGAAAGATCTAGAAAAGTTAAGATTTCCTAGTGCTTAATTTCATCTTATTTAGTAGAGTGTCTAGAAGCTTCCTTAATATTCTTTAGTATTCTCTATATCTAGAGACTTCCATATTATTCTTCATAACTTCCATATGATTCTTCATCACATAAGCTAGGGTTCACTTGAGAAACCTTAGGTTATGGAGGCAGTTTAGAACACTCGACCACTCGACCATGTAGGTTGACAACAAGATTACATACCAACTAGCCTCATAACCCGTGCGATGCACGGGGTTGGCTAAATTCTTTTGTGTAAATAAGTAATAAAATTTTTACGAATTTATTAGAAAACCTCCTTATAAACATTTATGATTGGTTTCTTTTTTTAAACTGTACAGAGCTTGTCCACTACGAGAATAAAACTCGGGAGCAATGAGTCAATCTCGTGTCCCAAGATAGTTAATAGAGTGGACCAATTATGTTTGCTTGTAAAATATATAGTAAAATAACTGTTTATAAAAATTAAATTATAACTATAAATTGCAAAAGAGGTTAATAAAATTTTAAAAAAAATATTAAGAAAGACGTTGAAATTAAATATCCATAAATAATAGGAAGAAAATGTCTAATTTTTTATAACATAATCCATATTTATAACATTTGTAAATATTAAAACTTAACCCATAATTAGAAAGAAAAGAATACAACACTATTAGAAAGTGAAACACGTGGGTATAATGTTGGATTTGATGAAAATTACCAATAAAACAAAAGCAACCATACAAAGTTGAAATAAGGTGATGGGAGTTTTATTGTAAATGTGGCTAAAGTTCCCGCGAGTGTAAATTAAGCAACGCGGTACTCGAAGATAGAAAGTTGAAATAGTATGATGTGCGGTTCTTTCGTGAATGTGGCCGAAGTTTTCGTGAATAAAATTTAAATTATAACTATAAAACACTTTACGTATTTTGTCACGATTTTTTTAACCAATCCGGTTATCAAGGAACAAACTTTGTGTATTTGAACAATTAAAATTTATTCTGAAGTATAAAATACACCAAATCACACTTTTTAGCATATCACTTTACGTATTTTGTCATACAATGAATTTTTTTTTCACCCAATAGATTATTGAAGAACAAACTTCACATATATAAAAATCTTAAATTTTTTGAGATCATAAAGTACTCCTTAAAATATTAAAAAAGAAAAAATGTATAACCCTAAAATATAAAAGAAGAAAAAAAAAGAAAAAATAAAAAAATAAAAGGAAAGGAAAGGAAGAAAGAAAACACAAAAGAAAAAAACAACAACAAAGGAAGCGGCATTTTGGCGCTAACAATGCCAAGCCGCATACATTATAAAGATAGGTAGCGGGCCTCTTAGTTACGGAGTACAAAATGAGTAATTTTATTGTTAAATAATTTAGAGATTTAAGAAAAATAAAAGTTGTCATGTGTTGCCTAATATAATGAAAATCACTTTTTTTAAAAATGATTTTATAAAAAATGATTTTTATGAGAAACTACTCAAAATAGTTTCTCATTAAATTATCGTCTTTTTGAAAAGTTGTAATAATGGATGAAAATTTTCTAAAATTGACTATTTTTTTATTTAAAAAATTATCATTCTTTAAAAAAACTGTAACAAACGAGCTCAGCATTAGTTCGTCATATATGCTAGTAATTGTGATACTAGACCTGTAGACCATTTGGGCATATCTAGATCAACACCTACACATGACACCAAGACTGCTCAAGCAACCTCACGCTAGGTAGAAGTTACTTGGTAGTGATTTTCTTGGGAATGACTAATTAAACTTGGCTTAGATAGCATCCTCGTGGATAATGATTCTCTGAAGGCACTTTAGTTTGGACCGTTTGTTATGGATTAAAAAATTAAGTGATTTTGCTGTTAAATAATTTAGAGATTTTTAAGAAAACGAGAAGTTGTTTTGTGTTTATGTAAAATTTTGAAAATCACTTATTTAAAAAATATCATTCTTTAAAAAATCATTTTTATGAGAAACTTCTCATTTGAAGTAATTTTTAAATTATTTTTAGATTATCATTTTTCTTAAAATATATAGCAAACAGACACAACAATCTATCCTGACTATAGTCAATCAATCGTGATTCTATTCTCATAGTGATGAAGTGTATGTTCCTAAGCTAGGGGCAACGTTTGGTTTGGTGAATGCAAGACACATTTAGATTTTTGCCCTTCGACCAAAAAAAAATAAAAAGGATTTTCGTCCAAACTTTATTGGCAGGCTTCACTAGGGATGGCAATTTCTACTCGCATGTGGGGATTGCTCCGTTTGGGGCCCCGTAGGCGGGGAATTTTCCCTCGTGGGGATGGGGATGGGGGAGAAAATCCCCCCGCAGTCAATTGGGGATGGAGACAGGTCCATATCCCCCGCCCCGCGGGGACCCTGCCCCCGAATACATTACATAAATGTTTGTATTATAGATATATATATTATATTATAAGTAGTAGATTTTTTAGTCTTTTATTGTGTTTTTAAATAAAAATACTAATAAAATATTAAATTGTGCTAAGTTTTATAATTTTATTCTTACCTTTATACTTTTTAAATATTAAAATATCAAAGTAAGACTAAATTTTATACATTTTTTCAGTTTTATTATATTTTAATTTTAATTTTTGCTAACTTTGAATAAATTTTTGGGGTCCCCACGGGGACCATGGGGATCCGCGCGGATGGGGATGGGGGAGGAAAGCTCCCCGAAGCGGAGAATGAGGATGGCAATGGGGGACAATATGGGAGGCAGGGACGGGGAGTGGTAGAGTACTCCCCGCCCCCGCCCCCGCCCCATTGCCATCCCTATTCACGGCTAATCCCAATATTTTTACCAAATTCTTATTGTATTGTTCCTTAAATTCTTGATGAAATGGGGTAATTCTTTTGCCTAATAAGAAGCCTTAAACCAAAGCAAAGGCGCCAATTATATATTTTTTTTATAAAATAAAATCATATATTTTTTATGACAAAACTAGTTGTTTTATAATTCCTCACACAACACATTGTTAAAAATCCTAGGCTTAAATGCACGTTACCCCCTGCAAATATCCCCATTTTCTATTTACCCCCCTGCAAAAATATTTTTTTAAAAAAATACCTTGCAAATATTAAGTGTTTCTAGTTACCCCCCTCTGTTAACTTTTCTGTTAAAAAAATGATGTGGCAAACGGAACGCCACGTCAACACCCTATGTCATCACTGCCACGTCAGCAACCAGTAGATGGCTACCACGTGGCAGTGTTGTTACACTCAAAATAAATTTTGAAAATGGCTTGGGTAGGACTTGAACTCACAACCTATAACTCACAAACAAGGGGAATTACCACTGAACCAATGCTATATTTGTGATATTACACCAGTTCTTATTTATTTATGTTGTTAAAGTTCTTCTTCTTCAGATTTGCTCCTTCGAATCATTCTTCTCCAGATCTGCTCCTTCGAATTCTTCTTCTCCACCTGCTCCTTCGAATTCTTCTTCTTCAAATCAAACAGAAGCAAACCCCACACACCATGGAAACAAAAACTTAGATCTGGAAAACGATTGAAAACGAAATGGAATTCATACAACTTGTATACATATTTCTTCATACAACTTTTTTTTTGACAATGGAATTCATACAACTTGTATACATATTTCTTCATCACATGAATCTGTGGAACCGTGTTGGTGCTTTAGTTGGTCTGTGATTCCTTCTTTTTATTTATTTTTTAAATCTTGAAACAATTATTTTTTAATTTTCGAAACAGGGTTGTGAAGTGACAATGAAGGAGCTAGACACCCTTTTGCCACTCCTTGCCGAGAAAAAAAGGAAAATGGAGCAAGAAGAAGCCGAGAGAAATATGCAAATATTATTGGACTTCTTGCAGTGCTTACGCAAGCAAAAAGTTGACGAGTTGAAGGAGGTACGCTAGATGCAATTTATTTCTTTTATTTGTTGACAAAATTATTACATAGTAACTAAGGGTTTGCCTGCTACAGAATTGATGATGATGAGGAATGATGATGATGATGATGATGATGGTGAATTCTGCTACAGAATCGTTTTTTATGTGATATATATTAATAGTTGGCTTAACATTCACAAGAATTGATGTGGTTCAATGGTAATAGTGAGTGGGTAATAATTAACGGGTCTTGGGTTCAACACCCATATCCCCCAAATTCTGTAATTTTTTAGTAACAATGTGTCATTGCTGACGTGGCAGCGATCCATGTCATTGCTGATGTGGCAGTCATCCAATAATATGGTGACACGTGGCAGTTCCGTTTGCCACATCTTTTTTTTAACAGAAAACTTAACAGAGGGGGGTAACTAGAAACGTTTAATATTTGCAAGGTGTTTTTTTAAAAAAATATTTTTGCAGGGGGGTAAATCGAAAATGGGGATATTTGCAGGGGGTAACGTGCATTTAAACCAAAATCCTATTATGCAAATTGCAGTGACAATTCCTTTACGACCATAATATTTAAATTTAAGACAGCAAACACCGCAATCTCAAAAAAAAACACACAGAATTGATTATGTATTTCTAATCTATTTTATGGTTTCTTCTGTAAAAATAAAATAAAATAAAATCTGTTTTTTGGTTTCTTGTGGATTTTCCAACAAAAACATATCTTGTGGGCCGAACAGCGAAATTGTCAAATTTTACCAAAAAAACAGAAATGCAATAAAAGAAGAAAAGACAAAAATATTTATCAGAGCCAGGTTTCGATCCTGGGACCTGTGGGTTATGGGCCCACCACGCTTCCGCTGCGCCACTCTGATTGTATGTTCACTTTTCTAATAAGTTACGATATATTTAATATATACGATTTGTGAGCTTGATTTGTTAGGTTGTCAAAAAAATAAAGATTTGTGAGCTACGTTTAATTTATCCTGCTAATATCTTACGCATCCACCTTAATTTTGAATCAAAAATGTTTTTTTTCCATCGTAGAATCAAAATTATTAAGGAATGCAAATAATTGGAAAAACTAGTTTTGTTTAAGAATAACAATCTAAGTTAGTTTGAAAATTTTGTTTAGTTTAAATATTACAATAAATTTACTTTTAAATTAAATACGCTTATATAATTATATTAAGAGCTAATTATATTTACTTGAAAAGTAAATTAAAAAAAGTTACTGCCCACGCACTAAATCATTTTACCACAAATGTGGACTTTAGTTTAATTAAAAAATAGGAAACAATCAAGCATATGAGTTTTTTGTATTGTGATGGAATTAATGTTGAAAATTTTGAAGTCAAAAGAATTGATTTTGAAAGAAATAGTGATAAAATTTGATTTATAATTGAGATTGTATTTGTGTCTCTCCACATGAAGTGATTGATATTTTTTTATTAAAAAATTATAAATCAATTACTTAAAGTGACATCCACATGAAGTATCTACTAATACGACTTCCACACGTTTCATATTAGTAGATACTTAGTTTCCTAGTTGTATTTTTTTTACTATAAATGATATTCATTCATTCAAATTTTTAGATATTACATCGATCATAATACAAATCCAGTAATGTTAAAAACACAAAAGATGAATATGCGCAAAAAGACAAAATTCCTACAAAAGTGACAATATAAAAGTCAGCATAGTTCTCATGCCTCTGAATTGTAACTTTGAAGTCCTAGTCATTGGTTGAATTTGTAATGGGTTGAAGTTGATCCACCGATCTAAACCAGACGAACACCGCAACAAGACTGGAAATCAAAAACTCCACACCAAGACTACGAACAACAATAGCGCCGACTCTTAAGACGATGTCAAGAAAAATACGCCATAGAAGCTAGATCTATGTAATAATCAATTATTTGAATAAAAAGAACAAAAACAATCCAGATGGGTGATTCTAGGCCAAAAATTGATCTAAAACCACCTCCTTTGGTGGGTGAGCAAGAAAAAAGAGAAGAGTAGAGAGAAGGTTTAGTAAGACGGCTAGGTTTAGAGAATCCATTTTGAAAAAAAACAATCATATTAATAGTATGTTAGTTTGGTTTAAACTTTTTCATGTTGGAATCTTTTCGTTTTCTTTTCTAAGCTTTTTGCATATCTTGTAGGTTGAAGGCTATAACGTCATATATTTACATAATCAATTTAAACATGTAGATATCAAAATAAATACATTTAAATCATAATAGTGGAATGTCAAGTAGAGCTTTGCCCGAGGATTGAGCATCTATTTTTTTGTAGTTGGAATTTGTTAAACTCTGTGATGGGCAAAGCTCTATAAATACAACTTTTACTCTCTGTTTTGGGTCACTGAACCCGCTTCTCTTTAGAAAATTACACCATCGAGTTTTTAGTAAGTGAGAGTTTGGAAAGCTGGAATTTGTTAAACTTGGTGATAGAGCTTTTTGGCGATGAGCAAAGCTCTATCAATACAACTTTTACTCCCTGTTTTGGGTTACGGAACCCGCTTCTCTTTAGAAAATTACACCATCGAGTTTTTAGTAAGTGAGGGTTTGGAAAGCCAAACAGGTTTTTCTTAGTGGTGTGAAAACGATTTTGACATTACAATGGCCGGAGGTTAGTGCTTGTTCCTTTATCCTTATGCTATTCTAATTTAAATGTGTTTATTTTCTTATCATATCAACATGTTTAAATCCCTTCTGTAAATATCTAATAAAGGCTACATGCTTTCGATAATTAAAATATATAATAAGCTTACAAAAAAGTAGAGTACCAATTTTTCAGTTTGCAGAAAACACCCAAATTAGTCTCAGCCATACTCCTAATTGAATTATCTGATTCACTCGAATTCTAACAAGACTTGCAACACTAGTGTATGCAGCTATTATGGACTAGGTAGAAGCATGTTGCAGCACTTGACATAATTTTCATCGGTAAAAGCAACCTATGACAATCATTAGCATTTTATTATTTACTAGGGGAAAGACAGGCACTCTGAGTGTGTTAGTGGGTTGGTTATCATTCTTAAAAATGGGTCGGTGTGTTAGTGGGTGGTTATTGTTTATTAGAAAGTTGCACTTACTTAAAGTAAGAGCATTTTGGTCAGAAAAATCTGACACCAAAATGACAGTTTTTTTTAGAATCCTCTATAGATTTATGGAAATCAACCTATGACAATCATTATGCATATTTTAATGCTACCTACGCGATAAATACAATGGCACATAAATGTGAAGCAACTTATACAACAAAATACGGATGATACAATATTTCTTAAACATTGAGATAAATGTAACTAACATCACAATTTAAAAGTAAATAATGAAAAAATAGCATTGCTATCTTTCATAGTCTGCCCCTAAAATATCCTTCTTGTAGATTGAGGACTTTTGGAAGTTGAACCAACTCGCGAAATACTTCCAGTCTTCACAATGCTTGATGAACTGCAGAACATGGAGCAATAGCATGAGAATTGTTGGGGAAATCAAAGAGAAAGCAGAAGAAAACGAGGACAATATTATTTTTGGTAAAGCAATAACTAACTGTTAATCTTCTTTAAATGTATTACATCTATATCTATACACTACAACAAGGATTAAATATAATTCAACCTTAAAAATCCAAAATCCAAGGTTTAGAAACTTAGAAGCACATATACTTAGTACCATGCGGATGCGATACGACACGGTTACAGAAAATTCTTAAGAATCAAGATATGTTAGAAATGATAAAATTGAATGCCTAGAAATAATTTCAACCAGAGCAACGATGTTATACGTACCCACTACTCCTTTGGATGGAATTCTTCTTCATCGCCGCAAGATTTTTAACCTCCCGACTACAAGAAATTGACGGAAAAAAATTGAAGCCAACTTTTTGTTGAGAAAATAAGCTTCAAGATGAATGGCCAGAGCATAGAGTTACACCAGACAACATTCTACTATGCTTCATGGTAAAATGAAGCATAGTAAGAAAGCTTATAGATGATAAATAACTAAGTGCAATCACGTATGTGTTATGGAAGGAGCAAATGAAAAAGCTGAATTCCCTTACAGAGAAAGCTCACTCACACTCTTAACTAGATTAAAGTCTTGGTTAGACCTGAAATCCTTAGAAGCATCAAATAATCATAAAAGAAATGGTACCTTTTAAGAAAATCTATCTTCGCCTTCTTCATTATATTGCTCTTCGTATTTGATACATTGTATCCGGATCCATTATCTACAACAGATCCTCAAAGATGAAGTAACAACTAACAAATAAAAGCTACAAGCTGATCAAATTTAAAATGTACTTATACGAATTACAAAGTTCATAATAGAGTACACTAGAACAAAACAAACATAAGGAAATAAAAAATGTTACCTCCCCAAAATCTTTTTTTACTTGAAGGTGGAAGTTTAGTGCATATCTGGACTTGCCTACTCTGCTTTTCTGCATAATAACAAAAATACATAACAGTTTTAGTCGAAGCAGATAGCGAGAAGTATAACCAAACATGAATTGCTAGATTGTTTTATGGTGTAAACTGTAAAATATAAAGCTCATCAATTCAGTAGCTCATAGTTAATTAGACTATTTTAAAACCCCAAAAGAAAAACAAAAAAAAAAGGCTAATTCATACTTGCATCTTCTTTCTTGTAGCGTTGCTTCATTCGCTCAACTGCTTCCTTCTCAGCCTGAGCCACTTCCTTTGCTTTTGCCTGTGTATAGAATTACAATAGAGTTTGAGAAAAAGAGTAAGACTAATCATTTTATTAGTTTACTTGTTTACGCTATATATATATCGTATCGTAGTACACCACAATATCTATTAAAAGAGGAATCCCCTTCTCTAAAATAAAGCTAATTAGCACTAATCAGCTAAGAGTCAGTAACAACTTATACTAATTATATAAAAAGAAGTTACATATAATACTTCTCTTTCATCTGAAATATAAAAATATAACTTCAGTGCGAAAAAAAAAAACAAATTAAAATTACCTCATACAACTGCATCCATTTGAATGACACTCTTTTTTCTCCCATCCTCCTAATTATTTCGTTTGTGCAATTTAAGCCATATTGCTTTTCAAAGAACTTTTTCCACAATTTATCAGTTATAGGGCTCAAATCAGTTCCCTGCAAAAAGCACATTAAACAAATCATATAATCATTTCAGTTTTGTTCTAACTCTGCTCATAGTTAACAAAAACAACAAAGCACGAGGAAAAAAGCCGGCTTACTTCGCTGGCCTTCTCGACATGCATCAACTGCTCAGCAGATTCACAATGTGGCAAGATTTGCTCAAGCAGATGATGATCAACAGAACCAACATTTCCAAGGTACCTTATATTATCTATCACTTTCTCAATACAAAGATCAACCAGGGATGGTATTTTTCTCGCAGACGTTTGATCTTTTCTTCTCATCATAATAACACTAATGACAGTGAAAAACAATTTAACAATAAATCATTAAAAAATACTAACCAAGAAAACTAATTGAAATCAATTCATATACTATTCTTCTAATTTTCTGTTTCTCAGTAAGCTAAGTCTGAAATAATCAATACCATAATTGATACTACTCCGGACTCGTTTATAAGCAACAAACAACTTTTTAGATACATTGAAAAAGTGATGTATCTGGACTAAAAAATTGTTTGTCGCTTATAAACGAGTCCGGAATAAAATATTCTCTCTCTCTCTCTCTCTCTCTCTCTCTCCTCAGTTGGATACATCAAAAAACCCACCCCATACCAACACCTGAGCTACATCTATGTAGTAAAATAACCAAAATTAAACCTTTTTTTTGGTAGACAATGAAAATTGAACTTGATCAACTAACCTTTGACATTATTTTTACTTCCCTTATTCAAAACCGGTCAATTGTTCCCACTCCCTTAAATTATGACCACGACCCTTTGAATGTTGGGTGAAGCGTATTAACAACTATGCTGAGTTTCATTGTAAAGTAAGCTTTTACATTCATTAACGCATAGCATTAACAATAACAGCAGATCAATAAGTTTACCTTTGTTGCAGAAATTTAGGCTAGTTTTCAGGAAATATAACAAAAATTAAGTACTTCCAACGGATCCCCAATTCTCAATTAAAATCTATCTAAATAGTCATTCCCAAACACGAAAAATATTTCGATATTTGATTAAAAAATGAAGTTAAAAAAATAAAAGATCAAGAATCATTCAGATGATGAAAACAATAGTACAATTGAATTCAACAAAGATGTGCTTACAGATTCAATCGGAGCGACAGTGATCGGAAACAAGGGACGCGATCGTCGGCGAATCGAAGAGAAGCTGTGCCACGAACGAAACGGAGATTGAGAGAGTGTGATTCCTATGGTTGCAAGAGGAGGACGATTAAGGCGCGTGAGATCACGCGCTTTGTTCTTTCTGGAGCCGAATATTCTAACATGCGCCGTGTGGTATATACTTGTTGTGAAGAAAAAAGGGTAGGAGGAGCTGAGATTTGCCTACCAATAAATATACTTGTTGGCGAGCCTTTCTTTTCTTTTATTACCTTTTTCTTTTGGAAATTGCCAGCAAAAAAAAATAAAATAATACATGTGCAGTGATTTGATTAACGGATTTAATTAATATACACGGTAGGTGTACACAATTTTTACAACTTCAGTCGATCATGAAAAGATATCATAAAAAAATGACTTTATCTCAACTACATTGAAAATTGTTTTTACTATGATTTTTGATTGGTTGATGGTGTAAAAAAATTTACAATGACAATGTGTATCAATTAAATTCTTAATTTAATTTGTTTTATTTTTGAGCTGCTGCATTTGAGAGTTTAGGAAAAAGATAAGAGATAAGAGAAGAGAATATAAGGGTGAAAAGAAAAAGTTTAAATAGTACTTTTGGGCCCTAAATTTTCTTTGGTTTTGTTTTGTTTCCTTATCCAATACCTTGATTGTCGTTTTGGTCTCTTAACTTTATAAAGTTAAAGCAAGTTAGTTCTTTCTGCGTTAACGTTTTGCCGACTCATGTGTGGCTAACATTGTTTTTTGTGTGGAAGGGTTTACTCCAACGTGGCAACCGTGGTCTTATGTGGCATTAATAAGTGGGTCTTATTGAGGTCATGTGATTGTCTGCGAAGAGATTCTTTTTTGTGTTTGGAGTATTCGATCAATTCAGAAATCGAGTAGAGTGTAAACTCTTACTACATTTAATATTTTGCTATTTTTTTTTCTATCACGAACTCTTATCATGTTGCTTTTAAGATGTGAGAAAGTCGACAAAAAAACTTAAAGCAACCAATTATTGTCATTTTTATTGTATTTACATTTTTACCCTTAAAGTTTGAATAATTCATTTTTCTCCTTCATTCTTTTTTATTGGTACAATCCAAAAAGAGAAAGCATCTTCACCAAAACATTATGTCTCATGTCTGACATTATGGGGTCTTTTCTTCTCTTCAAATCGAATCTCCTCGCGCGCTCCCAAAACATTTTTCATTATAATTTTGAATTTTGCTTAGAATCCCTGGTATCTGTCGCCTCGCCATTTTCTTCCAACCTTCCACAGATTCTCAATTAGCAGTTATTCATCATTCATGACTCGGTATGGACAAATCTTCCCACACCAACAACCCATGTCTGACATTGTCGAGTTTACAGAACACTTTCATCAACAGTTCCCTTTTTGAATTTCCCCTAATAGTAACAAGGAAAAATGAAGGAGACATGTAGATGAAAATAAAGTAGATATACCGTGTAAAATAGAGAAATGAGAGAATTAGAGGAAGAAAGATGAGAAGAGAGTGAATAAGTTTGAAAAATTGTGTGAGAGAGTGAAAATGTGAAAATGTGAAAAAATAAAATTACTTAAATATCCTTCAATTGGTTAGTTGGGAAAAGGGTTAGATTGGTATTTTGGTAGTGAGTGATTTGTACAGATAGATAATAAATATAGATAGATAGTAAATGTATGAACTCAGACAAAATTTAATTAATCTCAACATTACCTCGTGTAAAAAAACGGAAATTAAAGTTTTGTCTAAATTTGAAAATTTTTAAAATAGTAAAGAAGAAAAATGAAGAAAACATGTAGATGAAATTAAAGTTGGTATATTAGAAGAAGAAGAGAGTGAAAAGGTGTGAGAAAGAGTGAAAAAATTTGAAAAAGTGTGAAAAATAGATAAATGAGAGAATTAGAGGAAGAAGTAAGAGAAGAGAGTAAGAAAGTGTGTGAGTGAAAATTGAAAGTTTGAAACAATGTGTGAGAGAGAGTGAAAAAGTGAATTTTTTTTGAAAAAGTATGTGCGAGAGTGAAAGTGAAAAAGTTTAAAAAAGTGAAAATGTGAAATTACCTAAATATCTTCTAGTTATTTAGTTGATAAAATGATAAGATTGGTATTTTGGTAGTGAGTGATTAGTATAGGTAAAGGAATTTTGCAACGATTGTATTACAAGCCACCATTCATGTAACCGCAACAAAAAAAATCACTAAAGCTAAAAAAACTTCCGACATTTTTGTGGGTTTTTTTTTAATATCAACTTCAAATTGCATTAATGAGAAATGGAGTCATTACAACATAACGGAATATTACACGTGGAAATTAAACTAAATAAATGATCTACATGATCAACATGGTTACCAAGAGACTTTGAGATACCAACAAGCTTGTGGGCATCCGTATTGATGGTTCTTCGAATGTGGAGAATAGTTGCACCATTGAAGAGACTTAGCAAATCTTTGCAATCCAGAATTATGGGGTTAATTTGTGCCCTAAGAGTTCTATCCAACATACAGTCAACAAACACGTAAAAGATTTATCTGGTTGTTTCTCCTGCTTCTTCGACCAACAATTAACCTTCAAATCTTGAATGAAACTATGTATGAAATAATAATTTTATAAACGGTTCTACTTAGTTTTTTATTCTGTATTTCATGTTATTTAAAAGCTTTTACAGTTAATAACATTATTAAGGTAAAATACTGAATAAAAGATTTATGAGAACTTCTCATGCATAAATAATTGGGTAGGTGGCTTCAACCTTATCTTTAAAAGTTAAGAAAGAGCGGGAATAAAAACTAGTCCAGTCCGAACAAGATATACAGAAATCAGTATAGAAATAAAAGATGGTAAATATTGGATGGTTGAAAACCACTTTTTGAAAATAACAAAATGTTATTCTGAGTAGGTTCTCAGGAAAGAGAGGTGGGTCACATGGAAACACTTAAATACCTAGTCTTTCCTAGCCAGAACTTTCCCCTAAACAACATTTTCGAAATCAAGCCGAAGAGAATTGTTCACAAAATTTTGGTTGGTCTTTTTTATCTCCGATTACTCGATAATTTCCACAAGCACAAATCCCACTTTTTATAGGTCCAAAAATTCTTACTGGGATAAGTCGCAGACTAGGTCGCTTTCTTTAAGACGTTTCGTGACACTGCTCCAAAGTGCAAGCAGGTTATCAACCACGATGTCCCCAAGATAAAACAGCCCAGACAAACTGTTACAAATTTTCACTACACCGTGAAAAACTCGCTCTAAGATATACACCTTCAATATGGTTATAAAAACCACTCTTAGCTTGAAAATGCTTCAAGCTTTCAAAATAACAAGAAAATAGTTGAGGGAGAAGAGAGAAACACTTGAAGAGAAAACTGTTGATCTTCAAGTGTTTGGTGTGAGTATCAAGTGAGGAAGGGCACTCCTTTTATAGGAGTTGGAGAGGTAGCAGTTGGTTTGAGAGTTAAGAGCCAACGGCTCTATGAGAAACAAAACCATCAAAATAAATGGAAAAAAAAAAATCTGTTGCGAATTAATGAAGAAAACCGTTACTATTTTGCTTGGTTGGTCAACATAGTTAATGGTCAAATAAAAAAAATATTTTTCAAGAAAAAAATTAAGGACACCACTTAGCCCAAGCCTAGTAGGACGGCGGCGCGCGTGTGGTGGTCATTTTGTGTGTGTCCTCTCCCATCCACAAAATTGGGTACCCTTTGGGCCCCAATCCAAATAGATGAGATTCCCACTTATAAACACTCACATAGTGACTATTCCAAGCAATGTGAGACTTTTTCAATTCACACACAATTCTTTAAAAAATTCCAACAATCCCCCACTTGAATTTAAAAAGAAGTTTTAGAAATAGCGTCAAACGCTTCTATAAGATTGTGCATAAACAAAGGTGTCTACGACTTGAACCTTTGCATAGCGGTTAAGATTTCGATTCAACAAGAGTGACTCGTAGTCTTGAACTCTATCTCGAACATCAAAACCACCCACAACCTTTTCCATGGGTGTATTCTTATAAGCCCGTGCTTTTATGGCCCTGCACATCTATCCCGGTTTAGTGAACGCTCTAGGAATCCTGCCAACAATTTCATAGGAAGCGGCCCCACTTCCACATTCACATAGGTGAGTCTATCAAATATAAATTAAATGGATAAATTGTTAGGTAGCCCAGCTGCTCCTTTATAATTGACCAATCTAGCAACTTTTACACTGAATAAAACACATTAATTATTGATACAAATGCTAACCATGGCTAGTGACCCTCCACCAGCCCAAAAAAAAATCAAAAGCTACTTGAAAGCCTACTAAGTTATTATAAACATTCTCAATTTCTAAAGAGTGAAACATTCATAATGCTCAATCCAGTTTCAGTCGTGTGACCAACACATCTGAGGAATTTCCTGTGTCAAAACCATATTTTCCTTGTAATTACTATTTTGAATCCCACTGGTAAGACGAACGGCCTAAACATACCTGTTTCGGCCACCACAATGTAGCGAACCTGATGAAATTATTTATGGATCACCAAGATGTAGAATGGTCGTTAAACAGTTAAATTCAGCATTCAACGTTATCAGCAATGATTGGTGGGACAAATGTGGAAGTTTCAAGGGTTTGCTCAAAGATATGACCCACTCTCAGTAGCTCTCCCTGCAAATAAATTCCCAGTTTTACTCAAAACTTTCTCATGTAAAATTCACAAGCAAACATACTAAATATAACACAAATTTACTCATAAGCAATGTCAAAATTTTACTTGAGCACATTATCTCATGTAGAACTCATAAGCAAACATATATCAGTGTAAAAGTATGTCTGAGCTCAGGAACACCTGTAATTTTTCTATAAACATCAAGTTTAACAAATAGGACAAAATATCAAAGTATCTAGGAGTTGTTCATGGCTCAGCAAGAATGAAGACAAACATGACCTTTTTGGAGATATGAAGAAAGAGATTGCATGTTTAAGAGGGAAACTTAAGGAGAAATAGATAGGAATCCCATTCTTTCAGGGAGATGATACGTGCCGATTCACCTTGAGGCTCGAGCAGAACACGTGAAAAGGAAAAGAAACAAGGGAAGCTGTAGTTGGCTATGGAAGCCCTAGAAAGACATGCCTACCAAGGGAAGCTGTGGGAGGTTAATAATCCTAAGGCATCATGGGACGAGCTCCAGAGGAACAAGCTTTGGAAATTTGATTGTGCCCTGTGATATTGCTCTCCGATAAAAGCATTCACATCAGTATCTAAAGTCAACCTTTGGCAATCAAATAGAGGAACGAAGGAGAGTAGCAACGATCCTTGAGGAGCAGGAAAAGCAGTAGTGCACATCTATTGCAGTGGCAGAGATGAAGGCAGAGCAGGTTGCAGTTCTCTGGCTCCCATGCATTTACGTTATTCCAACAGATACAAAACAAATAGAAGGGAGACATCAAGCATGTTGGTCAAGCGTCCAATGCTGAAACTGCCTGCTAGACCTACATGCACGAAGGATGGCCGGAGAGGCAATGTAAGCAGAACTAGCAGCTTCGACCAGAAACAATGAGAAGGGGGGAATAGAAATGGTCAAATGGAAGGGTACGGTGGTTCTCTGACTTACTGGGACAATCCCAAACCATTGGGAGGATAAGGATGTGTAGCCGAAAAGTAGATGTAACTCGTGAGCATTTCGGAAGTGAAAGGGGGTCAGACCACAATCATTCACAAGACTAGAGGCGGCTTAGAGAAGCCCCATAAAAAAGAATACAGTACAGTGGATGAGAAAATTCAATACCTCATTAAATGCTGCACCAATCATTTGCAGGCCAACAGGAAGGCCTGCAGGTCCACCCTCAATAAGTCCACATGGTAAAACCAAGGCAGGGAGTCCAGCTAGGTTAACATTAACCTGTAAAAAGACAAAACCAATAAAAAGGGTAAATATATACCTGACATGTTAATGTAATTTATGTAAATGAAGTGGCTAGAAATGAAACTTCAGATAATGCACAAAGAAGATCAGCCTCTTAAACCACTGGGAGCATAATAATTACCTATTCTAATGATGACGTAACTTGACCAGGAAATTCCTTTGCAGGGCAACAAGAACTCACAATACTATATACTTGACACATGTTAAAGTCGAACTAATATGCAGTTAGTGATTAATCAATGAAGATAATTATTGGATCATTTAGATTGAATATCTAAGGCATAAACCTACAACTTTCACCAGTTTGATCACCAGTAGTTCCGTGGTCTGCTCAGGGGATAATACCTATTCAAGCTTTAGCAACTCAGGTACGACTCAAGCTTAAGTTCAGTGGAGTTGCAGTTCAATAGCATATATCAAGCTTTAGATCAGTGAAGTTCAATAGCACAAGTCTAGGACCTCATACTAACACTTTTGCCTAGTTCACATATAATCAGAAGTATGAGATAGAATCTTGCCAATAAGAACAATAAAATACTTACAGTCATGATGTCACCAGCATACATAGCCAAAGGATCATTTTTCTTTTCACCTGCAAATGCCAAAGGCAATGAAACAATTATTACTGCAGGAACTAGCGTGCGGTAATGCAAAAGCAAAGAGATGCAGATGCTTACCGATTTTATATGCAGCTGAAGGAGCTGCAGGGGAAATCAGGATATCATTTTGATTCAGCGCCTCCATAAAGCTATTCCTTATTATTGTTCTCACCTGAAATATAACACGCGTAAATGCCTTCTTGTAGTTCCCATAACTTTAACCAAAGATCAAATTCAAACATGATAAGACTACCTAGGAAATGAAGCAAAAGTTTATCTATCACAGCAAAACCCATGTTTCGACACATTATATTCTAAAAGGCACATAAAGAACCGGATATATATCAAGTATTGATTAATCTTGGAACTTGTAAATCGGAACTTCTTAAAGCAACATGTATTTACCCCCAAGTCCTGTGAAACTGAACTCACAATCATTAGGTTAAGACTTAAAAGGTAGATCAGACCCACCAAGAATTACACAATAAAATTAGTAGTACCTGCTGTGCTCGCTTGTAATATGCATCATAGTAACCAGCTGAAAGGGCATATGTCCCCATCAATATTCTCATTTTGACCTGAAATGTTTTTAAAATTGAAAGCCAGCTCAAAATAGCAATATGTATAAAATTTGCTATTTCTTTCTTTTATACAAGTATATGTATGGCTACCGAACAACTTCCATCAGGATCAAAAGGCATGTACCTCAGAACCTAACCCTTTAGCTCTGGAACCTCCATAGAGAGAGTCTAGCTCATCAGCATAAACTTGGTTTCCATATCTAGATATAGACAAAATGGGTAGAAGCGCATAAAAATGACTAATCAATGAAGATAAATAACATTAAATAAAACACTGTTCAATTGTGCGTGTATTTGGAGAGAGAGTGGGAAAATGGGAGTCAGCCACTGACCTGATGCCATCATAGCGAGACAAATTGGAAGATGATTCAGACAGAGCAAGGACATAGTATGCTGGCAAACCCAGCGAAAAGGATGGCAGTGACACCTGTAAGTTAATGGACACGTGAAAACGACATTGTACAAATAAATTGTAATAATGTAAGCTTGTAGGGCAACTTTAGAAGTTAACATTCAGTCCAGAATTTCAGAGTAAAATAAAATGGAGGACCTCATTTACAGAGCATCCTAATTCCTCAAAATGTGAAGCTGCAGCACGAATTGCAGAAACTACTCCAGCATCAACACCATCCTCAATAGTTTCACGGATCAAACCAACTCTCAGTCCCTTCAAGGGCTTACTTTTCAAGGAACTTGCAGAGTCAAAATGAGATAGAAAGTCGGGCACCTCCTGACAAGTTAAATTATTCATTGTTGATAAGAAATTGGTCTAATAACAATAAAAAAACTAATAAACACTAGCAATGAGTTCAGCAGTTATGACCACATTTATTTAGACCAGAAAGATTGTACCACACATTTTGAATAACCAATGCTAGTAACAAGAAATTAGATAGCATACAACGATTATAACATACATGGTAAAGGAACGTTTACCTGCTTACTTGAGGTGGCATCAAATCTATCATGACCAGCAATTGCATGAAGGAGAATCCCAGTATCAGCAACCGATGAACCAAAGCAGCCAATGGCATCAAGTGACGATGCATAAGCCATAAGTCCAAATCTCGAGACACGCCCATATGTTGGCTTCAAACCTACCACACCACAGAAAGATGCTGGCTGCCTCACACTTCCACCAGTATCACTTCCCAATGACACGACACATTGCCTGGCAGAAACCGCAGCTGCTGATCCCCCTGATGATCCTCCTGGCACCCTAGAAACATCCCATGGGTTGGCAGTCACCTATTGAATGAACATATGCACCACCTGAGTAAACCAATCCCAGTTATAAATGGGCGATGCAAGTAATAAAGCTAGAAACCAAACACGATAGGCCTACCCACAGGTGGAGAGCACAAACAAACACAATCCCACTTTTTATTACTTTGTAAAAGCATAAAAATACAAAAACTAGCAATGCGTCATTTTATGTTTTCATCATTCATCCACAATTTTCATTCTTCCTACTTTCTAACCCAAACAAATGTTGAACATATGCTTACAAAATAGGAGAGACAATCAACCGTTTAATTCCTAAACAAAAGATAACTGAAACAAGTAACCACATAAAGTCACCAGTCACCCCTTTCTCACATTCATTACTGTTAAATAGAGACGAAGAATAGAGACACGATATTGGTCACGCAGTTCGGCCAATCGTTGCCTACGTCTGCGATTACAGAGCAGCTGTAGTTCCGTCTTATTAACTGTATATTGTGTATTGAGTACAAGCACTAATGAGTTTAAATAGGCTACTCTATGTGTAAACCTAACGGGCCTGGTAAATGGGCCAAATACATATATAAATGAATCTACTATTTACAACATATCTCAACAATTACTAACAGCAGAAAACCTAGGATACAGTTCCTTGGGCACTGTTTGTGCTGATATCCAATCACAAGATGACATGTATACAGTTTATCCATATTGTATACTAACTCAGTTATGTAAAAAAAAACACTTGTCGTGCTTTGATCAGAAACTAGCACAAACACCTACTGAACTGCATTTAAGTTTTCTCCTTACCAGTATGACAAACTGGGCATTTGAAATCTGAGTTGAGAGGAGATAATCTTATGAACCTAGCATAAAAGAATGTGCTTAGTTCTTACATCAGCCAAATCATCAATAATCGTGATCCCCCTTTAGCTCTATCCCCACACTAATAATGTATTCAAAAAATCTCTCAATTTGAAAACTTTTTTTAAATAAAAAAGTAGTAAAATATTATTTTTAAATTCAGGTTCAAGGCTCCCCCAAATTGGCAAAAAAAACAACAACACATTGACCTTCAAAATTTACAAGGCAAACTACTACAATGAAAAACCAAAAAAAATAGAAATGCAGTATAATACAAACTAAGAAGAAATCAGTTAAAAACTAAAAGAAAATACTGAATTAAAATTCACTACCAATGATGAATTCAAATTAGGGTACAGAAAAAACAACAACTTCAAATGAGAGAGAGAGAGAGAGAGAGAGAGAGAGAGAGAGAGAGAGAGAGAGAGAGAGAGAACCTGAAATGCAGAGGCTTCAGTGGTGCTACCCATACCAAACTCATCCAAATTAGTTTTACCAACAACAATGCCACCCAACTCCTTCACTCTCTTAACGGCGGTAGCATCAAAAGGCGGCCGGTAACCCTCAAGGATACGGGAGCCAGCGGTGGAAGGCATATCAGAAGTACATATATTATCCTTAATCGCAACGAGAACACCAGCAAGCGGACCGGGATCCTCACCGGCAGCAATTCTATTATCTAGGTCATGAGCGCGGTCGAGAATCACCTGGTCATCTGGAAGGTGGAGGAAGGAGCGGAGGTGAGGTTCGGTGAGACGGAGGCGCGTGAGGTAAGATTGTATAAGGTCCACGGCGGTGAGATTGCGCGTGAGAAGGGAGTGGCGAATGGAGAGGATTTGAGATTGTGGTGGTGAAGTGGTGGTGGTTGTTGTGGTGGTTGGGGATTGGTTGGTTAGAGAAGCTTGTGGGAGAGTGTGGAAATGTGAAGTGAAAGTGGTGGTGGTGGTGGTGGAAGGAAGAGAGAAGCGTGAAAGGGAGCGAGGGGTTTGAAGTGTGGATAGCATTTTCATTTTGCTTTCGCACACTGGGTGTGAATGTGAGAGTGAAGAAGATATAACAAAAACAAAAAACCAAAAAGACATTTTTAAAAAAACTTAAATATGATTCAGCCACTCGCAAATATAGCGTGTTTTGGTTTAAGCCCCTGCAAAAAATTTGTTTAGTAAAAAGTCCCTGCAAAAGTAACCTTTTTGAAATAGGCTCTTCTGTTAACTTGATTTTACAAAAAACATTGACTTGACAAACGAAATTCTGATGTGTCATTTAATATTTATTTTTGTTTATATTAAGGTTTGGGTCTTTGTTAAGGTCATCGAAGTCCCTTGCCACTTCATTCAAATCGAGGTTTGGGTTTCAAAGAGAGAGAAATTTGAGAGAGAAAGAGGAAAGAACCCACTATATTTGTAATGTCAAGTTAACAGAAGGGCCTATTTAAAAAGGTTGCTTTTGTAGGGACTTTTTAGTAAAAAAATTTTTGCAGAGACTTAAACCAAAACACACTATATTTGCAGGGGCCTAAAACATATTTAAGCCTTAAAAAACCAATATTTTATTTATAGTGGAAAGATACATAGGGCCTTTCAAAAGGAGTTGGGTAGGGTTGAATTTGGTTAAGTTAGAAGAGATTCCTACTATCTCATCCAAGTGCTATTGGGTATCTATGTGATAGCTAGGTTGGATTGGGCTTGTGGGTCAAGTAAACGAAATAACTTTTAAATTTTAATAAAAAGTAATTTGATGAACACACTTTGGTACTTAAACATTCAAAAAAAATCATAAAATCTTAGTCCTTAAATGAAATAAAACACATCATTCATGCTTCACAATTCATCCACAATTTGAATCAAGTCCATCATCAAATACGTATTAGCTAAAACAAAAGTGAAGGGATTGGGATGACTCAATTTGAATGAAGAATATCTCTCAAATTTGATTTAGCTTCAATTTTAGATACTATGTCATGTCAAAGAGTTAGGTATATGGGTTCAACATGGCAAATCCGCTACCCAACCGAACACCTTTGAGTTTGAATGAGTTGATTCTGGTTGGACTCAAATTTAATTAAGTAGAGAAAAATGCAGGTTCAGTTGGTTTGGAATAGCGGGTTCGCAGGTTGATCTGTATCCGTGAACACCTCTAGAAAGGGTTTCATAGAAAGGGTTTGACTCTTTGGAGGAGCATGTAATCCCCATATATATAATGTGCCAATGTCCTTCTTCTTTAAGGTGGTTTGTATCGACCAACTTATTGAGACAAATGTGATAGCCCGATTTAATCGTGCTATCACATTTGGGGAGCTCATTTGTAGTAGCTCCCCAAATGATATTGTCATGAGCACCTGCATAGGTTTGAGAATGTGGGAGATTTTTATTTCATCCCGAATTCTATGGTTTTGGCTTGGGACATGATATTTGCAATTGATAAATTTACATTTTGAGGTCCTGGAAAATTGTCAACAACAAGTTTACCTCCACCTTTTAACCAAGGTTCATCCCAAATTTACTATTGTTGCAATACTAAAATTAATCAATCCTATTAATGAATTAAAAATTCTCACATATTAGTCCAAAACACTAATTTTCACATGGAATCCATTTGATATTAATAAATTAATTTTAAGTTTAAAATATAATATATTTTTTAAAATAAATAAAAACTGACTCTAAGAATTATATAACTGCCAATGCGCACATTATCTAAAATAGGATTCATAACATTAATTTATTCTTTACATTTTCCCGTTATAATTTATTTTTTGTAAGTCATTATTTTGCTTTAGAATCCTCGCAAGAAAATATCACTATTGTCGGTAAATTATATTTATATTCTATTTTCAAAAATTTCTTTATCTTTTATAAATAATTATTTTGCTCGAGTCTCAACATGAAAAACTATATAATACTGAAATAATTTTTCTTATGTTTTGCATTTATAAAAATCATTACCTTTTTATAAATCAATATTTGTTGCTTATAAATCATTATTTTGCTTTTAGCTTTGACGAGAAAATATTATAGTTGTCGAAAAAAATTTAAGTTATTTACCAACGTAGTGCGAGTAAATTTGTAAGAAGCTTCACTTACACTTACACCTAGATTTTAGCTGACAATAAAATCTAGTTTTTCCCATACCACTTTAAATCATAGAAAAATAAATGTCTTAGGTACATGAAAGAACATTATATCAACTGTCCGAAGACTTAGCAGGTACATGTCCAAATACAAGTGATACATAATCATATAATCTACTCTAAATACATCAAGTATCATACTACATATCCTTCATAAGACACAATACATAAGCTTAAGATGTTGCCCACTTCAAGTACTCAAGGACTTGAAGATCTCATAATAACTTTTATTTCGATGCTGCAAACATATCTCTGTTGTCTCAAACTTCCTTTACCAATGATTCAACTTGTGAATCTGTAAAACCACAAACATATAAAGGGTGAGATTACAAATAATCTCAGTGAGCTCCTCAACGGTACCTCACTATACATATACTCATGATATCTTTTAGTTAATTTTTACCCACGACGCCTCCCTCCAAAGAGATGCAGTCTTACATATTTCTAATGCTACCATCCCACGAATGGGAAACCCTAACCCGACATATTATACGGGTTCCATTCTGAGAGTCTTCTTGGACCAGGGATCATAACTTCCCCCTCCAAACACAATTTCAATCAATATACATTATCAATTTGCATACATTCCACACATCAATCTTTAGTTCACCACAAGAACAAAACTATCCAATGTCAATCAATAGCAATCATAAAACATCAATTGTATAGATATCAATTTCACCATTTTGAATACATCAAAAAAAAAATTCACCATTTTGAAACAATGAGTTCAATATCCTAGCAATAAAACACAAGGGGGAAAGGAAAATCAATCAACAATGTCATAATCATAGCATATCATGGTCTATACAAGTAATAATTAGTTGTATTAGGATCATATATGGAATAGGGGTAGATTTGACATCAAAGGAACGTGTAAAATACAGGTTTCAAAATGGGAACCAGAAGGGACGCACGGTTCGTGCTTCTGGGAAGCACGGGTCTGTGCTCCCTAGACAGATTTTCAGAAATTTGAATTTTAAGTATTTTCGTGCATTCCTTTAGCTCCCAATTCACCCAAAACTCCATATCCAACACAAATACAACATTAATAAAGATATAAACAAGTCCATTCATGGTCACATTATCCATAATAAACATCAGTCATTGCAAATCCATGGAAGCACAATTTAACCCTCTTTGAACAAATTGCTCAAACACCCATTTTGGACAAATGAGTGGGTTAGAACACCACAAGCAATCAAACCAATTATTTTCATTACAACAAGAAGGTCCTAAACACTAAATTGTGTTTGAAACCCTAAAGTTGAAAAATAGGGGAAAGAGGGGACTCACATGAAATTTGAATGGTTGCACTAACACAAAGATAGTGTAATATCCTAGATTTTTAATTGGCAATAAAAATCTGAGACATTACTCTTTTAGATCATTTAGAGTACGCATTTAAAATTGGATTAATACAACTAAATTAAAGAACTCATAATGATAGGGCTTTTCATCAAAATAGAAACTCAGTTCAAATACAAACCAAACCATTAGTTCAAAATCACCTATCAGAGCTGACTCTTAACTTAATCCAACTTAAATACATAAGTGCTTAAAAAAAACTTGATACAACCAAGATATTGTCTTAACTTAGACAATCACGATGATCCTACTACTAGAGTTAACCAAAACCTAAGCTAACTTCGTAAATTGTAATCCGCTCCTAATCAGACTTCTTCACTGAGCCTTCCTTCACCTACTTATCTGAAAAACACTAAATATGAGGGATGAGATTACAAATCTCAGCGAGTTCTTTCGCGACCCCTCACCTTAAACTCTCGGTGTTTTAACTTATCTTTCTCTTAGCACAATCGCAGGTACTACAAGCTTTATACCACGAGAAACCCACCCAACAAAAAATATTGTCGAGTCAACTAAAGAAGGCCTTGGTTTAGGGCACATGATTTCCCCTTGCCAAGTGTGCTATAACTGGGGATCGTCATCCGCTTAATGTATTATGTTTACTTGGGAACTTATGTCCATTACTCGGCTTTGGCCATGTGCTCTCTCGACAGAAGATTCAATCGGTTTACAATTTCTTTTATGACTCAACATGATAGTAATAGCAATATCAATCATATGCAAAATCATGGTACTATTATCTTAATGTCAAATACTCCTATTATATAGCTAGAACCATAAACCAAGAAGAAAATGAGCATATCACAATCCAATTCACTTATATTATTAGGTATTTTAATATGCTTTATAACACTTTTGAGAACACCACAATCGGGTTTCCGGATCAAAAGTTATGGCTAAAATAGTATGAATATACTTTTGCTGAAAATTGCACAGGGTCGCGACGCGAACTTGTCCCATCGCATCGCGATAAGGAACAGAAACTTTTTCTTCACATATGTGTGACTGGTCGGGAGGCGAAAGCTCGGGTCGCGACGCGACCAGTGCTGTGAAAGTGCAGATAAGATCTTGCAGATTTTGCGAAAATTGATCATTTTTCCTATTTGTTTTGATTCTTATGCTCATTCCACTTAACTCCTAATTGAACAACAATCACTAACAGCACCATGGTACATCCAAACAATCAATTTTCCGCCAATCAATCATTCAATTATAACCAAGTCATGAACATTCAACACCATACAATTACTTTAAAACAATTTCAGCACAATGTCTTCCCAATGAACATTTTCACAACTCAAGAACATCAACTAGTACATGCATTTCCAAAATTTCAGAATCAAGCACATGCAAGGAACAAATCATTATCTACTCTCAATTTAGTGAAGAACTCTCCGGAATGTGATGAAAATCACATACAACAACCACAACAAACAAAGATGTAGGCTTCAATCAACCAAGAGCTACCCAAAAGCTACCCAACTCACAATCAAACTTCCAATTTCGAAAATACAGCTTCCAATGCTCTCCTGTAGCGCTACAATCAACAATGTTGCCTTTGATTTACCTACCCCAATAACTAACATGCAAGACCCCTTTTTAGCTCCTAGCACTCCATTTGCCAACATGCAACTCAAATGTCAAACTCAAACTTTCCCAAATGTTGTTGGTTTTGAAATAGAGAAGGAAAAGAGGTGAAATGAGACTATGCTCTTATTAATTTTCTGAAAATAAGTGAGAAGAAGATGATGGATTGAGTGGTTTTGATGGTGGTGAAGATTTTGAACCCTCTCCTCTCTCCCTTTCTAACCCACAGTTTCTCCTTCTATCTCTAACCCTCCTCTTTCTCTTTTCTTCTTCTAAATCAGATTTTCTTGAATGAATGATGAGTGTGGGTGTTTGTGTGTTTTTATTAAAGTGAGTGTGTGTGAGTGGAAGTGTGGGAAAATGATACTAGGTCAGCTGAGGGTTATGTAAAACGAGGAAATGACCAAATTGCCCTTAAGTTTAATCACTCCTCCTTATTGCTAATACACTACCCCCATGCACGTTAATTCCAAAATTAACAAGAATTCATTTTAGTTCAATCAATCACACAATCCATTTACCTCATTTAGCAATTAAACTTGCTATCATAAACTCAAATAAGTTCAATTACTTAAGTTGACAATCAACCAAATAAGCAAACACTAGTTAATTTCAATAGTCGAAATTAACCAATTGGGGATGTTACAATTCACCCCAACTTGAAAAAATTTTGTCCCCAAAAATTGTTCAAGTCTTACCTCCTTTCCTAGTAGTTCAATCACTGTAGTATATAAAGAAAAGAACCATTCCACATACAAGGTAAAAACTAAAGCATAAGTCACATACTAACTATCAAACATTTAATTTTCTTTCAAGCATCCAAGCACTACTTACAGTCAAAGTGGTGAGGGACTCACCCCAAGACTCACCCCAACTTGAAAAAATTTCTATCAAAGAAAAGAAAGGTTCATTTAACTGAATTCTTATACTATATAGGCTAGTTTCCATGTTAGTCATGTTATCACATTCATGAATCGTCATCATGATAAAACACAACCACAATTAGAGCAAAATCATCAAAGTTATTATAAAGGATTAACAACCACCAAAAATTGAAGTGAAACCACATCATTGACATACTTATCATATAAGAAATTGATTAGAATAGAAATGATGATGAAATTGAGTGTAAAACATCAAAAGGGCAGTTTCAAGATAATGACATAAAATGTTTTGGGTAAAATAATAACTAGAATTGTTGCATCTTATGAATAACAAAAAGTGTTTGCCACACGCCAAAAAAGTCATCCAACGAGATTGAATTAAGCAGCAATTATGAAGTAGTTATATGTAACAGATATCTTGACAAACACAGAATGATAACTAAACTCCAACACTGGAAGCCCTACTTTCCTTAGAACGCATTTCAGTTATAAACGTAAAGACAATGCGGGACATATAAAAATTAAAATCATATAACAAATTCTCAATAACGTCAATAAAGTTGATTCTTTAAACTTAAATGAGTCATAACTATATCATTTTCCCTAAAAAGAAGAATATGTTAATCAACCATACATTTTAAAACATTACTCTCAGAGCAAGGTTCCACTCGCAATGTAAAAGAAGAGTGGAGAAAAGACAAAAGAAAAAATGCAGTTAAAGGGGTGTTCTACACAAAATATACAAAATGATTGTCAAGACTTATTGTGCTAGGTTTGTGAAAATTGATCCAGCATTTGTGTTAATTAGATTACATTAGATTGTAGATTTAACTGTCAAACATGAGTACCATATAGCATCCAGCTCAACTCAGCTCATTTAAAATCATAATGAGGCCCATTAAGCAAGTAAAATATTAAAAGATCATTTCTCAAAGTACATAATCAATTTAGGTAACACATTGGGGATGGAGAAGGACGCCATATCAATTAAAGAGGCATCATCACAAAATAATGAAGATATTATAAGTCACATTATTAACATAAAATCTTTCATGGTATAAACTGAATCTGTCATGCTAGCACCATCCAATTTACTATTTTTAAGTCACTATTTTTATATCATAGTTCCATACTCGTTAAGTCACTATTATAAGTCCCCATCCAATTCACCATTTTTAAGTCACTATTATAAGTCACTATTTTTATATCATAGTTCCATACTCGTTATGAAGCACCATCCAGTGGAACACATAAATTCAATAATAGCTTCAATAACCTTCAAAAACTTCTACAATAGTAGCTTATATGAATTAAACACTCTCGGAATTACAATACACTGACATATATAAATCTAATATACCCTTTTTCTTCTCTTTGGATTTGCCATCATTTAATAATTCACAATAAAGTTATTGATCTAACTCAATACATAGCTCAATTTCATATCAAATACCATAAGTAACATCAATCATCAAAAGACACTACTAGGCACTATAAAATTTAAATTCTCATTCTATCACAACCAGTGGAAGAGGAATTTGTCGAAGATCATAATAAGGTAACCCCTATGATTACTAGATTTTTGATTTGAGAAAATGAATATAGTAAACCACACTCAGTCATGATGGATAATAAATAATTACCATAGAAAAAAAATTCTTTGCATTGATTGGGGCATACTTCCAGAACGAAAAATTTTCCAAGGAAAAGAAAAAGGCGAAAACGATCATTTCTCAGTTGAATACTAGAATATCCTTTTAAAGAATAACGAAACAATGAAATAAGTTGTAAAAACCAGGGGTCAACGAAATTCAAAACATTTCGAAAAACAGAACAACTACATCCTATGTCACTCCATGAATATAACTTAGAAGTCACCTAAACCCGGAATCACTGATATTTAGTTGCTTCCATCACTTTTTAAAAAAACAGAACAACTACATTAGTAAATAGAGAATAAGGTAAACCGAGGGAGTTTAATTCTAATACTAAAGTAAATGGTGACTTTAGTATTAGAGTAGAATTGGTAATGAAAAGGAGGAGGAAAGAATCAAATTTGAATGAATAATCAGTGTGGTACACGACCCGTGCACTACTTGTATTACACGAAAATAGATTTTGAGTGTTTTTCCTCCTTCTTCTTTGGTTCCAATTCACTCCTGCACCAAACTAATTCAAATACCAATTTTTATTACATATAATTCAAACACATCATGTTACAGCAATACTCTCAAGCCATTCATTCATTTCAAATACACAATCAAGTTGATTCATCTATTGCACAAAAGTTCATAGATTGGAGAACACACATCAAAGACACGACATGTAACTAGTTCCACAACCAATACCATCCAGGGCACCTATCACATCTATAATGGAGCTTATACTTATAGGACATCAATTAATCAATTACCGAATACTATTAATTAAGTTCAGACATTCTAGCTGAGAAGACAAAATTTTCAAAGGTTCTTAAACAAATTCAATGAAAGCACCCTGAGTGTCCCACTTCTTCTGTAGAAAAGACCACACCATCTCGGGAAAAAAACGGTCCCAGCCCAAAAAAAAAAATTCCTAAAATAACACACTTTTTTTATTATTTACCAATCTAGCACACATTTTATTCAGTTGCGAAGTCGGTACCCCCCAAATGTCTCTTTTCTGCCTTACATAAAGATCCAGTCGAAAAAGACATTTTTGGGGGGCAATTTGTTAGCCTGCATTTTTCGACAGGCTTAATTAAATGCAGTCAACGAGGTTTGATTTGTCCTTTCAGGAGGTATTTTGTTTATTTCGACAGGAAGGAAGTTCTTTAAAGGAAGGATTCGACAAGACCTTCGAATTGGCAGAAACGAAGAGCTAAAGCTAATATTTCGAATTGAAAAGAAAAGAAGCAGTAAATGGTGCAGGAATTGTAAAGAACAAACAAGTAAATTGCATTGAATCATAAAAAATGGTACACGATCACGTACAGCGATTCTTCCACTCGTTTTTCGCTCTGGCTTGGAAGTTAGAGTTTCAGGAATCGGGTGTGTATTGTGATTTGCGACCCCTGTTTCTTCTCAGAAACAGTTATTTATACAAAGGAAAAAGGGGGGGAAATTCGAACTAAGTAACTGCCTAACAATTTGAAAATAAGTAACCGCTCCTACTTTCGGCCAAGTAACCGCTCCTACTTTCGACCGAAACCGCTCTGTCACGCTTCGACCAACTGCTAGTCTTCAACGCATAACTGCTCTGTTTTCTGTCTGTCGAAAGCCTGTGTCGATTTTCCTCTCTCTTGCTTTTGCTTCCCTGGAAACTTGTCGAGTTTACCTTGCGCATGACCATTTTCTTTGTCGAAATAATATGGTTTTTGTGAAATAAATATAAGTCAGGCCATGTTGACCATCTTTAATGAAGCCTGTCGAAATTACAGGCTAACAAATTGCCCCCCAAAAATGTCTTTCTCGACTGAGCTTGAAGTGGAAGAAGAGAAAGAACATTTTTGAATTCACCATCGAAATAGACTTTGCACTTGAGTAGAACAACTGTATACCTGATGTCGCCACTGTTCAGCGTTTTATTTATGCCTAGTTTATTTACCCTTTCGGCACTATGTAATTCGCGAATGCCTCCTTTGGCACATGTAACTTGGCAACATTATAATGAAATTTCTTCCATTTTATTCTTGAGCAATTTTTATTCTGTGCTTTCGACAATGTTTTGGCAACTTAAATGCCATGTTTTTACGCTTTCTTTATATTTATTCCAGCGTTATTTTAACTTCGTGCAACGTTGGCTTATACTTTTTCAAGTATTTACCATTTATACGCAAAATTCTTTCATCAGCGCCGATCTCTTCGACCTCATATGCGCCGTTTGAATAAACTTGTAAAATTTTAAATGGTCCTTCCCAACTTGGGGACCACTTCCCAAAGACTCTATCTTTTTTATCCATAGGCAATAAGACCTTCCACACTAGATCACCTGAATCAAAGGTTTTAGACTTAACCTTTTTGTTATAAGTTTTAGCTACCCTCTCTTTCTGTCAGATAAGCATATCTAAAGCTAATAACCTTTCTTCGTCTAAATCAACCAATTCATCAAGCATCATATTCCAATAATAATCAGAGGGAATCTCCCACTGTCTTTGAATTCTTGTTGATTGTAGACAAATTTCAACAGGCAACACTGCATCGTGTCCAAATGTTAGCCTATAAGGAGTAGTGTTGATAGATTCTTTGGGTGAATTTCGACAAGCCCATAATGCTTGATCAAGGGTATTATGCCAATTTTTTGGTTTCTGCCCAACATGTTTTTTAATCAAATTAATAATAATTTTATTGGCAGCTTCTACTTGACCATTGGCTTGCGCATAATATGGTGTCGAAGTTAATAACTTAAAACCAATTTCAAAAGCAAACTCTACCATTTTTCCACCAGTGAAAACTGATCCTTGATCTGTAGTAATGGTTTCTGGAATTCCTAACCTATAAATGATATGATTTTGAATAAACCTTATCACTGCTTCTTGATCAACATTGGCTAAAGGTATAGCTTCAACCCATTTGGTGAAGTAATCAATTCCCACAAGGATATATCTATGGCCTTTCGACGAAGTTGGCTTTATCTCTCCAATCACATCTAGAGCCCAACCTCTAAATGGCCAAGGTTTGACTATGGCATGCAATTCATTTGCAGGTACATGTTGTATCCCAGCATGCTTTTGACACTCTTGGCATCCCTTAGCAAATTCTATGCAATCTTTCAGCATAGTTGGCCAATACATTCCTTGTCGAAATAATAACCACTTCATTTTCTGGCCTACTTGGTGTGAACCACACGCTCCACTATGTGTATCGGAAACTGCTAAATATGCCTCATTTTCACTAAGACATTTTAATAGTACTCCTTCAGGAGTCTTTTTAAACAATTCGTTTCCAATTATCACATAGCTCAAAGCTCTGTATTTTACCTTTTTATTGGTATTTCTTGTGGGATTTTGCAAATATTCCGCAATAGGCCTTCGCCAATCATTATTGGTCATATTGTCAAGAGCAAGAATTTCTGCTAAGTCAAAGTCACCAAAAAATTGACGTTTTTCGACAACAGCTAGTTCCTTGTTTGCATTTGTATCTGTTGCCCCCCCAGTTGTTGGTGTTGACAATAGTGACGAAGAAAAGTCATTAGAAATGATTTTATCCTTTATTTCAATTAACTCTTCCAGGCTTTGTTTTGAAACTTTATAGCCTGAAGCGATTTGTGCCAATTCATTTGCCACTTGATTATCAATTCGTGGTAAATGTTCTAAGTGAACAGACTCAAATCTTTTTAACAAAGCATTGGCAATAACAAAGTATCTGATAAGGTGCTCTTTAATGCATTTGTACTCTCTTGTCAATTGTTTGACAACCAACTCAGAATCAACTTTTATTTCGACATGACTTGCCCCCAGCTCAAGTAAAATTTCAAGGCCTACTATTAAAGCCTCATACTCAGCTTCATTATTGGAACAAACATCCCGAATTTTAAACTTATACTTCGTTGGAATGTTAGTAGGAGATATTATTAAAATACCAATCCCAACTCCATGTTTATGGCTTGAACCATCAAAGTACAACCTCCAAGGATATACGTCTACGAAACTTAATGTTTCTTCGACAACAGAATGGTCTACTATGAAATCAGCAACCACTTGTCCTTTAATTGATTTTAGAGGTTGATAAGTTAAGTTGTATTCTGACAAAGCCAAAGCCCATTTACCAATTCGGCTATGCATTATTGGTTTCGACAGCATATGCTTAATAACATCAAAATGCGAATAAACAGAAACATCAACTGGTTTTATATATTGCTTTAACTTTGTACACGAGAAATACAAACAAAGGCACAACTTTTCTACATGAGTGTACCTCGTTTCGGCATCATTTAGGACCCTACTGAGGTAATAAATGGCTCTTTCGATACCACTATCATCCTCTTGTGCTAACATGCTACCTATTGTTCTATCAGAAGCTGCTATATACAATTTGAGCACTTTGTGTTTAATAACAGGCAACAAAATTGGTGGTTTCATCAAATAAGACTTGATTTCGTCGAAGGCTGCTTGATGCATTGGTTCCCATTTGAACTCTTCTTCCTTCTTCAGTCTTAACAATGGCGAAAAAACTTGTGTTTTGCCACTTAGATTTGATATAAATCTTCGAAGGAAATTTATTTTTCCCAGCAACGACTGAAGCTCTTTTTTGGTCGAAGGGGCCTTCGTTTCCATAATTGCCTTAGTCTTATTTTGATTGATTTCAATGCCTTTTTTGTGCACTATAAAACCCAAGAAATCACCTGCACGTACACAAAAGGCACATTTTAATGGATTTAATTTCAATCCATATTTCCTCATTCTTTCAAAAGAACGGCGAAGATGGTCTAAATGACCACTTTCTGAGGAAGATTTAACCACCACATCATCTATGTATACTTGCATAAAATCATCAATAAAATCATGAAACATAGAATTCATGGCCCTCTGATATGTAGCACCAGCATTCTTTAAGCCAAAGGGCATTACTACCCATTCATAAACACCCAATGCCCCTGGACATCTAAAAGCAGTTTTCGACACATCCTCTTCAGCAATGAAGATTTGATTATACCCAGAATAATCATCTAGCATACTAAGATAATCAAATCCTGTTGCTGAATCTATTAGCATTTCTGCCACAGGCATTGCGTATTCATCCTTGGGAGATGCATTATTTAAATCCCTAAAATCTATGCAAACTCTAAGAGTCCCATTTTTCTTTATTACAGGAACTATATTGGCTAACCATTCGACATACCTGGCAGTTCTGATGAATTTGTTTCTGAACAGCCTTTCGATTTCCTCTTTGATCTTAGCCAACACTTGAGGAGCAAATCTTCTTGGCACTTGCTTCACTGGTTTCTTCCCTGGTCGAATTGGTAATTGCATTTCCACTACTTCTCGACTTAACCCAGGCATTTCGTCGTAATCCCAAGCAAAGCAGTCTTTGAACTCCCTTAGCAATGTGATGACTTGGGTTTTTAGAGAAGCATCAATATTTGCACTAATATAAGTTGGCCTTTTTATTGAGCCATTTCCCAAATCAACTTCTTCTAACGGGTCTTGAGCTTGCATATGCTTTGTCAAATCTCTAGGATCCTTTTCAAAACCTAATGGATCATTATCATAGATACAGTCAAGTTTTTCATCTATGATTATGCCATTTTCTTCATGTAACTCACTGGCTTCGACAGCCATTGTTTGTTGAATAATTTCGGCCTCCATAGCCGCTTTAAACTTGTTTTCGGCCATATAAGCCGTAATTTTGTCCCATGCATTGGGCACTGACATAAGAACACTTTCAAGAACGAGTGTTCCACCCCGTTGGTCGAAAAACACCATCAGGATAGACACTATCATATCCCATTTTTTCTCTTTCCCAAACAAAACCATAATTTGGGTCAAGATGAACTGAGGCAAAAACATTATCCGCAGGGACATATGCCTCATTAGAAGATGAACATGGCGCAATCTTCGCCATTTGTTTCTCAAAATTTTCCTTGGTAACTTGGTTCACATCAGCACGGAAGTAGCTCTGATCGGCTTCAACATACTCTACCAAACCATCTTCCTTCCACATTACTAAACGTTGATGCAAAGTTGAAAGGACAGCACCAACTCCATGGATCCACTCTCTACCAAGGAGTAAATTAAAGTTCGCTTTAGAGGCTATCACTAAGAACAATGTAGTCCTCTTTATGGAACCAACAATTAAGTCCACCTCAATGGCCCCCAAAGAATGGCCAGTTTTGCCTTCATAGTTGCTTAAGACAATGTTATGTGGCCTGAGGTCAGTATCGAACTTACCAATCTTCTTCAAAAGACCATGCGGCATCAAATTCACTGCAGCTCCACCATCCACTAACACTTTGTTAATTCCAACACCATTAACCTTGGCTTGGACATACAGGGGTTTCAAGTGGTTTTGCATAGTCATATCTGGCTTCTCGAAGGTAGCCATTTTGTCTTCGACACAACCATCGTTCATCACATAGTAACACATTGGCTTATGATGAGCCATATCCTCTGTGAAATCTTCTTCAACGTCATTTGGTACCGTGATAACATCGTACTCAAGAGGCAGTATTGATACCACATTGCAAACAACGTCGAGGTCATCTTCAGAATCATTGAAATCAGACTCCATGTCTTCATCCATGTCGAAATCAGCATTTCTTTCTTTCACTGTTGACAATGGAGGAAATATCCTTTCAAGAGCAGGCCTTCTTGGCTTTTCTGTTACCACAGCCTTGCCTTTGGCCTTATTCGCTGCACACACATGAATAGCAGCATCAGCATTCCTCTTTGTGGCAACTTCAGCTTTGTGAACCTCACTCTTCGCCACTATCATGCTGCGTGGAACTTGATTATTAGCCAAATGACTTGGAACCTGGTTAATGTCAAAGTGTGCCTTCTTCTTCTGCTGTCTTTGGTAACGACGCCACTGTGTTCTAGTCATAGGGTTCTTACCCTTATAGTTATTCTTATAATTAAACTTAATAGCATCAGTACCTGGCTTGACAGCTTTAGCACGTTGATTATTGGGTACCCACGCTTCGACAGGAGCACTAGCACTTGGGACAAAGGATTTACCTGTTGACAGCTTCAAATACCCTGTTGCTGAGGACTTCTCTTTAGCAATTTGTTGTTTACTTGTTGAAGGCTTTGCTGACACATTAGCCTCATAGCCAGGAAGATCTCCTTTTGCAAAGTCAAATTTTGGCCTGTTATAAAGCCATTTTCTTTTGTGTTGTTGTTGATCCTGATAACCTTCGACAGCTTTAGCTGCTTCTTTATCGAAGACAGCACTACACCTTGGGCAAAGCATAACTTCAGAGTTATTCCACTTACACCGATTGAGGAAATCTATCAACTCTTCCTCAGCCTTTGGATACACAGCATGTATCTTCCCATCATATTCTTTTAGGGTCACTTCCTGTTTCTTACCTTCAGCATACATAAAACCTTTTAATTTCTCGGTGGCAGTCTTGACACACTTAGGAGGGTCTGCCATTTGAGCATCCACCATGCCTACATCAGCTTCGACAAGTTCAGAGTACATAGCTTCAGCCTTAGGCAATGGATCAACATCAATCTGCATAGGAGCTTTCATTTTCTTATCAGCAAATTTGAGTCTTCCTTCGTCAATTGCTTTTTGCACAATATCCCTGAAGAGCACACAACGGTCAGTGTTATGTCCCAAAAAATTATGGAACTTACAATAACCCTTTTTCTTTCTTTGGTCAAGAGTTGGTATTTTAAGGCCTTTAGGCACTAATATTTGACCATCAGTTACTAAAAGATCAAAAATTTCATCACATTTAGTAACATCAAAAGTATAGGTCTTAGGCATAAATCTATCATTCTTAGGCTCTACAGGGCTATTCCCATTCGCAGGCCTTAATAATTTACAGGTATAAGGAGGACCAGGCTTAAGTTCAGCCACGTCTATCTCCTCTTCTTCGACATTACTATATGTAACGTCAAATTCTTCTTCGACATATGCCACTTTTTCTTTTTTATGATACCTATTTGACCTAGATTTTTCCTCTCTAAGCCTTTCAACTTGTCGAACTCTATCAGCCAAATGAGCCATATCTCGCAAATGAGATGTGTCTAATTTCTTTCTAATTGAGTAATCAAGGCCACCAGCAGCCATTTCGACAAGCTCATGTTCAGGGACTTGTGTGAAGCAACGAGATTTCAACAGCCTGAATCTGTTTAAGTAATCATCAATAGTTTCAGGCATTTTGCGCCGAACACTAGCCAATTCTTTAAGACTAATTTTCGACTGGCCCATGTAAAACTGTGCATGGAATGCCTTTTCTAATTGCCCCCATGTGTACATAGAACCAGGGGGTAAGGTCGTGAACCAAGTGAAAGCATTTTTAGTTAGAGAATTTGGAAAGTATTTCATCTTCAAATTCTCATTTTGTGCTAAGTCCCCAGCCTTAGTCAAGAAACGAGCAATGTGTTCGACTGTGGACTCATTTGTATCACCACCAAACTTAGTAAACTTGGGAACTTTCCATCCCCTTGGTAACTCAGTTTGTAATACATATTCACATAATGGTGATACGAAGTTAGGCCTTTGTAGACCTATGTTAAGGCCATTTTGCGCCAAAATAGTTTCGACTAAAGTAGCTATATTGTTCTCTGCGCCAACATTGTGTTGTTGCATTTGTCGAACAACTTCATCAGCGTTTTGGTGTCTATTTACCACAACTACTTCAGGGACGTGGTTTACTGCCCCTTGTAGTTCGCCTACAACTGTCGACGCTTCGACTGCAACTGCTTCTTGGGGGTTAACTTGCGACGCATTACCCGCAATAATAGGAACGTGCCTATTATTAACCGCTGGAACCCCAAAAAAGTCTGCAATCCTACTCATCTGATTTGCCAACATTTGGTAACTGTTATTAGTATTTTGAATCAATGGATTGAAAACTGTACCAATTTGTTGGGTAAGCATATTAACCATATCGTGATTACTCTCGTCTACTTGCTGTCTTAAGGCCAACAAAGACGTATTGGTTAATGCTGGGGGATTTCGCCCAAATACGCTCTCAGAAGAGACATGTGTAGGGGAAAAGGTCGAAATATGTGGCATTCCAGTAGGCATGCCATACATTCCCAAAGAAAATGGGCCGGGGTAGATGCACGTTATTCAAACGTGGGTCTAAACCGTTTCCCATTGCTATGTGAGGGCTATGAAGCCCTGCACTTAATGGCAAAGACATAGGCAAAGATGCCATTTCTGACTGTGTTGAACCAACATTAGTCATTGATAATGAAGGGACGGTTATCGACGATGATGGTCCTGCGCTAATGTTTGCAGATTCCATTGTTGTTCCTTGCCCTTGTGAAACCACAGGGTTGGAACTAGATGCATTATTCGTACCAGAACGAACCATTTTACCACTTCTTAAGTGCATACAACCGCGAACACAAATAAGAGAGTACGAGAATGAACAAAATCAAAGGCAAAGTCCCACTGGGCGTGCCAATTTGTTTGCTGGTGTTTTTAGCAAACAATCACTAGTTTTATTAGAAGGTTTGTGAGATCAAACTAGAAAAATCTCAAAGCAATGCCTCTGAATTGCTTACGGTTTTTGTTGAAGAAAACGTAGGAAAAGGGGACGATTTGCAAATGATTAACAGAATTGAAAAGAAAAGAAGCAGTAAATGGTGCAGGAATTGTAAAGAACAAACAAGTAAATTGCATTGAATCATAAAAGATGGTACACGATCACGTACAGCGATTCTTCCACTCGTTTTTCGCTCTGGCTTGGAAGTTAGAGTTTTAGGAATCGGGTGTGTATTGTGATTTGCGACCCCTGTTTCTTCTCAGAAACAGTTATTTATACAAAGGAAAAAGGGGGGGGGGGGGGGGGGGGGAAATTCGAACTAAGTAACTACCTAACAATTTGAAAATAAGTAACTGCTCCTACTTTCGGCCAAGTAACCGCTCCTACTTTCGACCGAAACCGCTCTGTCACGCTTCGACCAACTGCTAGTCTTCAACGCATAACTGCTCTGTTTTCTGTCTGTCGAAAGCCTGTGTCGATATTCCTCTCTCTTGCTTTTGCTTCCCTGAAAACTTGTCGAGTTTACCTTGCGCATGACCATTTTCTTTGTCGAAATAATATGGTTTTTGTGAAATAAATATAAGTCAGGCCATGTTGACCATCTTTAATGAAGCCTGTCGAAATTACAGACTAACAGTATCATACTACATATCCTTCATAAGACACAATACATAAGCTTAAGATGTTGCCCACTTCAAGTACTCAAGGACTTGAAGATCTCATAATAACTTTTATTTCGATGCTGCAAACATATCTCTGTTGTCTCAAACTTCCTTTACCAATGATTCAACTTGTGAATCTGTAAAACCACAAACATATAAAGGGTGAGATTACAAATAATCTCAGTGAGCTCCTCAACGGTACCTCACCATACATATACTCATGATATCTTTTAGTTAATTTTTACCCACGACGCCTTCCTCCAAAGAGATGCAGTCTTACATATTTCTAATGCTACCATCCCACGAATGGGAAAACCCTAACCCAACATATTATACGGGTTCCATTCTGAGAGTCTTCTTGGACCAGGGATCATAACTTCCCCCTCCAAACACAATTTCAATCAATATACATTATCAATTTGCATACATTCCACACATCAATCTTTAGTTCACCACAAGAACAAAACTATCCAATGTCAATCAATAGCAATCATAAAACATCAATTGTATAGATATCAATTTCACCATTTTGAATACATCAAAAAGAATTCACCATTTTGAAACAATGAGTTCAATATCCTAGCAATAGAACACAAGGGGGAAAGGAAAATCAATCAACAATGTCATAATCATAGCATATCATGGTCTATACAAGTAATAATTAGTTGTATTAGGATCATATATGAATAGGGGTAGATTTGACATCAAAGGAACGTGTAAAATACAGGTTTCAAAATGGGAACCAGAAGGGACGCACGGTTCGTGCTTCTGGGACGCACGGGTCTGTGCTCCCTAGACAGATTTTCAGAAATTCGAATTTTAAGTATTTTCGTGCATTCCTTTAGCTCCCAATTCACCCAAACCTCCATATCCAACACAAATACAACATTAATAAAGATATAAACAAGTCCATTCATGGTCACATTATCCATAATAAACATCAGTCATTGCAAATCCATGGAAGCACAATTTAACCCTCTTTGAACAAATTGCTCAAACACCCATTTTGGACAAATGAGTGGGTTAGAACACCACAAGCAATCAAACCAATTATTTTCATTACAACAAGAAGGTCCTAAACACTAAATTGTGTTTGAAACCCTAAAGTTGAAAAATAGGGGAAAGAGGGGACTCACATGAAATTTGAATGGTTGCACTAACACAAAGATAATGTAATATCCTAGATTTTTAATCGGCAATAAAAATCTGAGACATTACTCTTTTAGATCATTTAAAGTACGCATTTAAAAGTGGATTAATACAACTAAATTAAAGAACTCATAATGATAGGGCTTTTCATCAAAATAGAAACTCAGTTCAAATACAAACCAAACCATTAGTTCAAAATCACCTATCAGAGCTGACTCTTAACTTAATCCAACTTAAATACATAAGTACTTAAAAAAAACTTGATACAACCAAGATATTGTATTAACTTAGACAATCACGATGATCCTACTACTAGAGTTAACCAAAACCTAAGCTAACTTCGTAAATTGTAATCCGCTCCTAATCAGACTTCTTCATTGAGCCTTCCTTCACCTACTTATCTAAAAAACACCAAATATGAGAGATGAGATTACAAATCTCAGCGAGTTCTTTCGCGACCCCTCACCTTAAACTCTCGGTGTTTTAACTTATCTTTCTCTTAGCACAATCCCAGGTACTGCAAGCTTTATACCACGAGAAACCCACCCAAAAATAAATATTGTCGAGTCAACTAAAGAAGGCCTTGGTTTAGGGCACATGACTTCCCCTTGCCAAGTGTGCTATAACTGGGGATTGTCATCCGCTTAATGTATTATGTTTACTTGGGAACTTATGTCCATTACTCGACTTTGGCCATGTTCTCTCTCGACAGAAGATTCAATCGGTTTACAATTTCTTTTATGACTCAACATGATAGTAATAGCAATATCAATCGTATGCAAAATCATGGTACTATTATCTTAATGTCAAATACTCCTATTATATAGCTAGAACCATAAACCAAGAAGAAAATGAGCATATCACAATCCAATTCACTTATATTATTAGGTATTTTAATATGCTTTATAACACTTTTGAGAACACCGAAATCGGGTTTCCGGATCAAAAGTTATGGCTAAAATAGTATGAATATACTTTTGCTGAAAATTGCACAGGGTCGCGACGCGAACTTGTCCCATCGCATCGCGATAAGGAACAGAAAATTTTTCTTCACATATGTGTGACTGGTCGGGAGGCGAAAGCTCGGGTAGCGACGCGACCAGTGCTGTGAAAGTGCAGATAAGATCTTGCAGATTTTGCGAAAATTGACCATTTTTCCTATTTGTTTTGATTCTTATGCTCATTCCACTTAACTCCTAATTGAACAACAATCACTAACAGCACCATGGTACATCCAAACAATCAATTTTCCGCCAATCAATCATTCAATTATAACCAAGTCATGAACATTCAACACCATACAATTACTTTAAGGCTTAAATATATGTTTTGCCCCTGCAAATATCAACATAATCCAGTTATACCCCTGTAAAAATAAAAACTTTAAAATTACCCTTGCAAATATAAATCGCTTACGGTTATGCCCCTCGGTCAGTTTCTCATCCAAAAAAATAATTTAAATAAGGTTTAAATATATGTTTTACCCCTGCAAATATAACCATAATCCAGTTATGCCCCTGCAAATATCACTATGTTCCAGTTATGCCCCTGTCAAAATCTTTAATTTTTCTATTATGCTGATATTTGCAAGGGCATAACTGGATTATGGTGATATTTGCAGGGGCAGAACATATATTTAAACCTTATTTAAATTATTTTTTTGGATGGGAAGCTGACCGAGGGGCATAACCGTAAGCGAGGGGCATAACCGTAAGCGATTTATATTTGCAAGGGTAATTTTAAAGTTTTTATTTTTATAGGGGTATAACTGGATTATGGTGATATTTGCAGGGGCAGAATACATATTTAAGCCTTACTTTAAAACAATTTCAGCACAATGTCTTCCCAATGAACATTTTCACAACTCAAGAACATCAACTAGTACATGCATTTCCAAAATTTCAGAATCAAGCACATGCAAGGAACAAATCATTATCTACTCTCAATTTAGTGAAGAACTCTCTGGAATGTGATGAAAATCACATACAACAACCACAACAAACAAAGATGTAGGCTTCAATCAACCAAGAGCTACCCAAAAGCTACCCAACTCGCAATCAAGCTTCCAATTTCGAAAATACAACTTCCAATGCTCTCCCGTAGCGCTACAATCAACAATGTGGCCTTTGATTTACCTACCCCAATAACTAACATGCAAGACCCCTTTTTAGCTCCTAGCACTCCATTTGCCAACATGCAACTCAAATGTCAAACTCAAACTTTCCCAAATGTTGTTGGTTTTGAAATAGAGAAGGAAAAGAGGTGAAATGAGACTATGCTCTTATTAGTTTTCTGAAAATAAGTGAGAAGAAGATGATGGATTGAGTGGTTTTGATGGTGGTGAAGATTTTGAACCCTCTCCTCTCTCCCTTTCTAACCCACAGTTTCTCCTTCTATCTCTAACCCTCTTTCTCTTTTCTTCTTCTAAATCAGATTTTCTTGAATGAATGATGAGTGTGGGTGTTTGTGTGTTTTTATTAAAGTGAGTGTGTGTGAGTGGAAGTGTGGGAAAATGATACTAGGTCAGCTGAGGGTTATGTAAAACGAGGAAATGGCCAAATTGCCCTTAAGTTTAATCACTCCTCCTTATTGCTAATACACTACCCCCATGCAAGTTAATTCCAAAATTAACAAGAATTCATTTTAGTTCAATCAATCACACAATCCATTTACCTCATTTAGCAATTAAACTTGTTATCATAAACTCAAATAAGTTCAATTACTTAAATTGACAATCAACCAAATAAGCAAACACTAGTTAATTTCAATAGTTGAAATTAACCAATTGGGGATGGTACAATTCACCGAAAAAATTTTGTCCCCAAAAATTGTTCAAGTCTTACCTCCTTTCCTAGTAGTTCAATCACTATAGTATATAAAGAAAAGAACCATTCCACATACAAGGTAAAAACTAAAGCATAAGTCACATACTAACTATCAAACATTTAATTTTCTTTCAAGCATCCAAGCACTACTTACAGTCAAAGTGGTGAGGGACTCACCCCAAGACTCACCCCAACTTGAAAAAATTTCTATCAAAGAAAAGAAAGGTTCATTTAACTGAATACTTATACTATATAGGCTAGTTTCCATGTTAGTCATGTTATCACATTCATGAATCGTCATCATGATAAAACACAACCACAATTAGAGCAAAATCATCAAAGTTATTATAAAGGTTTAACAACCACCAAAAATTGAAGTGAAACCACATCATTGACATACTTATTGTTCTGTACCGTACTCCTGACCTTAGAGGTCGACTTGAGGTAGTTGGTAGGTGTGATCCTTGATCTTCAACGTTCCGGTCGAGGTTGTTGGTCCTGCAATGACACTCCGACGATCAAGTCAGTTAGTTAGTCAAGCAGAGTATGTTATGAGTAGAATAGCTTACCATTAATGAGCATTGAATGTGGTATTTATAGGCTTTGAATGGTGTTGACCTAATGATCATGAACCGTTGGATGTGTTGGCTGCATCTGAAGCGTTGAATTATGGGCTCACCTAAGAGGATGGGCCAATGAGAAAATGGGCCTTTTAGGGGTGTTAATAGCATATAGAAACATTACCATAACAGTTATTATATAAGAAATTGATTAGAATAGAAATGATGATGAAATTGAGTGTAAAACATCAAAAGGGCAGTTTCAAGATAATAACATAAAATGTTTTGGGTAAAATACTAACTAGAATTGTTGCATCTTATGAATAACAAAAAGTGTTTGCCACACGCCAAAAAAGTCATCCAACGAGATTGAATTAAGCAGCAATTATGAAGTAGTTATATGTAACAGATATCTTGACAAACACAGAATGATAACTAAACTCCAACACTGGAAGCCCTACTTTCCTTAGAACGCATTTCAGTTATAAACGTAAAGACAATGCGGGACATATAAAAATTAAAATCATATAACAAATTCTCAATAACGTCAATAAAGTTGATTCTTTAAACTTAAATGAGTCATAACTATATCATTTTCCCTAAAAAGAAGAATATGTTAATCAACCATACATTTTAAAACATTACTCTCAGAGCAAGGTTCCACTCGCAATGTAAAAGAAGAGTGGAGAAAAGACAAAAGAAAAAATGCAGTTAAAGGGGTGTTCTACACAAAATATACAAAATGATTGTCAAGACTTATTGTGCTAGGTTTGTGAAAATTGATCCAGCATTTGTGTTAATTAGATTACATTAGATTGTAGATTTAACTGTCAAACATGAGTACCATATAGCATCCAGCTCAACTCAGCTCATTTAAAATCATAATGAGGCCCATTAAGCAAGTAAAATATTAAAAGATCATTTCTCAAAGTACATAATCAATTTAGGTAACACATTGGGGATGGAGAAGGACGCCATATCAATTAAAGAGGCATCATCACAAAATAATGAAGATATTATAAGTCACATTATTAACATAAAATCTTTCATGGTATAAACTGAATCTGTCATGCTAGCACCATCCAATTTACTATTTTTAAGTCACTATTTTTATATCATAGTTCCATACTCGTTAAGTCACTATTATAAGTCCCCATCCAATTCACCATTTTTAAGTCACTATTATAAGTCACTATTTTTATATCATAGTTCCATACTCGTTATGAAGCACCATCCAGTGGAACACATAAATTCAATAATAGCTTCAATAACCTTCAAAAACTTCTACAATAGTAGCTTATATGAATTAAACACTCTCGGAATTACAATACACTGACATATATAAATCTAATATACCCTTTTTCTTCTCTTTGGATTTGCCATCATTTAATAATTCACAATAAAGTTATTGATCTAACTCAATACATAGCTCAATTTCATATCAAATACCATAAGTAACATCAATCATCAAAAGACACTACTAGGCACTATAAAATTTAAATTCTCATTCTATCACAACCAGTGGAAGAGGAATTTGTCGAAGATCATAATAAGGTAACCCCTATGATTACTAGATTTTTGATTTGAGAAAATGAATATAGTAAACCACACTCAGTCATGATGGATAATAAATAATTACCATAGAAAAAAAATTCTTTGCATTGATTGGGGCATACTTCCAGAACGAAAAATTTTCCAAGGAAAAGAAAAAGGCGAAAACGATCATTTCTCAGTTGAATACTAGAATATCCTTTTAAAGAATAACGAAACAATGAAATAAGTTGTAAAAACCAGGGGTCAACGAAATTCAAAACATTTCGAAAAACAGAACAACTACATCCTATGTCACTCCATGAATATAACTTAGAAGTCACCTAAACCCGGAATCACTGATATTTAGTTGCTTCCATCACTTTTTAAAAAAACAGAACAACTACATTAGTAAATAGAGAATAAGGTAAACCGAGGGAGTTTAATTCTAATACTAAAGTAAATGGTGACTTTAGTATTAGAGTAGAATTGGTAATGAAAAGGAGGAGGAAAGAATCAAATTTGAATGAATAATCAGTGTGGTACACGACCCGTGCACTACTTGTATTACACGAAAATAGATTTTGAGTGTTTTTCCTCCTTCTTCTTTGGTTCCAATTCACTCCTGCACCAAACTAATTCAAATACCAATTTTTATTACATATAATTCAAACACATCATGTTACAGCAATACTCTCAAGCCATTCATTCATTTCAAATACACAATCAAGTTGATTCATCTATTGCACAAAAGTTCATAGATTGGAGAACACACATCAAAGACACGACATGTAACTAGTTCCACAACCAATACCATCCAGGGCACCTATCACATCTATAATGGAGCTTATACTTATAGGACATCAATTAATCAATTACCGAATACTATTAATTAAGTTCAGACATTCTAGCTGAGAAGACAAAATTTTCAAAGGTTCTTAAACAAATTCAATGAAAGCACCCTGAGTGTCCCACTTCTTCTGTAGAAAAGACCACACCATCACCTAAGGAATTAAACCCTTGGCCAAAACAAAAGCACCCACCTATTAAGCTTATCTTATAAGTTATATCATATAGTCAATACTAGATCTCCCCTAAGGTAAGGAAGGTAAATGTCCTTTTTCCTTTTTGGTGGATATATGATACATTAGTTTCGGTTCATAAGGTTAGCTAGGCTACTAGGGTTGAGGAAAGAATTCTTAGCAAGTTTTGGATTCGGTTCATACAACGTTGGGATTTCTTCTAACGATTCCCGTTTAAGCTTGGGATACTAGATAAGGTTTTGTTGAAGAGGGATGCAACTTCAGTAACAAAGTATTATCACAAAGGTGGGAGAATATATATATATATATATATATATACAGTGGCGGACCCAGGACCTAGGACCCCAGGGTCAGGGGTGTCAAATTTTTTAAATACACAATTTGCTAAAAATATAATTAAAAACAACTATAATATATTTAAATAAATAAATTATACATTTCGTAATTGTCCTCTACGTGATTTCATATTCTGAAATCATTGAATAATAAGCTCCGAGTCAATTTTATTGAATACATCACTCTCAACGTATGTCACCAACAGTCGTTCATCCATGCATCCGCCATTCTGTTACGCAACCTATTCTTCACAATATTCATAGCAGAAAAAGCTCTTTCTACTGTAGGCAAAACTAGTGTCAGCTTCAAAAGAAGATAAACCTCTGGATACACATTATGTTTTCCATTTTCAACCAACGTCTCCGAAAATTGTTGGAGTCCTTTCAAAGAAGCAAATTGAACAATCCTACGCATATCGACGATGTAACAGTATTCTTAGGTTGACACGACCCTTTTTGCAAATACGCTCTTCGTATCTTCAACATCATCTAAATTAACTTAACATGTGGCTCTTGTTGTTGTGAGCTTGATCCACATTATCAATTGATGACCTTGGTCTCTTTACTAGAAATTTATTCATTTAATGATCTTGTTCAAACACACTATTAATACTAATTAGAATTAAGCTAATACTAATTACCAATATTGGGTCTTTGGTTAAGTGGATTTTGGGTCTTTGGTGCAAATGGGTGCAAAATTTGGGCTATTGGTGCAATTTAAAATATTCAGGTGGGTCAAAAAAATATTTCTATAGGTTGGTAAGTTGAAATTTTTTTTTCAGGGGGTTCAACTGAACCCCCTGAAACCTATGTGGGTCCGCCAGTGGGTTCAAAGGATATATATATATATATATATATATATATATATATATATATATATATATATATATCCTTTACGCGAATACGAACACAAACAGACCAAAACGCAACAACGAAATAACACCTGCAGAAAGAAAGAACCAGAAACAGCAGCATTACCTGCAGGGAAAATCGGATAACAGCAGCAACACAACCTGCAGAAAACAACAGATACAGAACTCAAACAACAGCAGCAACGCGACGCAGTAGCGCGAATAGCAGCAGTAATGCGAAACATAACGCTAATTAATATTCGATTAAACTCGCGATTTGTTCCTGTGCAAGAATCGTTCAACAGCAGCGGAAAATAGCAGAATCAAGGAAGAAGAACACCACAAGATTTGTTAACCTAGTTCAACAACTTAGAAGTTGTCTACATCTGGGGGACTGAGAAATCCTCAAGTTCAATTTACTGAATCAGAAATCAATTACAAGAAGAGTACAATTTAGGGTTCCCTTTGTGTTTCCCCCTCACCACCAAGCCCCAAATTTCCTAGTGTATCTCTCAATCACACACCCAAAATGAAGAAGATGCAAAACTAAATTATGAATCTATTAGATCCGATATATATACTAGCTTTGATGAATTTACAACCACAAATATGAAATTGCCTAACAACCCGAGAGCAAGAGAGGAAAAATGACTTCTTGAGCACTTGAAATGAGTGAGAGAGAGAGAGAGAGAGAGAATCCTTTTGAAGCTACTGCACACTTCACACGTGAGGAATAATAAGACCCAATTGTTGACCACTTGAATTGCCACCTCAGCAAAGACTTGCCCATGTGTACAAGTGGATATGCCACATCAACAATCTCCACCTTGGCATACCCACACACACACACTGATTCAGAATTGGAGCAAACAAAATTTCTCAGACCGGAAAACCACACTAGCCAATATCAACATTCAACAAGTTCAAGCTGGCTAGTGACACAACCTTAGTGATAAAATCAGCCGGGTTGTGCGCAGTGTGAATTTTGTGAATTTGAACTCTTCCTTCGGCAATGATATCCTTGTTCCAATGGAGTCTTGTATCAATGTGTTTAGTCCTCTTGTGGAAGGACTGGTTCTTGCAAAGATGAATTGCGCTTTGGTTGTCAAAAACACTTTCACCCTCTCTTGATTGATGCCTAGATCATTCACCAAGTTCTTCAACCATAGAGCTTCTTTCACTGCCTCTGTTACACCTATATATTCAGCCTCTCTAGTTGAAAGAGCAACTACATGTTGTAATGAAGCTTTCCAACTCACAGTACTACCAAACAATGTGAACACATACCCGGTTAGAGATCTTCTCTTGTTCCTATCCCCTGCGAAGTCCGAATCCACATACCCAACTACTCCACCTGAATCTTGATCATCCTTGGAGTAACTTAGACCAAGTTTCATACTACCTTTCAAATACCTCAGAATGTATTTCACCGCTAACCAGTGTTGCTCGCCAGGATTTCCCATGTACCTGCTCACTAGACTTAGAGCATAAGCTAGGTCAGGTCTTGTGCAAACCATGGCATACATGAGACTACCAACACTGCTAGCATAAGAAACTTTAGCCATTTGTTTCTTTTCTTCCTCAGAATGAGGACAATCATCTTGAGACAACTTGAGTTGAGACCCAATAGGTATGTTTGCACTTCTAGCTTCAGTCATGTTGAATCTAGTAATTACCTTCCGGGAGTAGCCTTCTTGAGTGACAGTTAACCCTTTCCCATTGCCTTTTCTCTTGATCTCCATACCTAAGATCTTCTTAGCTTCCCCCATATCCTTCATTTCAAACTCCTTCTTAAGAAGATTCTTGAGCTTGATGATTTCATGGTTGCTCTTACTTGCAACGAGCATGTCATCTACGTATAAAAGCAAATAGATGTAATTTGTGTCATCTAATTGCTTATAGTAGACACAGCTGTCACAAGTGCTTCTTTTGAACTTAATATCCAACAAGTAAGTATCAAAACTCTTATACCATTGTCTCAGAGACTGTTTCAACCCGTAGAGAGACCTTTGAAGGAGACACACATGATCCTCTTTGCCCTTCACCTCAAATCCTTTTGGTTGAGTCATATAGATCTTTTCTTCAAGTATTCCATGTAAAAACGCTGTTTTCACATCCATTTGTTCTAGGTGTAGATCAAATTGAGCCACAATGGCCAATACCACTCTTATGGAACTGTGCTTGACAACCGGAGAGAATATTTCATTATAGTCTATTCCCTCCCTTTGAGTGTATCCTTTAGCAACAAGCCTAGCTTTGTATCTAGGTGGATCTCCATCAGAATTTCCTTCTTTCCTTTTATAGATCCACTTGCAACCTACTAGCTTCACTCCACTTGGTTTATTCACAAGTTTCCATGTTTGATTCTTGTAGAGAGCATCCATATCTTCTTTCATGGCAAGACCCTGCTCATGATTTTGCTTTCTGTTTATGGCTTCATTGTATGTTGCAGGTTCATCATTCAATAGATTTTCAGCAGTGTTTAGAGCATAGGCAGTATTTGATTCATACCCAAATCTTTCTGGAGGCTTCTAACTCTGTCTCTGCATAATAAGTAATCTTCCTCTAATTCGTCACTTTCTGATTCAGAATTAGCTTCACTATTGTGACCACAATCTCATTTTGTTGATCAACATTAGTGACAGTATCACTAGGTTTATCATCATGCTCCACCTCAACTTGAAACTCACTATTCAGCTCACTTTTATCAAGGGTCTCTTTTGTTTCTTTACCCTTAGTCAATTTAGTTTCTTTGAATACCACATCCCTGCTATGATATATTTTTTCTCATCTATAGACCTTATTCTGTAGCCTTTCACACCATCTGGATATCCCATAAACAAACGTTTCTTTGCTCTTGGTTCTAACTTTCCCTCACTCACATGGAAATAGGCCGGGCAACCAAAGATTTTCAAATTGTTTAAGTTTGGTGGTTTCCCCGTCCAAACTTCCTGTGGTGTCTTAAAGTTTAAAGCAGTGGAGGGACTCCTATTAACAAGATAGCAAGCTGTATGGACGGCTTCACCCCAAAAAGATTTTGGAAGGTTAGCACAAGATAACATACATCTTACTTTCTCTAATAGTGTCCTGTTTAGCCTTTCCGCTAAACCATTTTGTTGAGGAGTTCCTCCAACAGTGAGATTCCTATAAATCCCATGTTCTTTGCAAAAATTATTGAACTCCTCATTATAAAATTCCAAACCATTATCGGTTCTTAGTGCTTTAACCTTTAAGCCACATTGGTTTTCAACCTTTTTCTTCCAATCAACAAAAGTTCTAAATGCTTCATCTTTTAATAAGTAAATCCAAACTTTCCTACTAAAATCATCAATAAAAGTTAAGAAATACCTCTTTCCTCCATGTGTTGGTGTTTGAGATGGCCCCAAAGATCCGAGTGTATGTAGCCAAGCTTCTCTGTAGTCTTGTGAATCCGGTAGAAAATTTTACTCTTGTCTGCTTGCCAAAGATACAATGTTCACAAAATTCAAGGTTTGATAGCTTATCTCCACACAACAGCCCTTGTCTATCAATTTCCTTCATACCTTTTTCACTCATATGCCCAAGTCTTTGGTCCCATATGAGTGTCTTGTTGTTGCTTGAACTAACCACCTGTGCTTCACCAATTAAGGTGCTGCCCATGAGCACATACAAGTTGTTTCCTGTCCTTGTTCCTTTCAAAACAATCCTTGAGCCCTTCATGACCCTCAACACACCATCCTCACCTTTGAAACTAAAACCAGCAGCTTCCAAAGTCCCAAGAGAGATTAGAGACCTCTTTAGATCTGGTACATGCCTAACATTAGTTAGCATCTTTATTGAGCCATCTGCTAAGACTAATTTCACATTCCCAATACCAATTACTCTGCATGTTTTATTGTTCTCCATCACCACTTGTCCACCTTTGTAGGATTTGTACTCAACAAACCACTCCCTTTTTGGACACATATGGTATGAACACCCTGAGTCAAGTATCCAGTCATCATTTCCAGATGTGCTGGCTCTTGAATTTAATTCAACCCTTTCCTCATCAGCAGCTACCAGAACCTCAATTCTATCATCTTCATTCGTACCTGGAGCCTCACTTTCTAGGTCACTGGTGTTGTCCAGAACTTCACAACAGTCAACCCCTACAGCAAACAGAAGTTCACAACTATCATAGCCATCTGAGGCTATGGAAGCACTTCCTTGTTCTTCCTTGTATTGAGTCTTCTTCTTGTTGTGATTCTTCTCAGGACAGTTTTTCTTAAAATGTCCTTCCTTGTCACAAATGTAACACCTATTGTGCTTGGGTCTTGATTTTGATCTTGACTTGTTCTTTCCCTTATTTTCCTTCTTTTCAAACCTCCCTCTAACCATTAGGTTCTCAGATTTCTCACTTTCTCTATGACTTGCTTTCTTGGAGAGTTCTTTGGACATTAGAGCACTTTGAACCTCCTCAAGACTTATTGAGTCTCTTCCATAGATTAGAGTGTCAGCTAGGGTGTCATAAGAACTAGGTAATGATCTAATCAACAACAAAGCTCGATCTTCATCATCAATTTGTATTTCTATATTCTCAAGATCCAAAATCAACCTATTGAATTCATCCAAATGATCTCCTATAGGGGTTCCTTGATTCATCTTGAATGTATATAATCTTTGTTTGAGGTAAATCCTATTTGCTAAGGTTTTGGTCATATAGAGACTTTCTAACTTAGCCCAAATAGCCGCGACCGATTTTTCTTTAGAGATTTCGCGGAGTACCTTATCACCCAAACACAAGATTATAGCGCTATGAGCCTTGTTCATAATGCCTCTTCAAGTCCTTGTTGAATGAGAATCGCGCGCATTTTCATTCTCCAAAGACCGAAGTCATTCTTTCCATTTAACCTTTCGATGTTGAACTTTCCCATCTCCATGTACGCGACACGACTTCAACCCAACGGACGCTCTTGAAATCAGTTGTTGGGTTCCTTTACGCGAATACGAACACAAACAGACCAAAACGCAACAACGAAATAACACCTGCAGAAAGAAAGAACCAGAAACAGCAGCAACACCTATAGGGAAAACCAGATAACAGCAGCAACACAACCTGCAGAAAACAGCAGATACAGAACTCAAACAGCAGCAGCAACGCGATGCGGTAGCGCGAACAACTGCAGTAATGCGAAACAGAACGCTAATTATTATTCGATTAAACTCGCGATTTGTTCCTGTGCAAGAATCGTTCAACAACAGCGGAAAATAACAGAATAAAGGAAGAAGAACATCACAAGATTTGTTGACCCAGTTCAACAACTTAGAAGTTGTCTACATCTGGGGGACTGTGAAATCCTCAAGTCCAATTTACTGAATCAGAAATCAATTACAAGAAGAGTACAATTTAGGGTTCATTTTGTGTTTCCCCCTCACCACCAAGCCCTAAATTTCCCAGTGTATCTCTCAATCACACACCCAAAATGAAGAAGATGCAAAACTGAACTATGAATCTGTTAGATCAGATATATATACTAGCTTTGATCATGGTATTATTATCTTAATGTCAAATACTCCTATTATATAGCTAGAACCATAAACCAGGAAGAAAATGAGCATATCACAATCCAATTTACTTATATTATTAGGTATTTTAATATGCTTTATAACACTCTTGAGAACACCGCAATCGGGTTTCTGGATCAAAAGTTGTATGGCTAAAATAGTATGAATGCACTTTTGCTGAAAATTGCACAGGGTCGCGACGCGACCTTGTCCCATCGCGTCACGATAAGGACTAGAAACTTTTTCTTCACATGTGTGACTGGTCGCAAGGCGACAGCTCGGGTCGCGACGCGACGAGTGCTGTGAAAGTGCAGATTTTGCGAAAATTGACCATTTTTCCTATTTGTTTTGATTCTTATGCTCATTCCACTTAACTCCTAATTGAACAACAATCACTAACAGCACCATGGTACATCCAAACAATCAATTTTCCGCCAATCAATCATTCAATTATAACCAAGTCATTAACATTCAACACCATACAATTACTTTAAAACAATTTCAGCACAATGTCTTCCCAGTGAACATTTTCACAACTCAAGAACATCAACTAGAACATGCATTTCCAAAATTTCAGAATCAAGCACATGCAAGGAACAAATCATTATCTACTCTCAATTTAGTGAAGAACTCTCCGGAATGTGATGAAAATCACATACAACAACCACAACAAACAAAGATGTAGGCTTCAATCAACCAAGAGCTACCCAAAAGCTACCCAACTCGCAATCAAGCTTCCAATTTCGAAAATACAACTTCCAATGCTCTCCCGTAGCGCTACAATCAACAATGTGGCCTTTGATTTACCTACCCCAATAACTAACATGCAAGACCCCTTTTTAGCTCCTAGCACTCCATTTGCCAACATGCAACTCAAATGTCAAACTCAAACTTTCCCAAATGTTGTTGGTTTTGAAATAGAGAAGGAAAAGAGGTGAAATGAGACTATGCTCTTATTAGTTTTGATGGTGGTGAAGATTTTGAACCCTCTCCTCTCTCCCTTTCTAACCCTCTTTCTCTTTTCTTCTTCTAAATTATATTTTCTTGAATGAATGATGGGTGTGGGTGTTTGTGTGCTTTTATTAAAGTGAGTGTGTGTGAGTGGAAGTGTGGGAAAATGATACTAGGTCAGCTGAGGGTTATGTAAAACGAGGAAATAACCAAATTGCCCTTAAGTTTAATCACTCCTCCTTATTGCTAATACACTACCCCCATGCAAGTTAATTCCATTTACCTCATTTAGCAATTAAATTTGCTATCATAAACTCAAATAAGTTCAATTACTTAAATTGACAATCAACCAAATAAGCAAACACTAGTTAATTTCAATAGTCGAAATTAACCAATTGGGGATGTTACAGATAGCGCATCAAAATCTCCAACAAGCTTTCTATCTCTCGGAAACAACTCCCAAACCCTTCTAGAATTCGATTTCTCCCTCTAAACTTCAAATATTCTGATCCAAATCTACAAGTAATTCCCAATCTTAACCCTATAGCTTCTAAGACCCACATGCAAGGAGAACGGAACCCACATTGTAGATTTTCTCAAGGTTGATGTTCAAGCCCTCTATGAAATCGAAAATGAAGTTGAAGAGGGAAGATTACTGTTTCTAAGAATGGGAATGAGTAGGCTTCAAGATGGAAGTTTGAAATGCATGATGCTTTCCTCACTTCTTCCTCCCCCTCGAAATCTCTCCTTTTCTCGAAGCTCTCTCTAAATCTCTTAATTTCAAAAAATGCGTTGTGTTAGTCTTTTGTGTGGGTGTGAGTGTGTTTTATAGTAAAGGTTTTAATGAAGGGTAAGGTGGTAAGTGATGTCCAGCTGAAGTTTTTAAACGGTGAGGTTGTAAATCCATTAAACTTAACCTCTCTCTCTTAATCACTCTCCCTCCGAACTAGAGCACTCTCAAAATAAATACGACGACCATACACCCAATCACTTAAGAAATAAATCATGCCTCATTGAGTAAATCATGCAATCAGCAAAGTAATTTTAAAACAATACATTGGGTGTTATGGGAATGATAGATCACACATACTAATTTTCAGAAAATATAAAATCTATTTGATATTTATATCATGGAACAGTTTCAATTTTAAAATAGATCATAATTTTTAAATTATAGAGAAAGATTGACTGTAAAATTATATAACTACAATGTCTATATTATCTAGAATTGGGCACATAAGCATTAAGATTAAGATAATATATAACAATACTGAATTTACATCATAAAAGTGGTTTTGACAATGCAGAGTGATTTACAAGGTGACAACTTTTATGTCAGATTTTTTTTGTAGGATACCCAAAAATCCAATCATTTTATGACTTGTCATTTTCTTTTTGTTTTAAGATAAATTTAAAGCACCAGAAACAACATGCCACTTCCAGAATTAGACGTAGTTTGATCCACATGCATTTGCAAAGTTGAAAAAGCCCTCACAGATAAACTTTGATGCTCTTGATTGTTCGTTACTGTCTAAATATAATATTGATGATATTCCTTTCTAAGAATATTATTGGATGTATATTTTTCCCAGAGTAATGGCAAGGAGGTAACATACAAGTAAATTTTATAAACACATCCTAGAGGCTGATATCCGAACTTTCAATTCTTGATCACAGTGATTATGGAATAATAACTTCAATTGCTTACAACCAAATTAATCTACAAGGTATAATACTGCATGCGACAATATCGTTCAGAAACTTTACCCCGAACATGGGACAATTTACAGATGAACTTATAATTCTAATAGTTGTTGCTCATTTTCCAAATCCCATAGAACAATTCTTCCATCCAATCCTGCAGTTTCAAGGAGCATAGGTTAGCTAAAGCAGCCTAGTCTAAACCCGCAAAGAAAGTTATCAGTAACAGAAATAACGAGCCTGTTTGAAATATATTTTTAAAAGCAGTTTTTAGTCTTTAGTTTGCTAAATTTTATAAAACAGAAAACGGTTTTTAAAAATCAATTCAAACAGGCTCAACATAACTTCAGAGGACCATCTGCTCTCAACTAACCTGAGGTGCTGAAACGCCTTCTCAATGTTCCATGCGCCCCAAGAGGCATGATGCAACTACAAGCCCAAAAATTTACAAGTCAATGACGGTTTATAGAGACATAAGTTGCCAGAATCCCACTCTAAGTTGAATTCATCATTGTGCTGTGGATGGGTGGATGGGTGCCAAATAAAAGGGAAAACGAGCTACCACATAGTAGAATTTTAGAGCATTTTACCAAGAAAATACATAACTTAACCAACTATAGTTGGAAAAAGTATGAGACAATAAGGGAGATATATACTTTATACAGTTTTCATGAACTGCTCCACTTGTTCTTGAAGGTTCAACTGCATCGCTGCTCACCCCATGCTTCGATTGGCCGTAAAACTTCCCAAATGCTTCAGAGAACTGATTGAAAGAAGAGAGAAAACCTAAAGTTAACAATATAAAGAGAAATGTGATATAAATAACAGAAACAGCCCCCTTCAAAAAAAGAAATAGAAGTAGCGACAACTGATTGTCCTTATTGACGAGCTTTCTGATCTAGTTGAAATATACCAAGATCACAGTACAATATGAATTTTGAGTAATATAGAAAAACACTAAATCAGAGAAAAGGGTCAAATAAAGACACGGATGATTGAATGTTGAAGCAAAATGTGCTCAACAATGTGAAAAGGGTATGATGAACAAACAAGAATCAGCATAATTTACTTGGACAGCAGAACTAAATATAATTAAATTAACACGATTATGTGTAAATGTTTGTTTCAGATTTAAAGACCAGACAAAGCTAACCCTCAATTGAGTCATGTCACGTGCTACTGAAGTTAAGATAAAAATGATTGTTGTCTTTTCAGGAATTTTAGACCAAGCTTCTGATAAACTTTGATTTTCGGCTAGCCCAGCACCAACTCTTCCGATATATTTCTTGCTGGAAATATCCCAGATCCCATTGATAACGAGTGGGACCAAATAATTCAATCGGGGTAGTGGCATTGAGGAAGTTAGGCATGTGTAGGGTATTTAGTAAACAGTGGACCATAGTTCACCTCACAACCAGTGCTTTAGCTTTTACAGGGTAAAAGGAGGAATAATGTCATGGAACAGTCCCATTTTGCAGCGTGCTAAAATATACTTTTCAGCTACAGCAACTTTGTGTTTTAGAGGGATACAATACTCAGGTAATTTTACTTTCCATTTTCTCCCAAAAAATCAATTTTCTAAAAAAATGACAACTATTCTTATTCATGCATCTTGTTTGCAAAAATAACAGCTTCTCTTTTAAAAAAGCAGTGGGGTTCAGCTACCTGTTACGATAAGAGATTCTTTATTAGACATCCATATAGCACCAGTGACCCCCTTGTCCGCCCCACCCCCCCACCACCAACACCACCCAATGTTCCTCCATATTCTTTCTTATTCCTCAAGTTCAAACTTGTTTTAGGAGGATAAGGAATTCTCTCTATATCGAGCTAGTTTCATGCCAAAACTTCATTTTCTAAAGTTAAACATTCATAAGATTAGTGTAATTGACTTCAAACTCTCGTAGCTGTATATTGAAGAATCCTTTTAAGAAATGTGGTTTACCTGTGAGCCGTATCTTGACCCTGAAGATACTGCTTTCTGCTCCCCAAGATGTTTGATAAAACCCCTAGAGGAAAAAACACATCAAAAGAGAAAGAAAAATACATAAGGAGCCAAAATACTCAGCTTCTCTTCCACCTGGAAAGAGAATTCAAAGAAACACTAGATACAAAAATATTGGATTTTCACATACCAAACTCCCCTTTCATCTGCGGCGAAAACCATTGGGTTACAATCAAATCCCACACCGATTACTGTTTTCTCAGAAATAAATAATACCTGAAAAGAAGACATACAATGAACCAGCAGTTCCAGAAAATATCAGTAAATTATCTACAAAGATAACCATGAGAAAATTAATGGTTAGAAAGAGTGGATGCTGACCCACATCACGGAGAGGCAAATCACGGAACACTACATTCTGGGCCAAAGGAGAAGGACCAACATCATCAACAAAATATATCATGGAATTATGACCTGTATAATAGCAACAAATACAGTTGGTCACGAGTAAAGAAAATACAATGTTTTCAAAAGCTCCCATGAATTTATTAGAAATTTGACCTCCAATAATTTTTTACGAAGAATACAAAATTGTCCATGATAACATCAAATTTTGTGCTCCATGAAAACCAAACAGTACCAATATGTTTTTCCTTTGATATTCTTCTAATAAACATATAGATGAAAACTAAACCTCAGGGGAAGCTCACATTACACAATCTTGAACTCTTAAGAAAGCAGAAAAATGAATTAAGAAACATATAGTTTGCAGCCATAATTTCAGCTAGTATAAAACCAGCCTGAGAGAATTTTCTCACCTACATAAGCTAAAGTATTGCCACTTGGTGACCACTTGACTCCGAATGTCCAAGATGATGAGAGATCAAGCTGAATAATCAACTGTTACACAATTAAAATACTATAAGTAGAAATCATTATTTAGCTTGTTATTATGATTTATAGAAAGCAATTCTTTCAGAAGCATTTGGTCATTGATCAATATACTAAAAAACACGCAAGGAAGCAATCACAAAATATATTGATCTGGACATGAAAACTTAACAAGGGGGAGCGTATTTTAGTATAAGTTTCAACCTACTTCACAAGCAATGAATTTAATATAAAATGTATAAAAATTATACATGAAGATCGGTATTATTTATATATTAGCAATATTGTTTGCTTCCTATTTGTTGGAGCATGGGTCATCAGCTATCTGAATCATGATAGTACATAAGCACCAAAGCAAATACTTCAATACCATTAGCCACAACTCCCTCTGACAACCTCATCATACATAAACAAAGAACAGATATTATGCGGAGGAGATATGCAGAGGGCCATCTATACTATTGAATGTTTAAAACATGAACGACTACTTTTTCGTATCAGGCTTGCGGAGGGCCATCTAGACTATTGAATGTTTAAAACATGAACGACTACTTTTTTGTATGCAGGCTTCTAAATAGTGAGGTTATCTTATACAAAGTTGACTAGTCACAGATGGGTGCACCTTGACAAATATGTGCTCAAGCATAGAAACAATATCAAGAATTCACATAAGGAACATGAGTTAAAATTGAACCTCTCCAAATTTCAATTCTGATGAGGTACCCTTTTTTGAATCCCTGTGCCAATCCAACATGCAAACTTGAATAATATGACATAATCATAAAATATAGGAAATAAAGAGAAAAGTCAACTACATTCAGTGTTGCTTTTAGCATACTTTGCATCTACGCCTTTTATAAAGGTGGAAAATACTCGGCATTTCCCATCTGTGGATGTGGTTGCAAGAAGTATCTGCAGTAAAAAAAATCTATATGATGTGGTAAAAGATATTTTATATATCATGTGACGAATATATTTTAAAAATTAATTAAATTAATTAACATGTGATCATGAAGCTAAAATAATTTAACAGGCCAAACAATACCCAGCTGAAACATTTGGGGAAAGGAAATTTTAGTAAGAAAGATTTTATTCAAAATTTTTAAGTATTAAGAGCAATTACAATATTAATCCCCGCGTAAAGAAACTTTGATAGAAATTTCCCAATCATTACACAGAATCTTTCAACATGCCAAGCAAGTTCATCCCATGAGCTGACATAATATTAATACACAACAGGCTACTATTAAAACAAGAAAGAACTACTCAGAATCCATAGACATATATATATATATATATATATATATATATATAAATGATAAAGTTAGAATACCAACATTATCAGGATGCCACGAAACACTTGTCACTGAAGAATCGTGTCTTTTCCTGATAAGCTTGCTGACCCACCTGCAGAGGAGATAAAAGTATATAAAAACAAAAAAAAAAATTCCATGCAGTAATTTGAAGTTTCAAACTTAATTTTTTTCCATCTATATCAACTAGGGGGGGGTGTCTGTGGGTTAGGTTCATTATATATGTTTTCTTCAACCCAATCCACTCATGAATCGGTTGGGTTCAATTGAACCCATGGATCTGTCATTATGCATAAATAAAAAGAAAATATCACATGCTAAAATAATGTCGAGATATGAAATGCAAAATTAATTACAAATATTAAGCCTTAACTAAAATCAACATAGGTCTCAAATGAACTAAAAAGTTACATAACAAGAAGTGGACAAACACAAATCTCAAAAGAACAAATGGCTAGAGTGAAATGACAAGTCTCAAATGAACATCAATCTAAAATGAACTAATGTAGCATCACAAGCTTGAAAAGCCTAAGACAGTTAATCACATAGCCAATTGAATTCAATGTCATCACAGATAGCATTGGATTGCTAAATCTTTGATGCCGTAAATATTTTCGAAAAACTTCTTGTAAACTAAACGATCCATCAGTTTCTCATCATAGTGGTCCATAAGATTCTTCATCAATTTCACATCTCTATTTTCTTTGGTCCCATTCCCAACATGAACACAATGCCTACATTCAAACTTGATAAAAAAATAGTCATGTCATACAGAAAAAATATATTTTGATATTCCTTAAATCCAGGAAAACATCCATGTTTTCATTCAGCAGGAAAAGGTCCTCAATGTTGAATTCTAGCCGCTCAGTCTCAAATGTATTATTTTTTTAAAAAAAATAAAGATAATTGTCTGCCATGCCTTGTCAATTTTAATGTAACTGACTCTGAAACTGAAAATAGCATTTCTGTTTTCCATTAAGTGAACTCAGTTACATGAAGCCCTTATATAGGGAGCAAATATACACAGCAGAGACTGTGCTGAGTCACTGCTGACTTAGCATTAGTAAACTAACTATTAACAAATCAGCAGATATTGCAAGAATAAGCAAGCTAACATATATAGTTAGAGAACTATATATTAATTATCAATGCCAACATTTAAGAGTGTGAAAAAAACCCTACTCCACTAATAAATCATTATATTGCACTAATGTGTAAACAAATTAGGCTATAAGACGCATAATACTACTGTGTAAATACACCTCAATACAGTCAAGACTCAAAAATATGGTCTAAGCAATCTATGGTGGATCCAGAGTGCAAACACAAAAAACTGTGCACAACCATCATATTGCCGGGATACAAATAAACTTGGGGAATAAAGTGCTAGGAAATGCTGACAGACCAGTTGTTTTCCTGCTCATAATAGCATATACAAACAGTTTTAGCTCCACTTCCCACTGCAAACTTGTTTTCTACCAAAACAGAATTCAGAAATGCATTAGAACCATATAATAATAACAACAATAATAATTAACAGGAAATGTTACGAAGATTATCCTGGACAAAGCATAAAAATGGTTCAAAATATGTTTTTGGTCACATAATATACCCAATTTTTAATATTGACCACAACTTTTTTTGTTGCGAAGTGGCGCATGTAAATTTTTTTATTCCATTCTATGGCTCTCTATTTTGTTTTAGTCCCAATAATACAACTTTTTTGTCTTAATCCCAGTTTTCATCTTAGTCCTTGTAGTCTACAAACAGGGGCTAATTGAACATAAACCAATTATTATGGGGGGCTAAAACAATAAAATTAGTATATTGTAGGGGATAGAATATAACGAGAACCAAAGTGAAAAAGAAAGATTTTCAGAAACCAAATTGAAAAAGCAAAAACATATTTAAGCGAGAAAAAAACTATATAGGTGGTGCAAGTAGCCCGGTAGGAAAGGACAAAAGTGGCTAGTGGAGAACCAAGAACTCAAGATTAACATTACAGTTAGACCCAGGACTATGGCCAGTAAAAAATTGATCAACTAAAATTGCACCAGACAAGCATGATGAGGGGTTAACTGGAAATATCTTTTGGTAGCCTTATAGTCACTGTTACACCTTCCAACACAACCACCAAGTGTAATCCAACAGTGAAGAGAGAAGGGAGGGAAACAGAGATTTCACTCTTATGCATTTGCTTTGAATTTTTAGATGACTTAGACACCATAAATATGTTTATATAATTAAAGAAGGCAGGTACAAATCATAAGCCTCGGGATAGTTATTTGCTCGATGAAAAGTTTCATGACTTTATAAACATATCCTTGCTTGAGATAAAAAGCAGAGAGGAACTAGGGCATGACAACATGCTTCATACCTTTTGGACTCCACTGAACACAAAGAGCAGCACGGTTTAGCCTAAGGATAACAAGAGTTGGCACCCACTCTGATCCTTCAAGGTTCCAGACATACCTAGAGAAAACACATGGTTTGTCTTTTAATTTTTCAATTTGTCATCAATAATGTATAAACGAGAAATTGGCAATGTTATAAAGTCACCCAGACCAAGGGTGACAAGTCCAATGTTCTAAACCACACAGGCACTCACGAATTCCGATCATGTGATGCAGTAACTATTCTATTTGATCTTGCACTCCAGTCTATCCCAGAAACTACCTGGTCGTGCTGTAAAAGAAGCCAAGAAATTGCTTAGAAACTATCATAATTCATAAAATCTCTAACCAAATTAGTTGTTTCAATATAAACCAAAATTTATCTGCAAAAAAATCAATTAGATAATGTTGTCAAAATCGCAATCAGACAATTCAATGACTTTCACACGCCTTACAATCTCATTCACTCACAATATCATATTATGGTGGGATTGAAGTGGTTTCGCTGAGGAAGCTTGTAAAAATGCTAGATCTAATGACCTTTCATGAGTCAGGCACCTACAACACTTATAGGTTCAGGTGGGTAACCTACAAGCCCAAGAATAATGGTTAATAACCTAGTCTGAGAGCATTATCATCCTATCTCTCAATTAAACTCCTCTTGAATATATAACCTTATAGGTTCATGTGATCTTACGCATTTTAAAGTGAATTTTCTAAATGTTACTAGTGATTTGAATTTTTTTATCTGTTACTTTATGTGCATATATACATATTTAAATATATAACCTTGTGTTTGAGGAAGGATATGATACAAGTTATGACCACACAGTTAACATGTCTTCCTTCTTTCTAATCCTAGGAATGATCTTGATTGGCATGCCATGACATCCATCATCAAACGCAAGTATGCGTTCTCTTTTTCATTTCTTTACCAAAATAATATTTGACCAAAGACAAGAAAATGGAGGTATATTCATCAAGTCATATAAAACTCTGGTGTAAATAGAAATCTATGTAACTGCTACAAATGAGAGTATATCAGTCTGCTCAAATCTTTACCATGAATTTGTTGTTGAGTACTGGGGAATATATAAAACTAATACGACACTCTTGTTTCCTACTTTCTTTAACAAACTCTAGGACAAAAAAACTTTTGCGTTCAATGGAAAAATCAGTACAAAACAGCATAGAAAGTGTTTCAATGGCATGTCAAGGTCAAGCTGCAAGCAACAAAGTTGCAAATAGAAGTTTCTCCGTCCTTCGGGATCCTACAAACTTAAAAATCTTGGAAAAAAGAAGATCCTAGAATACAGAGAAAATTTCAATCAGGGAATTGTGTACCGCCAACACATAATAATTAGATAAAGGACAGGGATATTCCACATAAGTTTTTCCAATCTTTAGGTAATCCTAGCAGGGACTAAAATTGCAAATTACGCATACCAAAGACAAGCAAGCATGATGGGGTACACCCACAACTAATAGCCCTCTTTACAGCATCAGTGTTTGAGTGCCACATGACTTCGTGGAAGAAGAATTGAGTGCTAGTAGACTCAAAAAGTAGTTAATAAAAATTATGGGGTACACAAAGAAGATAATCCAACATTTGCATAAATGTTTGGATTCATTCTGAATGCCTTTTGAAGCACTTTTTTTAAGGTGCTTCATTAACTTATTAAGACCTACAATATCAGTTTCAAATCTCTTCTTAATGTACTCACACCCAGAAAATATAAAATAGCATGGTATTAATTACTATCTTGAGAAAGAGAACACTAGCAGAATACCTTTTGAAGAACATGCACTTTTTCCCATTTGTCTTCGACCAATCTATAGATATGTACTTCATTATTGTTTGGACATAAAGCAACCACTACAAAAGGAGGTAAATGTATTAAAATATATGAAGAATTCATAAAAGATGTAGTCACATACATTTAACAGAACAAAAACAGGTTTCGTTATAGTAAGACTCAGACTGTATATATAAACAACGAAATATCTCGATTATTAGCTTTGCCTTTACAGAGATTGAGTAAATGCAAAGTCATCAATAGGGTCCTAAAAAAACAACTTCAAATAAATATTAAAGGCATGATCAATAAGCATCATATTGCTAATTGAAGCAAAAACTCCACCATATTGATTACACATTTCATGTATAACATTTGATTTAGTCCAGAAACAAATTTGATATATAACGGCAATATATCTGGATGGTGGAGATAGCAGTATAAGGGAAGCACAAGTTTCCTCTTGTTTGGGAGTTTTATGTAATATGGGAATGAAAAAGAGGGATTATCAAAAACTCCCCATTATGAACATTTTATGTCAATTCAAATGGGAGATTTCAAACATCCAAACAAAGGGAAGGAAACTGATTGCTCAACCTCCCAATTCTTCCCCATAGTAACCAAATACAAAATACTCGTAGATATGAGTATCAGGTTTTGGTAGCAGAACATTACTTGTCAAATATATCGTACTCCAAGGTATGCTGCTTGGTTAATTAGTACTCACTTAATAAAACTTTGTAAAATTAAACAATATATACAGATTTTTTTAAAGTTAAAAATAATAATAAATTTTATGTGTTAATATTTTATGAGTAAATAAATCTCTTTTTCTATTTTTTATAGTTATGTTCTAACTTATTACTAGTTTTTTTTCTCTTTCGCAATTAGAACACGCCCCTCATTACTACTCTTATTAATTAAATATGTTAAATCTTTTAGTTTTTTCTACTCTGGCTACTGACTTGACTACAGACAAAAGCTAAAGAGTCAGACAGCAAGTCTTTTTCTCCTCCCCTTTCTACAATGAGAGAAAAAGCACTGTGAATCAGAACACACATCCAAGATCGGAAAGGGTGTTGAGAGACTTTTGTAACTATGCATTATTACACTACTTTACTTTTAGTACCTTTCTCTCGCTCAAGTTGTTCAAGACATCCTCAATTCCCCTGAACATTATCTATGGTGTATTAGGACAGGCTTATTTGGACTTATCTTATTACATAAACACTTGTGTAAGTGTTTGGAAGAATTTAGAAAATAACTGGTAAGTTATAATATGTTCATAAACTATTTTTGGCTTATTTTCATTAGTTTTCTAAGATAGCTTTTAAAACAACTTACACAAAGTTCATGCTTTACCTATAAGCTTCTCTATAGTAGAATTTGTTTATATATAATGATATGTGCTTATTGAGTAAGGACTCAATCGAGCTGTTTATCCAAACACCCTCATAATCACTTTTAATCATGGTTATCAGTATCTTACGATACATACGATTCGTATCCCGATACGATATGAAATCAAACAAAAACGACACGTATCTTAGTGTGTATCTTTTTTGCACCTGTATCCCATCATGTATCCCGATACACTCTGTTGAATCTTACGATGCATGAATTTTGTTGAGTCTTACGATACGAATTCACACCGCTAAAGTGTCTGCCCAAGTATTTTTTGTGGAAATTTTTCTTAAATGATATATAATAAGGCAAAAGCAATCCTTCTAAATCCTCCATGTTAGATTGACTAAGAAACAAACCCAGCATACTATGTTTTTGGTCTGCACTCCCCTACTAAAATGCAATTTTTTTAAAACTTTCCGGCCTTGTTTTTAGAGGGGTTTAGTCAAAAACATGTTATGTTTATTTGTGACTTGATTTATTTTGAAGTTCATGTGTTTTTTTTACTTATGTTCCCTAGTTTTACTTAAAAAAGTTACATATCTTTTGATCATGTAGCTTACGATACGATACACGATTCAGAAAATAGGTCTTCCGATACACGATACGTATCCCGATTTGATAACCATGCTTTTAATTACAATTATCCCCCTAAAACAATAACATTCTCCTAAGTTAGAAAGAAAATACTTCGCATAAAATTCAAATACCGCAATAAATATATTCAAATCAGACAAGAAAAAGTAAAAAGAAACCAAATTACTCACTATTTTTCATTAACAGCCGAACTAACAGTCCAATAGTTCAATCTAACATTTAGGAATCGAAATTTTTTTTCTGATACTTCACACGAAGATCACCAACTAACTCTGCCACCAAACAAGGTTCACGTAGAATGGAAGGCTTCAACTAACAATATACTTCGTTTGATTTTTTAAAATGAACAGAGTTGAAAATATAAATTAGATCCAATCATAATCGCTTCTACGAAACTATTCAGCTCCATAATTCCTCAATGAAAATAACGAAAAAGACATAAACTACTTTCGATTCAAATTTCCTAATATTAATTAATAACAAAAAATAAATCACCGTCTTCTTTCGAAACAGCAAAACTTTCTCGGCAACCAAACAGGGAAAAAAGGAAAGAAAATAATAGAAAAGAGAGAGGAGTGGTGGAAAATTACTCGATTGATCGGGGCTCCATGCGTGGCAAGTGATGCATTGTGCGAATTGGTGAACCGCCATCACCGCCATGTTTCTTTCTCACTCTCTGCTGAAGCCAACAGAGTGAGATCTGTTAAACGAGGTGGGGTTAGGTATGGAAAGGAGTCTGAGACAACAAGCAATGACTGTGCTTGGCGTGAACGGGAGACGAAGGTGAATTCGGAATGCGATTTAAATAATTATTAATTTTAAATATGTTTTTTGCCCCTGCAAATATAGCAACTTTTGATTTTAATCCCTGCAAAATTATTATTTTTTAAATAAGTCCCTGTAAATATCAACGTTTACTGTTTTAGTCCATCCGTTAATTTTTCTGTTAAAAAAATAATGATGTGTCAACTTTTTATCTTTCATAACTTTTCCTTATCATATTTTTCTATTTCTATTTATTTATTTATAAAGTTGACTCACTACCTCCAACCTCCACCACCTTTCCTTCTCAATTCTCTCAACACCCAAAACCCCTAAACGAAAATCAACTTAAAAAAGAGGTTAAAAATAGGTACTCCAATGCCAACAACACACCCACGCTACCCTTCTCCTTCTGCTTATTACCTACTTCTCCTTCTCTTTACTAACATATCTACCACTCCCACCTATGCTTACTGATATAGAATAGGAAGAACAACTGATAAAAATGTTTTGAAAAGGAAAAACACAAATGAAAAGAAAAGGGAAAAACAAGAGAGAAAACGAGAAATATAAACAATACGAAGTATTGGGTTGAGATTAAATATCACTTGGTCAATACACCATTAACTCTCCTTTTAAATATATCAGTATATACCACCATGTCTTATAGAGATATACTTACCTCTATACCTGATAGACATAGAGATAGAGATAGACATAAGAAAATATACAGAGATAGAGATAGACAGAGGACTGAGATGAGGGAAGATTGGAGATGGGGAAGACATTCTTGATAACAATGTTACCTCAGCCATAGAAGGGATTGTATTAGTAATTTTGAGCTTCTTAGATACTGCTTTTCTTCTGCCATATCAACAAGAACTCAAGCAATTTCCGAATCAATAGTAACCACAACATAATACCCATTGATAGGTTCAGGTTCAGAATCATATATACTAGGCATTTGATAGATCCCATAAAACTATGATCTTTGTTGAATCATCATCATCCGAAGAAGAATCAAGCAATTTTTTTTTGGTCGAAAGAATCAAGCAATTTGAGTACCTACAAACATCTTATATATGGGTTTTGAGTTATTTTCCGTTTGGGAGTTTTGTAGGTGTTGAGAGTTGAGAAGGAAAGGTGGTGGAGGTAGGTGGTGGAGGTTGGAGGTTGAAGAGAATAGTGAGTCAGCTTTTTCAATAAATAGAAATGACATGGAAAAGTGATGAAGGACAAAAAAAAAGACGCATCAGCATTTTTTAACTGAAAAGTTAACGGAGAGACTAAAATGGTAAACGTTGATATTTGCAGGGACTTATTTAAAAAAAATAATTTTGCAGGGACTAAAATCAAAAGTTGCTATATTTGCAGGGACGAAAAACATATTTAAACCTAATTATTATAATTATTAAATGAGAATCCATCATACAAACAATAATAATTAAATGTCCGAGTGTAAACTGAACTCAGATCTCACTCACAGGTCTCAGATTCAAACATTGAGTGTGGCAAAATCTCTGTTGGAAGATGATAATAGATTAGTACAGTAACCCAAAAATAGTTGCATCAAATAAAAGAAAAGTAAATCATTTTGGTTTTTTTTTTGATAAGCAATGATTCCATTAAAAAAGAGCACTAGGTGTGCACAAAACCACAATTACATATTGTTAATACAGGACAAGGCGTTATTCCACCAAGCTGATGCGGAATAACCAGAATGACTACCCGTCCCACAAATGATGCTTTATGTCCATTTTGCAGGATGCACCATGAAGATATCACTCACCTATTTTTTAGTTGTTCATTTGCAAATAAAGTCTGGGATAGTATTGCAAGCTGGCTGGGTGTTCAACCCTCTATGACAACTAATTTGTTGGAACATTTTGTTTGTTTTGGAGCTGTCTTCACAGGGAGCAATGTTCTCAAAACGTGACACATCATTTGGCTAGCATCGTGTTGGAATATTTGGATTGCTAGGAATAATTTAATTTTCAACACAATGCTAGCCAAATGATGTGCCTCGTTTTGAGAACATTGCTCCCTGTGAAGACAGCTCCAAAACAAACAAAATGTTCCAACAAATTAGTTGTCATAGGGGGTTTCAACCCAGCCAGCTTGCAATACTATCCCAGACTTTATTTGCAAATGAACAACTAAAAAATAGGTGAGTGATATCTTCACGGTGCATCCTGCAAAATGGACATAAAGCAGCTTCCTCGGAAATAATAATGTGGCGGTGAAACAACACATCACGTGTAGGGACAGCATTTGAGAATAATTTCCAACTGAAAATATTGATTTTCGTTGGCACAACAGTTTTCCAAAAATCAGACCAGAAAGAAATAATATCTGCAGTGATATCTGTTGCAAACCGAAGATTATATAGCAGTGTATAGCATGACTTCACCGTGAAGTTTTTATTTGCTTCAAGACACCAAGACCAGCTATCATTACCATCCATCTTTGGTGAGATTTGCTGCAAAATATCAGTCAAAACTGTTGCCTCCTCCATCGCTTCAAAGATCAGATCCGTAGCTGCTGGATATAGCCACTGCCATGTACCTGAAACCCAGTTTCCAGCAGCTGCAACAGAAATATGTTTGTCCAAACAAGCAGCAAAAAGATTAGGAAATACAATATACAAGGGTTGATGACCAAGTCAATGATGATACCAAAAATTCACCCCTTCTCCATCTCCTAAGCCCCTTCTCACACTAGCATTAAACCAATCTTTATAGAGGACCTCATCACCAACATAAATAACATCACGCCACCATAACGAATCCTTCTTCCCACCCAACCGAGAATCATTAATCAAAAAGGCTGATAAATCACCGTATCTATATGATTGTATTCCCTTCCAACAAGCATTTTCATCAACTAGAAACCGCCATTTCCATTTAGCTAAAAGAGCTATATTGAATAGCTCAATGTTTTTAATCCCAAGACCTCCTTCCTTCTTTGGCCGACACACCTTTTCCCACGCCACACAATACAAACCCCTCCTATCTTCTTTTACTCCCCACAAAAAATCCCGTTGGATTTTAATCAACGTCTTAATAACTAATTTTGGAGCCTTATAAAAGGAAAAAAAAATAGAGGGGAATGCTATTTAGAACAGAATTAATAAGGGTTACCCGGCCTCCAATAGACAAATTATGACCTTTCCAAGATGCTAGTTTGGACCGAAGAATATCAATGACCGGCTTCCAAGTGGCGATCCACCTCGGATTGGCTCCAACCGGAATTCCCAAGAATTTAAAAGGAATAGACTCCGTCCGACAATTGAGGAACACTGGACCTTGATCATGAAACTCTTCCGTCACGTTAATGCCAATTAATTTACTTTTATGAAAATTGACCTTTAAGCCTGAAACTAATTCGAAGCTTCTGAGAGTAAATTTGATGCACCATAAATTTTCCCAATTTGCTTGACCAATAAGAATTGTATCATCCGCAAACTGAACAATAGATTGTTGAAGATTGTCATGCACCCTATAACCGGCATATAAACCCAAATTCACAGCCCTATCAACCATTGCGGACAGCCCCTCTGCTACCATCAGAAAAAGAAACGGAGACAACGGATCCCCATGACGTAGCCCTCTATGAACCAAGAAATCTTGGGTTGGACTACCATTCACGAGAACCGATAGAGAACTAGAACAAACACAAGCTTCCATCCATGTAATCCAATCCTGACTAAAACCAAATCTGTCCATCATATAAAAAAGAAACGACCAAGCAATAGTATCATAGGCTTTCTCGAAATCAACCTTGAAAAGAATACACTTATCTTTCTTTCTTTTAGCTAAATCCACCAGCTCATTCACAACAACAACTCCATCAAGAATATTCCTACCCCCCAAAAATGCTGACTGACATCCAGAAATTACATTTGGAAGCACTTTCTTAAGCCTATTCGCCAACACCTTTGCAAGAATTTTATAAATACTCCCAATCAAACAAATGGGCCTATACTCACCCAAGCCTTGAGGATTGTCCTTTTTGGGAATAAGAGTTATAAACAATGTTGAGAACGCCTTAGGTAGTACGACTTTAGAATGAAACTCTTTAAAAAATTCAATTATGTCCTCTTTCAACATATCCCAAAACTCCTTTATGAACCGCAAATTGAAACCATCCGGTCTGGGACTTTTATCTCCATCACAACTCCAAACCCCTTCCTTAATCTCCTCCTCCTCAAACGGTGCCACCAACATCACATTATCAGCTCCATTGATATGCTTGAAGTTCAGACCATTAAGGTTCGGCCTATTAAGATGAGGCTCAATGAAAACAGCCTGGAAATGATTTTTGACCATATATTTTACTACCTCAACATCCTCCACCAAGTTACCACTATCATTGATTAGCAACAAAAGGTTCCTCCTCCTCCTGTGCCTTAATAACGAGTGGAAATATTTAGAGTTAACATCTCCCTCTTTGATCCAACGAGCTCTACTTTTCTGAAAAAGTAAACTTTCCTTTAATCTTATGTTCTTCCAAAACTGAACCGTCACTTCTTTTCTCTTAAGAATGTTAGGTACATCACAATTCTCGGCAATCAGCAAATCCAAGTCATTTAACTCCTTAACATCCTCTTCAATATTCAAATCCATCCTCCCAAAAGTTTCTTTGTTCCAAGCCCTCAACCGATCCTTCAGCAACTTAAATTTCTCCTTAACAATGAATGCCTTACTACCTGTAACAGTAAACTCAGCCCAACAATTATGCACAAAAGATTGAAATTCTTTATGATCAAACCATCCATTAATACACCGGAAACGTTTAGGACCCCAATTAACCGAAGAACGAATTAACCATATGGGGCAGTGATCTGAGATATCCCTGTTACCAATCCATTGACCTGTGATATTCCATCTATTAATTAAACCCTCTGTTATCAAGAATCTATCCAATCTACTCATAGATAATCCATCCGAACAAAACCAAGAAATTTTTTTCCCTGTCACTGAGACATCAAACAATTCCATATCCACTATGAAGCTATTAAATTCCATAATCTCTTGAGACAAACTACCTTCATTTCTACCCTTTCTCTCCTCCACCCTTGTAACTGCGTTAAAGTCACCAACCAAACACCATTCACCCACCGCATAACTCTCCTTCAACCCTTTCAATTCTTCCCACCCTCTTCTTTTATCAATAAGTGAACATGGTGCATAAATATTAACAACATATGGAATATAATCATCCACAGTCAAAGCTACTCCCACATAACCAACACCCGTAAAGGAAAAATTTACCACAAAGTTACCTACTAGCCATGATGATAAAATTCCACCAGACAGCCCTTGAGAAGGTTTAATAACATAATCAAATTGCTGGTTACCCCACAACATGCCAATATGGTTTTTATTAATCACCTCCCTTTTAGTTTCTTGAATACAAACAAAATTAAACATACCCGATCTAATTAGTGAAGATAATTGACGACGCTTAGCTCTGTCGCCCCACCCACGCAAATTGAGAGATAGAATATTCATGGTGCACCAATTTTGTTCTCCCCCTTCCTTCTCGCATCTTCATCTCGCCGCTCCCCTACCTCAATGAGTTCCACATAGTAATCATCAGATTTTGAGCCTTGAACCCCCAATTCTTTAGCTGTAGCCCAAACTCTCCTAGCCACCGCTTTACTCTGAAGTGCCCAGAATTTGTTGTTGCAATTTAAGATGTCTGAGCTTGAAATTGAGTCACAACACAAAACAGCACCAGCGGAAAATAATGAAGAAGAATTCGCCCTCTCTTGAATTACATCATTAACAGAGGCGTTGATACCAACAACATCTTTATCTGAAACTTCAGCTAGTTCGTGAATCACTTTAGTGTTTTTTCCTTTCTTCTTTCCTTTCCTCGTGTTGCTGTTAATTAGAAGAAATTTTTTCTCTCTGACCCGATTGTGAGTTGCAGCGTGCATGGGCTGATTCATCTGGATTGAAGGGAGGTCTGGTTGCGTTGAATTTCTTGGTCCATTATGAATAAGAGATAGGCCCAAATTACTCTCATTCATGACATTGTTGCGTTGAGAACCCAATTCGTTGCCAACCCCTTCATTAGTGTATACACCAACATGGCCCAATAAGGAATCAGGTACATTAGAAAAGCCCACCATTTGCGTTTCCTTAATTTTTGAATTGAAAGAGCTATTTTTTCCAAAATTTGAAATATGCTGACAATTACTTGACAACGTATCATTTAAACACCCCTTTAATTCTCCCCCTGATTTCCTCCCATCACCTTTAATTGGTATAAATCTTTCATCAGCGTGATCCATAACTGACACCCTAGGATCAAGCTGAGCATTTACTTTGGCATAAATGCATTCAATTCTCCGGTATCTCTTACGTCACTTCCGTCGTCTCCGGCAGTCGCATCCACCTCCTCCTCGAGTGATTTTCTCTTCTCCGTATTATCATCCGAATACAAATATGTTCCAACTCCTTCCACTAGTTTAGAAAAGAAATCACCATTCCACACATGCATAGGAACCCCGAAACAACGAATCCATGCCACCCTTTCATTGTCCACATCAGTGGGTTTCCATGGACGTATCCACTTGAACCATTGATACAGCCAATCTTTTGCTTCTTCAACGAATCCTTTAAAAATTCTCCTCATCCTTCGCTCCTTCCAATAAGACCATATTTGCTCCCATAGGTGTAGCTTTAATGGAGAAAACCCCTTGCCGGATAAACTCATCTTGGATGGAATAAGTCTTACCCGGCCAATGAACCTCTCCCACCATAGTGTTAGAACATTGTTGGATACAATCGTCTCCGGCCTCAAAATTGATCTCCCTAACCTTTGGCTCCCCCAAATTTGTTTCCATGACCTCCTCCGTGACCGCTTTAGACCCTCGCCTTCCTACATCAAGGGTGACCTCGTTGTTGTATTTCTTGACCCAAACCTGTTTTTGCTTGACAAGAGCATCCTATTTAGATGATCCCCCCTGTTGAGGAACACTAAGCTTTCTATTGATGGCTTCAACGGCTACCTCACGAGAAAATCTCAGTAAATTAGCGTGAAGTTTCTCCCCCTCTACAAAGATATTGTCTAGCTTGACGGCCATCCTTTCTGGATCAACAACATCTCGAAATCTAACAAAACCAAACCTCTTCCTTCTATAATCCTTCCTTGCCGGAATGTACACCTCTAGAACTATCCCATATTGTGTGAATACATGATACATCTCTCGCGCCTTGTAAGATTCCGGAAAATTGGTGAAGAAAAAAGAAACAACATTGTTATCTTTCCCCAACACATTCCGAGACCGTGATGCTATATCCGCCTTCATCCCTCCCTCCCTTGCTCCTTGCTTCCTTGTTCGCTTATATCACACCCGTTGCCATCCCTCTTGATCATCTTGCTTTTTGTCTTCAATCCCCCCTCTCCATTATTGAAAAACGATCACCAAAGCTCCTCCACGATTGATTTCTATTGTATTGACGTTGATCAGCTCCTCTTCCGGCCCACCGGTTGACATACCGGAAACCGTTTCTCACTCCAACCCCCTCTCTCATAGTGACATGTTTCTCAGTCGATATGACTTTTTCTATCTATACCGGAAATCATTTTGGTGCTTTGGTGTGTCTTTGTTAGTCATTTTTAATTCTCAAATGTATTTTTGGTTGGTCAATTTAGTCCCTAAAGTTACATAAAAAAGAGATATTTGAAAATGTGTTTGCAATTTCTATAGATTCAGGAGTTATAATGATAGCGTTTGACATATTCAGGACAAAATTAAATGTTTACAAAAACACAAAATATGACAATTGTGGATGACCAAATTTGGTATTTTTCATTTTCTAGAGATTAAATGGTTGTCAATATTTTTAGTTAAAGACTAATTTAGGTATTCACTATTAAATAAAAAATTGGCGCTTCTAACACACCTAATTGCCTCATATTTCTACCAAGATAATTCCAAGAAGGGTGATTGGTGTGGAAGAAGTTTCTTTTTACAACGGGATGAAAAAAGCTCTAAAAGATGAATTTATATTCTATTTGTTATAAAATAAGCAAGACTATATCAAAAGAAAGGATAATTTGTTTTAGAAAAAAATGGAGAAAAACTCACAATTTGTGAATGAATAAGGGATATATTGTTTTTGAAAAAAATAGAGAAAACTCACAATTCAGAAATTCAGTTTATTATAGTTATATATATATAGATAGATAGATATAGATAAGCAAGACTATATCAAAAGAAGAACAAGAGAATAAGAGAAGGAGAACAGATAGAAGCCTTTTGTATTTCTCTTCAAGTGTGTCTACACATAGGAGATAGCTCAATTTATAGGGTAGAAGGGAAGTGAAAGATCAACTTATGAATAGCCACTAAAAACACATTACAAATGGAGTAATTAGAAGTAGAAGTGGGAGAGAAGTGGACATCCATATTATTCATAACACTATTGTATTTTACTTTGTTTTTATTATTATCCATTGTGACATGGATGGTAGATTAGAGAATTCCACACTTATTGCTTGATGCTACTAGTATCTATATGTATACTTTCGTAAAGATTCTAACAGTGTAAAACAATTTTTAGGTGC